>OX123182.2:18976125-20214325 GCA_944739405.2 Euclidia mi | reverse complement strand
ATTTTTTCGTATCTTGAACAGACTATGGTTCTTTACTTTGAAGTTTTGGTCATCTATGTTTGTTAGTAAACATTACTTATAATTTAAACATCTGTTCCCCGCGGCATCGTTATAATAGCAGTATAGATTAGCCTTACTTTTTTGTGTATAATGTTTATTTACTTTTTATTTACCGTACACAAAAATGTAAGTACGCCTGTTTTCAAATGAATTAATTGTCGTCGGCTCACCAAGCTAGATATCGCAGGATGTGACAAATAAAAATACACCTTAATTCCATATGTTTATAATCATCTTCAATCTTCATGGCACAAGTACAGTTCTATTTATTTATTTAGGTTCACCAACAGGCCGTAAATATTAAATATTTAATACGCACATTAAGCCTATTACAATTACGTAGGTTTTGAATGCACACCTTTAATAGGTAAACACAACACGCATTATAGTAACTTAATTACATAAACATAATATTTTTAAACAAAAATCTAAACCACCTTCAAATTGGATAAAATTATTTTTATTTTATTATTATTGATTAAACTTAAGCGGTGGAGCTACGTAAGGTTTAATCGGGTGACAGGGATATCTATATGGAACATAGAAATTTAATTTAAAATAATTTTATGATAAATGTAAAATCATAAGTGGTACCGTTGGCGTAATGATGTATTTAATTGTAAGACAGATGTCAAAACATTGCAGAATTATTTCTACTTTATGTGATACATGAATGAGCTTATTAAAAAAAATATATTATTACAAAAATAATAATAATCATAAAAAAACAATAAAATATATTATAAAAAAAACTTAACCAATTTTAAACAACCAATTTCGATGTTCTGGTAACAAATTATTAAAAAAATATTACAAAACAAATCGACTCCATGAATCTACTGTTCTGGTTTGTGCGTGTGTTATCACTGTTATCTGTGGCTCGTAAAAATTCTTCGACGTGCGTCAAATTTTTTTTATGGCGGATTAAATCATTAATTTCGTTCAAAATATGATATAATTTGCTAATTTTAAGCTTAAAATATAACTTATTTTTATGTACTTACCGAAAGTAAGACACTCCATCCGTTAAATTGCATTTTCGGGCATTATTTTTGCAACTTTTGATTAGGCACTGCGGCATTGTGAAACGTGTTGACGTTGGCTGTGTTTCAAACGAACTAAACACAATATACGATCGCGCTGTCAAGCGAGCCGTTATTTGCCGAGACGGTTTTTTTGCGCGGACACGATATTTGTCTAATATTATATATCGACGATTCACATAGAAAGACGATGGTCGTGCCCAGCACAAGGATGTTAAAACGGGGTTAATCCCTGTATTTATAAAATCCTTGCGTGACTGACTGGCTGAAATTTGGCATGTATGTTCCTTAGGGGTGCACTAAGGAGAGATTTCCTGAAATTACCGCGAGAGTGAGCAAAAACAGTTAAAAAAATTGCAGGCGTATCTGCGAGTATCCTCTAGTATTATATAATATCTTATTTCATCATCTTTGTCAGCCTCTTGTAGTTCACTGCTGGATATACATAGGCCTCTTATAGCGCTCCATGAACCCGACCTTCGACTCTTTGCGTCCAGCCGTGGTTGCCAACCACTTTACGTAAATGATCACCTACCTAGCCAGAGAACTCCCTATGCTACGTTTGCCCTGACGCGGTCTCTAAGCCAGCACACATCCACTCCAACGGTTGTTAGTTCTGGGACAAGCGTGATCGGCCTACTGTCAGTTGGGTTGTCTTCGTCATAGGTCTGATATTACTCTTCTGCACGCATGGCGTAGAGGTTTTAGCAGCCGCCTAATACCAGCGAGTATTTTGGCTTTGATCCCACGTAGGACAACACCAGACTGTCATTTACAAACTGGTGTTGCAAGCCTGCACGATTTTGTGTCTATCGGTTGTAAGTTTGAATATTTGCCGCTATATATGATTATTCTCTATTTCATTGATCATTCTAGCCCTAGAGAGGTAAAAACCTAGTCCCATTGTTCTATTAAAAAGAAAAGCAAAAATATTAACGCAAAACGTTAAACATCTACAAAATATTACGCAACTTATATCTTAATATAAATAGTACATTTTATTACCATACCAATAAGAAACTGATATCCTCCAGAGCCCAAACAAAATCAGTTAAACAACTCGGCAACGGTTCCTCAGATCCCAATATGTCTTTTACTTTATAAAATTCACATGACGAATACGACGACACTGCTGAGTGAATAAATCCGACTTTTCGGAAAACTTAAAGAAAATTTATTATACGAACCTTCGCGCTACTGTTTAACAAAATGAAATATTTAAAAAGTTTGTAACTCCCAACTTGTATTTCATATCCCATAGTTACAGTTTGAAAGGTTGTTTACAAAATAACGGTATTCGGAAACGAGTTTTTGATATTTATTTTGAACGATTTGTATGTGTCGTGTTTCCGTATAGATCGCTGATAAAATAAAGTCTGTACTTGTTTAAACTTGCTATATAGGTAAGTAACTACTTTAGTTTCATAACAAACCCTGTCGTTTTTTGTGTATTAAATTCTGATCATGATGTACTCGAAACATCTGAATCTACATTATTTCTAGAAATAACACTGGATTCGAAATTTCAGTGGGGTGCGCACGTTACTTATCTCTCAGGGAAACTTAGCTCAGCTGCTTATGCCATTAAGAAGGTTCGTAGGTTGACTAATGTCGATACGGCTAGATTGGTTTATTTTAGCTATTTTCATAGTGTTATGACATATGGCATATTATTATGGGGTAGGGCCGCTGACATCGAAAATATTTTTATATTACAAAAACGAGCAGTTAGGGCCATCAACCAGTTAAAGACAAGAGTCTCACTCAAAGAAAAATTTAAAAATATTGGTATTTTATTTTTATTTATTGATTCAATAACAATTACATAAATTGTATCTGAATATCTTAAAACTAACACAATTTACAATATGGTATCATTAATTATATTACTCATTAATTGATATTTTGAATACAGCCCCATTTAATTTATTATTCTTACTGTAGCATCACAATGTATTTATGCCAGTGTTATGCATGTACGACTACGTATAAATTCTCACAAAATGAGTAGTGACCTACACAATATTAATACTAGTAACAGGTACAAATTATGTGTACCGTATTTCCGTTTACACAAAACGCATAGCTCTTTTATTGGGCTTAGTATAAGAATGTATAATAAAATACCAAGTAATAATAATAAACTTTTTATTTTCTGACTTTTGTCCATAAGTGTTAGTAATACAGATTCCTTAAAACTATGTTAGTTACAAAATAAATCTTATTATACTAATACTAGTTTAAATATCGGTGCTCCCCTCCTGGTGCACTCGATCCGTACATATGCATACGGGTCCAGTGCCACAGGAACGGGCTGTCCATCCTGTTAGAAATAATGCTAAGGATGCTGTTATCTTTCTTAGAATAGTTTGAAAGCTATCTATATGCGCTTCTGCAAACATCCCTGATGCGCTACAGTACCGTGGGAGCCCCATCAACACCCTAAACGCATTGTTATATTGGATTCGGAGAACGTTGTAGGCCCTCCGCGTATGTCTGATCCACAGGCTGCAAGTATAAAAAGATTGATTAAAGCATTTTGTGAAAGCGTGATCTTAACTTCCTGTGAACATCGAGCAAACCTGCGGGTCAGCATATTACAGCGGACCGACAACGCTCTCCTTTCCCTCTCTAAGTCCTCGTCATCTTTCAAATCTTCGTTCAATATATGGCCCAGATATTTAACATGTGATACCCTATTTAAAGTAACATTATTCATCTGAACAGATGGAACAATTTCAGGTCTTCTGGAGCCTGCTTTAAATACCATGACCTCACTTTTCTTCTCATTGTATACAAGACCATGGGCTCTTGCATATGTTTCACACTTCCCAAGCAACTGTCGGAGGGCGTTAACTGAGGGGCTCAGCAGCACCATATCGTCGGCGTAGCTAATATTATTTATGATTTGACCATCAATAGAACATCCAACTCTGGTGCCACTGAGCTCCTCAATCAACTGATTAATGTACAGGTTGAATAATGCAGGTGAGGTCAGACCACCTTGCCTAACCCCACACTCCAACCTATACCCCTCAGAAAAAGTCCCCTCCCATCTGACCTGGTTAATTTGGTGATTATACAAGTACTGCATAAGTCTTACCAGTTCACGGGGGGTACGCTTTTCTCACGCATTTTTAACCAAAGTATATTTTAATTGACCTGGTCAAATGCCTTGGAGAGGTCTAGGAACGCAGCATACACTGGTGTGTTTCTGTCTGTATAATACCTGACTGTGTGCTTAAGCGCTAGTATATCTACTTCGGTTGATAAACCCGCTCTAAAGCCGAATTGGGCTTCGTGGATTTTAAGCTGTGCATCTATGCGTCGCTCAAGCACACCGTCATGCACCTTAGCGGCAATTGTTGCTAGAGAAATAGGCCTATAATTGTCATTATCAGAAATATCATCTGTCTTATTTTTAACTATGGGTACCACTACCGTTTTTGTCAAGTCATAAGTCAAGTATGAGTGTCGTATAGAAAAAATATACAGCATATACAGAACCCTCGGCAAATGCAGGCCAGCATTTTGAAAATGTTCTATGCTTAGACCGTCCCATCCTGGCGACTTACCTTTAGTCATTGACTAAATAACTGACCAAACTTACTTGCTCGTTATTAGGATAGGTTCACCGCTCAACAGCCCGAACTCACTCGTCCTTTTATCAGACGGAAGCCTTGGAGTAACTTGAAAATGCCGCATAAATAATTGCGCAATTTCCCTCGGCTCAGCGACGCCATTTATGCTCACTGGAACCATGTAATATTTTATTTAATATTTTAGACTTGCCGTTAAGGTTGTTTCAGACAAAAGTGAAAAAGAATCTTTTTCTAAAGGCATATTATAGTCTAAATAAGTATCTTGGCCAAATGTTTGTTTATTAGGTTAATAAGCAGTTTTATAGTGTAGTTAATTACCGTATTATTTTTTACATTGGCATTCTTGTTCTACTATTTTTACTATAATTTATCGGATTTGTAAGGTGAGGGTAACTCGTGGTCATGAGCTGCAAACTAATATATTGTAAATTGCTGCAGATTTATATACTGTTACTTGCCGGGATATGCTGTTCCACCATAGCCCTGAACAGTCATGTTCGCGAGTTGCCTGACGTAAGGGGCTGCTTCTGTTTCACCATATTCACTTTGGGAGTCTTACTATTTATTGCTTGAGTATGATATCAAGAACTATTATTTTTTGCATTAGTAGATAACTCACAATGTGAAACAGTTGAAGCTCCTTACAAAGATAACATGTAAAACCGATGATGATAAGTTTTATTGTCCGTTCTTTCTCGTGGTTCTACCTATTGCATTGCGAACGTGGCAGTAAATATAAATGTAGAATCATCTAGTAATTAACTTAAATTTTTGACGTTCATAGGCGTCACTTTGTGGCCAAAATGAATAAATGATTTTGACTTTGACTGCTTGCCCATAATCAAAATATTTGAGATACAGTGAGCTTTTGAACCATACAACTTCGCTAACATATTGTACACTTTAAAATATTCTTTAATAATTTGTGTAGATATAATGTGCTGAACTTTACCGCAATTTACTTTCCTTGTGTAATCTGCGGTATCTCTAATAAAACTTATAATAATTTTGAATATTTGCAACAACTTGAGCATAATTACTTTTTGCGCTGACGCCAAAGTCGAAACTGTAACTACAAAAGCCTCTTTCCAACTAACTCTATAATTTAAATTAATGCATATGTGCTCTAAAAAACTTTTCTTCCTTACCAACAAACATACGAGAATATACTAGATATATATGAAATATTCTACGTTTCAGAACTAAACTAAGTTCCCACAGGAACGTGTGACGGGAAATGCAGAGTTATACAAGTATTTAATCACTGTCCGCTGAAAAGTCACTCTGTAGAGTTGCTTTGTACACAGTTAAGGAGCTTACACACTATTCAGTTTAGACTATTGAATAGTTCTTGGTCGTAAGAAAATAAGTCGTTTATATTGTAATGTTGAGATTAGATGGCGCATACCTTTTTCGGAATTATGTAAATAAACTTGACGACTTGAGATAATAAAGCAATTATATATTTTGCGGTGAAAACAAAGAGTCAAAGGTAATTAGTTCATTTATGAGCATGTTTCTCATAAACTAGATTGCTAGATATCGTTAATGTTAGAAACTTTCAGTGAATTTTGCAGAAATTAGTTTTAGATGCACACAAATTCCGTGGATAATTAATTGGCATCATGGTAAGGATTTTGAAAATACTTTAATTAATGTAATATTCGGATTAGTGGTTTAAAGCTGAAATATGAATACCTAAATGACTTTAAAAAATCTAATATCGAGTAATGTAGTCGTCTTGATTGCTCATTTTAGTCGAAGTCGAAGTAATGTAAAAGTCTCTTTACAATGTATAGGAACAAACTATTTGGTTGGTATGCAGGTTTGTTCAACCGATTGACTACCTTAGCAAGTTGTATCGCTTCAAATAATGTTGGATCATCTTGTTCGGAGGTATGTTCGCTAACTTGATATAGCAAGATGGAATCAGAATTAAGCGTACAGTAGGATTAGTTTTGTAATTAAAAATTGTACTATACTAGTAGTTAAGTGTTCTTAATGGTATTAATGTAATAAAAGTTATATTGTTTTATTTATTTATTTATAACTTCATACACAAAACATGTATAGGCAGACTTAATGCCTGAGGCATTTTCTGCCAGTCTACCTTGGGGTGATGCAGAGATAGAACAAGGTAGGTGCAAATTGAAGTAAAAAGAAACATGACAATCCTAATAAATACTTAAAAATTAAAAACATAAATGTCCATATATAAATTCTATAACATATATAATATAATATATAAATATTTGGTAACATCGAAATTTAATCATTTGGCACCAAATATCAAAATTGTTGAAAAATCTTCTCTTCGCCTCCTAGGTTCACCAATTTTTGAAGAAGCTTTTGATTCTTTCATAGAAGAAAAGATACAAAATTTCAGTGATATTTCAGATCGTCTATTCAAAATTAATATTCATTCAGCTTATACAATTACTCGGTATTGCCTTTTCGTCCCTAAATTTACTCATATTTTAAGATCATCACAACTTTGGAAAAAAATAGCACTTTTAGGAAAAATTTATCAAATTATTCAAAAAACTTTAAGGAAGATATTAAATGTGGACATGGACGACCGAGCCTGGCTACAAGCGTCTTTACCCATACGTCTAGTTGGGCTCGGCGTTCGCAAAATTTCCAGTGTCAGTCTACCGGCGTTTTTATCTTAGGTTCACAGCACGGAAGAGCTAACTAGGAAAATTTTAACAACTACACTAGTTAATTCGGAAGTGCTGTGCAAAACCGAAGCTATAAATGCCTGGAAAATGGCTTGTCCAAACACATGAATTGCCTACCAACCTTTTCTCCCAGAGACAGTGGGACTTGCCGCTCTGCAACTTAGTAAGAAAAAATCTTTTGTCTACAGCTTCTAATGCTGCAGAGCGTGCTCGCTTACTGGCTGTGGGGGAATGGGAATCTGGTCTTTGGCTACACGCACTACCACCTTCCAACACTGGAACTGTGTTGGACGATGAGACCTTCCGTATTGCCACTTGCCTACGTTTGGGTGCTCCATGTGTTTCTCCGCATCGATGTCATTGTGGAGAAGACGTCGATAGCCTCGGACATCATGGGCTTTCATGCAGTAGAAGCGCGGGTAGAATTCCACGACATGCACATTTGAACGACATAATTCGTCGTACTCTTGTCGCGTCTGGCGTACCAGCTGTACTCGAACCTAATGGTTTGGTACGAGACGACGGGAAGAGACGTGACGGTATGTCGTTGTTGCCATGGAAAATGGGTAGTCCTTTGGTGTGGGACGCAACGTGCGTAGACACCCTTGCGCCATCACATATTCCAAGCACAGCATGTCATCCTGGCGCTGCTGCTGCAACGGCAGAAACCCTCAAACGGCGCAAATACGGTTATCTAGTTGGCAATTAAGTATTTGAGCCGTTCGGAGTAGAAACGCTGGGCTCATGGGGTCCGAGCGCTCGTATTTTGTACCGAGACATCTCCAAACGCTTGATCGACGTCTCACGTGACCAGAGGGCTGGTTTATTCTTTGCTCAAAGAATCACAACGTTGAATGGCAATGCTGCCAGCCGTCTGGGCACGTTACCCGATGACAGTGATGCGGAGGAATACTACGACGCCTAGACGCGACGATTTTTAATTTAGTTGTAGGATTATACGTATAATTTTAGTTGTAAATAATAGTTTAAAATGTAACTAAGTATAAGTAAAGTTGTAAAATAATTGTATTGAACTATGTTACATAAATAAATTGATTGTTATATAATAAATACGTATACATAATATATATATATATATATATATATATATATATATATATATATATTACCTCTGAGATGATCCTGCCAGTTGGTTCAGTAAGAACTGCCGTACTTTCATTTTAAAAGTGAAGCGACTGGAGCCATCCTGATTTCCAGAGGAAGAGCATTCCACAGAAGGATATATTGGATAGGAAAATATGCATGAAGGAAATCGGAGCTGTGAGGAAGGGCAGAGAAGGAGTCGATTATCAAGGAGCGTAGGGTTTTATCATGAATAGAATATAGGTATTGGAAGTAGATAGGTTGGCGGGTTGGAAGACATGAGGATGGAATAAAGGGTGGTGAGAGCACGCAAACTTCGGCGTTGACGAATTGGTAACCAGTTCAAACGGGAGCGATAAGTAGACATGTGATCATACTTACGAAGATTAAAAATAAATCGAATGCAGTTATTGAGAAGACGGTCAAGTTTGTTGAGGAGGTCTACATTCAGGTCGAAATAACACACATCACCATAGTGAGGAAAATTAAAGTATGCACCAGCATTGTCTTAGTCTTGGAAGGTAGAAAGTTTTTTAGGCGATAGAGAGCACGTAGGGTACCGGTAACTTTTTGGCTAATGTTCGACACCTGTGCACGCCAGTTGAAAGTGGAGTCGATATGTAAGCCTAGGTCTTTGACAGTTATAGAGTATTCAATAATTGAACCATTATACGTGACTGGCGGCAGTGTAGTTGTATCAACTTTGTTCAGGATTCTTTGACTACCTACAATAATTGCCTGACATTTAGATGATTTACAGTAAGACCAGAAGAATTAGACCAGTTATATAAATAATCTAAGTCTCTGTTAATGCTGTCAATAGCAGAAGGTAAATCTTCTACACTGGCTTGAGCATAAAGCTGCAAGTCATCGGCATATAAATGATAAGCGCATTGAAGATTCTGTGTTAGGAGATTGATAAATATTGAAAATAACAAAGGATAGAGAATACCGCCTTTTGGCACGCCAGAATCGATTTGACACCAACTTGATGAAGATTCGTCAACGTGTACAGATTGCTGGCGTCCACGAAGATAAGAAAATAACCATTCCAGTGCCTCAGAAGAGACCATAAGGTGGGAAAGGATAGCTAGAAGGATGTCGTGACTGACGATATTAAAGGCATTAGAGAAGTCCACCAAAGCCAACACAGTGACTTTTGTTTTCTCCATGCCCGTCCTAAAATCGCCAGTCACTTTTAGGAGCGCGGAAACAGTGCTGTGGCCAGGCCTGAAACCAGATTGAAACAAACTTAGTAGATTATTTGAAAAGATATGGCGAGATAGCTGTTTCTGGACACAGGCCTCCAGCACTTTAGACAGGAAAGGTAGGATGGAAATGGGGTGGAAGTCACTGGGCCGGGAAGGATTTTGGATCTTAGGCAAAGGTGTGACAAAGGCATTGAGCCATGAGTCAGGGAAAGTACCGGCTTCCATGGAAAAATTAACAATGTGGGTAATCGCTGGGAGAAGGTGTTCTAGGATAGTGATAATCATGCGGCGACTGATATGATCACAGCCCACTGCATTGGATTTGATGGAGAGGATAATCCTTTTAATCTCGTCTGGTGCTACGGGAGAAAACCTAAAAGACTCAATGTCGGAACAGGGTAAATTAGCCAGGTAGTCGAGCGTGACACATTTGGTTTGGTGATCTAGCGTTGTAGTGGTGGAGAAATGTCGATTAATATCATCCAAACCAATAGTGCCCAGGAATTCAACACGTCGCGTTTTGCCAATGCCTAGCATCCCAAGGAACTTCCAGACGTTGGCGGGGAAGAGCAGGTAATGTTATCAAGAATATGTCGGCGTTTAGCACTGCGTATCATTTTCTTGCAAGGATTCCTTGCAGCCTTATAGAATGCCCAGTTGTCATCACATCTTTCCTTACGAAATTTATGAAAAGCCCGGTCCCTACGTCTCATCGCCATTCGAACCCCTCTCGTGAGCCAAGGTGCTGGAGGACGCTTCAATTTAACACGCCTAACAGGGGCATGAACCTCGTACAGACCGACAATATTGTTATTAAAAGCATTGACTTTGGCGTCCAGCGTGGCGGCCTGAAATACGTTATCCCAGTTAATTAATGAGGCATTCTGGAATAACTTTTCTGTGTCCATACGACCAAAACAACGCCTATGCACAACTTTTGGAGCAGGTTTGGGAGGTTTTAGGATATAGAAAACGAAGATGAGGTCATGATGGGAAAATGCAGGTGCAGAGTGTTGACCGTGAGAGGAGACAAGGGTGGGATCAGAGGTTATGATTAAGTCAAGCCAAGTATCGTCCCCCAGTACATTGTGATGTGTGGCTTGCAGGGGTAGAATATGAAGACTGGCTGACTTGACTATGTCGAGGAGTTTGGAGGATCTATGGGAACAGGGAGAAAGGAGATCGGTGTTGAAATCTCCCATGATGATGTGATGAGAATATTCCGACCCTAAAGATTCCAGTCTCTGTTCGAGACTGGAGAAATAGTTAACGGACGGAGGACAGTAGACGACGCCTAGAACCAGTTTCGACCCTTTGACACAGATTACAATAAACAGATACTCCGCCAACAAACAAGCGCTAGGAGAAGACGAAAAAAGAATTTTATAGGGAAAATTGCTGCGAAGATAAATAGCGACACCACCCCCTCACCGCTCGGCCCGATCATTACGAATAAGGATGAAGCCAGGGAGGGGGTAAGAAGTAGAAGGAAGATGTGGCTTTAACCAACTCTCCGAAATCAGGTCGGCATGAACATTTGCAGCGCTGAAAGCCTCAAAGAAATCGCTGTAATGGCTTGGTATGCTCTGCGCATTTATATGACACACATTAAAATTATTTTGGCAATTATCAAAAGTTTTCTGTACAGTATCTCCCAGTGTATCAGTCAGTGAGTGGAAGCTTTCATCAAGAGATACAGTATCAGAATCACTGGCAGAATGAAAAGTATCATCATCAGAAGTCATAAAATATTAAAGTTTATAAGAATATATAGATATAAGAAAATAATACAATTATAAATAATATATGATAAATAAAATAATATATATAAGATATAATTAAATTTTCGTGCTGATTCGGTGCAAATATTTCATCTCTGCACCACCCGCCAGCTGATGCACACATAATAACTAAACGTAGTTACAGAGCAAAACTGAAGTTTAAAAATCAATACAATTTCTGAACGTATTCAGTATTTGACGTACGTCATATTAAAGTGACAACTGACAATGACAACTGTGGTAAAATAATTAATTGACTTCAAAACAAACTAAATCTAAATATAAAAGTTAATATGAAAGTGGGTAAATTAAGGTAATGCAACGTATGGAAAGAGTATAACGATAACACTTATCAATAAAAGCGAATACCTATCGAAATAGACAACAAGGTGCCACTATTTGCGCAGTTTGGAGGTTGTAACCGATGTACCAGCAGTCCCTTCGCCAATCCTGCGAGCTGCCGAGGCAGCGGGATATTTCTGCTTGAGGGCGTTCAACTGATCTAAAGTCGTAATTTTGTGGTGGGTTCCGTCAGCGGCTTTCACGATGATTGTGCCATCCTGAGTCCAGCATCCCCTCATTCCAAAATGCTGGCGTGACTTAAAGAAGATCGACTGCCGAGTCTTCGTCAGGAACTCCTTGATGGCGACCGAAGTATTCTTCAGCTTCGCCTTGTGCCTCCACATAGAAGACCTGGCATCCTGCGTAGTGAACCTTACTAATATTGGCCTGTGATGTTCTGTGTTGCGCACTCCAATCCGATGACAATAACGGATGTTAGTGGCTGTGATGTCTCGGAGCTCCATTTTATGGATTATACCAACAACAGCAGCTGAGCAGTCCTCTGCATCTGTCTCTTTTTCTGAATATTTAAGATGGATATGAATAGATAGAAGCTAAGATATCACTTGCGCCAGTAAAACTGCAAGTGATTTCTTCATGTACCTAATGAGGTATTGTTAGAAGCTTGCTTATCGCTTTACAGCTGTGTATCCCCTCTTAAATTGACAGGGGATCTTCATGTAAAGAAAGGTAACATAATATCTATTCACTGTTTGTAGACGTGACACGTCACTAATAACTTTTTTTAAATATATATTAATTTTTGCAAGGACAACACAATCAATTCCAACTGCTGCTGCAACTGCTACTTTGCGATCTCCAAATTTCATCAGCTTTCAGCTGAAAAAGGAATAGATAAAAATATATAAAGGGACTCGATAGCGTTTTTATATATTATACCAACCTACCCTAAACATAAAAACAAACTTTAGTCATGCAACACAAAATAATAACATGTGAATTTATTCAAACGTATATTCCTTAGTTCACTGAATATAATTTGAGTATTAACCAATTTTCTTTAATTAGTTACTTTATTTTATCTGTAGTTTTACCGGATAAATTTTACTGGAACATATCAGAGATTTGCTGACGAAAGACTGACAAAGAAGATATATAAGGCAAGTGTGAATGGGACAGGACAAAGCGGAAGACCTATAGGCGAATGTTCTCTGACCAGATCGGAGACATCCTACAAAAAGGTCAGGTCAGAAGTACCCTAAACAGAAGAGCATGCATGAGAAGAGAATTCTTCACAGTGTAATAGATTTCTGAATCTTTTTAAGTCATTTTATTTAAGTAACTTATTCTGTGAACCTACTAGAGTCACTGCAACATCTTCAACTTGTTTGGATAACATATTTAGTCAAAGTCAAAGTCAAAATACTTTATTCATTTGGGTCACAATGTTACGCTTATGAACGTCAAAATAATAAATTTATAAAATAATTACTTAATGACTCTACATTTACATTTACTGCCACGTTCGCAAAGCAAGGGCGTAGAATCATGAGAAAGAACGGGCAATAAAACTCACGGTTACTCTTTTTCATCGCCAGGTTTTGCAAAATACACATAATTTACATTTTGTAAGGTGCTGCCACTATTACACCTTCTATACCACTTGTATATATTAACTGTACATAATAATACTCAAGCACATTACTTAATTTTAATTTTGATGTTCATTTAGTTAGCCTCCTCAGAATAGACATGGTGAAACAGGAGCATCCACTTACATTATATATACCTTATAATGCAGGCAATCCGCGAAAGTGATCAGAACCATGATGGAAATGATGCAGTTAAATATTAAAATTTAATACCAGCCGCAAGACCGTCATCGACCAGTCATCACAAGTAGCACCCGTTCACGAGTATGACGCATGAGCCAGACATCATCCCTCTCGCCATATTAGAGGGACAGGACCCGACACACGACACCACCACAAGAAATGACATTTTAGTGAGCATGACGACAACGGTATACGAACCGGCAGTAAGAAACAATCTATTGGTATACTGACTATGACCGCCAATTACCTCCACTTTCCAGATCGTTATTATTAATATAAATTAGTGGAACACCTGAAAGAATGCAAATGTAGAAAGAATTGTGTGAAGGTGACAAGTGAACAATGATATAGTCAGGGATAAATGATATTAAACTACATTCAGCAAATCATAAAAATATCCAAATCCTGGAAAATCATGTGATCACGATTAACCTCCACTTAACATCTCACTTATCAAAACGAGAATTTAACAAATATATTATATAACAATTATATTAAAGGATCCGAAAAGTAAATATAGCCTAAGGCTGTCCCCATGGTGTCTTATCATTTAAAAAATCCTTAATAGTGTTATAACCCCTTTGTAAAAGAAAGTTCCTAATTGTCCGTTTTTATTTGTGCATGGGTAAATTCATTATATCAAGAGGCAATTTGTTGAAAAATCGTATACCAATCCCCGCAAATGAGTTCTGAACTTTATGTAAACGGTAGTTAGTTCCCACTAGTTTATGCTTATTCCTTGTGTTCACTTTATGCAAATCACTATTTTTGCGGTATAGAATTAAGTTTTTCTTAATGTACATTAAATAAGCATATATATATTGCGATGCAACTGTCAATATATCTACTTCTTTAAATTTATCACGTAAAGAGATTCTAGCACCTAATTTATAAATTGCAGGCATGGCCCTCTTTTGAATGACAAAAATAGTCTGTATATCAGCAGCTGTACCCCATAAAATTATACCGTAAGACATTACGCTGTGAAAATAACCAAAGTAAACTAGGCTACCAGTATCTATATCTGTGAATTCCCTAACTTTTCTAACTGCAAACGCTGCAGAACTAGTAAATAGTTTGACTGCGAGACAGGATATTTGGGCGCCCCACTGAAGCTTAATATCTAAATTTAGACCTAAGAATATGGTTGATTCGACTAGTTGAATTGTTTCCTTATTTAAAATTATATTAGTAGGAACACTTTTGACATTAGGCAAAGAGAATTTAACACATTTAGTATTGCTAGGGTTGAGCGAAATTATTTGTCGAAAACCAATCCAATACTTGTGAAAGAGTGTTATTGACGGTATCAAAGTTACTTGAATTGCGATCAACTTTAAAAATTAGTGACGTATCGTCGGCAAACAAAACAATATCACATAAATTTTGAACAAAGAATGGCAAATCATTAATATATATTAAAAAAAGAAACCGACGGAGAATAGAGCCCTGTGGAACGCCCATTCCTACTGGCAAACCTAGAGACCTACTCCCATTAACATCTGCATACTGAATTCTATCACTAAGGTAGCTGGCAACAAGATTGAGTGCGGTATCTTTAATACCATAAAGTTTCAATTTACGTAAAAGTGTATTATGTTCCACACAGTCAAATGCCTTTGACAGGTCACAAAAAACACCAATGGTATCCTTCAAATTTTCCCAAGCATTAAAAATATGCTTTTACAAAGTTACACCGGCATCAACGGTGGAGCGACCCTTAGTGAAGCCATAATGCTCACTGTGAAATAAATTATTTGTGTGAAAGTGGCTCTCTAATTGATGCAAAATAATCTTTTCAAACATTTTACTAATAGCAGGCAAGATAGAAATTGGGCGAAAATTACTAGTGTCGCTCTTGGATCCTTTTTTGAATAATGGTATAACTTTACTGTGTTTCATTAGATCAGGAAATACCCCTGTATCTACGCATCTGTTGAATATTCCAGCTAAATATGGAGCTAAGCTAGAAATAATGTGTTGAACAAGTTTAACAGAAATGCCCCATAATTCAACAGATTTTTTTATTGTTAAGTGTCTTGAATACCTTCATTATGTCATTGGTGTCAATATATTTAAAATTAAAAAGCACATCACACTCATTCGCATTGCCCCTAACCAAGATTTCTGCTTTGCTTGGACATGAATATAGACAGCTGGTTGTGTTCACTGGTATGTTTATGAAGAAATTGTTAAATGTCTGAGCTACATCAGTTTTCTTAGTAATAATTTGACCATTAAATTTTAATTCATAATTGTTATCTATCAATTTAGCTCGACCAGTCTCATTGTTAATAATGTTCCAAGTAGTTTTAATTTAGTTCTTGGATTCTTTGATTTGATTGCTTAAATATTAGGTTTTGGCTAAAGCACATGTCCTCTTGAAAACTTTTGAATAATTTGTGACATATTGAATAAATTCAGGATTAAATTTGTATTTCTTCATAACATACAGATCATACAACCTAGCTCTACTTTTGTATATACCTACTGTTGCCCAATCACAAAAATTTACTTTAATGCTCCTTGCAAACGTCTTCTGTTTAGAAATTTTATTGTACCAACCATTAACCTCTTGTATGCCGGAATACCAGACACAATTAAAAAGCTATTGTGTCTCGTTGAGATCTGCGTTCCGGCATACAAGGGGTTAATAGTGTTAGATAAGCATTTATATAATTCATTAGGATCATCAACGGTTAAGTCAATACTGGCGATCTTGGCAGCAACATCAGTACTAAGAGTTTGAGGGGAGCAGAGGTCATTGGCCTACATGTAATTTCTTGTACTTTAGGGGTTGTATTCGTTGGAATTACAACCTTTTGCCCGCAGTGATCCGATGTCAAGTCAATAAAAACAGTCTTACTTAAATAAAGACAATTGCAAAAAACATTATCTAAGCATGTAGAAGAATGTGAGGTTATTCTGGTTGGTTCAAAGAACAAAACATTTAAATTAAATGAACAAAAGAAGCTAACTAACCTAGACTTCCTACTAGAAATTATGTGTTTTAAAACATCCTCTATAATGCTTTCAAACTGAGTGAAGTCGCTTAGTGGTGGTCGGTACACACACACTTTATTATGTTGTTCAAGCTCAACACAAGAAATCTCAGCAGTGCGCTCGATAGAAAGTTTAGCTACGAGTATATCCTTACTTTATTTACATTTCAAACTATTACATACATATTATAAGAGAGCCACCACGAATAGCCTTCTTTCTTACGAATGCACTTATAAATGAGTAATGTTAATTGTTAAATATTAATTGGTTACCTCACAACCAATTTTCCGTAGACCGTAATACATAAGATATCAATCTTATGTTTATTTAAAAATAAATCTATTTTTAATTCTTTGCCAGATAGGCCTTGTATGTTTTGATGAACTAAGTTCAAAACACATGAATGCCTATCTGTTGTCTCATCTAATAGTTTAAACTAATAGATGTGTCAATACTACTATTGGTATAACTATTATCTACCAAATTCCTAAGTACTCTAGTAGTACTCCTGTCAGTAAAATCTTGAAAAGTTAAAAAAAGTTCTTGTGTTGCTAAAAACCCAGTAGTTACTAGTTCTTTGCCTTCTGATCACCATAAACAAATAGCTAGTTTTCCCTGCTCAACATATGATAAATTACATACAGTAGAATGTAGGCCTTAAACTACCAATCGTCTTACATGTTTTAAAAACAATATTATCGCTAAACTCAATCCCTCAATATTGAACTCAGAAAATCCAATTACAATTTATAATTCACTTTTTGGACTAGTAAATAATGAGTTTCAAAATACTTTCAAGAGTAAAACTGTCACAATAAAGGGATCTTTTAACCAGTGGGCCACTATAGGTATACCCAGAAGTAGAGCCAAATTCTTTGAATTATATGGCATGAAACAACATAGATTTGACATACCTTTTTTATGGTAATGGGCGGCAAACGAGCAGATGGATTGCCTGATGGTAAGCAATGACCGCCGCCCATGGACACAAGCAACACCACAGGAGTCACAAGTGCGTTGCCGCCCCTTTGTATTGGGAAAAGGGATAGGATAAGGAGGGGGATAAGGGAGAAGGAATAGGGGATAGGGCCTCCGGCACTCTTACTCACCGAACGAAACGCAACAGTTAAGGTACTGTTACTTTACGTCGATTTTCTGTGAGAGGGTAGTACTTCCCCGGTCGAGCCGGCCCGTTCATGCTGAAATCAGCAAGGCTCTACTACCTGGAGAACTCTTCTCTAAATTATGTTAAAAACAACTCAAAAATTTTAAAACAAGTTTGTATTATGGCAAAATCAAAATTTATTAGTGGTAAAATCAAGCAATCGACAAATATAATTAAAGAAACGTGGAGAATTAAAAATAATGAAACTGGTAGAGCACGACAACGGGAAAACCAATTTGAAATCCAAGATAACAATGTATTAATCACAGAAAAATCTCAAGGAGCGCATATGTTCAATAGTTTCTTTGCGAACATACCTATAAAAACTACTAGTTCTTTACCATCATCATCTTTAGACGCTGGAAAGTTTTTGCTTAGCAGTGTACCTGAATGCAAGAGCGTGTTTAGATTCGAGCACGTTACCCCGCGATATATATTGATCGCATATAATTCAATTAATATTAAAAATACCGGCGACTTTTGGGGCATTTCAATTAAAATTTTAGGTACTATAGTAGAGACTGTTGCGCCTTACCTCTCTATAATTTTTAACCAATGTTTTGACCTAGGCGTATTTCCGGATTTGATGAAATTAAGTAAAATCATACCTATTTTCAAATCAGGCAGTAAAAATGACATAAATAATTTTAGGCCCATCTCTATCTTGCCGGCATTTAGTAAAATATATGAAAAGATTCTTTTAAAGCAGCTATTAAGACAACTTAATTTAAATAGTCTGCTTCACAAAGATCAATACGGATTTACTAAAGGTAGATCCACTACTGATGCGGGTGTTGCTCTCACAAAACAGATTTATAATGCTTGGGAGTCGTCTAAAAATGCTATCGGAGTATTCTGTGACCTCTCAAAAGCATTTGATTGCGTTCATCACGACACACTGCTGCGTAAGCTCCGCCACTAAGGCGTAGAGGAAACCACACTTAGTGTTGTCGAGTCGTACCTGCGGCAGAGATTTCAGTGCATTGATGTAAATGGGACTACATCCTCTAAATTACATATACAGTTAGGCGGAACGCCTAACTGTATATGTAATTTAGAGGTTAAATTTTAGGTCCTTTTCTATTCCTTGTATATATTAATGACTTACCTTTTTATTTAAAAACCCTCTGTGATGTTGTACTTTTTGCAGATACGTCACTTATTTTTAAAGTAGACAGGAATAGGAATCAATTTGATGATGTAAATAATGCACTTATACAGGTTACACAATGGTTTACAGCAAACAACCTAGTACTTAATTCTAAAAAAAACTAAATGCGTTAAATTTGCTTCACCTAACGTAAGACAACTGAGACCTAATATTATGCTAGATAGGGAGGAACTTGACACAGTTGACTCGACAGTGTTTCTAGGCATTACATTAGATAATAAGTTACAATGGGGTGCACAAATAGCATGTCTATCAGGAAAGCTCAGTTCTGCTGCGTATGCTGTCAGAAAATGTAGACAACTTACTGATGTCGACACGGCTCGTTTAGTGTATTTTAGCTATTTTCATAGTGTCATGTCCTACAGCATTTTGTTATGGGGCAAAGCTGCGGATATCCAGAATATTTTCGTACTACAGAAACGAGTGGTACGAGCAATATACATGTTAGGTGCAAAAGGTACTCTTAGGGAACGCTTTAAGTCTATAGGGATTCTTACAGTAGCCTCGCAATTTTTATTTGCTAATATATTGTATATTAGGCAAAATATAGGTTTATTTACTACAAAAAGTGATATACATAACATAAATACTCGAAACAGGCATAAGCTATATGCCCCTTATCATCGTTTACATAAAGTTAATAATTCTTTTGTAGGGCTAGGTATTCGTATATACAATAAAATACCAATTAGTCTTCTAGAATTACCATTTAGTACGTTTAAAAGTAAAATAAAAGACTACCTTATTAAGAAAGGTTATTATACAATAAATGATTATTTCAGTGATAAGGATAGATGGTCACTTACACTAGCCAACTCTTGATCTTTGTACTTATTCAGAATTTATATAGATACCTTGCTTGCAGTTTTTTTTTAAATATAATATCTAGTTCATTTAAACAACTATTCATGTATTATTAGGTCATTCTACTTACTACATTTACATTTGCATTGTTGATCCACTAATTTTATAAAAAAATTGCTGTAAGATGAAGATAACTTGTAATCATGCACTGTAAAGTAACGTTTTTGTAACTTTGTGTATTCATATACCGTCACTTCTGTAACATACATTTCCACCATAGTTCTGAACATGGTCACGAGTTGTCTACATTATAAGACGTAAGTGGATGCTCTTCTTACACAATATTCACATTGGAAAACTAACTAAATCACTTAATTTAGTAACTGCATTAATTACATAAGTATTATGTCTGTAACTAATTACTATTTACAAGTAATTAAGTACAATGTGAATTAGTTGCAGCTCCTTACAAATATATAAATATGTACCATAATATTGGCGATTTAAAAGAGTGGCCACGAGTTTTATTGCCCGTTCTTTCTCGTGCTTCTACCTATTGCTTTGCGCACGAGGCAGTAAATATAAATGTAAAAGCATTAAGTAATTTAATTTTAAAACTGACGTTCATAAGCGTCACCTTATGACCTAGATGAATAAATGATTTTGACTTTGACTTTGAAGAAACTTGATGGGAGTGAATGAAGCAACAGAGGTATGTTAGGATCGTTGCAAATGGCGTTCCGTATTCTCTGCCCACCCCTCCGGGAAACAGGTGTGAGTCTATGTATGTATGTATTTATATCAGAGATTTCTCAGAACTAACAAATCTGATAAAATTATTGAACTTTGTAAAAGTTATTTTAAAATTTTACTTTTCCAGTATTTACTTATTTATTTATTTTTACATTACTTAGCTTTTCTTAAATTATTGCGATTTCTGACAATCAGCGTAAGAAGTAATTTGTAGTACAAAATTAAAGACTTGCTATATCCAGTGTATTTAAAGCGTCGAGCTTTAAATACACTGGATATAAAGCTGTAATATAAAACCAAATCATAGTTAAATTTATGTAAAACACGAATAAGTGTACCAAGAATTATAAGACAGCTTTATTAATAAAGGTTCATAGGCTTTATTTAAACCGTTTGTCGAAGACTCGGTCCCACGTCTTGCGTCCTGGTTGACATTTCCTAACTTACTTATAGTATACGCTAATATAGTATAAGAAAATTTACGATAGCCATAACGTTATGTTCGTGACGGACTACCGAGACGATGGTCTCGGGTTCGATCCCCAGTTACCCCGGGCACACACCTCTGACTTTTCGAAGTTATGTGTGTATTAAAATGTTAATTATCGCTCGCTTAACAATGAGCCCGGTAGATGGCAATAGGCTCGCCCCTTATTACATTGGGACCTAAACATAACTGGCGAAGCGTGGGTGTGTGATACACTCCTGCCTACACTTTCAGGTATAAAGGCGTGAAGTTATGTATGTATGTAAAAATTTTACTAACAAATCTGTTGACGATAATTATCTACGGTCGTTGAGGTTTATTATTAAGCTCAGGTATTAAGGTTCTATTTCATGATATTTTCGGCGAAGATTAGCTACGATTAGCTACAATACAGAAAATGAAAGCTGATTATCAGTAATGATGGATAAAAAGATTTTAAGGTTTCCATTTCTCTATTATCGACAATTTTATTTTTCACATGAAGATGAATATAACATTTGTCATACCAGCATTCCAACCAAATGGATAAAATATTTTAAATAATATCTACAAAGATTTCACAATATAACATTCTCTACCACATAGTGTCACAACACAGCTGACGCTATAACTCGCCCCGTATATCATACAGAACGCACAGGTAACAAAACCCAAAACTTTCATTTTAAATAACCCTTTTCACTGCTTATGATGACTGCACTGTAGTGTAAATCTAGCCGAACTTGCCTCTCTGGGACGAAGTTAAAAAGGCCACGATGGCAGTGTTGTGAGGTATCGTTGTTCCGGGAAATCTTTTATCGAGTTATCCCATTATCCCGAGACCCCAGGGAATGGGTACGTGGCGCAATGAACAGTCGGCCAACTATGACCGAAATTGCGGTGCGTACTTACGGGACCCTTTCGTGTTTTGTTGATATTATGTGCTAGGGCTCTGGTGTGGTTGATTTAGAGCTGTGTGAGACATAAATTTTATGCGAGAAAGCTTTTGCTGCATATTGGTTTCAAGTAAAAATCTTGAGTGGATTTGTTTATATATTTAGACAATTATTTACTTCACACATTTCTAATTACATAATAACTATCTGAATACATTTGTAAAGATATCTGTTTTATTCAATAATTGGTATGTCTTCTCTCTGGAATGCAAGACTCGAGATGTCTAGCATTTTTTTTAATTATTCCTACGTCTTCAGGGACACATATTTTAAGGTGATAATTAATGTCCTCTTTAAATTAAAAATCAAATCGAAGAAAATTACCTCGATTAAATGTCAGGAAGATCTGGGACCCAATTCTCCTAAATAAATACAGTTTCCATATAATGTCAGTGTCCTACTTACGTCACAAAAAGCGTATTCTTCTTAATTATCTGATATTTGAATGCAATACATAGTAACGAGATCGTAATTGAAACAAGTGTCAAAATATGTGTCAACGACGAGCTGTGTATTTCAAACAAATTGCTCCTTGATTTTAAATTATACGATAATGACATAAGGTTATCAGAATATCGCTTCTGAGTACATTCAAAATATAATTTCAATGTCATATAAAAATACGAGAATTAGGCCTTAGATTAAAGTTAATTACATTATCTTTTTCTGTTTTAGTTTAGTTGTAGAAACAATTTTGTGATTTAAAAGAGTGCCATAACGTGTTATGCGAATCATTTTTTATGAACTATAAAATTTGAACTTATCGCAATTGTAAGTTTGATGTCATTTTCTATTATAACTAA
This sequence comes from Euclidia mi, assembly GCA_944739405.2. Classification (NCBI taxonomy): domain Eukaryota; kingdom Metazoa; phylum Arthropoda; class Insecta; order Lepidoptera; family Erebidae; genus Euclidia; species Euclidia mi. The sequence goes on along the minus strand of OX123182.2, from coordinate 20,191,584 downwards.
ACATCGTTATCGAGCGGGTAAAAATGGTGGCAGCGCGGTGGCGCACGACAATAGAGTTGTCATACGTATGCATCACGTAGGTGCATACATTTAATAAGCTTTTTCGATTATGTTATATCGTACAATACCTTTATTTTATTAAAATATATTATAGATTTAAATGTTTGATGTCGAGTTTTCCGTCTCTACGCAAAGATGGTATTTGCATCTTGTTATCCCTTAGTCGCCTCTTACGACACCCACGGGAAGATAGGGGGTGGTGACACTTGTATTCTATGCCGTCAACCACACGGCACCCTATACGACTGTCTTGTTGGTCTCGCGGCATAAATGTGCGAGTGGGATCGGGAGGTCCCGGGTTCGATTCCTGGGTCGGGCAGTGTTATTAGGTTTTTCGGTCTCGAAATTCTCAGTAGCAGCACGGAGTCTGGAAATGTGCCCGGTACGGCAATAGGCTCGCCCCTTATTACGTGGGACTAAAGTATATCTGGCGAAAAATGGGTGTAAAAATACACCTCTGCCTACCCTTCGGGGATAAAAGGCGATTATGTATGTATGCTTTAAAGTATTGTATTTTTTTCGTATTGTAATAACTTTGTCACTAATTTAATTAAGGGTATTTTAAAGAATAATCCGGGTTATGAAACTATTAAAACAATAGAACAGCTTTTAAAAAATAATGAAGTCCATGTCAGCCCTCAAATAAATATTAATTCTTTACGACATTTTAACGATTTAAAATATTTGCCAGTGACATCTGCTGAAGTCGAAAGGTCATTTTCTTACTTAAAATGGTTTTTTTCCAGCAGACGTCATAAACTAACAGAAAGCAGTATATATAAGTTGTTGGTTATTTATTCCAAGTAGACCTAAAGATCTTCAAGGAATATTTTAACAAAAAATATTCAATAAAAGGTAAATGTAAAAGGGTTGTATTTAACTGTTAGTCAAAAATACTAATTTTCCACCAAAAATACTAATTGTACCACTAAGTTGACGGAGCTTTGCTTCGCAGGGCTCCTATTTTTGGGAGCAGGGTCACAAGAGAACCTAACATAACCTATTAAGTTTTCTCAGTGGATAAATTTCCCGAGCGGACGAAACTTTTCATATCAAATTATATTTTGTAAAAAGATCATCATATTTGGTGTACAAATAGCATTTTAGTGTGCAAGTCAGTATTTTAGTGAAATAATAAAGTTATTTTGCGTAACTCACTTTAGTGTGTTACATAACATTTTTGATACGCTGTTAAAAATATCCCATTGTAAAATATTTCTGTGTTTTATTTCAAAATTATTTCTGACGAAAAACCAACATTAATTATTTTGTATTGACTTAGTTATGAGTGATTATTAAAATATAATTTAATTTTGATATTTTAATAAGATTTACAAGGACAAATTGAAATATAGATTCTTAATTACATAAAGATATCAAGTAATTACATTAAACTATTCTTAAAAAAATATGTGCATGCTATATGGGTACGCGCGGCAACCCTAGCGTCGAATGCAACGCGTTGCCACGACCTTGACCCGCTCGATAACGATGTCTAATTATAACTAGTAGTATATTATTCCATTTTGTCCGTCTATTCAACGTAAGAAACGTTTTAGCGTTTACTAGCCATTAGTAGGTAGTATATAGTAGCAGATCTCTGCTTACACTTCGCACGATTGGGGTGCCGTGGGTTTGATGCTCTCCTATACATATATAATTAAACCCACGTAGTCCAACCCTGAAATAACGTCTTAGGAGAACTGCGCTTTGTACAGGTAAAACGAAACAAGACCGATGTTATTCCATAAATTAAAAAAAGAGAAAGTTTGCAAACTTTTGAATAATCTGTTTTATGACACTTTTGTTACGAAGACAGGCTCAGCAGATACCCCTTTTTCGACATGTGCCTAATATTGTACATGCTATCGACGTCATCATTTCTTAAAGCTCACTGTATAGTCTCAATTCCAATTAAGGAAATGTTCACTTTGGCAAATATGTTTAAAAAATATAAGACTCATCATTAACAATTTTGTTACATCGCATTGTCAAGAGCTATAAAGATAGTGGCACTATTTCTAAAAGTTTTTCTTACCAATAAACGTAAGTAACAATAACAACATATCTTATATCGCAACTAAACTTCCGAAACACATCCAACTGATGACTAAATATAATATTTTATTACGTGGAACTTTTTCCAAGAGGACGCATGCGCGGTATTCCCGGGACAAACGACTGCCCCGGGAAATCTGTTATCGAGTGCATTAGCCGGGATGTGAGACGACGTAATCTTACTACGATGCGCATTTTCTAGTCAATGTGTGATTGATTGCCTTTCATAGAAGCTGTTTGGTATTTGAATTTTAAAAGAAGAATTTGAACAAATTTTTAACACAGATTCTCTTTTAAAATAAGCTGTCCTTTTTCGAGATTATGCGCCGCCCTTTTGACTTTTTTATTTATGTTTTCGTTTCCAATAGGTGTTGTCAATTAAAGGGAAAAGCAAACGCAATGATTTTATTATCTTTCATAGACTTAGCGCACTGTGTAGCGATATATCCCCTCAAAGCATTTTGGCCACCATCGAGGCATCTCAGGACACCCGTAGAAGTATTTTGGCCACTTTCGAGGCTAGGCTTTCAAGCTAAGTACGGGCGCGTAATATTTTCGTTGAAAGAATGGTGATATTTCTATTTATTAAGTTAATATTGTATATCGAAAGACGCGTAATTAAATAAGCTTTTGAATGATATTAATTAACACCAAATAATATACTTGAAGCCCACGCAAGAGCGGTATAAAGCCCGCCCGGTATAATATTTTCCCGCCATTTTCGAGCGCGCTATTATATTTCTAACATATTCATATTTCTCGTCGTTTTTTATTATGGGAAGTATATAAGTATACACGGTTAGAAAGGTAATTTAATTTACTTTTAGAAATTATAAATATAATGGAAAGAAACATTTTCATTTTAAACATAAAAAAATATAAAATATAAATGATTGTAAATTGCCGCCAATTTTCGTATTTTACTTTTTTAAACAATTTTTTTTGTTATTTATCAGATTCAAACCTAGATAAGTTTCTTTTCAATTAGATTCCCAATTAAAAAAACTATATCTGATAAGATTCCGATAAGAATTATTCTTGTTGGACTTTGCACAAATATTTACTTTTTCCCGCAAAAAATAACCGCTATACCCGCCAAATTTTCGAAAGCCTATATCTCATGAATTATAGGAGTATTATATATCACATGATAGGTTTATTTATATACTCATAATAAAACAATAATTCATAGCATAAATGTAACCTTATCTATATATTTTCATTCAATAAAAAATAAATGGCGTTATTTCGGTAATTGAATGAATATAGCCTCTTGAATGAAATTATTACACAATATTTGTTTTTTTTTTTTGCTGTTATTTTATAAATAATTAGTTCATTCACAATTAAAACATAAAAATATCAAATATAATTATATAATTTGTTTACAATGATGTTTTGAATCCATAATTACGCCCCGCGCGCAACATGCGAAGACAGCGAAATATACAAAAATTTCAAAAGCTGACATTTAAATAATTTTCTAAGCAAGCATTGCTTTAATTTTATATTTTTGTAAAGCTTATACCACCAGGAATACAAAATATTAAAAGTAAGCAATTTATAACCCATATTGTTATCATGACAAACAAAAATGGCGAATAGGTCGTCGATAGACGACATTGTTTACAATAGGATCAAGTTCGGCGGGTCGCATAAACTAAACATTCCGTCATTCAGTCACCATTCAAACTTTACTACAAAGCTTATATAATCTACTTTTATAAAAACATCATTTCAAATATCAACACCTGGGTGACGAGTCGTAAGTTTAGGTTTAAGGTATCACGGCAAGTGGCCTTGCTTCGCGGGTGGTCAGATAACGACCGCGTGATGCTTTAGCGATAAATGCCAAATTAAAGCGGTTACTTTGAGCGGATATTTATTGTGTCTCGTTTTGCTAGTTTCTGAGTTCGGTCTACTCTTAAGTTGCTAATGCGCTTTATAATGGCTAGACTGGGAGAAAAGACTGTAGAGGAGAGTGTATTGAAACGCGTTGGTTGCTGAGTAAATACTGATCTTTATTATAAGAATACATCGCTTATATATTATATGGGGCCATCTCTACACTACACCTCCGCCCCTGGGAAAAATAAACTAAATTACACATATTTATTTTATTTTTTAACCTATCAATAAACATGTCAAGAGTAAACATAATTATAAAATAAGATGTTTATATAATTTTTAAGTAAATATGTATAATAAAGGTTACAATGGCATATTCACGATTACATAATTAATTACATTGATTATTATTACAAAAATATAGAATAAGACGTTACAAAATAAAAAAAACTCCCAAAAAAAAACAATGTAAAACATGGAATTACAAAAGTATAAAAGGTTAAAATAAAATAGTTATGATTTTTCTCTGTATTCCATAATTTTATGAATCAAAATATTTTAACCATAACATAAAATTACATTATAATTCAGGAGAAATCGAAAAGTGATTAAAACTAAAATAAAGTTTTTTTTTTTTTAATGTATACAGTAAGGAAATATTATTTGTGTTGCGCACTGTTTACATGGATAAACAATATTATAAAACACCATATTACACATTAAAAAAATAAACAATAAAAAAGTGTAAACCGTTATTAATGACAACTGATAAAATACATATAACAAAAACATGAAACACCTTGATAATATTTAATATGTAAAAGCAATATAACATTTATTAGAAACATTTGTTTGATAACAATTTAAATTCACTTTTCTCATTTTTATGAAAATATTTCTCTTATTTTAATAAAATCTTGCACAATTTCCTATTTAACACTTCAATCTCTTTGTACATTATATTTTAATGCATATACTTATCCTTCATTTGTTATATATAGGTACACATCGTATTACTTATTAACTATCGTTTTAACCACATTTAAATTGTAAGGTACATAAATCATATCATACAGGACTACTCGGTACCTGTTACATTTTCTTAGCGCACATTATTATTTTCGTCATCATTATTTATTTATCATCATCATATTTATTTAGTATATTCTCTTATAATATCTCATGGCGCATAATATTTTATAACATAATAAATCTAGTTTAGAGTCAATATTTAAGACATACATGGTCACCAACAAATCTCACGGAGAAACTTCATTTACACCATGATCGAATGTGAAGGTCATTACCCTAAACCTGTACCTTACCATGTGTACCTATTATATATTTAATACAATATCCTACATTTCAAAATCATGACACATTTCCATTCCAATTAAATTATTAGGTCAATAAAAAATTGCATTGCATTTGGTTGATCAGACCAATTCATACAACAAATTTTATGTACCAAATAATTTCCAACTAACAAAATCTAAACAAAACATTCAATATATATTTTAAATCGTAATCCCATATCACTTAACACACTATACAATCAATTTATTTTATTGGACCATACTAACATCTATATTTAATATCAAAGTTCTATTTTTAGCAACATAAAATTTATAAACCACTGTCCAGATATTACCTAGGTGCATAAAGCTTACGCGCGGGTGGCAACAGTTCCAGTAATTCGTAACTCTACACTCGGTGACGCCATAGCGACTATCCGATATGTTAACTTTATCTCATGCCATATACATCTAAAGGAATTTGCTACCAAACTGCTCCAAGCTCTATGTTCAAATATAATAATATTTTATGTAATTCTATTTCTGTAATTTAACAATACATATTTATAGATAATACGCAACAGGCGCAACATAAGTAGGTACATAGCTACCTGTATAGCAAAAAAAAAAGATTATATTTTAGGGCATATTAAAATTGGTGCTCTATCTATAATGAACACCTGAAATAACTCAATACTGTACTTAATAATACGCATAATATTATTTTATCTAAAAAAATCTGATTTCGCTGTAAAAAAAACACACACTTATCCGAAAAAAAAAACGTCACGTCACCATCACATCCCTAGCACGGCGAGGCGTAATAGTCTTTCGTAATACGGTCTTCTTCATCTTGGTCATCACTGGGCCGGGGGTAGCGGGGCGGTATGAGACCGCCTGCAGTTCTCATCATCCATCCTCAGTATCATCACTACAACTCTACCAGGTTGATTTGATCTAGCTGCTATATTTTGCAGATTGCACAGATATCAATCTAGGGCCACAACGCAGGTTCTGGGCTTGATCATTATCAAAGCACACAGTCAGCGTAGTACGGAAACTAAAACACCAGCAGTACCGCACATTTCTTTCTCTTCTTTTTCTTCATTGTGCTAGTTTTATTTTAGACTCTGTTTTCACTAATCACAAAACATTTCGTACGGTACAAAGTTCGCTTGCGCGTCTTTGGTCCATATTTGGAAATGGAATTTTAAAACAAAGCCCGAACTGGCAGGGTCGCCATGTAGAGGAGTATTGAAAGGCGTGATTGCTGAGTAAATACTGATCTTTATTATAAGAATACATCGCTTATATATTATATGGGGCCATCTCTACACTACAAGACTATACTTTCTTTAACAGCAGTTATTTTGAAACTTAATCAGACAATCGAACCTTTAAAGTCTAATCTGAGTTTGTCTCTTAACTTTTTATTAGCCGTAATCATCCAAAACAATATAAAGGAAGTATACGAGACAAATCTTCCCTTCCCATAGTCATCTATACAAAATATCGAAGCATTCTCACAATAACTAAAGTTCGTAATTCTTAAGACAATTTATTCTTGTTGTTTCGTCTCCTTTATCAAGTCTCGGACGACAAAGTAAAGCACGAACTCCTATAACTTATATTCGAAGGAAAATAAACAGTGTTCCGTTGGTAGTTTTGGAACTAAACTCGCCAACGAAAGGGTAACGATATGCTGTAACAGATGGTCTACAGAATATATTACAGTTAAAGAGCATAAAAAAATGCAGTATATCAAAAGTTTGTCCAACTTGGTCTCGACAAGTTCACATGGGACGTTTTGTTTTTACGGTAAACAGGATTGTGGGGTGTTTGATTCGATCTGAAACGTTTGTTCTCGTACGGCAGTTTAGGTTTCCATTGAGATTGATTTAACTCGAAGAGGTAAGTAAGCTGAGTCAATAATTGGAATGCAGATATAGCGCAGGAGTTTACGTGATCGCTTCGCTACTGCAAGTGTATCACGGGCAGTGAGTTCGATTTCTCCACACGGAGAAACACTTTGTGTGATCCAAAATCAGTTATCGCGAGTTTGAGTGTGATTTGGGTAAGCTGTAAAGTTAAGCGTCACAGGTGACACTCTAGAAAGGGTTGTATCAATAATAGTTTTATTAAATTTAACGTTATAATTAATGACTTATTGCTTTCGTGGTCATTTAAACTTATTTTAAATTGTCTTTCGGGATACAATACATGGTATATATCCCGAAAGACAATTTATCTATTTATTTAATTCTTTATGCACATACATCGTGTACAATGGTGGACATAATGCCTTATGGCATTCTCTACTTGTCATATGGTGGTGTAGAGATAAAAGTGGTAGGTATTATACAAAATAAATTATCGGGTCTTAATCGCGTAGAATTAATTTATTTGAGGTATAAATAACTATTTGTTTCCGACGTTTCGCTCGTCTTGCACCGAGCGTAGTCACGGAAAGACTGATGAGAGCTCAGCGCCGTCTTGTGGAAGTGCGGGTTTCGGCACCTACCCTCACTTGGTCTTTATTTAAGTTCGCACTGTCGGTACTCCGACACACTACACTAATGACGTCTACACTCTGTTGAGATCTATCACTGCGGCGGTGTTTACACTTGCTGATGACTGGATTCCAAGTAGCTACTTGGAATCCAGTATCTTGCCTTATCCAGTAAGCAAAGGTATGCGGTATATATCCCGAAAGACAATTTAAAATAAATGATAAAATATCATGGATATGTAGAAAATTTATTTTATCAGTCCTTAGTTTGGCAACTTTTTACGAATTCTGTAGAATAACAAGACGAATCTCTTCATACCGTAAAGAGATTCATTAATCATTTAAATTGAATATCGATCCAGCAACGACAGCAGAACCTAAGAGCTATAAATCGGAACTAAGCATAGTCAGAACGTCTCACGAACAGTTACCAGAAATAAAAATCTCGTTGTCCGCTGCCGATAATCAGGGCAAAGGCTATCAGAAGGTTAATTTTCTCGACGCGAGAATGACCGAAAACCAGTTTTATCTAGCCCAAAAGACCACTAAGGAAGTAATTCCACAAAACAAAGGACCCAATAACGATCGTAGTGTGCTATAAGATATTCGCTGATCGGTCCGACGGATAAGTCCTGGTTATACGGGGGTAAGGGTGGTTGCATATGGGATATGGTATTACAATCGCTGAAACTAAAAGTGGGTAGCTATTGAACAATACAATTGGCGCTTTCTATTTACGCTCGTTGCCAATATTCATCTATGGATGGAGTGGCTACTAGAGATAAATATGTATTATAATATTATAAAGCTGAACAGTTTGTTTCTTTGGTGGAACGCGCTAATCTCAGACACTACTGATTCATTTAAATGTTTTTTTTGGATAGCTCATTTATCGACGAAGGAAGTGACGTAACTTAGCCTTTCTCCATATTGGCTATCCATCACAAATCATTTTTAAATCAAACCAATACTTCCAGTTTAGAATTAATTCAATATTTATGCATCTATAAATATTGAATTAATTTCAATAAAATTAAACTTCCAGATGTAATAACAAAAAAAATATTTAAAAAGTCAATGATAAGTCAAAAGACCTTTGTCACCCCTAATATAAATAAAAAAAACCGGTCAAGTGCGAGTCGGACTCGCTCACCGAGGGTTCCGTACAAACCTGTAGGTATATAAGTAAAAGTTCACCAGTCATAGTTATGGTATTTTGATTGCCAAATGAAATCCATAACATTACAGTATGGAAAGCTGGAGGAGCATAAAATAAATAAAAAGGGGTCTTTGTCGTTTGTAATCGGTCATCCTTTATTTTTTATTAACATTTATCGCTTATTTTATAATATAACTTAAATACCTATACCAGCCTTGGATCATTGATGAATGATGGTAAGATTTTTTATCAAAGTTATTGACTTACAAAGTTTTTAGTGACTATTAGAAATCTGTTACAAAAATACTTATAAAGTACAGAATAATTAGCAAAAAGGTTTGAAGACTATGTAATTATTTGAAATCTCAATCACAATCAGCCTATCGCAGTCCACTGTTGGACATAGGCCTCTCCCAACACGCACCACAGCACACGGTCCTCAGCTTTCCGCATCCTTTATCAGGGCTATAAGACGTTGCCCTGTAGGTTTTAATTCCCTTGCAAGTAGTCGCGAGTTTAAAATATGATTATATTGCTCTTTCTTTTGATTGCGTAGACATAGTAGTTTGATTTTGTTACAGCCTAACGGTGTTATACAGGGCGGCGCTTGCATAGGGGCACTTTTTAACCAGAGGCATAGCTTACAACATTCTTAAGCCTTGTACCACAAATCAGTTCAATCGGTGCAGTAGTTTAGCTACAATATCGATTTTAAGTTCCGCATTTTTTGCACATGCTTTGAATTTCACACAGCTGATACAAAACGGTCAACGACCCTACATTGCGCGCTGCGACTCGCTACGACGCGACACCTCGACGTCATCCGAAGTTAGGCTCAGCGCAGACAGAACGGAGCGCAGCGGAGAGGATTTTATTAACGCACTTGAAATTAAACTTTATTTTTTTACAATAAAGTGCGTAATTGCTTGAACCTGACAAAAAATATTCGCGCGTCCTCGAAGATACGCGGGAATCCCCGTGCGGCGTCGAGTAGGCACCCGCGTCGTACGCGTACTTTCAGTCAGTGTTGTTACTGAGTTTAACGAACTTTCGCGACAAAATATTTACTGTAAAGTGGTAACCCAGAACGGTTTACTCACGCAGGCTCGCGAGGTCGCGCGCAAGCTTGAGCATACGCAATTCGTAAAGAAAATGCCAGAGACTGCGTGGGGATTATTCCTCTCTGTCTGCGTTGACCCTTCGACGTCGTCGTCGTGCAACGTCACTTCGCCTCGTAGGCGTAGGTACGACTCGTCGTTGTAGGTTTTTGCACCCGAGTAAATTTTTACAGAACAAGACTTTTGAAACTTTCTAATTACCTTTTCAATAAAGTTACATAATAATAAAATGGATCGGTTCCGGCAAGCACGATGAAATCTAATTAGGTAGTACATTTACTGTAGGAGTGAATAAGAACTCACTCTTACAGTAAATGCACTACGTGTGACAAGGACAAACTTAGTGGAGCCAAATAGAGTTGCCCAATTATGAACAAAATATTGTAAATAGTATCGATAAATAAAAAATACCTGAGCACCGTAAAAGTTTATTGTTTATTGTATCGGAATTGATTGTATTTAAAGTTAATGTAATCGTCTTACCCAAGATAGTATCGATAAAAAATACCTACGCACCGTAAAAGTTTGTTGTTTATTGTATCTACATTGTTTGTATTTAACGTAAATGTAATCGTCTTATCAATGATAGTATCGATAAAAAATCCTACGCACCGTAAAAAATTGTTGTTTATTGTATCGACATTGTTTGTATTTAACTTTAATGTAATCGTCTTATCAATGACTTTACGTTCGAAAATTTCAAAGTGTGGTACAAATAAAGACGACGTTTTTTAATAGGTAAACAATGATAAACATGTAAAGATATTCAATTATTTAATCATTTGAAATAAGTTAATAATTATTGAATATTTTAGCTCTTTCCGTATGGTATTTTTAAAATGGTCTAATGGGTTCAACAATCTACTTAAGAATTATAATAACTATGTACTAAAACTACCGAACTAATTGAAGTATGTGCATAGTATTTCATAAACTTGTTTAACTGTGTCGTATTAGCAACACAATTAAGCAATAGCATTATTGTTAATACAAGTAAGAATGCATAGTTCGTTGTATAAAAACATTTTGTGTTACATACATACATACATAGACTCACGCCTGTTTCCCCGAAGGGGTAGGCAGAGGCATATTAAACGCCCACTTTTCGCCAGTGTTTTGATCCCACGTAATAGGTGGCGAGCCTATTGCCGCTTATTGGGACATTTCGTTTGCCAGAGCCTCGTACGTTGATTGGCAGGTGCACCACTTGCAGGTGAGGTTGGCTTGGGACCCTAAGTTCTTGGTGGGAACCCTATGCATAACATTTTGTGTTATTTTGTTGTTAACGTATTAACGTGTCAAAAATATCAACATTCATAGTACCTATTGCGCATCTCTATTTCCTTTCCTAGACATGTCGGTGCCAGCGGCGCATCAGTGATCGGTGACTCATCAAAGGTTTGTTTAGTGCCGCAAAAACTATTGGATTAATAAGTCGATCAGATTGCGCGCGCTTATCTTAACTTTATGCGACAGTTGTTTTTGGTATTGAATTGTGTGATCGTATTTAGTTGTGTTATTTAATTGTGTTGTTGTTAAGTGAACTTTATCGTTCGTCATTTTTGCATTATTTGTATTAATAATGACAAACATTATGTCGTCCGAATATGCGGATAAGATTGTGTAACGTGGGTTCTTGTTGTGAAAAAGACACTAGTGCTTTCCTAATTACTGAACTTTCATAAGAGTGATTTGTAGAATTACTGAAATAGGTAATTCGTGATAACAATGGCGGCCATTTTGAGAATTTGAAAATTTTGTGCTACCTTTTAAGTGGGTTTGTGTTAAGTGGGTTTTTGTTGATATGAAAAAGACAACAGTGCTTGCCTAATGAGTGACCAAACATTTGAGTGATGTGTAGAATTACTGAAATAGGTAATTCGTCAATAAATGTGAACTACCTCCGTGGCATCGTCTGCCACATAGCACACGTTGCCGTTCTTACAAAGGTCAGTAACCTAATGGCATATTGGTCTGCAAATGGTGTTTCGTTTTGCTACTCATATTTTATTGTTTATTTTGTTTGAAAATTTTATTATTTTATTTTGGCCCCATGACCTTTTTTGTTGCTATAAAACATTTTATAGGCATCAATGCTACGTCCTTTTTAAATCAATGCCCCTATGCAAGCGCCACCCTGTATACCTGAGTATTTGATATGAATTTCAATTTAATACCTCTATGCGTTCAAGAGAAAGGGGTAGTAACTTAAAATTTATTAACAATATTTTTTTATATGCTGTAACTCAAAAATTACGGTTTTCGCAATTTTTCCTTTATAAGTGATATAAGACGTTGCTTCGTACCAAATTTCAAGATTTTGAGTTCACGGGAAGTACCCTGTAGATTTTGTTTTCCTTGCGAGTAGTCGCGAGTTTGAAAATATGATGATATTGCTCTTTCTTTTGATTGTGTAGACATAGAAGTTTGATTTTGTTACAGCCTAACGGTGTTATATACCTGAGTATTTGATATGAATTTTAATTTAATACCTCTACGCGTTCAAGAGAAAGGGGTAGTAACTTAAAATTTATTAACAATATTTTTTTATATGCTGTAACTAAAAAATTACGGTTTTCGCAATTTTTCCTTTATAAGTGATATAAGACGTTGCTTCGTACCAAATTTCAAGATTTTGAGTTCACGGGAAGTACCCTGTAGGTTTTGATTCCCTTGTGAGTAGTCGCGAGTTTGAAAATATGATGATATAGCTCTTTCTTTTGATTGCATAGACATTGAAGTTTGATTTTGTTACAGCCTAACGGTGTTATATGCCTGAGTATTTGATATGAATTTCAATGAAATACCTCTACCCGTTCAAGAGAAAGGGGTAGTAACTTTAAATTTATTAAAAATATTTTTTTATATGCTGTAACAAAAAAATTACGGTTTTTGCAATTTTTCCCTTATAAGTGATATAAGACGTTGCTTCGTACCAAATTTCAAGATTTTGAGTTCACGGAAAGAACCCTGTAGGTTTTGATTCCCTTGCGAGTAGTCGCGAGTTTGAAAATATGCTTATATTGCTCTTTCTTTTGATTGCGTTAACATAGAAGCTTGATTTTGTTGCAGCTTAACGGTGTTATATACGTGAGTATTTGATATGAATTTCAATTTAATACCTCCACGCGTTCAAGAGAAAAGAGAAGTAACTTTAAATTTATTAAAAATAATTTTTTATATGCTGTAACAAAAAATTTACGGTCTTCGCAATTTTTCCTTCATATGTGATATAAGACATTACTTCGTACCAAATTTCAAGATTCTGGGTTCACGGGAAGTACCCTGTAGGTTTTTATTCACTTGTTAGTAGGCGCGAGTTTGAAAATATGCTTATATTGCTCTTTCTTTTGATTGCGTTGACTTAGAAGTTTGATTTTGTTGCAGCCTTATGGTGTTATATACCTTTTTTTTATAAGTGTTCCTCACGTACCCGTGTGTCGGAGGGTCGGGTATCGCTGAAGCATCCCTCGCTACCCCCCGACGGGTGTTGGCCCGCCAGATGGTCAGGCGGGCCCCGAACAAAACCCCCTTGGCGGCGGATGAAGGTGTTGGGCTCCGCCGCCAAAACACTCAGCGGCCGCAGAGGATAGGGAGGACGGCAACGCAACACCGCATCTCCTCTCCCTCTGCGGCCCCACCGCGACGCAACGATGGTGCGCCCCCATTTGGTCACGGGAGTTAGGGCGCGCGGCAACGCAACACCGACACGCCTCTCCTCCCGCGACCGCACCCGACTGCGAGGGATAGAAGAACTGTCCCTCGCACCCGCCCCTTTGGACGCATCCTGCGCAGGCCTCCGTCAAGCCCACGCGGAGCGTCCCCTCCTGGATCCCTCTTAGCTTCACCGCGGGTGACCAATCCACGGTTACTGAGCCCCCCCACCACGACAAGGTGGAGATCCCACGGGGGGCATGGTGTTATATACCTGAGTATTTGATATGAATTTCAATTTAATACCTCCACGTGTTCAAGAGAAGGGGGTAGTAACTTTAAATTTATTAAAAATATTTTTTTATATGCTGTAACTCAAAATTTACGGTTTTCACAATTTTTCCTTTATAAGTGATATAAGACGTTGCTTCGTACCAAATTTCAAGATTCTGAGTTCACGGGAAGTACCCTGTAGGTTTTGATTCCAATGCGAGTTTGAAAATATGCTGCAATATGCAGCATATATAGCTGTATCTTTTGATTGCGGTGGATTAGAAGTTTGATTTTTTTACAGCTCTATGGAACCGTAGATTCGAGCATTTAGTATAAATTTCAGTTTGATACCTCCACGCATTCTTGAGAAAAAGGGTCTTGACAGACGGACGGACAACAAAGTGATCCTATAATGGTTCCGTTTTTTACTTTCGAGGTACGGAACCCTAAAAACGAACAATATCATTGTATATTCGCCCTTAGAGTTATTGAAGTTTCTATCTTGAACGCAAATTCAAATTTATTGCGGTGACCGGAATATTGTAGGCACCGCTGCCAGCTTTATGGGTTAATTCATACGTTACTGTGATAAGTAATCATTTTAATACAATATTTTCACCTGGTGGTATAAACAGACATTCGAGAAGGTTTTTGAATGCGTTGGAAGTCCAGGTAATATTTTTTATAGTGTCACGCCTGCATCCTCGATAGGGTAGACAGAGGTGTAATATAACATAATTTTCTCTCATAAAGATACAAGGGAGTGCTTACGCTTTCGTACGAATATACTAAAAAACTAAACCCTTTTGGGGGTCAAAGGCATATAATTTGAAATAGCTGTGATCTTAGTAGACGCAAGGCACAAAAATACAGGGTTTTAATTGTGTCCGTTAGTTGTATGTTTGTAAAGTCCCCCGCGATACAGGATTTAGTCCTAGTGCGGAAGTTGTCTTTAAATAAAAAAGAAAAAAAACAGTGTCGACTTTTCTGGCCATGGCATTCAAAAGATCAGCCACCGCACCAAATGATGCCTTATGGTATGCCAATTTACTAGCCAAAGCGTGCTATTCCACAATACATCCATATTTTATACGAAATTATCAATAGCAATACCTGTCAGATAGTGAGAAATTCAGAGGCCAAATTTGTGAGCTCGTGACGAAGAGCTTAACAGACATTAACAGCTGTCTCGTTGCTTAGCACAAGGGAATAGAGTCCATAATAGCCTTAATTGAGCTGAAGACTATACCACTTAAGTACAGGTTATTAGTGTTTATAATAATAATAAATAATGTATCTAAGAAATGACAATATTTTGTTGTAGGTATAATGAATTGGTTGTGAGAGAAATAAGATCGATGTAATACAAAATAAATAAACTTTAATTTAAATTTGATACTCTACAAGTATATTAGGGCTAAATAAGTGCCCTGCGAGCTTTCTTTGTGTTTATAGTGCTGGGTTTGATAACCAGGTTCAAGAAATGGTAACCATTTTTTTCTTATAAAATAGGTATTAATAGAAAAGAAGAAAATAGACGTGAGACGTGACTAGGTCAACACACATCTCTTTCTTATTTTTTGTAGCGACTGCCCGTTGTCAGGTGTAATGGAATAAGTAGAAAGGAGAGATTAGAATTTTTATACAATGGGTGCAAAAAAAGAAAACTTATGTATTTTTCAGTGTGCAAGGAGGGCTTATGTGGAGGCATTCTCTCTTTATGACCTACCCATGGAAAGTACTACAGTGGCCCTTTCCACTGCAGTGACTAGCATACTATCACAACTCCATCAACAATAGATGACCTTAGCAGTCACATTCATCCTATCTGCAGAGTGACGTCAGCACTTTGTGTTTCAAACCATATCATCAGTCTGAACACGCCGTCAGACATTTCAATACACCTGATCTAGGCTAACAAAGAGGGATTTTCTAAACACATCACACATCCAATATTCATTTCTTTAGCGTTTACCAAACCAATATAATGTCTATTAGTCAAGAAAGTGAGCCACGAATATTTTCTGTGGCAAAATATGCCCTACATATTTGGGACCGTTTGTAAATACTTGGATTCCAAGTAGCGCATTTTTTCCTCATAGTCTTGATATGCATTCTCTTGATACGGATTTCATGGATGGCGGCCGCTACTTTCACTCTATTGGGTTTCCGTCTCAGTAAATAAGAGCTACGATTTCGGTACCACAGAACGACGTACGTGATGCGTAAGATTAGAAAAATACTTTACTAAGAATCGCTCAGACTACTATTAAAGTAAACCTTATCTGGAGTAAGTTTACTCAAAGTCATATATAAGAAAAATCAATATCAAGTAAATGTGTCATGCATAGCACCTAATACTTTCATAATATTTCCAGGCTGTAAATAAGGTTGTTGGTAATTATTCAATAAACATGGGTTGCATAGTCACGGCTTTTAGCCAGTCAGCCAGCCATAACTGCAGCCGTTGGAGCAAAAAGCTTCTGGAATGGCGGCCATGCACTGAACCTCGCAGTAGCGGTAGGTCTTATTGTGATTGTGGGCAGTGGATTAATGTGGGTGGTACTAGGTATATTGGGAGCGGCCTATGTCCAACAGTGGACGTCTATCGGCCAATATGATCACGATTCTAAATTTGGACGTCTAATATTTTCATCATTACAACTTATGTCAACTACTGGTACTCCAAATAAAATAAATAAGTAGTTTCAATACTTTTGCGTCCCTAAATAATAAGACAATCAAGACAGTCACATGCAAGGCCGTTTTTTTTTATGGAAAGCCGTTTATTCTCCAGTCATTCAAACCATTTGCAGTCAGAGTCAAAGCTGTTTTCTTTCAGAGCAATATGTATGTATATGCCTAAGGACACAGTCTGAAAGGCTCAATGGTTGACAATGCGGCGCGGAACAACGCGGAACATATAAACAAGATATAAAATATGTCACCAATAAGCAAGTCCAAATGTCGAATAGGGGTGCAGATGAGTAACGGAGATGTAGCGGGTATATGATTAATGTTTCGTAACATGCCAATAATTTTGTATAACTAAGCAGTTTATAATAGCTAGCATAATAAATAGCCTAGCATAATACCTTTAGAATGTAATAGGCTTAAGAATCTTATGTCACATTGTTACAATCTTACGTACTTTATAAATAATCTGATGAGTTTGTTATCAATAAATAATATTATTTGTGTTAACGCAAAACACTACAGGAATAATGATACGCACGTCAATCACAATTGTTTTGCTATCCATGTCGATATTAATGCATTTATAAAATAAAAGATAAAAAGAAGAATACCTAATGGAAGGAAAGAGGAACCCACCACGCACCCTCGGATTGACCACCCCAACTATTGCAATAGAAAAAGGTTGACAATACCGAACTCCTCTAAAAGGATAAGGGATATAGGAATGGTATGGGTTCCAGGAAGATACCTGACTTGCAGTATCCTGCTGTATGCGCCCATCGTTGCCCATCGCTCCTGAGGATGCCTCGTGCAGAGGCGAAACACGTGTCGAAGAATAGTCGGCGCATACAGCGGGATACTGCAAGTCAGGTATCTTCCTGGAACCCATACCATTTCTATATCCTTTATCCTTTTAGAGGAGTTCGGTATTGTCAACCTTTTTCTATTGCAATAGTTGGGGTGGTCAATCCGAGGGTGCGTGGTGAGTTCCTCTTTCCTTCCATTAGGTTACAATGGAGTTCCGCCAAGTAACGCCTGATTCAATCAACTATAAAAGAAGAATGAGAAAAAAAAGGGTTCAACGAGAAATACCCGAAAATAATAGTAGTTTTGTTTAATTTAAGGCCTAAATCTGATGCATTTCTGCCACCTATCCCAAATTTGATGGAACAAAGTTGCTCAACTTCGAATCCACCGCCTGTACACTCACATTACGTCACAAGTAATAACGAAGCAAAATTGCTTCCGCTATCGCTCCGCACGAACCGCTTCATCACAGAGCAACAGTGAAATGTACCGTAAAAAGAAATCCTTGAGAGGACCAATGTCGATCCTTATTTATGACTCAGCGTATTATTATGACTAGCCAATTTTCCGGAAAATAAAACCGGTAACGGCTCCAATCCGGCAACGTGACGATGCCGGATTGCGTTCAGATTTTACTCGCGTTCTGTATGATAATTTATCGGGATGGTAATGCATGATTTGATTTTAAGGAATGATGGTGAAATTGGCCTCGTTTGATTTTCGGAAGATAAAGGGATTTGTATAAATTAAACGATGGGAATATTCGGGTAAAAATGTGCGTATTTTTTGTATGTAGTAGATTTATGTATGTCATTTACCTAATTGTTTTACAAATTGTTACTGGTATTACTTTTACTTATTTTGAAAGACAATTTTAGTAGAATAAATCCTGATGATGTGGTGGATTTTACAAAAATTCTATCAATGGGTACAACGATCACCCACAGTTTAAATAACATTTTGTGGATCACACAAAATGTTACTCTGAATGATGAATGAAATCAACGCCATAGCACGCGACTAACGATGGTGAGGCAAACACTAAAACCACTACTACTACATACAGTACTTACTCGTAATTATTGTTAATTATGATTATTAAAAAAAAATTAATTGTTGTTTAATATCAAAAAGCATTAAAATAATATAAATTAGTAAATACTAAGGAATTAATGCGAAAACACATTGTAAAATTGAAATTTGTATGTGTTGCTTAGACTTTTTTGATGTGTGTATGTGTAATTTCAAGGAAGTATCAATATCGGAAACTGCTTAAAAGGCTGGCTTGTAAAATTATCAAATTCGCTTTCCAACTTATGAGATATAACACAATAACATATATGTATGTATACATAATTATGTTAAGAATTATTGTAAACTTCAAAACAACAAGAAAAGTGGGTAAATATTAATTAGACTGTGTAATATATTAGAATGTGAACGGCTTATAATTGTTTGTCTTCTGATGCATATTGTATGAGTATCTTTTAATTAAATAAATTCGGTAGGTGCGAAAGCTTTGGTGTCTATCTAAGTTTGGGCAACTTTGATCGAAGTGCTGGGTTCATCCCCGAGTATAGAGATAAAGTTGCTTTAAATTTGTCGTGTATTTCTTGGCTAAGTATGTCTGAAATGTCATTTGATAGATTTTGGTCGGGTAATGTTTGTACATCATTTTCTAGCGTTACGATCTGACTTTCGGTTTGTGTATTATAAACTCGAACCGTACGTAATCAAGCTGTCTTACCTTACAAACGTCCTCATATTTAATTTCCATATTATAAAATGATCAAACTAATACCATCTAGAAGTTGGCTAACATAGGTCTATGATTTTGTACACAAACATTGTTGGTAACGTAAATAAACTAAATGCATATTGTTGAGTTTATGATATGATCGATTTTAAACTTTCGCGATTAGTTTACATCATAAAATTTTATTGAAACGGGTCTTACTCGCGATATTTAATTAATTTAAGGTTCCCTCAATAATTAAAGGTACCTCTGTTTTACCGTTACAGGTATATATACTTTAAATTGACACAGAAAGATTTTTTTCAAATCGCATCAGTAGTTCCTGAGATTAGCGTGTTCAACCAAACAAACAAACTCTTCAGCTTTATATATTAGTATAAAATTGAAGTTTAAGAGTATAAAAATATGTAATACTAAATCTTTTAACTAAATTCTAGGTTAGGTAAATATTAAGCCACTTTTGTTGGTAAAACACTTTATTAGCAAACTTCCATCTAACGAGCACATTACCCTGACTTTGTAATGTTGAATAAAAATTACTGAATAAGAATTCGAATCTGGAAAATGCAATTACAGTACTCGAGATCCGGCACTCAAAGGTCATTGGGCATATCTGACCCGCTTTGCAAACAGTGTCGGACATTAACCAAAATAGTTTTAAACAAAGGGGAATAATATGAACTTTCATTGCGTATAATTGTTTGATTTAAAATCGTCGGAGAAAAATGTTCAGGATCCTTTAAAAAAGAAAACAAACAGTATGAAAGGTTTTTATTTCATCTTATAAAGGCATAAAAATAATATCCAAATGAGCTAATGTTTAGAAATATGTTGTACGCTGTCTCTTTCGCACATTGAACAGGTTTTTTTTTCGCACATTAAATAGCTGCGCCCATATCGCTAGCATTGTTTATTATCTGTCGTGGGCCATACACCAGGAACCAACAGACGCACCCGCTGCCTTTTTGAATGATCTCATGATTGCTTTGGATCAAATTGAATAAAAAATATTTTAATGAATTAGCATTTTATTTTTCTTACCTATATCATTAATTAGCGGACGCCCGCGATTTCGTCGGCCTCATTCAGTGATCTCGCGGGAATATCGGGATAAAAAGTAGCCTATAACCTTTCTCATGAATGTGGCTACCACACACAAAAAGATTTTTTCAAACCGGATCATTAGTTTCAGAGATAAAGCGTATGGATATATACATAGATAATACTTGATTTTTTTGAGATTCCCGTAGCTCACATTAATGCGACTAATGCCATAGTAAATGAGAGCCATAGATGAATACACTCTGCTATATTTTATTTGTGTCTGCCATGGGTTTGGTTTTTATACTAAGGTGCCCATTTACCTTTCTTTTTCATGCAAAATTTATGGTACGAGTACGATGCTACGTAGTTAAGATAATAATGATTCTTTAATAAAAAAGGAACGCTTCGGGCATTTTTAGACTAAATTGTGTATTCGTCCCACACAGTAATAAGACACAAGACAAATAAAATCTAAAAATAATTTACGCAATTGAGAAAATAAAAAGCTTTCCAAAACCATTTTTACAGCTCGTTCTCGCGGTAATCACCGATAACTATATTTTAAACCGTCCCTCGAAAGGGAAATTCCAAATCTGTGAAGGAAATTTTCAAATTTGACACGAAATCCTCATTAGATTGCGTGGCCTGAAGCCCAACATTTTTCCATTATGTTTTGACGTGGAAATAATCTTCCTCAAGGACTCTAACGGAAGATTTAGGGGACACCTTTTTTCGCCTCTCAAAATAGTTTTCGCCATGTTATGTGTTTTTGAAACAGTGCCGAATAGAATTTGGGTAATCCTATTGACCTAGTTAGGCAATAAGGGCGATCATACTTTCCTTTGTATTTCTTTTACTACATTTCCTCAGTAAGTCTATCTGAGGTCAGATCACGTCCACTTTTTTATGGTTTGACTCGTTAGATTTTATGATTGTGACCCAGAAAATAAAACATTTCTTCAATATAGTCTAGATTGACTATGACTTCTTTCAGTTGTTCTGAGAACTGTTTTTGCTATTCAATTGGATTTAGGTTTAACCATATTAAGATATAACGTATAAACTATTTAAAAAATATATATTTTAAATCTAACATAGAGAATTTTATTCGGATACAACCAGATTTTCTCGTTACGTATGTGACAACTATTTTCACTTACGTTCGTTTTTTTTTGTAGACTTTCCGCCTTTGTCCCCGAAGTGTTAATAGATGAAAATATAACCATTGGATTTAGAATCTTTAGGTCTACGACCCAGAGGTACAAAGGTTTGAGATTGAGGTGGAAAATTCAATATTGGTATGATTAAAAGGTTGACTCCAAGTTAAATGTATAATTGGTATTTTGAATTTATCAAGATTTACAAACTCTGTGTAAACCTTAATTAGGCCTAAAGCTCCGTACTCACATACAGTTTTACTCGATCGAGTCAGACTTAAAGACTCGCTTAGAGTAAAATTACAGTGTACTTGATGTCATCGAAGTGTGAGTTTTGCAGTCCTCACGTTGATTTTTACTCGTTTTCGAGTAAAACGTTCGAGTAAAACCGTGTGTCAGTACTGAGCATTAGTTTAATAGTTTAGACAGAGATCTTATCTACTCTATCAACCATCTGTCATCCGACATAATGTAACTATTTACTTACACAAATCATGTTATGATTCGCATCCGAATTGCATTAAGGATTATTATTAGTCCGACTAATTAGTTTGGTTTAATTGTCTGATAATTACATTATGATAAACATAATATGATATGTATAGAACGGGTTAGGTTGAATAGGATCTGCTATGTTGGATAATACAAAAGCAAAAAATGCGGCATAAGAAAAGTAGAACAGACAATTTTAGACGTTTGAATTTTTTGTAGCCGACCGCAACCTCAACCGCAGACGACATTTTGGTGTTATGCCGCGACAACACGTGGTCGCAACGTGTCTCTGTAGTCATGATTTATTATCAGTACTCTATGAGACCAGATGTAACGTCTTTGAGAACGCCACTAGCAATACTTATGTCATCATCCTCCAAGCGTTATCCTAGATGCAAATCGGGTCCGCACAGTAGTCTAACCGGATTTGACTCCTGGATTTGAAGGTTCTCATAATATTCAGATATTATGTACCGTTTTACCAAATGTAGTATGATTTCTGAGGAAGGTTTAAGTGTATAGTTCACGCGGGTAAATCCGCAGGTGAAGTCTAGTTATTATAAAAGCAAAAGTTTTCAACCAACAACAACTGCCTCGTTGGTCTCGCGGCATAAATATGCGCGTGGGATTGGGAGGTCTCGAGTTCTATTCCCGGGTGGGGCAAAGTGTTATTGGGTTTTTCCGTTAGGAAATTCTCAGTAGCAGCATGGAATCTGGTAATGTGCCCGGTACGGCAATAGGCTCGCCTCCTATTACGTGGGACCTCGCGCCTCCTATTACGTGGTTGAAAAGTATGTTTTTTTATAGAAAAAAATACTTTTCAACCAAGACACGCAGTTAGACCTGTTTTAACCTGCCTACAATTTTGTGAATAAAGTTAACCTATATAGGATTTTAAACTTTCGTGGTCTATTAAACTTATTTTAAATTGTCTTTCGGGACATATACCACGCCATGCTGGATGGCATGGCATCCAGTGGTCCGTCTATGTAAAACTCGTGAAACCAAAAGACTCAAACCGCGAGCTGACGTAGTGAGTGTAGTATGTCGTGATAGGGTACAGTGCTAAAGCGATAACAGTGATGGTGGTGTTGTACACAAAAAACGAAAGCGGGTAGACCGTTTCACTCGCTCGTAAAATTCATCCACCCGCAATAACCTCAGTACATCCGTGAACATGGCGTCTGCAGCAGTTCCGAAATATTGGTTACTCCAAACAAAGGTACTTGGTATATATCCCGAAAGACAATTTTAAAAAGTTAACCTATCCTACTGAGTTTATTATTATGTAGCAGCTGCTAGATTTGTGACTTCCATTCTAGATGATTTATTGTAAAGTACCAATCCTCCACCTTTCAGTACCAGTATATCATTTTAACAGCCTCTTGAGTTGAGAACGCTTTACAAGCGTTTTCTTGAGAAACTGAAGTTACTACGGAAATTGACATTATTGGGTGAATAGTTCATTTTTTGTTGATGGGTTCCGGTTGTAAGTTAATCTTCGAGAAATTAAAACGTTGCAGATTTTAAGCCAAACTTCAGACCTTAAGGTGTGTTAAATAAGGAACGCAAAATATTGAAAAAATGAGATAACCTAATCCCACTAATTATTGGCTATGCAATCAAGGAAGGCTCTGTAGTGCACAAATCATTGTAAAATCGATGTATATACATGCATACATAGAGTCACGCCTGTTTCCCGGAGGGGTGGGCCTCTGCCCACCCCTCCGGTACTACGGAATGCCATTTGCAACGATCTTGACATATCTTTCTTGCTTCATTCACTCCCATCAGATTCCACATGCATGCTCTTCTGTTCAGGGTAGTTCTAACTTGTCCTGTTTTTAGGATGTCTCCGATCTGGTCAGAGAACGTCCATCTAGGTCTTCCCTTTTGTCCTGTCCCATTCACACTTGCCCTATATATCTGCTTGGTCAGTCTTTCGTCATCCATCCTCTCCACGTGGCCAAACCACGTTAGCATACCCTTCACGATGTTGTCACTACATCTTCTTTTACCCCACAATACTGTCTTATCACACAATTCTTTACTCTGTCAGTCAAAGACACACACACATACTTCTCAGTGCTCTCATTTCTACAGCATTTACTCTACTTTCATGACTCTTCTGCCACACCCAACTATTTTTTTTTACTTTTGATAGGCTGACATGGCTTGATAGGTTTGACCGCAATCTCGCATGATGTTAAGCGATGATACAGTCGAAGACGGAGCACGCTTGCCTAGAAGGTACTTATTCACCTGCGACTTGAAAACATTGAAAACACCCAGATTGTACTTATCAGGAAACACAGACTTTGGCTAGGAGTTCCATACCTTTGCAGTATGCATAATAAATGAGGAAGCAAAGCGTTTTGTGCGTATGGATGGGATGTCAACCATATAACGGTGACGATGCTTAGTTGGTCTAGTCGTCCGATAGTAAAACGAGGTTGGAGGAATCGGGTTATGTAGTTCCTCCAGTCCAACTATCACTACCATATATAAGTGTAGGTACTAATACCCCTCTATGCACAGCCAAACGTGCCTTTTTGGACACGTTTTGGCTGTTCATAAACGCCTTTAGAGCTCCCGCTAATTCATTGTTGTGCCTACAAAATAGTTTAAGTACAGAAGTGCAGTGTTTAAAGCAAACGGACAACTTAGTAGATATATTTTTAGTATTTTCTATATTTACTGAAAAATCTAAGTCAAATGGAGTTTCACTTCTATTTTAAGGAAAATATAAAGAGCACAAAGGTTTCAGGCATAATGATATTAATACACGCCGACCTGCTCCAACATTTTTTCCAATAACGCTGTACGTTTGTTTCTTCCGACGTCAGATATTTGCCATTTCAAAGCCCCTGCGGCCGTGAAGACTACATTGCCTTTATCAAACTCGCTTCTCTATTAAATAATCTATATTTCTTCCCTGTTTTCGACCCTAAGGGTGGTTTCAGATTAGCGTATTTTTGTGCGCGTATACGGTCGTTTCAGCATACGCACTTACACGCGCGCTAAATTACGTGCTTAAAAAACCGGGCTCGCGTAAACGGGCAAATTTCGGCGTGATCGCTCGAAACGATAGTGCCATCTCGTCAGTGTCAACATGGATTCTGACGGCTCACGGTTACACGAGCTTAGAAGCGCCTCGACGCTCGTACGTGTTGCGCGTGTGCCAAAAGGCGCGGCTATACGCATCTACATGCGCTTCCAAATACGAACTTATACGCGTGTATAAAACGCTAATCTGAAACCGCCCTAAATCTTTGGCAGATTAAACCTAAAATTGTTTTGTCCAAGGATAAAAAAAGGAATACTTTATCAAAAAGCAGAAAACTCATTTCTATTTATGTTAAGGCCGTGCCATCTCTATGCGTTTATGTTTTATTATTTTTGTGTATTACATGGGAATAAGGTCCGAGAGTAAATAGATGACCACAATTTATTGCTACCGAGTTAGTGAGCTGGTCAAGCGGGAAGTTGGCGGATGCGTTTTGAATTCCGTATGTCTAAGAACTTAGTTAGTAATATAGACCTAATTTGAATCATGAAGTGGTGTACGAATGTTTCTTGTGTGATTTACTTCTGGTGTATCTAAATTCAACGTTTAAAGGCATTTATTGTTTAAATGAAGAGTTATAGTAGTGTAGTTATAGCAGGCCTCCTTCACTCGGCCGTACCTACAGCGATAAGTGCCTACACTTTGGCGTGGCTTCCAAGCCCGCGTCCGACGCGTCGCGCAAGGGTTGTCGACTTTAAAAAAATATTTTACGAGAGCTACTTGAAAATGAAAAGGTGCCGTGTGGTTGACGGCATAGAATACAAGTGTCACCACCCCCTATCTTCCCGTGGGTGTCGTAAGAGGCGACTAAGGGATAACACGATACAAATACCATCTTTGCGTAGAGATGGAAAACTCGACATCAAACCCTATAAGACGGCCTCGTTGGTCTCGCGGCATAAATGCGCGCGTGGGATCGGGAGGTCCCGGGTTCGATTCCTGGGTCGGGCAGTGTTATTGGGTTTTTCTTTCACGAAATTCGCAGTAGCAGCACGGAGTCTGGAAATGTGCCCGGTACGGCAATAGGCTCGCCCCCTATTACGTGGGACTAAAGTATATCTGGCGAAAAGTGGGTGTAGAAATACACCTCTGCCTACCCCTTCGGGGATAAAAGGCGTGACGTTATGTATGTATGTATGTAGCTACTTGAAAATTAGATCTTTTGTTTGTTGAGATATTCCAACGATTATGGTGGCAAATTAAAGATCTAGTTCAAAAACCATTTTATCTGTTTGAATCATGTAAATCGGTCCACGCGTTTAGGAAATAACTAAGAATTAGTATAGTGAAAATGTAAACGACCAGATTTTTTGCGGTTTTTGTTCTACGAGCTCAAATAGTTGGATAGGATACTTATAAGATGATTATTTATTATTAGGTAGGTGGTCAAGTAGGTAGACGATGAATAAATATTATAGTAGCAGCGGCAAGTCGACAACCCTAGCGCGACAGCTAGCGCGTCACTCCGCGCCAGACAGCGACAGAGTTATATATTAGAAAAGAGCGGGAACGGTTAGGTAAATATCGCATTAGGCACTGAGTGCTTATGCGAGCTGAATTGCACTTTGTTGCTTAGTAGCAAGAGTCGCAATTTCAATGAATTGGTTTGAGAAGTGGTGCTTCTGTACGTAAGTACTGTTTATTCTGTGGTTATAGGTAATACAGAGAGATGATATTTAGGATAATTCCTATAAGCGTTGTCTTTTAATATATTCGGAAATATACGATAATATACATAATATTAGAAAATAAAAGTGAATTATCTTGTACTTGCCTGTGATTGACACCAACAGTGGTAGTCACGATGACCGATAATGAATATTAATAAGTGTACAAATTACGAAAATTCAAAAGACTTTACAAGAACAATTCGCCGAACATGCCATTTAATTTATTTCATGTTCAATCTATTATCAAAACTCGCAACAACCTACTTGAAAGAAGTTAGAGGGAGGAGCTAAATCGTTCGAAAGAAGCTTAAAGCTTAAAAGTTTGCTAATCACACCACGGCATCTGTCTCTGACCGCAGACATACTTAAAGTGAAATGGTTAGACGCCTGACGGTTTTCCACGCTCAGAAAAATGTTGTGGCTCACTTTAGATTTATTTTCTGTATAAAGTGTTGCTATTTGTTTACCGTAGTTTGTTTGTTATACTTTATTGTGCATGCAAAAAGTGAATTTTTAAACCAATTATTCAATCAATCAGCCTATAATAGTCCGCTGCTGGACAAAGGCCTATTATTAGGAGTTGAAAATTAAATGATAATTAGAAAAGTAACTGATTCGTTTTCTGTTCATTCAAGAGAAGTGGGTGGGTATTACATATTAAGAAAATTTGAGGTAAGAGCGAGTTGAAATGTATTTTTTCGTATGGCGATAACAAAGACACTGTATTAACTTAGTTTTACTTAATTTTTTTGTAATGAAATTACTCATTATGTTGAGAAAATGTTAAAAACACAATACAGGCTTATTTATAGTTATGCAGCCAAAGTTATAATCTTGGTTTTTATAAATTGTTACTTACTAGCAGAACCATACATAGTGCCTCGTTACAAGATAAGTACCAAAAAGAATGTCATCTAAAAAATTACCTGTGTTTCTTAAAACCCATATGCTACAGATTTAATATCAAAAGGTCACCGCTTCATTAGAAACCTTTGGACACTTGGCCTTTCTAATCTTGACTGTGTAAAAATGTCTGCTTACTAACCGGTTTTTTAGATATCTCGGTTAGTAAACCAGTGACCAGGATTATAGATAAGTCGAACCCTTTTTGTAAAGTTCCACATCATTTCATTTCATAAGACAGATTTGCACTTTGCAGGAATACAACTCAAAGTTTATGTTTAGGTTTTTGTAAGAAAATAATTACATAAAATACTACTTACCAAATATTTATTAAACGCATTTTGAAATCAAGGACAAATAATGTCCAATATACAAACAACACTACAATATTTTATTTTATAATGCAGTCAGTATAATGCAGCAATAAATTAAATTAAAATTCTTTTGCGTGAATGCCGGCCGTTATAAAACAGCTGCTGATGCTTTAATTACAGGGAAAACACGCTTTTAACTAATTGAATTTGAAAAAAATTGCTGTATCGAATTCAGAGTTACAAAGCTTGGTAACTGTGAATTCGAAACAGCGCAGCGCTTCTTTTATAAAAAAAAATGTATAAAACTATTTGCCTTATTTATGTGAAGCAACATTGCTGAGCTATTTAATAAAAATATTTTTTACCTTATCTTTACTAATGTTACAAATGCAAAAGGTTTTGAATCCGTTTCGCTCTCATGGCTAAATTTATTTTGATGAAACACTTGTTTCCAAAATCATCCCCTAAGGTGCTGCAGAAGGGGAATGAATATTACGATTATATGTACGTATAATTTGGCAGACCCCTTTATAAAGACATATCCCGCAAGCTAAGCCTTAGGTAAGCTCTGGAAGAATTTAAATATTCGTTGCAATGTAAAACAATATAAACCCAAGGAACGCCAAAACAGCATAGACAAAAACGTCGTACACACATTCAATCTGGGGCCGAATGTTAACTTCATAATAAAGTCATAAAGTTGTCTTATCTGATCGGCATGCATTACTTGTATCGCGACATTCGCCATACTGTTCTATGTTTAATTTGCCAACGGAAATTCTGCTCCGTAGGATAGGCTGCGGCTAAAAGTTCTCTCTTTACGAGAATATAAGTTGGTATTTCATTGCGGCACTAAGTTATGGTGTAAATAAAATTGTTTGATTAGTTAACCAAATTGTTTTTATGGATTGTTGTAAGTATGAATGTTGTTATAGTTATAAAAATGTGTTTGTTACCTGTGATTGAGAGAGACTAGATATAAAAAGACTGATAAAACTTCCTTGCGAGGTCCGTAGCTTATGATGGTATCGGTTAATTCTTATTTGAATTCATATTGTAACATAAGCAGCCATGTAGTGGTAAAACATTATGTTAAATGTGTTAGGAAAAAGTATAAAAATCAGTTTTAAGCCTTTTGCTCGGACGGATGGATACAACGTTGTCCCTCGAGATTTACACTTGCTACAAAGACGACGTATCTTTACAGTTCAATTTCGCTTTATATTAATGAAAATTGCCTTGTAATCATTCAAAATAAAGCCCAACAGCTATGTCAGACCAGCTAATAGCTGCCTAAACGATGGGATAAATGGGCTATAAAACAAACAAAAAAATGAAACAGAATTCCTGAGTTTAGCGTTCAACCAAACAAACAAACTATTCAGCTGTACAATTTTTAGTAATTACATTAGCGATGTTTCATGGCTTTTATAAAGAATAAAGCATGCTTTAAATACGATACTTATTTGTGGAATATCCTCATTTTCATATGAAAGAATATCACACTAAGACGATTCTATAATATCGATACATTCAACATCCAAAAGAAACCAACCATAAAACGAAACAAATAAATCAAAGGCTACATAAATAATAGACGCATATAGTTCACTTAGCCATTATTTTCCCATAGACCGGTAGTGGTTTATTGCCTGTTGACGTGAAACATAGGGAGAAGCCACTAAATATACGTCCTACTTAATAACCAGCCTTGAAATAAAGAACATAACTCAGTAACTCACGTCACAAGGTCTTCTTTTACGAGGGACATTATTATGAGGAATGTAATATAACGTTTATAGATTTACGCCTGTATACGGAGTGGATTGGCAGAAGACGTATATGATATTATATTCATGATGATAGCTGCGTCTGAAGTCTTACGTAGTAGTGACAAGTCTATTTGCGTATTATAAGTACAGCCTTTTATGTTTTATAATTAAACATTTTATGATATGGATAAATCAGGTATTGAACACTAGAATAAGATAATAGCAACCGCAAAGTAATAAATAATAGAAAGCTTCATTTAATTTTTTTTTAAACTCTTGTCGGGTTTCTTAGGACCGTAAACGTATAAATAAACATAACAAATATGTATGATTACCCAATTAACTTTGTTACAGAATACCTTGTAAAGTAAGTACTAAATTGCTAATTTACCATGCGCTCTAAACGCACGTAAAGCATCCACGTCATAGAAATATAAACCAACTACCCACTTCCTTTATCATCTGTAAAAACAGTTGTTATGGGGAATCAGTAACCTCTAGTATACTGGGCCATGGAATATTGCTATCCCTTTAGGTCACGGAAGTCTGACTAAAGTCACTCTGGCGAAATATTCTGATAGATCAGAATAGACCTGTAAT
Organism: Euclidia mi; assembly: GCA_944739405.2. Lineage (NCBI taxonomy): Eukaryota > Metazoa > Arthropoda > Insecta > Lepidoptera > Erebidae > Euclidia > Euclidia mi. The sequence continues at coordinate 20,161,331 of OX123182.2, read as the reverse complement.
CGGACTCCGGACACCAGGGTAAAAGTATTGCATGCGTCGGGGAAGATACAGGACGATGATGATGACATGGATGACAAATTAGTGGCTTTCATACATACATATGTAGGCTCACACTTGTTTATCGAGGGGCAGGTAATAATAATAATTATTATAATTTATTTGCAGAAAATGTGGTACAGAATAGGTGGTTAAAAATATAAAAAGGACAAGACACATTTTGCTATATCTAGGTAGCACGCAAATATTAATATATCTATGCGAAAAATAACATTGAATTTAAGACAAATTTATAGATCGAGAAAAATAAAATTACCAATGAAGGAAGAAAACAATGAAAAATAAAGAAAATCTAAGGTACTTATTACTTAATAAACATTCACTACACTAATGCATTTCTGAAGTGATATGACTGCGAGGAGTGCTCTTTTAAAAAATCATTTATAGAGTAAAAGCATTCTTCTACAAGCAATTTCTATAATGCAGTACAAAATTTTGTATAAGGAAGAGATGTAATATTCTCCGGTAACGCGTTATAAATAAGTGGCGCCATATATACACAACTAACCCGGAAAATCTCTAGGCGAGGTACTGGTAATTTAAAATATGAGTGATTGATTTTGCGTCTGTTAGTGTTGTCTTTAAGTTCAAAGAGGTCTTTATTGCACTTCACAAATTTTGCCACTTCATAAATAAATATGCTAGGTACGGTTAACAAGTTTTAGGATGTAAAAATGGGCTTGCATGAATCCATCCATTTTAGGCCAAATATTGCAAGAATACACTTTTTTTGGGCTATAAATACTCGCATAATTTCCGATGAATTACCCCAAACTACGATACCGTAACGTATAATGGAGCAAACATACGCATGGTAAACCATTAAAGCAGTTTCCCTTGAAGCAATATCTTTAACTTTTTTAAATGCAAAAACAAACTTATTGATTTTTTGCAAATATTTTCTACGTGATACCCCCACGTCAGATGTTCATCGACTGTAACACCTAGAAATTTTGTGCTGTGTATTTGCTCTATTTTTTTACCATCATAATTAACTGAAAGTTGAAGTTCTTTTGTTTTTGCTGTTCTAAAATGAATAAGTTTGGTTTTTTCTATGTTTATTTTTAAAGCGTTTGTATCAAGCCATTTAATTATATTCTGGAGAGTCTCATTTATTTCATTTTCATATGATTGTAAGTTATTACTACCTATTATTACTGTGGTGTCGTCTGCAAATAACACACATTTGTGGTGTTGTATTACTTGAGGGAGATCATTGATGTAGATGAGGACTAGCAATGGCCCCAAGATGCTCCCTTGCGGTACTCCGCAATAATTGAACCTAGGTTCAGAATCAAAAGATTGTAGAAAATTAGTGCTACTATTGAATTTAGTTATTCTTGTTATTTGTCTTCGGTTGTTTAAATATGAAATTATCCATTGTAAGGCTATACCTCTTATGCCAGTTTTATCTAGCTTTTGAATAAGTATGCCGTGACTTACAAAATCAAACGCTTTGCTTAAATCTAACAATAGGACACCGGATGGTATTTTTTTATTTATATTATTTATTACAGAGTTTATTAAAGAAAATATAGCATGCTGAGTAGATTTATTTTTCCGAAAACCAAATTGTTCTTTGGCCAATACGTCATATTTCTTATAAAAACTAATCAACCTTTTATACACAACTTTTTCAAATATTTTAGAAAATATGGACGTTAAAGCTATTGGTCTATAGTTATTTTTGTCAGTTCTTGAACCTTTTTTGTGTAAGGGTTTTATTATGGACAACTTTAACTTCTCTGGAAAACATCCTTGTTCAAGAGACAAATTTACTAAATACGCTAATGGTTCAGATATAAATTGAGACACGAGTTTAATAGGTCTGTACTGAAATCATCGGGGCCTGACGATTTTGTGTTTTTCAGTGACATTATTATGTTGCAGATTTCTATTGAATTCGTGGGTTCCAAAAATATAAAAGTATACTATGGTTGATATTATTAAAATGACTATCTTTGAAAAAAGTGGTGTTATTATTGTTTGTAATCATATTCTTTTCTACAATATCAATAAAAAAAATATTAAATATATTAGCTATCTGAGATCCCGAGTTTACTGTAGTTTTAGAGAGACTTCGGATCGCCGTTTGCAACGATCCTGACGTAGCTCTCTTGCTTCGTTTACTAATATCAAATTTCTCATGCATGCTCTTTTGTTTACGGTACTTTTTTCTTCTACTATTAGTGGATTTTATTAATCATAACATTATAATGTATACTCTGTACTGTAGTGTATAATAGAGTAAACAAATTCTATGACTGATCATTACGGCTAAATATAACCGAGTAAATGAGACAATATACTTCAATTTTATCTTTGCATTAAAGTATAATGATCCGCCATTTATCGAGCGTAATTCAAAAAGTTTTAGCTCAGATTACTTCAGTTTGCAATTGATTTTGACTTGACTGTTGATTTTGCAGTTGGTCCAAAATAGATTTGATTCTTACCTTATCCACTTGTGCCTAACTGGTATATTCGTACTGTTCAGCTTCAAGGGACTGACCGTGACACAAGATTTTCGTTTACTACCTTTGGATATGGTATGGTCCTATATAGATAGTGACACAATTCGTTTAATACCGTTCTCTTCTATTCTCACATAATATATTATTCCCATTGACATATCACTGTAACAAAAATAGACATAGGCAAATACAGTGTTTTCAAGATACTAGAGTTAAGAACCTCAGAATACGTTCAGTGTCAATAAAATTTCACAATTATATCAGGCAATCTTTATTAAAGTCCTCATAAAATTAAACAGCAACTTAGTAAACGGACGTAGGAAACTAGAGTAATGCTCTTCTACTTTTAGGTTCATCATCATCATCAGCCTTTAACAGTCTACTGCTGGACTAGGCCTCTACATTGAAAGGAGGGCTTGACCTACTATACCATGCTGGCCAAACGGGTTAGTATAGGGTTTTAATCAAGTTTTCCTTCCCTTACAGTGCTGTTCTCTGCAATATAATATGTTCCCTCTGTCGGCTCTTACGACACCCATGGGCTGATATGGGGTGGTGACATTTTGTATTCTTAATCCGTCACCACACGGACACTTTCAGGTTACAATTAAACAAATATTAATGTTAAAATTTATGCATGTTTAAATAAAAATACGTATAAATAAAACTGCGGATTATTTTCACGTAATTGCTGCAGTTTATTTTGTGTTGAACAGCTTTGCTCGGTTCCCCGTATTAGTCCAAACTTTTAGTACAAAGTTAACTGTTTTTGTTGTGAACTAAATAAATCACAAAAACAAGACTAACTAACTGCGCCACTTGCTAAATTGTTTGCATAAACATTTTTAAGATTAATAGTGATTATGTTGTTAGGTCAATCTTAATTGAAAGTGCCTAGTCATAATCGCATAATTTAATGTCAAAATTAACATCAACGTTATTTATTATTTTTATTAAAGAAAATTCTAATTCATTCGGTCTCGCTGCATCGCTATGTTGCGCTGTAAAAGGAATGTGAAATGAGGATAGCATCTTACCTCAGTGCGAATACCAATGAAACGTGTCCCCAAAGGACCCGTCTGCAAAGAACGCTTGATCTTTGAACTTGTGCACTCTTATCTTTTGGTCTTTTAAACTAGTTGAAATTTGCATATGGAATAGACGTTGAAGTTAACCGTTAACTTCTTGTTACTGAATAGGATACTGAATACTTACCTATTTCGTTACGTTTGTAGATAAAAATATAAGATTTTAGGAGAAATTAACAGGTTTAGGAACTATACATAAAGTCAGATTTGCATGTATCTGATGCAGTATGTGAAAGAACATTATATTTAAAATTATTGACAGCAAATTTTGAAAATTGTTTTTAAACGTTACTGGAACTAGTATTATAAGTTATTCTCTGCATGTAAGCTGAATTCTTCTGTTACAAATAGGCTTGCATTGGTAAATCAAATTCACATCCATATTTTGAAACTAACTTTACTTGTAATCTACATTTTAAATATATACCTACTACTCTAAATATGTTCAAACATAAACATTCTCTGGCTGACTAAAGATCACTTAAGACGATGAAACTCAAGAAACCCACTCAATATAACAGAAACCCAAAACATGTGGCTCAAACGCGAAGAAACGGATGAATAATTAATATCTGCACGTGGGCGTTTAGTATCGTATTAAAAATGAATTTTCGTTTAAATGCCCCAGTTTTCCGCAAACAAAGTTGTTAGCTTAATTTTTAATGATCTACAGCTTAATACAAATGAGTATTGAATTATTATGGCACATGAAATATATGATATAACTGGGACTTTGTGACGATTTATACGTATGTCAATACCATTATTAATGTATGAATGAAATGGAGATTTGTGAAGCGAACAGATATCGTAATATGACACTAACAGTAAACGTGCATAGCGTGATTTGCCATTCATTATAGTTCGGCAAAGTTGAACAAGGTTCACAAAGGTGGAAGGTGACTGTTTGGATTGGTGACCATATGTGTGGCACTTACATCAGCGTTACCATGGTTCGGAGGGTACATATGTAAAGCCATCGACCCAAATTCTGTCCCAGGACAATAACATTTAGGTTATACGGTCTATAAACTCAAACACCAGTAGTAAGCTCACACCTGTTTATCGAGGCACCACCAGAGAGTAGGCCTAAAAGCACAAAAAACAAATAGAACTTCTCTTTTTTAATTCGGGTAAAAATCTTACCTGTACAAATCGTGTTCAAGGTGGAGGTATGTTTTAATTAACATCTTTTAATATTATTTACCTTAGTGGTTGTGTTCTCGCCTTCGGTAAAGCGGTCTCTCTAGAGTTTGTTCATACTCGCACAATAAATATTTGAAGACACGAAGTACTTGTTCTGAAGCAACTTCTTGCTTGTATGCTTTTATTTGATATATTAAGGGATAACACGATGCAAATACCATCTTTGCGTAGAGAAGGAAAACTCGACATCAAACCCTATACGATTGCCTCGTTGGTCTCGCGACATAAATGTGCGCGTGGGATTGGGAGGTCCCGGGTTCGATTCCTGGGTCGGGCAGTGTTATTGGGTTTTTCTGTGATGAAATTCTGAGTAGCAGCACGGAGTCTGGAAATGTGCCCGGTATGGCAATAGGCTCGCACCTTATTACGTGGGACTAAAGTATATCTGGCGAAAAGTGGGTGTAGAAATACACCTGTGCCTACCTCTTCGGGGTTATAGGCGTGACACTATGTATGTATGTATTAAAATAATATTAACGTACATATTCACGGTTAAAATAATATAACGCCTTAAAGTGCACCTGAAGCTGTCAGTCCCAGCTGTCATGAAGATCTACAGCTGGTGTTACAGGAGTCAGTATCCTCAAATATCTTAACACCATAAAATTTCTGCACGTTTGGCGTAGTGATTTACGGCCGGTTGCAATCTTCAATCTATCCATGGTCTTGGAGATTTTAGATACATATTTGACATAAGCTCCATACAAATGATGTCAAACATGAATATTACATGGAAATGGAAATACATGAAATCCGTGGTTAGATCGGATATTGAAATTAGCGGTTAAGTAGTCGACTCACCGTTAAAACTGCGCTTAATGTCATAAGTTCGATCTTCACACAAGACAACACTTCTTAAGAGTCACAAATTGTTGTTTCAAGTCTGTTGTATCGGGTGACTGAATGTTAGTAAAGTCCCACCAAACACAAAGTGTATTCAAATAACGAGAGCTGTATTTTTTTAAGAAAAGGGAATACTTACACTACTTCATCATTTAATAATAGAAATTATCTTAAGACATTGTAATTTTCTCCTATTAAGAAGTGTAAGTAAATTGGTATTATATTCAAATAATCTTTTAATCTTTATATAAGAAGTAATTGTCCATTTCCGAGTTATAGCATCGAAGCGAAGTTATAGATAATTTCGTGATAATCACGGAAATAACACTTTGGGCATCTATAAAGAACTGGGCAGTAGCCAAATAAAATTTTCGTTTATTTTTAAGTTGATATTTGTGTTTTTGTTTTAGCTTAGCTGTAGGTATTTGGGTATCCTTAATAGTGTATGATGCGCTCCTTCAAACAAAAGTTTTATTTACTTACCCACTAAAATCGATTTATATAAAATTGCTTTATAAAGTTTGTATGTCTGTGTGTATGGGTGGAATGTGTCTGTGCGTACTTATATCAGAACGAGTATAGAGATAATATTTAAACGCTACATTTATAACATGAACAGTTTAAGTTCAATTTGTTAGTTGTGTTTGTTGCATATGTATGATTATACATTACATATTATACATTACAGGTAAAAAATTAAACGAGGTCTTTAATAAGTTCTAAAAGGAGAATGACCAAATTTGTATGGAAGATGGGCTAAGTTTGCTTCTCGATGATTTGACCAGTAAAATATAGTAAATATATTTCTAATTAAATTAAGAAAAAATAAATACGATATTCGGCGGCAGTTCTTAGCTATCGGACATTAAAGATTTCAAATATTTTGAGGTTAAGTATTGTGATAGTTACATGATATAAATAGTAGTAAATTAGTTAATTATCGCCCGTGTCATGAAGATCTTTCACCATCGCACGTCGTTACGGGGAGTCAGTACCCTCCAATAAACCGATACTTACTAAACCATACAATAACGCTTTCCCTTTGGGTTATGCGGTCAGACAATGGAAAAGCTAATATTCTGTCATATCTGGTTAGACTAGTAAGCGGACCCAGGGCTCCTAGGCGTTGAAGTCTTGGATGCAACCGACATAACTCTAGGACGGTGATGATATGATTTAATCATATTACTTACCGGAATTTATTAGAAGCCTCTATGTACATTATACAATATAGAAAATAGTTGTAAAAAGAAGTGGAGCTACGAAGCAAACGCTTGTACATTATATAAGTTTGCGGTTTTTTCAGTCTGATATATTTCTTACTGAGAATTCTCAATACCATGTGGTACAAATAATGAGAATTTCAGTGAGGCTATTTCGTAAAAGATAAGCTCATTGCATTGGACCTTATTACAAAGTTGGCATTCAAACAACACTGTTTTATGCTTAGTAGGTAATGAAACTCAGTTTTTATGTTATTCTTTATTTTATTTGTTATTATACCTAAATCTTCTTCAAATAAATCACCTCAAAATGAAGCAGTAGCTTGTATATCGTATACCATAATGTGGTACAGGTATGGCCTCAGAAGTTACAACAGCTTCAATTAATGTGTAGTTTTCTAAACATAAGACTCCGTTCAATTCCTGAAACAAACAATTAAAGTAGGAGAGAACTAGAGAATTGTAGCAATTGAGAAGAGAAGTAAACAACACTTACACAGACTGGCGCTATCCATGATGTCAAAATATTGAGCTCCGAATCAGATAGCTTGTACAAAGAACGGACGTGTTGCTGCCGAGGTACCGCATAGGAAGAGTTAACATAACTGCAATCCTCACCACGGCTAGTTGTTCTAAGTCCAGACGATATACTAATGTTACCAATAAAGACTGTCTCATACTTTAGTCAACCCACGAGTCTTGATAACACGAAATAAACTTGTTTGGTCCACAAAGGATTGTTCAAGTCAACAAAAACGACAGTAAATTACTTATTTTCCAATAAAGAGATATGAGCATAGGTGAAAAAGCAATTTGACTGTTTTCATGTCAAAATAACTGACGTAAGACCAGAGAGGTTGGACTAGTAATAAGGTTATATTTCTTTGCGTATGATATTACAGATGCCAGTATAATAAAAATATGTTCCCATATTTTCGATAAGTACAAAACATTATTTCGAGGGTAATATGTTGCAAAAAGGATAAACAGATTATTTATAGAAAATATTTCACCACAGTACACTTTTCAAAATATCATAAGATTTTGGTGTTATTTTGCTTATTAGAACTTTTGTTATGTCACCCTGTTTTCACTATGAATGTATTTTTTCCCTATTAAAAGGGGTTTGCAAGAAACTGTAAACATTTGCCTAAATATGCAAAATGAGTTTTGAATATGAAATGCCAATGTCACGACCGGAACATCGCAGATACTTTTAATTTTGAACTAAATATATATAGATACGTTTCGCTTTAAATTAAAATTAATATATATAACATTATAAAATAAAAGAAGATTTTCTAGATATGAGTGGTTTAGAAGCAAACGTGCCACAAAATAGCCCAGTTTTAGTCATTCTCCATTGTCGCATTGCGGTTTATTGAGCAATAATCATTGACACTGATCCGTCTTAAGCACCACGGAGGTTTCATTCGTCTAATTTGTTAATCGTTCAGTACAATGTACTGGGTAAAACTATTTCAGAAGACAAAGCCTAGATATGCCAAATTGAACTTTAAGATTCGTGACGTAAGGTTGATCTTGTTTGAGATGAGAATAAGATGAGAGGCTCAGATCGCTGAATGTACAAAATTCCCATCGGGGGATACGGGTGTTGCCAATTTACCGCAAGAAAGGCCACCCCTTTCGGTAAACGTTTAAGTGTTTGATACCTTAATTGCGTTACTTTACGCTTAGATGTTCGGACGTGAAACACGTGTCTGTATTTGTTTTATCTAATTCTGTATTGCTTTTGAATATTGGGAATATATTTGAAGGATAATTTAACTGATAGGAAAAATAATCGTGTAAATTGCAGTAATTTTTTTGCGTCAAATTATTGATATTTAAGTAATTTGGTATGTAATGGATATTCTTTAACGATTACAAATAACATCCAGATCCGAGCAACATATGTATTTGCCTGTGTAGATATTAAACCAAACAACAATTGTTAAATGGCGAGACGGCACGTTAAATGCGTGATTATTGCTATTCTTTGTAAAGATTGACAAGCAGCAAAATACAGGCTGGGTACAAATGAAACGGACAACAAGTATGTACATACTAAAGATACTTATCTAATACTATATCTGAATTGAAATTAAAGTACAGTTTATGGATTTTATCGCGATGGTTTTACTGAGATTACATTTAAACCGAATCATCTCGAAAGTACATTATTTATTACAATACAACGTTTCGATAACTTAACAGGTGTGCATGTGTTACGTGAAAAACTATTCTAAAACTAGCCTCTTTATTATCACACAATTACACCACGCAGCATTATACTTAAGCAGAAAGTAATTATGTTGTTAACTTAACCCAGTAAACTATCAAGCAAATAGTTCATAGGCTCAGCATTTTATCGCTGCATTTCTCAACTTAAATCTCGACCTCAAATCCACTTAGGTATCATTTTAAATACACAACGTTGAATATAATTTATTCATTCCAAATGTAAAATGTAACAGTTGGAGAATTGCAATAACGGCATAATGTCGAGATCTTCCAGAACGTGTAACTGTAAGTGGCGAGGGGTCAGTGCCCTCTGCTATCATTCCCCGAGGAAAAGTCTGTCGTAAGATATGGTAAACTTAAGATGGAAACACACGTGCAAGGAGCGCGTACGATGAGGAGAGGAAAAAATACTAAGACGCGACGCGAACTTTTTGTTTGATCAGAATTCATTACAGTTCTACCAAATAATATATTTGGTAGAACTGTATGATAAGCAAAAATTAAATGATTTTGATTAAAAGTCAGTGAAAGTGATTAGGTCAATCTTATTTTAGGATTTTTGATACCTTGCCTTTATCACAAATCTTGCAAGGTTTAAAAGCTAAGATTGTGAAATATATATTATGAACTGTTAAAAACTTCATATTATGTGCGCAAAAATTAAAAATATAATTGGACCACAATTTTATTATTCATCAACTCACGAGGGGGTATTTTCATCGATTAACATTTTCTTCCTAAATCATTTGCTCACCGTTTTTTTTTTTCAACAAATTGGACCCAAATAATAAAATGACAATACTGCTACGTTTTCTTGTACAACAAAAAATTTGCTTAATTCAATTTCATGCTACACTATTGGCTTTAAGCAAAAATGGAATAAAGTTATTTAATTATGGGAACGTTCTGAACACATCGAATATAATTTTATCAAAACAGTGGTTTTACTCACGTTTTTTATAAAATTGTATTGTTTGATTCTTAAAAGAGGTTCGTAAAGCGTTAATTTACTAGTATCGTTCTTCTTACAATTTATTCAACTACCCGTACGATAGTCCATGTCACAATTTCAACCCCATATATTTTACTCGTGCATGGAACGCTCTGCATTCGCGGAGTGGTGTCCCTTGCGCTTCGTTACTCGCGAAAACCACAGCAACAATGATTTTTGTCTTCTCAAAAGAACGAGGAAATCTGAACATTTCCATCCATTTTTTTTCGCCTCTAGAATTCTCGTCTTACCAACAGCTTGCTGTACTTAATTAGTCGGTAGTGCGGTCTATGATGCTAATGAGTTGGATTGTTCTGCTGTGTTAATAGTTATTATCGCTTAGATACCTTCTTGGAATATAATATTAGTGACCTTTGTGGTCACTAATATTATATTCCAAGTCCAGTTTAAATTCTTATACCAGCTTGGACTATCACAGACTCTCCAGAATTTGTTTATGTTTATGACTAATCGCAGTAAAATATCACAGTACCTTACTATTTCCATAACCACATTTACACTCAATGAGGTTGTATATGTGTACGTTTGCTATAAGTATGAAACAAAGAGTCTGCGAGATTTCAGCTTGATGATCACATATCACGTAATTTTAAAGTTTTGGTGTACCTTCTACTCATAAAATTATTGTAATTACCAAATATCACATAATAAGGATTGACGATGATTTCATAATTTTCGAAACTTGCTTGTATAAAGTGCAAGTAATCGATACTCAGTATTACCGCTGCTGAGGAAAATGAGACAAGTCAATGGCAATCCGTTCTGCTTAATACGCGATAAAATAGCCGCAAATACGAGCACTTTTCGTAGTTACACTAATTTGAAAACAAAACATGAGAATGTGGCGCAACTTTATAACATTTTCGATTTCTTGTTTGACCTAATTTCCAGGTGCCGATTTATTTTTTCCTTTTTGATGTTATATTTTCGTAGATTTACGTAAGTACTTAAAATTTAACCAAAGTCCTTGTAGGATCACAGTATTGTTCGTTCGTTTTTCCTTCTGGCTGTCCACCAGGACTGATTTTTCTGTAACACGAAAATATCAAGTTAAATGTCTACGTTAACGTTATAAAAATTATATGCTCCCTTGTAACTTTTTATTTTACATGCCGTCATGACAGGACAGTCTCACAATACAGCAATAAAGCATCACCCTAGAATTATTTTTACTTTTAAATCTTATCAAAGCTACCTATGAACGTGAAATAATAGTATTTTGCAATTAAAATTTAATAAATCACACATATACCCAGTAATCGACAATAGAATTGAATCCAACTCTAATCAAAAAATGACAAATGCTGAAATATTCTTCCTTTGAGAATAAACAGGTGTGAACACATCGACGTCCCCCGCGAATAATCCGGTAATGACCTATTACGGGGTTTTTCATGTTATGCGTTTTTCGGCATCTAGAAGTTAAAATACACCATGAAATTTTTTTTCAGAATTTTTCTATATGTATTTACGAAGATATGAAAAACAACGCGTATATTCCATAAAAAATCATTAAAATGTATTTTAAACGAATAATATGGTTTTAGATGTTTACGAAAAAAAAATTCAATATGATTTGACAGTAAACATTGTTACGATATTATTCGGGTAAATAATTTTCTACCTTATTTAAGTAAGTAAAGAAAAAGAAACCGATCTCAAACATTTAAATATTATTTTCCCCCCAAAGATGAAGAAATCCAAGTGTGCAAGGTATTTTTTTAAACACTCTAGCTATTACTGATCAAAATAATGATTTACACGGCCTTACAAAAAATAAAATTTGATCGATAAACGAGGCAGGCATCAGATAGACCACATCAAATGAAGCTAGATACAGAAGACAGTATCAGAAATCATATTGATTTATTTCCCAAAGTAGAATCGCATTACACGATAAGAGTCTAAACAAGAATATTTGTCTGAATCTCTTAATATTTCAAAAATGTACCGACTTTGCAAGTCATGGTTTGCAAATCAGAACTATCCGGATATTGTTGGTTTTTGTTGTTAACTTCAAAACGACAGTATGAAAGAGTGTTTAATACTAACTATTCCTTTTTTAAGCCTAAAAAGGGGCAGTGTACTTTATGGTCACAATATCAGCAAGCTGACTCCGTTGAAAAGGCGTCCTTAGAAGAAAATTACAGGAACCATTTGAGTATGAAAGAAATCATCATCATCATCAGCCTTTAACAGTCCACTACTGGACTAGGCCTCTCCTTTGAAAGGAGGAATTGGCCTACTATACCACGCTGGCCAAACGGGTTGGTATAGGGTTTGTATCAAGTTTTCCTATGTAGTATGAAAGAAATAGTTCGTGAAATTAAAAAAGAAGAAAAAGAAACACTAAATAAAGATGAGACCGTTGTGGCCATTTTTGATTTAGAAATGGTTTTGAATGTAGCACAGTCTGAAGTGTCGATTTTCCACTACAAACGTTTTGACGCTCTAAACAAACTAGGGTTCTGTTACATTTGGCCAGCTCAAATCGGAAAAAGGGTGCATCGAAATAGGGAGTAGCTTGTTTCAATTTGTCAAGACCGTACACAAAAAAGGTATACGCAACATTATATTTTACTCTGATGGTTGTTATGGCCAGAATAAAAATAGATACATTGTTGCATTGTATCTTTACATAGCAATGACTCTTCAAATCGACATTTCCCATCGGTTTTTTGTTGGTGGGCCATAGGCATAGCCAGAATGAAGGCTTTAGAATTGAGAACTTTATACACCGTGTCTCAATATAGTCTAGTAATATGCTTATTAATTAAAGGCTAGTTTACTACTATTAAAATATTTAAATATATACTTTGATATCCCTTTTTGAGATAAGTAGGAGGCACGCGAGCAGAAGTATTGCCGTATGGTAAGCAATTGCCGCTGCTCATGGACACCCACAACCCATGTAGGTCTGCAACACACTTGTGATCCAGAAGTGCATTGCAAATCTACTTGGTTACAGAATTAGAAGGACGAGCGAGATTAGAAGGAAAATAGCAAAGAGCCTCGTGCAATCTCACTCATCGAACGAAACACAACAGTATTGATACCGTTACTCTTTTAAAAATCGTTAGGTCTTCTTGCGGGCCTTCGAGCGGCCTTTTAACTCCGACAACAGAGATGCGACATCACCGCATTTCAGTCAAAGCGACGCTGTATGGTCTTCTCCTTCAAATTAGCAATATTAAAATACTTGTAACTCAATGTCAAACCGATCTTTATGATGTACTTACTGTATTTTTAGTAACAAATGTTACGTTAGATACCTACAATCTAAATATGTAAGAGAGTAGATTTTTTCCTTAATTAAATACAGAGGGTAGATCATTTTCACAATAGCCAAGTTGCACAATATCTTCTTTGTTTACTTGAAAACGTTGATATTTTCAAAACAAAAATCAGACGAGGCAACAGATTTTTCACCTCAAAACCTAATAAAGCACCCGCGTTGGCGAATCCTAAACCAACATAAGACACTGACGTAGCCGCAGACTCTGAAATAATGAAAAACACATTCGATTTTGAACCTTATGAGTTAAACAATAAGAGTGTTGAGGCTTTTGATGGTACAATTTGATGGTAAACTAAGCAAGGCTTTCTTACGTGTCGTACGGTCTATTTCAATTTTCGCTTCGTTACCTCCGTAGACCGGGTTCCTGTTTTATTTTTTCTTACATGGCAACTTAAATTCTGTTTGGGATAAGAGTGATTTACTTAGTTTCTTAACGTCTTCAGTATGATGGAATTTGCCTAGGTATACTGATGTCAGAAATTCATCGAAAATGTTCTGTACTGAAAAAATATTAAAGATAATGTTAATCTAATTTTCAACACAAAGGTGAGATGATGGTGAAAACGTAAGTACTTACTGGAGGGAATTGTTCAACGTTTTGTTGACCCACGATGTTAAGGATAAAACAGCAGCACGCTCATTGCTTGGATGACATACAATTAAATCTGAACATCCCGTGACCACTCGCACATTAGTCGTTCAGCAAATTATTTTATTTTGATTAAAAGTTGCGGGTTGTGTTGCAGCAAAAGGAACAACACAATCGCACTCTTTCTCTCTCTCTATCATATATCTTAATGGCATTCCTTGAATATTTTCAAGCGATGTATTCATCGTTATTGTATTTCAATAATTCTTTAAGATGGACAGAAATACGAAAATACTCATTTACTCATTCCTAGTTAGTCGTTTTAGAAGAATGTAAAATGAAATCAACATTTCTGAGACAAACACACTATAAGGATTATTATATTTTACGTGAAGAGTTATTTAAAGTTACATTAGAAATGTGAAAGGAGCCCTAATATTTGAGTACTAGCTTAAAATGTAAATGTAATTAGCTTAATTAAGACATCATTATCATCATGTCAGCCTAGAGACATCCACTGCTGGACATAGGCTTCCCCCAAGGAACTCCACACAGACCGATCCTGAGCCGCTCGCTTCCAACCGCTTGCCACGATCTTAACCAGATCTTAGGTGGCCTACCTCTGCTGCATCGTCCGGTACGTGGTCGCCACTCCAGAACCCCAACGACCAGCGTTTTATTGAGATAATCAATAAGACATAGGTTTTATAACATCGAGGCAAGAAAGAATGTGATAATGAGGTAAAAAAGGAAATAGAAGAACAAGAACTGGCGTATAAATATTATCTATTGTAAACTCAAAGCTGAGTTACTGAATACAGCATTAAAAACCAGAGAGTATCAGTAACGAAACCGGCAAAATTCACGGTTATTGGCATTTAAAAAACAATCTTCATAAACCTGAACAAAACTCAACTTTATTAACATTAAATCCACCTTTTTCATACTTATAAAGATGAAACTATTTATAGAACACTGAAAGTCATAATCTGAAGCAACATCGAAGCTACACTTATTAAGGTATATTGCAAAAATTCTGGGATTAATTACTTCTCTAATCATCCCTTTAATGAAAAGGGTACGGGTGGCATTAAGAGATTAATTCGAGTAAGATTCCCGAGGGACTTTTTGTATAGAAAATCTTATTTAGTTCAAGCGAGTTCTGAGAGTGGACAAGTCACTGGCTGTACTTAGTATGCCGAGATTTTTGTTCAAATATAGGACTGATCTCGAGGAAAATTTCTCCAGCGGAAACTTGGGTAAAATTGCAGTCAAACAATATTGCATTGTGTTTTCTCATAGCATCAGCTCTCCAGCCTTCGAAGGATATCTTATGTCATCAGCAGGGCAACACTACACAATGCTGGACGTAATAGGAGAATACAAGAGAGTAACCGAGAGTTGTTATGTGATTGCTTACGAATATTTTAAGCGTCAACAGTTAAGCTGTTTTGGTCACATTTGTTCTTGGTTGTCATTTCACTATATGTCACATTCCCAGATCGTTTGTCTGACGGAAAAACCGTTGGAAGAGTGATATCCAAATTCACATGTCAATTTTGACAACGGACAACATACTATACAACCAATAAGACTATCTGAAGCTGTTGGTTTTTAGGGTTCCGTAGTCCACAAGGAACCCTTATAGTTTCGTCATGTCCGTCCGTGTGTCCGTCCGCAGCCTAGCTCAAAGACGCCTGGTGCTAGAAAGCTAATATTTGACATGAATATACACATAAGACATTGCAACAAAACTGTAGAATAAAATTTAGGAAAATATTTTTTTAAGGGTATCTCCCCTACATATATAGTGGGGTTGAATTTTTTTTTGGTTGAGTTCCGCAACATGTAGGGTATCATTGGATAGGTTTTAAAAAAATATTATTAGTTTGCTCAAATCATTTTTCGATCAAGTGATTGGTTTGTAAATTATCAAGCTTTGAAATGAAAAAAAATTGTTAGAGTCAGGTGTCCCCCCCCTCTGCCGGCTAAACTATTAATTTGGAAGAGGTGAAAAAAATCACAAATGTAGTACATATAACGAATTTAAAAAGAAAACTATCACGGCTAAGTAGATATCACTAGTTAACGAGTAGTCGTCGGTTAACTTATAAATACCTAGTTCTGTGAGTTTACATTGGGCGCGCTGGCTTAATCTTAACGATATACGTACTTTGGTATGTAATGTACTACGGTACTACGTATGTATAGTAGTATTATATCTTGGAAACCACATTTTATGTTTACAATACATAACTGGATACGTAAGTACCTAGAATTTTTCTAAACAAAACTTAGGTTATATTATAATAGTGTTATTAAAATTATTTTTTCAGCAAAATAAACAGTCGGATTTGTTGTACATTAATACCCTTTGCAGCAAGTCATTATGGGCAACTACGGAACCCTACATTGCGCGTGGCTCGACTCGCACTTGGCCGGATTTTTCAAAATGTAACACAAAACAAAGAAAAATACGCGAACAGGATTAATACAAACCGCACTATTGACAACTTTCCACGAACTCGTTACTTTTGAATACACTTTTGTGTAATAAAGAAATCAGTCAGTCAGTTCAATCGTAACAAGTCAATCAATAATAGCTGAAGTACAAAAAACTGAATTTACATTCGTCAATAAATCCTCGTTTATATTTGCACACAACTCACGTCGAAACTAATTGACGGATTTGAATAGAAATTCGGTATTCATTAAAATTCTAGAGAGCTTTGATTGCATTTTATCAAACGTTGCAGGCAAGTACAGAGAAGTGTTTACGAACAGTTTTGTGTTAAACTTGTAAAACCTTTAATTTACAAAACCAATGTTATGTACCAAACTTTTTTGTCTAAAAGTATTTTAAGGATTGATTCATCGTTCTCTATTCTTTTATGTATACAATATAATTAAACTTAAAGCCTTTTGCAATATTTTCTTATTATAAATTGTCCGTGTGGTGACGGATTAAGAATACGGAATGTCACCACCCCATATCATCCCATGGGTGTCGTAAGAGCCGACAGAGGGAGCTTATTATGCAGAAAACAGCACTGCAAGAGACGGAAAACTTGATACAAACCCTATACCAACCCGTTTGGCCAGCGTGGTATAGTAGGCCAATTCCTCCTTTCAAAGGAGAGGCCTAGTCCAGCAGTGGACTGTTAAAGGGTGATGATGAAATAGTTGGTGTGGGTGTAACATACCAATAATTTTGATTTACCTGCAAAAAATTTTAAATAAATTTTCAAGATATTTTCTATTTCTAGAGGTTATTTTAAAAAATAATATTATTGTCAACAGGATCACCAACAATTTTATGTTTATACCGATTTAGAATAGTTTGATAACTTATACAAGATATTTAATCGATCAAACACATATTAATCGATGTCATGTGTAAATATCTTAATAGTATGTTTTCTGATGATTAAATTATGAATATAGTTTTCTACCCAACGTGCAGTGCCTCTGCACGTTGGGTAGAAAGAGGAAGTAAATCAGAAAACCGCTAATTTACCTCACTTGTGCCACTAGACGAGGCTACGTTGATCGCGCTGCCGAGTCGGACATTTTGTAGTTGATTTTTATTGAAGAAGAATCGAGAGCGTTATTTTCCTTCTCTTAATTATTGACGCAAAACAATCGTTGGATGAGTTTGTATTGATTGCTTTTCTCTTTTTGTTTCCAGCTGCTGATATCTCTATCAATAAGGTAATAGAAATTTACAATTAATTTGCGATTTCGTTTATGTGATTCAGGCTGTCAAAGGCTTAATCAAATTCCAAATCTTGGTCTACTTAGAACTAGAATACAATAAATTGTTAACAGTTACATTTTCAGGCATCCTTTGAATTTCTTTAGTGTTTGTATTTTATTTGCTTGTGAAAAGCCTAGTATCTAGGAAAAGTAAGTTAATTGTGCCCGGCTTCTGTCCGTATGTATAACTTTGTTCTGTTGTGGTTGTTTTTAGTTCCATTGGCAATAACAAGCAAAGTTTTTTGTTAGCTTTGTTTTATTACCGTTTGTGTTATTGTCATTTCTATAGAATTATTTTTAATTTTTTGCATCTTGTGTTGTGAATTTCACATGATATAATATGTGTTGGGGTGGCTGGCGATACACTTCTGAAGGAGTTGACTGCGCTAGTAAATATGACGCTGTCCGGTAATGTGGACGATGCTATCATTGATATCTTGTATGGGGCGAACCTGTGCGCCCTTAACAAGAGAGATGGTGGCATCCGTCCCATTGCCGTGGGTTGCACTTATCGCCGTATAGCAGCTAAGGTATGCTGTAAATTTTACAGCAGGAAGCTATCTGATAAATTCCAACCTCTCCAACTAGGTTTTGGTTCCAAGGGAGGTTGTGAGGCTGCTATACATGCCCTTTCGACGTATCTTGGAAGTGGTGATGTGGAGGTCATTCTGAAGGATGACTTGAAGAACGCCTTCAATTCAGTGAATAGGGACACTTTCTTGGCACAGGCAAAATTAGAAACCCCTAAAATTTACAAATAACTTTGGCAATGTTACAGGTATCCCACAAAATTACTATATCAGGACAATCTTTTGGAATCTGCAATTGGATGCCAACAAGGTGACCCTTTTGGACCAGTCATTTTTAGCTTAGCTATACAAACCATTATTCGGCAAATAAATTCAAAATTTAATGTATGGTATTTAGACAACGGAACCCTTGCAGGAGATCTAGACATAGTATTACAAGATTTAGCTTTTAGCTTTTATTAAAAATAAATTAGCATCTATTGGCTTAGAACTAAATTCTAGTAAGTGTGAGTTGTTTATAAATACAACAGACTCTACAAAAAAACTTTCAATAGTATCTAAATTTAATCATTTGGCACCAAACATCAAAATTATTGAAAAGAGTTCATTTCGCCTCCTAGGTTCGCCCGTATTTGAAGAAGCTTTTGATTCTTTCTTAGAAGAAAAGATACAAATTTTTTGTGAAATTTCAGATCGCCTATTCAAAATTAATATACATTCGGCTTATACTATTATTCGATATTGCCTATTCGTCCCAAAATTTACTCATGCCTTAAGATCATCGCAACTTTGGAAAAAAATAACATTATTAGGACAAATCGACCAAATTATACAAGTTACTTTAAAAAAAATATTAAATGTGGACTTGGACGACCGAGCCTGGCTACAAGCATCTTTGCCCATACGTTTGGGTGGGCTCGGCGATCGCAACATTTCCAGTGTCAGTTTACCGGCGTTCCTGTCTTCGGTTCACAGCACGGAAGAGTTAACTAGGAAAATATTATCACCTACACTAGTTAACTCAGAAGTGCTGTGCAAAACCGAAGCTATAAACGCCTGGAAAATGGCTTGTCCAAACACTGATTTGCCCACCAACCTATTCTCCCAAAGACAGTGGGACGCGCCGTTTTGTAACATTGTGAGGAAAAATCTTTTGGATACATCTTTTAATGTTGCAGAGCGTGCTCGCTTGCTGGATATGGGGGAGTGGGAATCTGGTCTATAGCTTCAAGCACTACCATCGTCCAACACAGGAACCATGTTGGACGATGAGACGTTCCGTACCGCCACTTGTCTCCGTTTAGGTGCTCCGTGTGTTTCTCCGCATCGATGTCATTGTGGAGAAGACGTCGATATCCTCGGACACCATGGGCTATCTTGCAGCAGAAGCGCTGGTAGAATTCCTCGTCATGCTCACCTAAATGACATAATCCGTCGTGGTCTTGTCGCGTCTGGTGTACCAGCTGTACTTGAACCAAATGGTTTGGTACGCGACGACGGGAAGAGACCTGACGGTTTGTCGTTATTGCCATGGAAAATGGGTAGGCCTTTGGTGTGGGACGCAACCTGCGTAGATACCCTCGCGCCATCCTATGTTCCAAGCTCGGGAGGCCATGCTGGCGCTGCTGCTGCATCTGCGGAAACCCTCAAACGGCGCAAATACAGTAATCTAGTAGCTAATTACGTATTTGAGCCGTTTGGGGTGGAAACGCTAGGCTCATGGGGTCCGAGCGCTCGTTCTTTATACCGAGAAATATCTAAACGGTTAGTCGACGTCTCACGTGACCAGAAGGCTGGTTTATTCTTTGCTCAAAGAATCAGCATTGCCATCCATCGTGGCAATGCTGCCAGCTTTCTGGGCACGTTATCCGATGATATTGATGCGGAGGCATGCTACGACGGCTAAACACACCTATACATATATTTGCACTTTTTATTTTTAGTGTTATGTGCATATATATTCTTAGAAACTATGATTATTTAAGATAGTAATGTATATAGTTATAATTAATCATCTGTACATTACAGATGATTAATTATAACTGAAATTATGAAAATTTAACAAAATAAATATTAAAGATTGATATGGCTTATGTTTAACTTACCACCAGATTATAGTAACATATAACAGACAAAATAGTAAATGTTCACCAAAATGAAACCCGCATTTTAATGTAAAATTATAACCAAAGTTCTAACATTTCGCTATCCTATTTAAGCAAAATGACTCCAAATAAATCATTGTTAACCCAAAAGTAGTAAATGATCACTAAAATTAAACCAGCATTTTAATGTAAAATTATAACCAAAGTTTTTTTATTAGTTGTATAAAATACCAACTCATAAATTAGATTTGGTTACACCACCTACTTTAATACAGTAAGTTAACGGGGCCCTGCTTAGAAGGTCTCCTATTTTTGAATTAAGGGTAACAAGAGAACCTAACATAACCTATTTATTTGGTGATTATTTACTACATTTGGTGTTCGAATACAATTTGAAGTGCATTCGTGACTAAAATAGCTAGTAAGTAGGTTCTATTGTAATTTTAGACTTTATTTTTCTGGTGTTAAGTATATATTTTTGGTTAAAGAACTAAGGGTATCAAAGCATTTTATGGTGGTCATTATATTTAACCCCATATAATATTAATTATTTTTAGATTTGTCCTTATTGTTTGTAAATAATACAGCTACCTATATCTTTGATAATAAGTTTTAAGTTATTGCTTTTTTGACGTGACAACGTCTTATAAATTGGTTTGCCGGGTGACACTTCAAGAAACTGCGTTACGCTCCGCTCACGTTATGCGCTCACAATGAGAGCGAGTGAGAGGCACGCGTCCCGCCTAAGAGCGAGAGAGACAGACATAAAAAGTGAAAGGCACGCGTCTTTCATCCTTCTTCCTACTATACGAATGAATATTCACATTAAAATTATTTTACCACTCAAAGTCGTTGTCACGTAAAACTTTCGCCCGTATACCGACTTTACAGGCAACCAATTTTTGTTATTGTACAACGTAATGGAATGTTTTGCATAGGTTGCGCTTATACTGTTAATTGCGTTATAAAATTATTTTGATGAGCTTCAAAAATATTACCATATTAACCAAAAGGCCAAAATTCGATATAAATCACTTGAAAGTTATAAAGGCAATAATTTTTGGAACGTATTTATTGTCATGGTGAACTATTTAAATTAAAATCCTCCAACAGATTTATATTATGCCGAGAAATTGTTCTTAAACTTGAAAAGTTGCGGGAATTCGCTCTAGATGATGAATAAAGTTGAGAATTTTGATTATTTCAACAATCTTGTTGGTTTTTTACTCTCTTTGTTTAATTAAAAATAATGAAATTGTGAACATAGTGGAAGTCGTCTTGTTCAGTGATTTTTATAATAATACTAGCTTTTGCCCGCTGCTTTGCACGCGTAAATTTCTGTTAGATAAAATGTTTTTACAAAGTCCCCTACCCTCCTCAAGGAACATGCGGTTTTACACAAACTCTGAATCCCTTTTGTACCCTCTCTTAAGGCAAAATTTCCAAATAAATGTCTTTGTTTTCGCTAACATCATTTCCGGATCCAATAATTAATATAGTATGAAGTTAATCCCTCGAAGGCATAAAAAGGTTCCATACAAGTTATGACTCCCCTTTTGATCCACTTAGGGTAAGAACTTCCAAAAGGACTTTCTTAGTGTTCACTAACTTCATTTGAGGAACCAATATACCTACAAAAAATTAAGTTAATCGATTGAAGGAAGTAAAAATTTCATTGAAACTCTGACAACCTGTTTTACATCCTTAGGGGAGGCATTTCAAAAAATCCTCTCTTAGTACGCCCCTACACTACTCAAAGAACATACATGCCAAAGGACTATGGGCAAAAATGTATGGGCTTCATCCCCATATACCAACACGCATGGAATCGATGCCAATGTGTACCTTAAGTATCCACTATTTGATTAAAACCCTTTTTAGGGTTCCGTAGTCCACAAGGAACCCTTATAGTTTCGTCATGTCCGTCCGTCTGTCCGTCCGCAGCCTAGCTCAAAGACGCCTGGTGCTAGAAAGCTGATATTTGACATGAATATAGACATAAGATATTGCAACAAAACTGTAGAATAAAATTAAGGAAAATATTTTTTTTAAGGGTGTCTCCCCTACATATATAGTGCGGTTGAATTTTTTTTTGGTTGAGTACCCCATCATGTGGGGTATTATTGGATAGGTTTTAAAAAAATATTATTAGTTTGCTCAAATCGTTTTTCGATCAAGTGATTGGTTTGTCAAATATCAAGCTTTGAAGTGAAAATAATTGTTAGACTCAAATGTCCCCCCCTTCTGCCGGCTATCGTAATCGTCGGTTAACTTATAAATACCTATTTCTGTGAGTTTACATTGGGAGCGCTGGCTTAATCTTAAAGATGACCGTTTTTAGTTCCATGTGAAACAGAAGTTATTATCAATAATGGCCATCATGGGCAACTACGGAACCCTACTTTGCGCGTGGCCCGACACGCACTTGGCCGGTTTTACAGATTGATTACTACGTAGGTAACGTATCTACCTCAAGTGTACAAAAGTTCATAGAAATAGGTATGAATGACTAACGAACCACTCAAAAACTAATTGATAAGAAAGTGAATCACAGATGCTCGAATCGAAGAACTCCGAAACTACCTACTGAATGGATTTTTTTTCGGTTGCCCTCTATAGCGTGATTCCTGAAGAACATTTAGGTAGCTATGGGTACATATAATTTACGCGGTCTGAGTAGGGGGCAAAGTCTAATAAACATTTATCAGCACCTAAAATGTGTAGGTATGTATCTTATCTTAACTAAGTATACACCGATAGACACACACGCGTATTTGGCACACAGTGCAAGTAAGTTTAAAGTGAGGACATTTATTGCAGTTTAATATACGACTCGAGATCTGCTCCAGTATGCTGACATTACAAGTATTCATGTAGGTACTTGTTAAGTTGTAATGTCGGGATATTTGTGGCATAATAATATTAATAATAAAGCATATCGTTAAACACGCATTTAGGCCTTTGTTCATAATTAACTGTGGCATAAAAATAATAGGCTACCAGGGTGTTTACATTCATGGATCCATCGGATCGGAGTTTAGTAGGTAATTAAGACGTTCTGAGAAAAAAAAATGATTACCTGCTTGATAGACGGCGTTGTGCCCTCGCGTTAAGTCGCAAGCGCTTATTTCCCAATGGCTTTATAAATCAAATTGTGGATAATATACCTAATTTCCAAGTCCAATCAGTGCTGTGTTATTTGGTCTTTTTATAAAAGTACCAAAAGGGAAAAGTGAGGATACACGTAGAAGTAAGGTATTTTTTTGTCTTCACTTTGATTGTGGACACCCACTTGATTATTCGGGACCTACACACCAAAATCACCGCGTTGTCCGTCGACATCCCGTAGTAGCGGGTCACGCGAATTGCGATAAGCATGCTTGGCCACACACGTGGTCGAGGAATGCAAATTTCCGATTAGGTAGGTAGGGGAGACCGGGAGCAAAAGTAACAAGGGGCAATAGTAACATTGACAATATTTCGGTTGCCAAGCAATGTTAAGGAATGTGCGAGCAAGGGGGCATAGGCCCTTACGTGCCCCGGTAATGTAGCCAATCGGCTGTGTGCTCCGAGCGGCGTGGACGCGTACATCAACTCGCGCCATTTTGACACACCCAAAGTATGTTTTTGTAGTTTGACAAACTTGTTATTACTTTTTAATGGAAAAAGTATAAGTCAATTAAGAAGGACTACTGGAATCTATATAACTATCACGCTATGTTAATTTAATTAAATTATGTAAAATAGTGTTTAATGTTTAGGATTTTTCATTGTTTTAGGGTTCCGTAGTCCACAAGGAACCCTTATAGTTTCGTCATGTCCGTCCGTCTGTCCGTCCGCAGCCTAGCTCAAAGACGCCTGGTGCTAGAAAGCTGATATTTGACATGAATATGGACATAAAATATTGCAACAAAACTGTAGAATAAAATTTAGGGAAATATTTTTTTAAGGGTATCTCCCCTACATATATAGTGGGGTTGAATTTTTTTTGGTTGAGTACCCAATCATGTGGGGAATCATTGGATAGGTTTTAAAAAAATATTATTAGTTTGCTCAAATCATTTTTCGATCAAGTGATTGGTTTGTCAAATATCAAGCTTTGAAGTGAAAAAAATTGTTAGACTCAAGTGTCCCCCGCCTCTGCCGGCTAAACTATTAATTTGGAAGAGGTGAAAAAAATCACAAATGTAGTACATATAACGAATTTAAAAGGAAAACTATCACGGCTAAGTAGATATCACTAGTTTACGAGTAATCGTCGGTTAACTTATAAATACCTATTTCTGTGAGTTAACATTGGGCGCGCTGGCTTAATCTTAAAGATATACGTACTTTGGTATGTAATGTACTACGGTACTACGTATGTATAGTAGTAGTATATCTTGGAAACCACATTTTATGTTTACAATACATAACTGGATACATACCTAGTATTTTTCTAAACAAAACTTAGGTTCTTATAATAGTAGTATTAAATAGTTATTTGTGCAACAAGAGAGCAAAGTTGTTTTTGTTTAGAGTGCTGATATTGAGTCCCGAGCAAGCGAAGGATTTTATGATTGATTCACGAGCGTAGCGAGTGAATCAAAGTTAGAATCCTGAGCGTATTGAGGGACTCAACAGCACGAGATACAAAAAACTTTGCTCTCGTGTAGCACACATAACTTTTCACCACAGCAGTGAGAACACATATTACTTAGGAGACATAGAAATGAACAGGAATAGATTGAATTCTGCATAATCACTTGTTGATTTAACTCGTCTGGTGTTAAAGTACAGTCATCATCGCTAGTTTCACTCATCTTTTTAGATTATTTTATTATATTAATTTAAATTTAACACGTTACGCTATACCTACTGTATCAGTATCAGCGAAATTTTTATTCCCGCAACTTTTTAAAATCGCGTTTTAATACCGCGTCCCTGATGTTTATTTTTCAAATGTATCATTGGTGTAATACTAAATAAAAATGTATTGGTTAAATACTAATTTTATACTATTAATTAGACTTATTTTTATTAAAATCCAATAATAAATTAAACATGTAGACAATAACATATAAAAAAAGTAATTTCTTTATTACAAATATCTTTTTTTTTGCGTTGCCGTAGGTGTTTTCTTTGAGGTCGAATTCCAAAATCGAATTTCGAATTCGAAGGGGTTTGTTTTTTCACCTACTTTTTATATGCATGTGAAAGAGACAGGGCACAGTAAAATTCACATGTTTCAAATTTTTGGCTGAACAATGTCAATTCGTGGCACTGAAGATTGAAAAATTAAAAAGCTATTTTGCCTCACGCTTGAATCAAAATCGCGTTTTGTTCACTGTTGTCTCGCAGCAAAAGTGGCATGTTTGAGCTGCTGTGGTGAAAAATATTTTTTCAGCAAAATAAACAGTCAGATTTGTTGTAGGTACATTAATACCCTTTGCAGCAAGCCATTATGGGCAACTACGGAACCCTACATTGCGCGTAGCCCGACACGCACTTGGCCGGTTTTTTTACTTAAATCCGTGCCATATATCAATAAAAAACAATGTATTATTATTCATTAACCTATATTTTCATTTTACATTTGTAAGTTATTTTAACATTATGGTTATATTACAGTACAAAACACGAATAAGTAACTATACAAAATAAAAATTATGTATTTTTAAACATAAACAATGATTATTAATGAATAATAAGAAAATAAAAAAATATAAATAAAAAACTAAAGGTGAAGATGTAGGAAAAAGGCTTCTAGCCTTAAATGGAACTGGGCGGGCCATGTCAGCCGTATACATGAGGATCGTTAGGCGAAAATCTTGACATTGTGGGTGCCAGCAAAAGGGTCGTCGTCGCCGGGGTCGGCCCCGAAAACGGTGGCGAGATGACCTAGACGCCTACCACAAGAGTTGGCTTGAGATTGCAGGTGACAAGAGAGCGTGAAAAGATCTGGGGGAGGCCTTTGCCCAGCAGTAGGACAGTACAGGCTAAAGAAAAATTAGAACATAACGAATATAAATGAATGAATCATTTAAATTCATTGTCTTCTAATTATTCATTCTTACAATGCTCATAGTAGGCAAATAACAATAGTGAGTGTTAATTTTACTGGTCTATTATATTATAACACTGCTTAACAGCTACGCAGGCAGATTAAAATCTGTATGACAATCTATTCCCATGTACTTACTATACAATAGATATAATATGTGCACAACTTCATAGATAAATGAGTATGTTTTTTACAATTAATCGTCAATAATGCGTAAATGAAGTATTTGTTTAAACGTTGTTTACTATGACAACCCAATGCATTTGGGCAATGTCGCCATAGTAAAAAAATATCATCTTGCTAAGATGGGTATTATTGGTATGGTATGGTATGGTATTGGGGTGGTATGATAGGTACCTAGAATAAGTTAAAAAAAAATTGTGTAAGACAAATGAACGTACAAAACAAATGACTATAAAATGATCAACCATCGATAGGTCTTACAAAAAACAGGTGCATGCGATTTTCGACCTTATTGACAATTAATGACAGACTTTTTTTGTATTTTCTTGCTTTCTGCCATTGATACGTTAGTAAAATTATAAATTCTGAGTTACGTCAATAAGGTCGAAAATTGCATGCACCTGTTTTTTGTAATCATAAACATGCAAACATGTTAAGTATTTCGTTGCCAATATTGACAATATTTATTTCAAGATCGAAATATTCGCGAAACTTTTGCTCGAGCAATTCAATTTTTGTTATAACCAAGGTCTTACAGCACAAATAAAGGAAAAATTCCGAAAATTTAAAAAAGTTGAAAATTAAGGTTAATTTTGGTACTTACAAGTTTTCGCAAAAACCTAATTTTGACCATATCTCCTATACCTCTACAAAAAATAGAAAAGTGGAAAATTTAAGGGTGTCCCCATACATACATAGTAGACTCCATTTAAGATAGTACTCTTTGTATGGGCGCTCATACAGAGAGAGTTAAAGCGCCCCTAATGGAGAGAAGCGATCGATAGACACCGCTAGGGGGCGCATTTAGAAAATGTATGGAAATTGTTCCTGTCGTCTAGGCTATCGTCCACCGTGACGATCGAGTGCAAACTAGTACTAGACCCTCAGATTTAGAGGACTAGCGTAATTAGCACCAACCTCAAATAAGGTAAACTGCGTACGGAACCCTCGGTGCGCGAGTCAGACTCGCACCTGCCCGAATTTTTTTTTTTGTTTGCTTCACTTATAGAAGTCAAAAAGCTATTCTAGATCATGCCAGCTTTTCCTAGCTAAATGACTTTTTGAAAAGGCCGAAAAAATTCCGAGCCCATGTTCATTGTTTGTGTCATTTCAATTTCTTTTATCTGTTTTTAAAGTCCAGACAAAATGCATTTAGTATGCGAGTACAATGCAGGATATTGTCTGACGCTTTTGACTGACGCAACCCGCTGATGGCCAGCATTCTACAGATATCGTACGGCTCAGCCTTGATTGAGGGGTTAGTACTTGATATAGGGACAACGGTCTTAGTCCCTGATGTCAGTATATTCAAGGCGACTGAGGCAAAGATAATTTTCTGACATATGTTTTAAGTCTAGAAGGACCTAGGGCTCCAAGGCAAAAGTCTAATGCTGATGCTGTTTATCCTGTGTTCTGCAAAAAAATATTGCTTTTTTAAGAACTTCATGCCACAGGCTTCGTTCTTCCCATCCATAGGAAAGCTTTCCGTTAGATGGAGGGACCAAACCATATTTTTTTCTGGGTAAGTGATTATGCATGTACAATCATAGTTTACCAATCAACTTTTTAAATACCACGTCATAAAACGTGAGCGTTTGGCCTTCTGTCGGTATTTGTTACTAAAATTCTTTCTACGAAATGCTATAAAAAAGCTTTGGATGAATGTGATAAATATGAAAGGTTTTTAGGCGTATGTGGCGTTAACGTGAATGATTAATTCTGAAACAAATTAAACCGGGAATTTATTCGCAACAAAAAACGTCGACGTTTTAAGTTTCGTTTCGTTTTGAGTTTAGATTTTAGATAGACTAACCCCTTTGTTTATGCTTGTCTATGTGACAGTGTAATAAATAAGAATAGTTCTTCATATCACTTACTGTTATGTGGGTGGTAAAATACAGCAGAAGACTACTTGAGGCGTAGTCTAATATGCAGGCACTCACGGGCTCAGCATTTTAGCAACCAATCAAAGTTATTGTGTGTGTTCTTCCAGAGACGAGGTCAGTATTCCAAAATATACATAGCAATTGAGGCGCATAAACCTGGTCCGCAACAGATGTTCGGACGCCGATCCATAACAAGCCACCAACTAGGTACGACTGTGCGTTTGCTGTGGCCACACACTGAGTTGGAGTCATCTCTTATCTATAACATCGATAAAAAGAAGAAGTATAATAGTGGGAATTATGAACTAGAATATCACCCCCTTATCGTTTCAGCCTGAAGCCATGTTGAAGATACCTGATTAGGGAGTGACCTAGTTTACGGATGATTTAAATGTTGATCGTGCGCTGGGCGCCTTTCGGGGTTACTAAGGTGGATTTGATTATAACGTCTAATTTGAAAATCTTTAAAAGTGCTCTTAACTGAAGGTTTTACCCCATCTATAAAAATACATCTTGACAAAGGTATACGTAATTAAATTAAGGCAAAAATAAGTTATTCGAAAAGGTCTGTGATTTTTGCCAGGACGTCTCGTCCACCGTTAATTAAGGGTAAATGAAGAGCATATTGTTATTCTCAATATTAAGTAACATCTAAGTATGTACACGATATTAACAGGAGGAGGAAAATGGGGCAAACTTCCACATTTAGCTTTTAGTAGAATGTGTTGTCGAGAATGGATGTAATGTGATATATTTTGTACGTATGTCTATGCTGAACTTGTTCTGATGATAACGAAAGGACAACATGAGGATCAAGGAAACAAGAGAGATATTGCATAAAATAAAGATCAATAGGATCTTTGCTTTCAATTATCTTTGATATTAAGAGCAGTCACCAGCCTTTAATATACTGATACCTACTGATATGATTCATGAAGTATTGCTATTCCTTTGGCTTGCAGAGGTACATTTCAGTCGCTCCGCGAAACGGCAAATATTCTGTAATATCTGGTAAGTCTTAAAAGTTGACCGGAAAGTTTATAAGCAAAAGTCTTGCATGCAAGCGAGATATTCGGGGACGTTAATGATGAGAATGATTTTGTTAGATTATGAAGCGGGGATTTTAGAAAGATGCGATATATTATAGAAACGGTGACAGCTGCCACTAGGAAGAACATCGTTGCATGAATAATTATGAAGGTAACAAAGTACTAATTTAATAAATACTAAAGTAATAAGCCGCCCGTCACTCACCAAAGGGATACCTATAACTAATCTAAGTTAACAAAGTGTTCTAATTAAAACTTTGGTTTTTGGCGAAGAATCGAACGCCGGGGGCATTCGTTTCGTCTAATTATTCTCTTGAAATGGCAATGAAGTAAGTACTAAGATCGTTTTGTTAGAAGCAAACAGATCGAAAATGGAGATTTAATTAGTAATAGGTACTTAGGCTACCTTTGAGCTATTTCTCGCTATGATAGTATTGCCAAGTTATATGAATAATGCTTGAGGTAGATTGTGAATTGTGATAGACAATTATGCAATGATTTCTATTGGATGGTTGTTTGGTTCTCGATATAATCCTTTTTTAGGATGCTTATTTGGACAATTATGCCGGGGGTTATACACGCTGAATCGGTTAAACTATCGGCGGCCGGTTTAGTCACTTTCAGAATGTTTTTTTTATTTATAGACTCACGCCTGTATCCCTGAAGGGGTAGGCAGAGGTACAATATTACACCCTTATTTCGCTATGAATTTTTAGGTCCCGAGTAATAGGGGGCGAGCATATTGCCGTTACCGGGCACATCACCAGACTACGTGCTGCTACTGAGAATTCGGAAAAAACCCAATAACACTTTTACCCGACCCGGTAATCGAACCCGGGACCTCCGATCAGCAGTCGCATACGCTATCAACAGGTCCACGGAGAAAGTCATTGCATAGAATAAAAATGATGTTTTATAAAATATTTCGCTATCAATCACGCTATTTTGCAAAATTATATTTTATTTTGCTATAAAGCAATGTCCATAATAATGTTTGTTTTGCCATATTATAATTAAAACGTGATTCCAGCATACTTCGCGTATTGGAATCGATCATTCAATAAATTAAATTACAACAACAAACAAGCGTTTCCACTGAAAACCTGAAAACACAGCTCCTATTTTCCAGTTATTATTTTTGTCCCTTTGTCTTATTTAGGCAATTTAATGAAGCTTTTCCAAAAATGTCAAATATTGTGGAGTTGCTTATTCTTTTATAACTGCACCGAATGTTCTATGTTCGATCCGCTACAACACTTCGACCACAATTGGCGATTAAAAAACCCTGCACCCATAACTTTTATAGGCCATTCTATCTAGTGGTTTTACTCCGACCTTACATAGCAAACGTGGTAGTAAATTTAAATGTGGAATCATTAATTAACTCCAATTTTGACTTTAATAAGCAACACATCATGACCTGAATAAATGATTTTGTCTTTGACTTCAATAAATCACATCACACTAAGAACTTATCTTCCTGTTAATTGTTATTACTATATTATTAAGCAGTCCCAGTATCCGTTTGGTAGTCTAACAAACAGAGTAGAAGGTAACCCTATCGTGTTTCCTCTTGAATACATATATATAGAGAACCTTGTCATCTTGGAAATTGTAAATGTATAGTTTACATTGAGACCTGTGTGTAAGAGGTTTAAATGCATACATTGGTCGTACACAGAAGGCGTTCGGTATGGTGCCGTTTAATCAAGAAGATTGAACGCCTTGAGATGCATGTTGGCCGAGAATACACGTGGAATTCTTTTACTTGTTGCTCGGTTTGTATGTGTATATAGAGTGAATGATGTGTGTTTAAAAGTTCGATATGCTAGTGATGTAAATGAAATTTAAGCATACCAGTGTATGTTTGGTAAACGAACATACATTAAAACAAAGGTACGGATGAAATTAATAATCAATTTTGTTTTAAAATAAAATCGAAGAATAAAAGTTTATTGTAACAGTAGTAATATTTAATAAGTAGAATAAAATAATTAGAATAAATAGTTATCTATAAAAAAGGTGCAACAACAAAGTTCTACAATTTAATTAAAACGGGTCTTACTCGAGATATTTAATAAATTATTAACAGAGTTCTATTGAGTATGATGATGGTAAGCCGACTTTGATTTTCTCTATCACCGCAAAACAGCCACGCACGGGTTAATAGCCAACTTTACAAAGGTACTTGCTCAAATTAGCAATATACAAAGACAAATGCGTAAAAGTGATGTTACTGAAAGGACACAGATTTCTTTTTTCTTTTTTAGAAAGACAACTCCCGCAATAGGACTAAATACCACTAAGCCAACCGTGTTCTCCTCTATTGATTGAATTGTTATTCTCCTCTATTTACCCCAAATCACAGTAAATTCGATGTATAAGTAGTTAGGTATAGTTTTTATTAGACATCATTAATCATATTGGTCCCTATCTTAAATATTAACTGTAAAGAAACGAGTGCGGCTTAGAAAAAAAACATTTAATTGCGAATATATACTCTGGTCATTCTTAAATCAAATATATCACAAAAATAAATTACAACTATTACAATCTGTAGATCGCATTGAAATGTCGTTGCTGAGAAACCCTACGATACAAATAATTCTAAGAATAAAGATTATGTCTACGCCTTCCACCGAACTACCAATAAAGAACACTATTATCGTTAAAAGATAATATTTTCCATGCAATTTTACAATTTATGAATTCTATCGCATATTCAGTAATTATATTAACTTCTTTACTTTTCTTTATCATCGCACCGATCGAAACTACCAAGGGATTTAACCTCACAATTTAGAATCAAAATTGTCAAGCAGCAAAAGGTTTTGGAGTAATTTTTCCCACTGACTTTTGGGGTTGCCTATAACCACCCTAGAGACAAAGGTATGGAGTTCTTAAGAGATTTTAATAAAGGGCCCAAAAAGGTTTTTGGTAGTTTATAGGTATAACAATGCCCCTGATGGACCACACAATCATATCAGATGCTAGCATGACATCCTTCTTATTATAAGAGAGAAAATTAATATTATAAGAAAGAAAAAAAATACATTTAGTCTCAAAAAAGAATACATCTGAGGACACAATATCTCAATTAATAATAATCAATCAATATTAATTAACATAACTGTGTCTTCGGAAGCTTAACAAACATTCAAACTCCGAAAAAATCCTTTTTTTTTTTTTCATTAAAAAACCCGTCAAATTTACTTCACGATGCCTGATGGTAAGCTGACAGTGAAGTCCTATTGTGAAGGCCACCATCCCCAATTGCTGGTTAAGCAATGTGACATGGCTGCCCTCACTATGACGGCCTTGAGAGATGCTTTTTCACGCCCCGCTTAAAGGACCCAGGATCAAGGGAGGAAGGAAACACGAAGATGTACCGAACCTTTCCGTACGTGACGGTATCTGTTCTACCGTGTAAGCGTGGCACCTTAACCCGGCACGTGTTGTTCGGGATAGGAAAGGAGAGGGTGGGATAAGTTGAAAACGTTCTTCTGAGCACTCACTCACATACAATCTGTAAAAGACAGCCATTGAGGCTACGTCCCTGCGTAATTGCTGAGATTCAAGGGTCTTAGTAGCCTCAAAGTCACCTATGATACGGACAGCACGCCGCTGCAACCTATCAAGGGCATCTAGCAGGTACTGAGTGGAGCCGTTCCAGAGATGAGAGCAGTATTCCACGCAGGAGCGAACCTGAGTCTTGTATAATTGACAAAGCTGCTCCGGCGTGAAAAACCTCCTCACTCTGTTCAGGACTCCGAGTTTTCCAGATGCCGATTTAATGACACCCTCGATGTAGTTTCTCTGGTTGAGATTGCGGCGTATGTCCATACCAAGTATATTTAGACTGTCCTATATCGGTAGTGGCACTCCACTGGACACTTCCAGAAGAGAAGGTTGGGTAAGGAATGGAGATAACTTTGCTGAAAATGCGCACACCTGTGTCTTCGTGGCGTTGAACTTGACCATGTATTCAGCACCCCAATTCGAGATGCTGTTCAAAACCTGGTCAAGCTCAGCGATAAGTTTTCCCCTATTTTCCTCAACGTCGGCCTGCTTAGTCGCAGGATGGCCGAGATACCGCCCATAAACGGTACTGTCATCTGCATAGCAATATATGCTCCCAAAAGTGAGCATATCATTGATATGCAGAAGAAAAAGTGTGGGCGATAAGACGGATCCCTGGGGCACCAGCATTTACCTGCATAAACTTTGAATTTCGACCTTCGCAAATAACTAGAACACGTCGTTCATGCAGGAAGCTAGCAACCCAGTTGCACAATCGAGATGGCAAGCCGCAAGCCGGAAGCTTGTAAAGAAGCGCACGATGCCAGACTCTATCGAAGGCTTTGGAGATGTAGAGGCTGATAGCCAACGACTCCCCGTGCCTGTCCATAGCCTCACCCCAAAGGTGAGTGACATACGCTAGAAAATCGCCCGTTGATCGTTTCCGTCTGAAGCCATATTGTCGATCATTGATAAGAGAGCGATCTTTTAGGTAGCGAACGAGTTGGGTATTGATTACCCGTTCGAATACCTTGCAGAGAATAGGGGTGATAGCTATGGGTCGATAGTTAGCTGGATCAGAACGATCCCCCTTTTTGGGAATCGGTTGTACGTTTGGCTCCTTCCAAGCCTGCGGCACGACGCCAAAAGAATAAGACAGGCAATACAGGCGTGTGAGCGTTGGCGACAACTCGGCTGCATATTTTTTAAGAACAACCGCTGGGATACCGTTGGGACCACTGGCTTTCCGTACATCGAGAGACCGCAGTGTCGCGCGAACATCGCATTGCCTGATGCGAACATCAGGCATGGAGTGGCCGCAGTGGTTTATAGATGGCGGCTGCGAACCACGGTCATCGATTCGGGAGTTGGCCGCAAAGAGATTGACAAGCAAGTCAGCTTTCTCTTGCGGCCCATGAGCCAGTGATCCGTCAGAGCATCGCAACGGTGGCAGCGAAGACTGGCAGAAATTGGATTGCACGGCTTTGGCCAGCCACCAATATTCACGGCTTCCCGTACGGTGCGACAGAAGTTTTTGGCCAAACTGTGACACGCGCTGTGCATCCGCTCTGGTGTATGCCCTCTTGCAGACCTTAGTGGCTCTGTTATAGGCTGCTTTGATGAGATGGACATTTGGATCGCGCAAGCACGGTATGCTGACTGTTTTTGTTTAACAGCATCGGCGCACTCGCGATCGAACCAGGGCCGAAGTCTGCTGTTGCTGGTGACAAAAGTGGATGAATATAATATTCCATACCTAACAGAATTTCCCCAGCAACAGCAGACGCACTCTCCAAAGGATCCCTCCAACCAAAGCAATGCTGAGACCACGGGATGGACGCGTAATAACTGCGCAGGCCATCCCAATCTGCTGACGAGTAGTGCCATAAGCGTCGCTTTACATCCACATGTTGTGAAGGCGCAGTGGTTGGCACTGATGTGCAGACTAAACAGTGGTCGGAGGAGCCCATTGGGGCTTGAACCGACACACTGTACACTACTGGTCTGGATGACTCGTCAGCAGAAGGTCCAGCAAAGAGGGCGCTTGACCCTGTATATCTGGTATCCTGGTGGGCTGGAGTACCAGCTGGGTCAGGTCATGCGTGAGAGCGAATGCGTGAGCAGCCCTTCCCGCGTGGTCTGTTTTAGGAGAGCCCAACCAAAAAGACCAACTCAGCAGTCGGAAACTGCTCCTGCACATCATCTGCCGCCTGACTCAGATAGTCAAAAAGTGGAGTTGCCTCGGCATCTCGAGTATGGGAACGGTATAGGCACATGCAAATCCGGGCTAATGAACCCAGATTTACGTGTATCCACAGGACGGAAAAGGAGGGGTCCTCTAGGTAGCGTAGACGACGACAGAAAACATCCGCCCTGACGAACAAGCATACCCCGGCTTTTGCGTAGAAGTTCTCTTCAAGGGCATAGCCGGGATAGTGCAGATAAGTCGTGTCGGCAGGGCGGCTCATTTGAGTCTCCGTCAGAAAAAGCATGGCCGGCCTTACCGTCTCGAGATGGTGGTGGACGGCGTTGAGGTTTGAATGGAGTCTGCGGATGTTGGCGAACTCCACCTCAAGTAGCGTGTGGGTGGGAAAGGTTAACGCCGCTGTGTGACCGATACCATTACTTGCTGCCATAGTGGAGTGGAAGAAGAAAGGAGGTGCGTGAAAAGAGGTGGCAGTCACCGCAGCAGCGCGTGACAAAGCGTGGAGTATTGTTTCATCATTGGACTGTGCGGAATAGCAGTGGCCGATCCGCCGGACGGAAGGGCCCCCGTACCCTCCCGGAAGTGGTCGCCGGGTCCCACCATCCGGTCACCGGCACGACGAGCAACTCCGAGATTATGCGCGGCCTGGTGGGGCAGCCTCCCGAGATGGCTAGTCCCAGTTGGGCCCCTATACAATACCGCGGGCGGCCAGCGGCACCACCGTTTCTACGGGTCTCTCAGGCCGGCGGGTCAACCCCCACTACCCACACAATGCCTCCACTAATACTTCACTGGTCCAACGCATGCTGCGGTAACCGCCCCCTCACCTAAACCTTCACACTCTCTCTGCCATCCCCAAAGGAAAAGAAGAGAGAATGTAAAGGAGGGACTGGGCCTCCGGCGCTCTCACTCACCAAGCGAAACGCAGCAGAAAAGTACTGCTACTTTACGTTGATCTTCTGTGAGAGGGTAGTACCGCCCCGGTCGAGCCGACCCATTTGTGCTGAAATCAGCATGGCCCTACTACCTATCAGCATCCGTTCTCGAATGTTTAGATTCACACATTTTGTACCTAATGGTATCGGATTCGCCTGTTACTATTATAACTTTCCGTGTAATCATTTTCATAGCCTGTCACCCTCAAAGACCCTCCCATAATAGAATCTCGACCAGCCCCCAAACTTATTGAACAATGTATTTTTGGCGCTAATAACATCCTACTGGACACTTTCTACCAATTTGACAGGTCAATTAACTTTGCCCACGCCGTACCATCCTCCGTCCAAAATAGGTCACTAAAGGATCCCAAAAACAATTTATTTAAGTAATAATTCCTTACACGTTTCTTTCATATTTCTACTAAAAGGACACTCTTATTCTGAAAGATTTTAATGAACCAATAAACATAGAAAAAAAGGACGAAAAGTCCTTTTATGTCGGAATTGAAAACAAGCTTAATGCTCTAAAGGTGAAAACGTATCTGGGTATTTATATTTAATGATACTTAATTTAGATTTGTTTTTAAAATGTTTTCTTTCTATGAATCGGTTTTGTTCTTTGTCTTTATATTATGGAAGTTGCATCGCTTGAGACGTTTGAGGAAAATTATGGCCCTTGTTATTTTTTTATATTATCATTTTTTTAGATGTACGAATTGTGAACATGGAATATGTAGGATTGCTCAAAAAAGAAAAATATTTAAAAAATCCCAACGGCGACGCGCTTTGCCACACGTCCCGTTTTGTCTCTCCGTCCAACAGAGGCAAAAATAGGGCAAGGGAATGCCGGCTTGCAACGGTAAATGTTTGCGGAGGAATGGATAGTAAGATCGATGAATTATGTGAGATGATGGATGTAAGGAAAATTGATATACTAGGAGTGAGCGAAACTAAGTAGAAAGGTTGCTCAACAACTACTCATGGCCGATATAGTGCGTGCTGTTGAGTCTGAAAGGGCTAGCCAAGGAGTTGGAATGATTCTGTCGGATAGGATGAATGAGTGTGTGAAAGAATATGAATATGTTAACTCCAGGCTTCTTTGGATGCGATTAAGACTTGGCTTAATTAAAGTCTTCATTGTTTGTGTGTATGCTCCGGACATGTCCAAACCAGTGAATGTCAGACAGAAATTCCGGTATAAGGTCAGAGATGTGCTTGATAGGTGTGAGAACAATGAAAGAATAATGATGTTAGGTGATTTTAATGGATGGGTGGGTGTGAATCGTGATGGATATGAAAGAGTGCTAGGGCGATTTGGTGACGACAGAGTGAATGAAAATGGTGAGAGTTTGTTGGATATACATATGTATGGAGAGAAAGCTTGTGGTGACAAACACTATGTATAGTCACAAGAGGATTCACATGTATACATGGCAAAAGCAGACAGAAAGAAGTATGATAGATTTTGTTGTGATAGATGAACGTTTGAAAGCGAAAGTGAAAGATACAAGGGTGTACCGAGGCATAAATGTGAGTACCGATAATTTTGTGGTAGTCAGTCGTATAGCTATACGACCAGCTGGTCTAACCACTAAATGGCGCCATCGTCCTCGCATACCCTTACCTGCCATAGAAAGAGTGAAAGTTGAAAGATTTGAAGAAGAGAATGTACGTAGTCAGTATAAGGAGGCATTGGAAGAAAGGTTTAAAGAATTGTTTGAAGAAGATGATTGCGAGATAGAAAAATTTTGGAAGGAGTTTAAGAATGGAATAATAGATACAGCTACACAAGTATGTGGCGTAAGCAAGAGAAAGCAAGTCAAAAAGATATGTAATGAATGGTGGGATCAGGAAGTAAGTGGTGTGGTCGCGGCAAAGCGCAAAGCATGGATGGACTTGCTAGCCATAAGAGCCAACAAAAAGATACAAGGTAGTGTGAATGACAATGAGAGGATTGTAAAAGAAAAGTATGACAGGTTGAAATATAAAGTAAAAGAGACAGTGAGAAGAAAGAAAGAAGAATGTAAGGATAAGTTTGATAGGGAATTTTCTAGGAATTTTCGGGCCAATATTAAATTATTCTGGCACTTGGTCAGAACGCCCCGAGGCAATTCGCCAGGAGACTCGAAAGTTGGTGTGATAAGAGTTATGAATGGAAATATTATTAGAGACTTGGAGATGTTCTGAATCAGTGGAAGGTATATTTTGAAACTTAGTTTGAACAAGGAGAAAGTGTTACCAGGAATATAGAAGCGGATGAGGAACATGATAGTGAAAATAATATAAGTATGGAAGAGATACGATATGCATTGAAAAGTACGAAAGCGGGTAAAGCTGCTGGATATGACAGGATATCTGCTGAAATGCTCAAGGCAGGCGAAGGCGTCACGGCAAGCCTGCTGTACCTGCGTTTTAACAAATGTTGGCGGTCCGGTCGTGTCCCAGGTGACTGGAACAAGGCAGTAATTGTGCCACTGTACAAGGGCAAAAGGTCTCAGCAGGAATGCAAAAACTACCGCGGTATAAGCCTCCTGAGTGTTGTTGGCAAATTGTATGCAAAGATACTGATCGAAAGAATGATTTCTGAAACGGATAATAAGATTTGGAATGTGCAAGCGGGATTTAGAAAGGGCATGGGATGTACGGATCAAGTCTTTTCCTTAAGGTGCATTTCAGAAGAAATCCTCATGAAACACCAGAAGGTTTTCTGCGCCTTCATTGACTTGGAAAAGGCTTACGATCGAGTGTTGAGGGATGAACTATGGTCAACACTTGCCGTGTATGGAGTGAGCAGCAGTCTGATACGGGCACTTACATCTTTAAAGGATTCAAGTGCCTGTGTCAGAATAAACGGGGCCTACACGGACTGGTTTAACATTGATCGTGGTGTTAGACAGGGATGTGTAGCGTATCCTTGGCTGTTCAATCTATTCATGGACAGTTGTTTGACCGATTTGAAAGAGTCTGAATGTGGATCCTCTCAATAGGGTTTTACTTTATATTGCATGCTGTAACGCAGAATGTGGTGACACTATTATATTATTGTAACAACATTGTATATACCCATGTTCGCAATAAATGATATGAATGAATGAATGAATGGATTAAGAATGGGTGAATCAGTGTTTAAGACCCTGCTATACGCTGTCGATCAGGTACTTTTTGCGTCGTCGGCGTCTGCTTTACAGCAGATGGTCACCGTAATGAATGAGGCGTATAAGAAGAAGGGCATGAAAGTGAATGTAAGCAAGACTAAGGTCATGGTCATAGAGAGGGAAGATAGTATATCTGAATGTAACATAATGATAGGAGATGAAAAAGTGGAACA
Organism: Euclidia mi; assembly: GCA_944739405.2. NCBI lineage: Eukaryota > Metazoa > Arthropoda > Insecta > Lepidoptera > Erebidae > Euclidia > Euclidia mi. Next base: position 20,121,754 of record OX123182.2, on the reverse strand, counting down.
AGTGAATGAATTTGTCTACTTAGGGTCATTGTTTACGAGAGATGGTAAATGTGGGGGAGATGTTGAAAGGAGAGTGAAAGCAGGAAATTGTGTGAATGGCGCCTTACAGGCCATTTTTAGCAGTAAAATTATACCGAGTAAGGCTCGCCTTGCTATACTGCAGGGAGTTTTGGCGCCAACACTGATGTATGTGAGTGAATCGTGGGTATGGCAGAAAAAGCATGAAAGTAGAATTACTGCTGTGGAGATGAGAGCTTTGAGGAGTATGTGCGGGGTAAGAATCACAGATAAAGTAAGAAATAGTGTTATTCGAGAAAGGTGTGGTTTAAAAGAAGATGTAGTGACAAAGATCGAGAGAGGTATGTTGCGATGGTTTGGACACTTGGAACGGATGGATGAAAGAAGATTTACGAAAGAAGTGTATTTACTTATTTATTGGTTCTCCAAAAAAGAATACACATTACATGATAGATGAGATGTTACACAATCTAGTTACCTTGTGTTTCCTCATTTACAGGAGAACACAGCATGCATTTATGTTAAAAACAGGTTGTTACAGCTTGGACGGAAAGGATACATAATGGTATAAAAACATACTAAACAAATATATTAAACTAGGTAAAAAAAAACTTTAAAATATTTTATGCAGGTAAGTAGGTATATATGTAGGTATTCTATCTGAAAGTGTGAAAGATTAGCAATCAAAATTTCAAACGAGTCAGGTCAACCCTTGCTACGTAGTAGGGTGTGAAGTAGGTTTTTGAATTTACCAAAAGTATTGGAAAATATGTCTATGTCTGCCGAGGAGCTTGACAACTCGTTGTAATGATGAGTCATTCTAACTACAGGCGAATGTTTGCCCAAGTTTGTCCGATGTTGCGGAGCCGTAAACAAAGGTCGCGGATATTGCGGGGTTCTAGACGGGACATAGAAAGCTATTTTTTCTAGAAGCTTTGGACAGTCGATACTACCGTTTAGCAGTTTATATCAGAAAGACAATTCAGCGATGGTGCGGCGTGATTCTAGCGATGAGAGATTAAAATGATTTAGTCTACTTATATAAGATCTCGAATTTCTCACGCGGAATCTAAAAGCAAGATGTTGAACAAGTCTCTTTTGAACTTTTTCAATCCGGTTAACGTGAACTTGATATGATGGACTCCATGCCACGTTGCAGTACTCTAGATGGCTACGCACATAGCTGTTATATAGAAGTAAGCAGGTTGAAGAGTTTCTAAATTCCTTCAAAGATCCTACCACGAATCCTAATGCGCGATTAGCAGCATTTAGCATTCTGTCAATGTGGTCTACAAAAGTTAGTCGATTGTCAATATGAATGCCCAGGTCTGTGATAACCGATACGTCTTTAATGATGTTTCCTTGAATACTGTAATTGGATTGGGTCGGTCTGATCTTCTTGGTAAATTTTATGTGGTAGCACTTATTTTGGTTAAGGTACATTTTATTGCGCACACACCATTGGTTCAAGTTATCAACGTCGCTTTGCAGTAGCCTAACATCTTCACAGTTAGAAATAATACGCATCAATTTGAGATCGTCTGCGAAAAGATATGGTGTAGAGTAATTAAAAATATTCGATATGTCGTTGATAAATATATTGAAAAATAATGGTCCCAAGTTGGATCCTTGAGGTATTCCTGAGGTCGCAATATACGGCTCAGATATGTCACCGTCCACGACGACAGCAGAAGGTCTTTTGGTGAGATAGGACTTACACGATTTTACCTTGGATACAGTAGTGATGCCCAAGGATTGAAGTTTCAGCAATAGTATATCATGGTTAACTTTGTCAAACGCCTTTGAGAAATCAGTATATATTGCATCAACTTGCAATCCTTGATCAACCGCAGATGATAATTCAGATATATATGTGACAAGATTAGTATTTGTGGATCTCTTAACCATAAAACCGTGTTGGTTATCAGAAATATTGTTCCTTACCAGGTTGTAAAGCATTGGATACAAGAGAGACTCAAAGACCTTAGACAGAGTACAAAGAACAGAGATGGGGCGGTAATTTGAAATCACCTCGCGTTTACCATTCTTATAGATTTGCACAATTTTAGCCTGTTTCCATAGATCAGGAAAGATACCGGTTCCAAGCGAAGTGTTGTAAATGCAAGCTAGTGGAAACGAAATGTTGGTGGCACATCTTGACCAAAATATTGATGGTATGTCGTCAGAACCGGCTCCCTCAGATAAGTCAAGATTTTTGAGCCCATTTAAAACTGCTTCGGTAGAGATTGGGAAGTCATCGTTTAATACCGCGAGTACCGGTGAAGATGGGTTTATAATTGTGTGATCTATTGTGTTGTCTGAAGTATAGTTGGGGGGATCGAAGACAGATGAAAACTTTTTTGCAAAAAGGTTAGATATATCTTTGCTATTTGATGCCTTTGTGTCGTCAAGAGTCATTTCCAAGGGATACGATGAATGAACATTTCGAAAGTTTTTTATATAAGACCAAAATAATTTGGGATGTTTCTTTATACCGACTTCAATTTCCTCTATGTAATTTTTGTAACATTTTTGTATTAGTATTTGGCAATCTCTTCTTAGATAATTAAATTCATAGTACATATATATAGTATCGAGTAAGAATTCATGAATATGTCGGTAGAGGACGCCCAAGACGGACTTACGCCGACCAAATTGGTGACGTACTGCGGAAGGGCCAAATCAAAAGTCCCCATAACCGACGAGCATGCATGACGAGGTTAATGAATGTCGAGGAAGTGAAAGAGGTATGTTCAAACCGGAGCATTTGGCGTTCCATTGTCTCTGCCTACCCCAATGGGAGATAGGCGTGACGTTTAGATAGATAGATAGATTAAAATCCTTTCTTTATACGTCAAAATGATTAGTTCAAGAAATTGAGATCACTTACGAAACAGCTCTGTCCTGTTCTCAAATGCTAATTGTTACTGAACTTAATATTATTAATAATAAAATACCTATAATACGCAATAAACGAGGCAGTGATAGCCTAGTGGAGATACCAACGGCCTGCCATGCAGAGGGTATCAGGTTCGAATCCACGGCGTGTACCAATAAGTTTTTAAGTTATGTACCTATTAAATTATTAACTTGTATCGTGCCTCCTTGGATGCAACCGGGATAACGCTAGGACGTTTCTAAATGTAAGCTAATGTACATATGTATTATGTCTATAACAAATTCGTGTTACCTAATATTAACTTGTATTAGATATGTTTATTAAATTGATAATTATTGCTTGCTAAACGGTGTTAGGAAAATATTGTGAATAAGAGTTTTGTGTCTGAGAGTATTCGTATATTTTTTCGAAAAGTATGTAGTCTACTAACCCCACTGGGCCAGCGTGGTGTATTATTGCCTTACTCTTATCATAGTGAGAAGAGGCCCGTGCCCAGCAGTGGGACAGTCTATATACAAAGGTGATGATGATATCTATATCTCCATAATGTATAAATCTGATTTTCTATAGTATCACTTCCAACTTTTCAATGTCAATTAATCTTACAACAAAATAGCACCACAAAAATCCATTTTTCTGTAACGATTTCGCTCCAGATTCCCACGCAAGCAATCCACATATCCAAGAAAAGACAACTTAAGTTGTAACACCAAATCTCCAAAAGATTGGTTCTATGTGTTTAATCTTACCTAGTTAGTATTCCTCACGACAATGGCAATATATTGTGACCAGTCTGCACCAATCACACGTAATACGAACTTATCCAATAACTAGAAATGGTTGTATTACGTTAACGGTAAACGATATCGAAAGCAGTAGAGTAGTTAATTATGTTTGTATTTTTATATAGAGCTACTAGAGGACGCCTGCAGCTACGCACATTGTTTCTTAATTTAACCAATTTTGTCCGATCTCGAGGGAATTTTGGGAAATCCCTCCTTAGTGCATGCCCATGGTCCCCAAGAAACAAACATGCCAAATTTCCGCTTCTTACGCCCCGTAGTATCGGCTGTGCGTTGTTTATCAGTCAGTCAGTAGGTAACGCAAGAATCTAATCTCATAGTATAAAAGCATAAAGCTGAAGAGTTTGTTTGTTTGGTCGAACGCGCTAATCTCAGAAACTACCGGTCCGATTTGAAAAATTCTTTCAGTGTTAGATAGGTCATTTATCGAGGTAGGCTACCTATAGGCTATATAACATCACGCTATGAGCCACGGGACCGGTAGTAGCGCAGTAGACTTAAATAACGCGGGTGTAACCGCGAGCATCATCTAGTTTTATATATACAGATTTCCTGGTGGTACATGCTAAGCATTAATTATCAGGTTTAGCATGTAATTGGATAGTTGTTGATTTTGTATGAATGTGTGTGGGCTGCCAACAACATCTATCTTGTTTGCATACGTTTTAGTTGTTAATCAGTGCGTGTGCTTCAAAAGCTATTATTGTGTTCCTTGTATTGATTTCAGAGTCGGCTATCAACTTGTTGTCTGAATGTGTATCTGTGTTTTATATTCCGTTACTTAAAACTATAGGTTATCTAACGTCTGCCTACGTTTTTTGATTTAATTTTACAGGCATGGAACGGCTTAATTCCTTTTTATATTCATAAGTCAAGAAGTTACAAAATAAAGATTATAACAATTATTAAAGCGTTCAAAACTAACCTATCAATCAAAAGAAATTAGGTATCTAAATAATAAGAGTTCAACTACTTTCCTGGTTTTAGAACTTATTACACACGCCGAAGGGGAAAACTAGCGTGTAGTTAAAGGGTGAAAGGAAAATGAAAACTTGTTTGAGAACAATTAAAAGCTGAAAGATAAAAACTATTTAGGATATATTAACTTTTCTTAAGATATTCTGTTTTATCAAAGTTCAACTTACAACGCGATTTTGATTCACGCGATTTACGCGCGTTCAATTTAAATAAGTATCAAATATGTATTGATTCAAAGAATTTAATACTGATTCTAAAATCTCAATGAATAAATTTAATTTTAACTTTGTACGGGAATTTTTAGTAATTATTTAATAATGTATCATCTTTGATGGTATTTTAACATTTATACTAATATTATAAAGCTGAAGTTTGTTGTTTAACGTGCTAAGTTTAGGAGCTACTGGTTCGATTTGAAGAAGTACTTTTTTGTTGGATAGTCCATTTATGGAGGAATGGTAAAGGCTTATAATAGTCCATAGACTGCCTCGTTGGTCTCGCGGCATAAATGTGCGCGTGGGATTGGGAGGTCTCGGGTTCGATTCCCGGGTCGGGCAAAAGTGTTATTGGGTTTTTTCCGTTAGGAAATTCTCAGTAGCGGCTCGGAGTCTGGTAATGTGCCCGGTACGGCAATAGGCTCGCCCCCTATTACGTGGGACCTAAAAATTCATGGCGAAATGTGGGTGTTATATCACACCTCTGCCTACCCCTTCGGGGATACAGGCGTGAGTCTATAAAAAAATATAAAATATAATAGTCCATTGTAAAAGTTGTGACCATTGAAGCTGATAGTTGTGTTGTTTTATTCTGACCGATTTTCAGAGCGTCCTCCAGCTCCTAAAATGCAAGGTCAACAGTGAATTGTGCTGTTTTTTTGTCATATCGTCTATATACTGCATACATAGTTACAAAAATGTCTGTTGAGAAACTACTTGACTTGCCATCTGTTAAAGATCGGCAAAGTTAAGCAATGTAGGGGGAACGAGGGAAGTTGAAACAATTTTTACATTTGGTTTCATACACTAAATACCATAGACAGAAATCGTTTGATATTGGTACCAATCGATAGGTCCTTCTTTATAGTTGCGATTGGCTATCATAAAGAATATGTAAGCGTTAAATATTGTGGTGAAAAATGAACTTAAATGCAACCAATCAACTTGTTTCAACTCCTCTCATACCGAGGTAAGATGAAACAGGGGTCAAGGAAACTTGAAACATATGATTTTTTATAAGTATTAAGGGCTGTAAAATTAAAAAGCGAATTGATTTCAAAGTATTTATTAAAAAAAAAACTTTTCATGTGCGAAACAAAAATTTTAATTAATATTTTGGACTTTTATCACTTAAGTAAGTAACTAAAGGCTTTATACCGAGATCATATATTTTGCGGCCCACCATACCTCTATAAGTCTTTCTTTTATGATCAGTAGGCATGCTGAAACAAAATAAACATAATATGAAATCACCAAATAAAACATTATTTTTTAGAGCCGCCAACCATTTCTTGACTGCTGTCTCATACAAATTTGGCAAACGAGGAGAGTTGAAACAGCCTGTTTCAAACCCCTTCAGGAAGAAAACACCTTTCAATTTCAATTAAATCCACAATCAAAAAATAAATATATAGAAATCAACTGCACCAAATATACATACTATATCTGTAGTTAATGAGGTTTCGAAACATGCATAATTTTAACCAAAATACAAAACCTTTATCAAAATATAGGCATCGTAAAAAGACGTTAAATACTTACTTTTTACGATTTTTGTCACATGGCAGCCAGAACTCCATAACCGCGCGACTTAGGCCAGTGATGCGAGCTGACACGTCAGCAGGCGCAGGGAAGTGGTTGAAAAACCACGTTGCCAACTAGCTAACGGTTAAAAGGTCCTCCGAGACCGAGGGGATTTGAAATAAATGTGACTTGAAACAGTGCCGATTTCTCAAAACTTTTAACCAGACCTTTATAATTTACTACATGAGCCCGCGATTACAACTGCGTTATTTAAGACTACTGCTCCGCTCCTGTGGCTCATAGTGTGATGTTATATAGCCTATAGCCTGCCTCGATAAACGGGCTACGTAACACCGAAAGAACTTTTCAAATGAGACCGCAGTAGTTCCTTTTTTTGTATTTTGTTTTACGAGGTGGAAAATCCCTTCGGATCTCCGACTCTCGGGGGAAATGAGAGCCGGAGTATGTGGTGTTTCCACTAAAAACCACCTCGACTTTCTCATGTACCCCTGTGTCGGAGGGTAGGGCATCGCCGAAGCATTCGTTGCCACCCTCCAATGGGCATTGGCCCGCAAGATGGTTCGGCGGGCCCCGAACAAAACCCCCTTGACGGCGGATTAAGGTGTTAGGCTCCGCCGCCAAAACACCCAGCGGCCGCAGAGGATAGGGAGGACGGCAACGCAACACCGCATCTCCTCTTCCTCTGGGGCCCCACCGCGACGCATCGAATGGTGCGCCCCTATTTGGTCGCGGGAGATAGGGCGCGCGGCAACGCAACACCGACACGCCTCTCTTCCCGCGACCGCACCCGACTGCGAGGGACAGACAGAACTGTCCCCTGCACCCACACCGTTGGACGCATCCTGCGCAGGCCCCTCCAAGCCCACGCGGAGCGTCTCCTCTTGGATCCCTCTTAGCTTCACCGCGGGTGACCAATCCACGATTACTGAGACCCCCCACCACGACAAGGTGGAGATCCCACGGGGAGACCGCAGTAGTTCCTAAGGTTAGCGCGTTCAAGCATACTCCATCATTGTTAATGAAATATTTTTTAGAATAAGGGAGACACGAAACAACATAATTTATCTAGATCTGATATAATACGGTCTATAAATCTACGTGAATAGAATGGCAAATAAGATATTATCACCATTTTCTTTCGGAATTCGTTATAAATATCTTAATTATGATAATCGTGTTCCCAACTGAGTCGTAATTATCTTGTAATTTTCTCTACCCATATAAATTACTAATAACTTATTTGTGTGGAAATTAGTGAAAAGAAAATGAAGTGAAAAGGTTGTTTGATATTCTTCAAGTGAGGGAATTCTTCGAAATTCAAAAACCGAAATGTCTTCAAATTCCAGTTTATTATGAGTTCCTTACAAAAGAGATGTGTGTTCGTGGCGTTCTACAGAGCAAGTGAATTAAATATAAAAAGTTTTACAACCACCTTCAATAATGAGCGCCTAACAATATTGTGGGAGCAAAGTTTAATTATTAAAAATATTTGAGTATTAGGCGTTTGGGCTGAAACATCTTCCCGCCCGTTGAAAGGCTTGTCTTTCAACCCTGCTGTAATTCTTCTGCTGTAGGCAGGGGACACAGGCGCACCAGTGCTCGGCGCACGACGCCTCGTGTCGTCTTCAAGTCTGCTACTCTCAAGACCCCATCAGGACCGGGGAATAAGCGGAGAACTCGTCCCAAGTGCCAACATAGCGGTGGTGCGTGATTTTCTTGTATCAGCACGAGCTCGCCGATATTTAGGGACCTTGTTCCAGTCTTCCATTTCATGCGTTGCTGCAGCTCGTGCACGTATTCACGATGCCAGCGCGACCAGAAGTGCTGGTGTATTTGTTGTAATCGTGAAAACCGCTGCAAGTGGTTCTCCCTGCTGTCTTCAAGATTGGGTGCCGATAGCGCCTTCAGAGGCCTTCCAATAAGAAAGTGCCCTGGGGACAAAGGAAGGTAGTCATCAGGTGATGAGGAGAGAGGACACAGAGGGCGACTGTTAAGGACAGCCTCCACTTGTGCGAAAAGAGTAGTTATCTCTTCAAAAGTGAGATGTGTATTCCCCATAACCCTTTTTAGGTGATATTTAGCGGATTTTACTCCGGCTTCCCAGATGCCGCCAAAGTGAGAAGCGTGAACAGGTGAGAAAATAAATTTTATATTTTCATGAACTGCAAATTCAGATATGGCCCGATTATTAGTTTTTAAGAAAGCTCCAATATCTTTGGCAGCAGCGACGAAATTAGAACCGTTGTCACTTAATATTTCTAGCGGCTTGCCTCGGCGAGAAATAAATCTGTGCAAGGTCATTATAAATGCGTCCTTGGTAATGTCACTGACCGCTTCTAAGTGCACGCATCTATAACGCAAGCACACAAATAGGCATAGGTAATATTTAATTATCCTAGCACCCTTACCTTTACGGTTTATTATGTAAAAAGGCCCAGCAAAGTCTTTACCCACTGAACTAAATGGGAAACCAGCTGATACCCTCTGAGTAGGTAAGTGGCCCATTTGAGGGCAAAGAGCCTTGCCTTGGACACGACAACATCGCACACATTTATGAACCGTGCGCCGAGCTAACCTTCTGCCGTTTATCGGCCATACGAAATCTGTTATCAAAGATAACAACAGCTGCGGACCGGCGTGCATATTACTTAAATGTTCTCGCTCAAATAGAAGTTTAGTCAAATGGTGCGATGAGTCGAGCAATATTGGGTGTTTTTTATTAAAACTATAGGTTGAAGACTTTAGTCGTCCTCCAATTCTAATTAAATTATCCTTATCTAAAAAGGGCGACAAAGCTAAAAGTTTTGACTTATTATTTATAGGTAGCGCATTATGTAGTGCAGCGCATTCATGCGGAAAGCATTCAGACTGAGCCAAACGACACAGATAATGGAATGAGCCATCTAACTGATTAACGGTAAGTGATAACACATTTTTATTTTTATTGTTACGTAGGTTGTAACAAAATCGTCTCACCCACGCCACTATTCTAATTAGTCTATTTAGGTTACTATAATTATCAATTTTTATTACAGGTTGGAATTTTTCGTGGGTGTTATGGTAAGTATTCATATTATTATTTTTTATTGGTTTATTTACATAAGTGACTGATGAAATTTGTGTTCTTAAGGAGTTTGTTTCAGATGCGAAATCTTCAGGGAGCTGGAAACCTACGACGAGAGGAGTACACTGGACGGAAGTAGGTATGTTTTTATTTTTGGTTGTATTTTTACCTTTATTTGTTTTTATTTCCGGTAAACTACTTTCATCAATTGACTTTAAAACAGGCCAATCATTTTCAGCTCCTTTTAGGTACTCTGGACCGGACCACCAAAGACTATTATTTACTAGCTGAGTACCATTAACACCCCGAGATATGAGGTCAGCAGGGTTACTGTCCGTGGGTACGTAACGCCAAGACGAATAATTGATAATCTCGGTTATTTCAACCACCCTGTTGGCCACAAAGGTTTTGAGTTTAGTTGGATCACCTTTGAGCCAAGCTAATAATAAGGTTTATAACGAATGGAATCAGTTATACCTTTAAATAATTTAGCAGCCAGCAAAGCAGCACAAAGCTCCAGTCGCGGTATAATCATAGGATTTATGCGTGCAACCTTAGATTTGGCACATAAAAGTCGCACCATGAAATCACTGTTATTTGCCGTGCTCTTCATGTACACACATGCCCCGTAGGCCTTCTGTGACGCATCACTAAATGAATGAATTTCTAGAACCTTAGGTGAGTTACACAAAACTCGTCTAGGGACTTGTAAATTTAACAAGGAACCTAAGTTATTGGAAAATTCCAACCAACTATTTTTTATTTCAGAGGGAACTGGTTGATCCCAGTCTACGAGTACCTTCTGTAGCCACAAACTTTGTAGCATCATTTTAGCTTGAATGATACATGGACTCAATAGCCCCAATGGATCAAAAATTTTAAATGAACTAGATAATATACTCCTTTTAGTAATTTCATCACTGTCAGATTTTAACTGTACAGGGAAATTTAAATTATCTAATTTAGACCAGCCAAGACCCAGCGTACTTGATGCTTCACTTAAAGTTAAATTATCTTGTGTATTTATAGGTGAATTATGGAAAAGATTTTTAGAATTAGTTTTATATTTTCGTAAATTAAAACATGCCGTTTTTAAGGCCAACGATATAGCATTTTGGATATCGCGTAATTCTTTTTCATCATCACAGCCCGTGATCAAATCATCGACGTAAATGTCGTGTTGTATTATTGACTTGATTACTGGTTGCACTGAGCTACAAGTAGTGGTACTGAGGGTTACGTCCCCACACTCCTCGCCCACCTGGCAAAGACAGCGAGTGCTCAAATAGCTCGCACTTGTAGTTCCATAAGTGACTGTATTCAACTGCATTGTTCTGATGGGCAAAGACTCATCTTCTCTCCATAAAATCAACTGCAAATTACGAGAAGATTCATCGACAGATACTTGTCTATACATCTTTTCAATGTCTCCTGTTAATAAATATTTATATTGTCTAGCTCTTATTAAAATGGAGAAAAGAGAATCCTGTATATTTGGGCCCACCTTGAGTATGTCGTTGACAGATAGACCAGAAGATGAAGGGACGGATCCATCGAAAACGACACGAATTTTTGTAGACTCACTGTTAGACTTAAATACAGCATGGTGGCAGAGGAAATATGAGGGAAAAGGTTTATATTCTAAAGACTCAGACATGTGTCCTAAGTCTTCATATTCTTTCATGAATTTAACATATTGACATTTTAGGGTCGGGTTTTTTCTGAATCTTGCTTTTAGATTCATTAGGCGTTTTTTAGCAGTATTGTAAGATTCACCTAGATTATTTGGGGAACACTTTAAAGGTAAGTAAACACTAAATTGCCCGTTACTTAATCGGACAGTATTTTGCATAAAATGTTTTTCACAAGCCCTTTCCTTTTCACCAAGAATTGGCTTGTTTGGCAGCTCTTCAAGCTCCCAGAACCTTTGTAGTAATTTATCGGCACGAGTCTCCTCTGGAGTTTTGTTAAAATTAGCAATTAAGCCATTATGGCAATGTATGGACATCGCCCTTAAATTATTTGTATTTATTGGACCAGCCAACAGCCAGCCAAACTTAGAATTATGTAATTTTAGGTAGTTGACGCCTAGGGAAACTTGCTCACTTCCTAGGACATCCCAGAAAAGATCCGACCCAATTAAGATGTCAACTTCAGACGGATTAGCAAAACTGGGATCGGCTAATTTAATGTTGTTAGGTATTTTTAGTTTAATGTTTAATGGTGTTTTAGGTAATTGACCGGTTAATTAATTCATGACTAACATATTAAGGGTTACACTAAATTGCATATGTTTAGATTGTAATCGCACAATACAATTCTTGCACTGCGTTTGTGCAGTTGTTTCCAATACCTATTACGTTCAAACTAGTTATAGGCATGGAGTTAAGCGACAACCGGTTTTTTAATGAAGTTGTGATAAAGCTAGCCTGGCTACCACAATCCAACAATGCGCGCACGGTTTCATAATTATTATTGTTAGGATTGTAAACATCAATTAATGCGGTGGAAAGCAAAACTTGACCACATTGATATTCTGATAAATTAACATTAACTGATTCAGCGGGCCCAGGGTTGTTGGTAGCTAAAGCCTTATAAGGGTTATGCAATAACTGATTATGTTTTTGTTTACATTCGGGACATGGTTTGAGACTACACGCACTGGCAGGATGACCTTGCTTTAGACAGTTTGAACAAAGTTTATATTTTGATACATCTGACCATTTTTCTTGCAAATATTTATTTTTGAAAATTTTACAACCATATACTCTATGATTCTGACCACAAATTATGCATATAAATGAATTGGAATTTTCTTGAGATTTATTTTTGTTGTTATTATTATTTTTGTTGGAATAATTATTTGTGTTTGCAAATGAATTGATACTACGTTTATCACCCTCTTTATTACTGTTATTAGAATTATAACGTGCTTGAGATTGAGAACACTTTTGGGTACCGTTATCCTGTTTAGCCCTATGTAGGGATTCAGTAACGTCAGCACGATCAACTAAGAACCTTTTGAAAATATCAAGAGTTGGAAAACCGTCTAAAGTGTTTATATATTCTTGCCATTTTGAAAATGTTTTGCTATCTAATTTTGGCTGTAAATAACTGTGTATAACTGTAATATCCCAATGTTCAGTAGGCATACCCAAACTATTCAATGCCCTTAAATTTTGTGTTACATGGTCAATTAAAAATCTAAGTGACTTCTCACACTCTTTAGTGAGTGGTTGAAAGTCTCGTAAAGCAACCATATGATGATCTACGAGTAACCTTTTATTATCGTACCGCTCACATAATAATTTCCAAGCGTTCTTATAATTATTAGAAGAAACTTCAAGGTTGGAAATTATTCGCGCCGCTTCACCTTCAAGATAAGAAATTAAATAGTGGAATTTATGTATTGGAGTTAATTGCTTATTACCATCAACAAGACTCAAAAATGTATCTCTAAATTCGAGCCATTTAAAGTATGCACCGTCAAAACTTGATATTTGAATACGTGGAAGCCTGACACCAGAATCGAGAGGTTCGAATTTAGAATCATGACATTCATGACTACATGCCGGTTTAAAATTATCTAAAAAACCCTTAGCAATAGCGAGGGCGCTCACCATATCAGCCTCAATCTTATCGCGTTCCTCAAGTTTTGTCATCAAGTTTTCACTATTTACGACCTCTATCTGAGTTTGCAATTCATCAAACTTAGCCGACAAATGTTCAAACTTACCAAGTTTAATAGTTAATTCAGCAATTTGTACATTTTGTAACGTATCTGATTATCATCATTTTTCTACATAATTTTTAAACTTGGTAATTTGACCTTTCACTGAGCTACGCCGAATAGATAATTCGCGGAATTTCTTAGAATCAGCTTCTTGCATGTATAAATTGAGTTGTAATTAGATCACGAACAAATTACCTAAACGGAACATCCCAATATAATAATTGTCAGCAAAAGAAACGAATTTATATAAAATAAATTAAAAAATCTCACGCCCCTCAATGTGACGTCATCCGCCGAACAGGAAGCCGGATTCACGCGGCAGCCACCACTGCGATGCACAAACAGCAACCACTGCTTATGCCCCGAGCAGTGCGAGCGTAATGTTCCAATGAACCTGGGATTTTCGGCGAAAAATGTAAAAAAAACTTGAATTGAATAACTAGTTTTACCTAGAAAAATCGGATGACAAAAACAAATGTAGGTAGGCGGAGAAGGCAGAGAAAGTTTATGTAATTTTGTAATTTGAGGCCAAAAAACAACAAATATTTAATAGGCCGGTCCCCACAGACCGAGCAGCCTCGCGAGGAAAATGCTTCGCGAGGCTGCTCGGTCTGTGTGGACGTGGCTCGGTCGAGGAAAGCGTACGGCAGCCGCGGCCGGCCGCACGCGTGCGCCCGAGCTACCGAATTAGACACGTCCACACAGAGCGCGCAGCCTCGCGAGGAATTGGCGCGCGAGGCTGCGCGCTCTTTGTGGACGTGCCCCGGCCGAGGCAAGCGCGTGTGCCGCCGCGGGCGAGCGACCGAGCGGCCGAGCCATCGAGTTTGGTTTTTTGTTTTGCCGCGGTCTGTACGCTGTTTCGTGCCTCGCTCGAACATAATAATCCCTACTAATAATATAAATTCGCAAGTGTGTTTGTATGTTGGACATTTTTTTATAGACTCACGTCTGTATCCGCGTAAGGATAGGCAGAGTTGTAATATTATTACATCCACATTTCACCATGAAATGTTTAGGTCCCACGTAATAGGGGACGAGCCTATTGCCGTTAACGGGCACATCAGCAGACTCCGTGCTCCTTCTGAGAATTCGGGAAAATCCAGTAACACTTTTGCCCGACCCGGGAATCGAACCCGGGACCTTCACTCAGCAGTCGCATACCCTATCCACTGGTCATTGAATGACGGTAGATACATGACATACAGACGTTCATTTCCTATAATTCATTCTATATTTTTTTCCATGTCTACCTATTCCATCCTTTAGGTATAACAATAATCGACGACCGGTTGGCAAAGCGGGAGTGTACCTAAGCGACGACTACAACGCCGAAGGTCGCGGGTTCGATTCCCGCTCATGTCAAACATTTGTGTGCATGAACATGAATGTTTGTCTTGGTCTGGGTGTTTCTATGTATATATTTACAAAAAAAGTAAGTATAAGTAAATATGTATGTTATGGCCCATTATTACCATTGTAATTTAAAAATTAGAGAGAAGAGAGACCAACAATCTCACATTGATACGTAGACCGATAGATGGCAAATGTACTATTTCACTCTAGTTCACAAGTCGACAATTTGATACATGCGCAATAATACATAATAGATTTTCAACTATATTGTCATGTTCTAAATTCAAACTTTATGACAACTACAATTTTGTTTTTTCCTACGGTGCCGAGGCTGCCGCGCTCTAGGCCGCGTTCACATTTATTTGATGTAATCTGTCGTGACGGCGTCTGTCGTGTCGCGACAGACAATATCCCGGTCTGCGACAGAGAGGGGCGGGGACGGTACAGCGCGAATTAAGAGATTGGACTCAGATTAATTGTAAAAAAAAATACTTTATTCAATTATAACAGCTTAACAGTATATTTAAAATATAAAATAGTAATCGCTAATGTAGATCTACAAAGGTATTTATAATAAATTGATGCTAAGATGTCAATAAGATTATCTAGATAATTTGGTGGGGAGAGATGTGCTGACGAAGCTAACATTGTTGGGTTCCGTACAGTTAACTCGCGCGACACAACTCGTCAGACTAATGTGGACGCGCCACTGTCTGTCGTAAAGCGTCAGACGCGCGTATGCAATTGTGCGCAATGGACGACGAACTAATTGACTTCCTTTTTATAATATTATTCTTATGCAGTACCTATAGATGAGCTAATTGAATACGAAATAATATAATCCTATGTAAATAATTTATGGATATGATTGGATAATATATCTACTTAATCTGAATCGGATATTCATCAAAAACATTGCGAAAGTGTGAACTCCACGATTGTCAAGACAGAACTGATTTAAAATTGCGTCAGATCGAGACGGCGACAGACAAATGTGAACGGTAAGTAATTACGACAGAGACCGTCACGAGAGATCACGTCAGATAAATGTGAACGCAGCTTTATTCTATGGCCTCGCTCGTTCGGGGACCGTTTCCTCGCGCGGCACATGCCTCGCGAGGCTGCTCGCTCTGTGTGGACCCACCTAATAACTATTGATTATTCTTTACTATTAATATCAGGTAATAGTAATTTTTAGAAAACCTTACAAAATTAAGAGGAATATTTACGTTGAACACTATCAGTGGACTTTGACCTCGAACTGCACAAATGGATGGCAAATTCCATATATTTCGCGAATAAAAAGGTAAGACAGGATAAAAGGATAGGTTATTATTATGGTAGGATGATGAGGTAATAAGAAAAGGTAAGGAAGGGCACTTAATTTATGTGTGATGGTGTGATGTCCACGCGATCACCCAATCTCCTTTTTATAGAACTTCTCTGGACTGCACCCCAGTCGATGCTTAAGCTGCACCGATGCTCAGGATACGATGGCGAAGACCCTCCGGCAGCTACAGGATAGGTTTCGGCCTTATGCTGACTCGATGAACTTGTCGTTGCGCCGCGCCGGTTTCTTCTCAGACTTCGGAATTCCTTGCAGACTTCGGTCCTGTCACGGTCGCCAATGTTTGATATTCTTCAAGTGAGGGAATTTTTCGAAATACAAAAACCGAAATGTCTTCAAATTTCAGTTTATTATGAGTTCCTTACAAAATAGATGTGTGTTCGTGGCTTTCTACAGAGCAAGTGAATTAATTATAAAAAGTTTCACAACCACCTTCAATAATGAGCGCCTAACAATATTGTGGGAGCAAAGTTTAATTATTAAAAATATTTGAGTATTAGGCGTTTGGGCTGATACAAAGGGCAAATTCTTTCATTTTGCTGAATACGGGTCACTAGCTATTTAGAAAAAATATTATGACTGAGTTATATAAATAATACAATAGAGTATTTGGATGTGAAAGGTCATTGTGGTTTCTATCCGGGACATTATTATTCCACTCATGACCGTACATGCATGGACCATGTATTAATAAAATCAAAGAAATCAGTTAAGGTTGTCATATGCAGTTTGGGTATAACCGACCATGATACAATTATTACTGCAATTGCTAAAGAAATCTCACACTACCCACCCGATACAAAATGTAACAATAAAATTGATTATCCTACATTGTCACATGCTATTAAACATATCATCTGGGATTTTATATATAAACATAATAATGTTAACAAAGTATTTTCTAATTTTATTGATACATTAAGTATAACAATACAGAATCACGCCACTGCAAGCCCCTGTTGTAACTCAAATACTATTAGAAAACCCTGGATGACTAAAGGACTATAAAAATGCGTCAGAAAAAGAGATCAACTACATATAGAAGCTTGTAAGCAAAAGAATAAAGATAATTTCACAATACAGCAGCGCTATAAAAACTATAGCAATATTTGCAATAACCTTATAGAAAATCGAAAAAAAGCACACGACAAAAAACACTAGAAGACTCGAAAGATGACAGTAAAAAGACATGGACAGCCATTAAATCAATATGTAATATTAAAAGAAACAGGTCTTACAACTTGGAACTACTTCACACCTGTCCTGACCCTAAAGACTCAGTAGTTGGAGCAAACCATTTCTTCACATCTCTTGGGGAGAAACTTGCTGCTAAACCACTTACATATTTAAATAAAACGGTAAGCGAACTGGCCCTGTTAACAAAAAGTTTATATCCCAACTCATTATACCCCTATAAACTCTTTTTATGCAAACCCAATCAATTTTTGTGAAGTCAATAAGATCATCTCAAATCTCAAAGATGCTTCAGCGTCCGGCTGGGATGGCATTTCAAATAAAATTCTTAAAATGAACAAGAATTTCGGTGGGATGAGATGGTCATCCCACCGATAATTTTTCTGTGTAATTTAAGCATTTCGTCTGGAATAGTACCTAAAATACTTAAAATGGCAAATGTCTGTCCAATATTCAAGTCTGGTGACAAGACCATTGAGTCTAATTATCGACCAATCTCTCTTCTCACATCTGTATCGAAAATTATCGAGAAGATTATGAATTATAGCAGATTGTTGTGTTATCTCGAAAATAACAGCATCCTATCGGAAAATCAATATGGATTTCACAAGAACAGGTCAACGGAAGATGCAGTTACAGATCTAGTAGATTTTGTAGTCACCAAACTAGATGATGGTAGCAAATGTACTGGAATCTTCATTGACCTTGCGAAGGCCTTTGATACCCTCTCCCGAAGCATACTTTTAAGTAAACTTGAAAGCAAAGGTATCGCACGCAGAGGTTGATTTTGTATACTTACCATAGTCCTTATACTAGTCTTAACTACTGTGTGCCGCAGGGCAGCGTACTGGAGCCTACTCTATTCATTATATATATATGTATATATATATATATTAACAGCCTCTGCTCTTTGTCACTCAGTAAAGTAAAAATTTTTGACGGGCAAAAGTGTTACTGAGCTTTTCTGAATTCCCAGTAGCAGCTCGGAGTCTGGAGATGTGCCCGGTAACGGCAATAGGCTCGCCCCCTATTACGTGGAACCTAAAAATTCATGGCGAATTGTGGGTGTAATAAAAAAAAGTAAAGGATTACGATAGTCGTTTATTCAGGACGTTAACAAACATTAATGTTATTTTTTAAATAAAGAACGGCAATAAATGAAGGTGGGTCAACGACCGCTTTTAAATGGCACATACTATACTCTGTAGTGCTGGATACACAGATCTGATGATTTGATGAGAGTGGGATAGGAGTGGTATTGGTCCCAAAAAGACATATTCAAGTCAATCGAACGAGAGTTGCAAGCTTGCAAGCAAATTGTAAGTCTTCTACTTCATGATTCGTTTGAAATTATTAAAGCAAAATTTTCCTTATTATTTATGCAAACATAAAACCCTAAATCAAAGTATAAGCTTAGTGACTAACAGAATGGCGTCTAACGTTTTATATAATTTTTCAAAATAGATTTACTAACACTGCTATTAAGTACATTCTGAACTCCTGTAACTCCAAGATTAGTTCATCTCTTTACTACCATCGGTAATAGCCGCTGACGTGAATAGCCAACCAATTGAAGGTCTTCCATTCCGTTCAGACCCCACAGACTGACCCTAATAAAATAACAGAGGTAACTAGCCTTGTAAACAGGGTCGGTTTATCTTTAAGCATAAATGTTGGGGAGGTAGAGTGGCTGAAATCAGCACTTTAGGTACTGAATCAGATACTAAGCAAGTCTCGATATATGTATTCAGACTAATTTGGTAAAAGGGCTAGTCGTCGTTTGGTAGGCTCTTACGGATTTTATTAGCTTTATTCAAGCTATTCTTTCCTTAGACAACTGCAGCACTATGAATAAATTCAGTGTCACGGTGGATTCAAACAACCAGGCTTTAAATAACATTTATGAATCACACAATGTATTGTAACGTGTGGGGATCAAACCTACTACATACACTACAGGCTAGTGTTAATCGACATGGTGACCTATTAAACCTACATGTGGTAAAATCTGGTTTCTCATACCAATAAATACAAAATATATCAGCTTTTCATGAGTGATTCTCAGTTTGTAATAAGTATTTCTAAACTATACTATGACACTGCAATGCAGGTAACATCTTAAAAGAGTCTCAGATTTTGTTGCTTGTATCTTGTGTCGCTGCTTAATAAACATAAATAAACTTTTACCTTTTTGTAAAAAATTACATTGTTGTTACGTTCTTCAACTCGCTACGCAATTTTATTTTGCTCGCGGTGTGCTTTGTAAATTCTTTTTCATACTTTTTACAAAACATATTTAATTGGAAAAGTGAGTAAAATAAGCGCCTGCTGCACTTTTATTTGCAATAATTCCAAACACATAAAAAGAAAATAAATTTCAGAAAACAGGAAGAAAGTACGTCCTGTCCCTGAAAAGAAAATATCCTTAGCTGAGCTTATTGCAGAAACTTCGTGTAAAAATCATGCAGCTACTCTGTTTTCTTCTACCGTCTCTTGGTTTATGTATAATAAATATTTTTAATCCGCTGTACAGACTAACGGCTGCATAAAACTGAAGGTGCGGACAAATAAATAGATAATTTTTGAACCCTCAAGCCCTAAGCTTTTATAACTAAAGATTTTTCCATGTTGGATGATGATCCTTTCAGGTGCTTTTTTTAAAACATGCCTTAAATGAATTCGTTGTATGCTAACAAACCCATAAACTTCGCAGTCTCACTTTATAAGTTTGACTGTATGGATGGTGTACAAGTTGTTTTAGCAACCGCTTTGCTTGTATGGTAGGAAGTTTGTGCGTACGAGCGGCACACGAGATGACAGTCTTAATTTGTTCGTTAGTTCTGTTTTAAGTAAACTTTCTACATATATGATTTATTTTAAGGGCAGTTCTTAAAAATATTAATAAAGATTCATAGCGCATGGTCTGTAAAATAACTGTCTCTTCTGTTGGTGGTATTCGAAAAGTACGTGGGAATGTCCAGCCATATTAGAGCTAGTGGGCTGACAGTTGATCAGACGCCAACCGTTGAGGTGGTGCCGCGGCGCAGTGCCCACGTGCGTCACATGGGTTGAAGAAATTGCTGACAGGAACCGAATTTCGGCAGGGTTGCACATGCCATGCCGTATTGTAGTATTACAACTGGTCGGCGTCGTTACCCCGTCATAACGGAAAATTCAGGGCACAGTGGTGTTTTTAATCCGGAGGCCGATAGTTTTGGGAGTAGCACATACTCCCTCAATTTTAATCTGAATTTAATTAATGGGGTTTGGAGCCATTATTACTCTAACCAAAACAGAACTGATTTGGATCGCGTAATGATCTAAGTATACCTATGGGATTAGAAACAGAGTTATTTCTAATGAATAATTTATACTCTGTCTAGATATTCATTACTGAACTAATGTGTATAAAGTCCCTCGTAATTCAGAACTAAATCCTAAAACAAAAATAACATCTCTCTGATTTATTATTTGCTTAAAATAAGGAAAACCAAAGAGCTTTTACCTGTTTCATCGTGTTCTAAAAGAAAATACGTCCCACTGGCAAAGTTACTTTTTGATATAAGAAAAAAAAAATATCGCAATAGGTCCTGTAAACTGCGGAAAAAAGTTCATACAATATATCATTTTTATATTAAACCGACTAAAATAATAATTATTAATTTGTCTTTTTAGTTCTACCTTCTTGTCATTGTATGCAGACGAGACAGTGATCATACTGTTACGAGCTGGGGTTCGACGATAAATTATAACTCACTATGCCACTAAACTGTACTTTATTTACGAACACAAACACTATACACACTTATTTTTACAACACTAATAAACACACTTATTTCACACTTAATTCTCAGCACTAATAAAAACACACTTACTTCGAACACTTTTCCACTTCACTAAACACTTCCGAATTACTTCCTTCGCTTCTTGTTTATCGCTCCGATATTCAATTGTAACTGAGTCCGGTCCGCTCGTCCGTGCTATTTATACTGGCCGAATACCATCACTAGTGAATTCTAGACACTTCCACAAAACTGTCGAAATAATCGCGAACAGTCGATACTCGATACAGCAACGCCATCTAGTACAGAGAAGATGAATTACCTTTAAACCACCGATACATTCAATCTCTTCTAATACACCCATTCCCCGATAGATGGCGTTATCTGCAATTATCGCTATGCGTAACACTGCCCCCCTCTTAAACGTGTTCGTCTCGAACATCGTTGGACCCATAGTAACGAGCCAACCGGTCCACATGAACTATCTTCTGTGCACCTCGCGACCCCTTCTGGATTCGATAGGTGACGTCGTTAATCCTGGTAATTATGCGATATGGCCCGTCCCACCTGGCTTGTAACTTAGGCGATTTACCTTTGCTTCGTACTGGGTTATGAAGCCACACCAATGATCCCTCATCGAAGCCTTTGTTGTTCGCCTTCCGATCGTAGCGAGTCTTCATCTTTTCAGACATCTGTTGTCCTGACTCCCTGATGTGCTCGTATACGTCGTTCATCTTGTTGCGTAGCTTGGTCGCGTAACCCGTTATATCGCGTGGAGATTTTGGTGGAATACCGGTGATTAAGTCTGCAGGTTAACGTAGTTCTCTACCGAAATTGGCAAAAGCTGGTGTTACTCCTGTAGTTTCGTGGACCGCACTGCGATATGACAGGAGAAATGGTTGGATGTGCTTGTCCCAATCTCTTTGTTTGCTCTCCACGACCTTCGCCAGGTACCTTTCTAGGGATTGGTTAAATCGTTCGACCATGCCATCTGATTGCGGATGATAAGCCGTGGTCCTGGTTTTATGTGCACCCATTACGCGACAAGTCTCCTTGAACACCTCAGATTCGAAGTTCCGGCCTTGATCGCTGTGGATTTCTAAGGGCAACCCGAACTGACAAAAGACTTCATGCACCAGCTTATCGGCCACTGTGGTAGCTTCTTGATTTGGGATTGCAAACACTTCAGGCCACTTCGTGAAGTAATCCATCACAACCAAAAAGTATTTGTTTCCGTCCTGGCTCTCAGGAAACGGCCCAGCGACATCCAATGCTATGCTCTCCCATGGGGCTCCCACATTGTACACCTTTAATGCATCTCTGCTACGAGTATGTGGCCCCTTCACAGCCGCACAACTTGTGCATTTGCGGCACCAATCCTCGACGTCATCCCGACAGTGGAGCCAATAAAACCGCTCTCGGATCTTAGTAAGGGTCTTCTTAACTACCATATGACCTCCCGAAGCACCATTGTGATAGAGCTGCAAGACTTCCGGCACCTTAGTTTTAGGCACTACCATTTGCAAATGGCACTGGTTACCGCGAGCGTTTTCCCATTTACGGCACAGCACTCCATCCTGGACAACCAAGCTTTCCCACTGTGCCCAATAACTCTTGGTGATGGGGCTCTTTGCTGCGATAGCACTCCATTTGGGCCTAGGAGCGTCTGATTTCTTCCATTCAAGAATCAGCTGTATATGCTTGTCGTCTTGCTGAGCACTTCGCAAAGTTTCTTTCCATTCGTCGCTCAGATCCGTCTTCAATATCCTCACTAATGCTGCCTGCTTTGCTTCCTGTCGGGTACAGTGCTTGCACTCGTCGGGACACGGCCTACGCGATAGGGCATCTGCATTACCATGGGACTTGCCGCTGCGATGTTGTATTACAAAATCAAACTCTTGCAGTAATTCAATCCATCTAGCTACTTGTGCTTCTGGGTCCTTAAATTGAAGTAGCCATTTCAGCGCTGCATGGTCGGTTCGCAGGTAGAATTTACGGCCCAACAAGTATTTTTTGAAATGCTGCAATGCCTTTACTACAGCCAAGAGTTCCCGCCTGGTGACGCAGTAGTTTCTTTCGGGTTTGGATAAGGCCTTGCTGCAGTATGCTATAACAACTTCTTGATCACCTTTCTTTTGTGATATCACGCCGCCAATTCCGGTGTTACTGGCATCTGTGTCAACTATGAATTCATGCTCATTGTCAGGGTAGCCTAGAATAGGTGCAGTACACAGATGTTCCTTGAGCTTATGGAATGCAACGTCACAGCTTTCATTCCAACAGAACTGTACTCTGTCTTCGTTGAGCTTATGAAGAGGTCGAGCAATGTCAGCAAAGTTCTTCACAAACCGTCGATAGTAGGAGCATAATCCGAGGAATGATCTGACCTGCGTTTTGTTCTCTGGAACTGGCCATTCCTTCACGGCAATGATCTTATCCGGGTCAGTTTGAATACCGTTCTCCGAGGCCACATGTCCTAGAAAGTTCACTTGCCGTCTGAATAACGCGCATTTCTTCAGACTCAGCTTCAAATTAGCTCCTCGTATCTTTGACAGCATTTGCTCCAAGTTTTGAAGGTGATTCTGGAAGGTGCGCCCCACGATGATGATGTCATCCAAGTAGACCAGGCAGGCGTCTCCAATCAGTCCCATAAGCACTCGCTCAATCAGTCTCTCGAAAGTAGCCGGAGCGTTGCACAATCCAAAGGGCATGACGTTAAATTGCCACAATCCTTTGCCTGTGGAGAATGCCGTCTTCTCTTTGTCTCGAGGATCTATTTCCACCTGCCAGTAGCCATTTTTTAGATCTAATGTAGAAAACCACTTCATCCCCGTCAGCATATCCAGTGTGTCATCGATTCTTGGCAGTGGGTAGCTGTCCTTCTTCGTGAGGTCATTTAATCGGCGGTAGTCTACACAGAAGCGTATGCTGCCATCCTTCTTCTTAACTAACACCACCGGAGAGTACCACGGGCTGGGCGAAGGCTCGATTACGCCTTCTTTCACCATACCGTCGATCATAGCTTCCACTTCACGTTCCCGTGCCACTGGCACTCGTCTTGGTTGCTGGCGAATCGGTGCTTCACTTCCCGTGTTTATTTTGTGCTGGACTAGTGCTGTTTTCCCTATGTCGGCATCACTGGTCGAGAAAATATCGGCGAACCGGTTTAACATCTTCTTAGCCTTGGTCTTCTCTTCTTCTGACAGGGTACTTTGGCAGTCCTCCACAAGTGAAGACACGTCGAATCGTGCACCCTGAACCTTGGCGCTGGTAGGTTGCTCTTGACATCCCCCCCCGTGGGATCTCCACCTTGTCGTGGTGGGTGACCGTGGATTGGTTACCCGCGGTGAAGCTAAGAGGGATCCAGGAGGGGACGCTCCGCGTGGGCTTGACGGGGCCTGCGCAGGATGCGTCCAACGGTGCGGGTGCGGGGGACAGTTCTGTCTGTCCCTCGCAGTCGGGTGCGGTCGCGGGAGGAGAGACGTGTCGGTGTTGCGTTGCCGCGCGCCCTATTTCCCGGGACCAAATGGGGGCGCACCATTCGATGCGTCGCGGTGGGGCCGCAGAGGAAGAGGAGATGCGGTATTGCGTTGCCGTTCTCCCTATCCTCTGCGGCCGCTGAGTGTTTTTTTTGGTGGCGGAGCCCAACACCTTAATCCGCCGCCAAGGGAGTTTTGTTTGGGGCTCGCCTGACCATCTGGCGGGCCAATACCCGTCGGGGGGTAGCGACGAATGCTTATGCGAATCCCTACCCTCCGACACACGGGTACATGAGGAACACGGGTTGGTTTTTAGTCAGTAAGAGTAAACTTTGGTACCCCTTACCAAGGTTCGTGCAATCTTCCACGAGGCCTCTTTCTCTAGGCCTTCGATTAGTACGCAGCGGTTTCCTCGACCAGAATTCCCTGGTAAACAAACTGATACAACCGTTTTCGACCGCGGGTGAAGAATGACATTCTTCAGGCAGTACACTTTTCCTGAAGTTGCACCTTCCATGAAGACTTCATCCTAGCCACACTTCAACACTCCCTGGTTAACATCGATCTCGCAGCAATACTTCCGCATGAAGTCTAGGCCCAATATGCAGTCGTCCACTATATCGGCTACGATGACTTGGTGACGGTAAACTTTGTTGCCTAGCTTCAGATCCACCTCCATTTCACCTCGGACGGTTATGTGCTGACCGGTAGCTGTTCTCAGATTCACACATTCATTGTTCCTGAAGCAGCCCCGAAGAACCCGTCTTGCCAGATGGAAACCGACGACAGTCCGAGAAGCACCCGTGTCCAATGTCAGCTTGCATGGTGTTCTGTTAATTTCGCCTTCGATGATCAGGCTGTTCCCGTCGCATGATTGCGAGATCAAGATACTTGGGGCTCTTCCATTACCAGCCAGCAGCCGCCCCGCGGTCCTGGCTTCTACTCGTTTCCCTGCTCTCGCTGCCTGGCAGGCACATCAGGCGACCCCTTTGGTGGAGACAGGGTGTCACCAGGCTGCCTACGCTTTGGGCAGCTCAAGCGGATATGGCCTCTTTCTCCGCAGTTGTAGCACCGAGGTGACGACACAACTTCCCTGATGCGGTGACCTCGGTCGTCGCGTCGCACTGCTTCCACCTCCAGAGCATGGGCTAAGGCGTCCTTGAGGTCCTTGAAGTGCCCAAGCCTCACTGCTGCTCTTACCTCCAGGTCCCGGATCCCATCCGTAAACGCCTGTACGAGGTTCCCGTCAATAGGCGCAGGAGACGACTGGTATGCCTTCCGGACCAGCTTTTCCACCTCTAGAGCCCACTGCTGCAGAGTTTCTCCGGTGCGTTGCGTCCTGTCCTTCAGCTGAGCACGATACACATGTTCGAGGTGCGCGTCTCCGTACCTCGCCTCCAGCGCCTCCAGAAGCTTCTCGTAGGTGACGTCTTGTCCGAGTGCCTCCAACACTTTCAAGGCCCGGTCGCGAAGGCCCAAGGTTAGGGCGGTTAAGGCCTGTTCTTTATTCCACCCATTTGATCGCATCACAGCCTCGAACTGGATCTTGTATGCCGACCATGATGACGAGCCATCAAATGGTGGAACCTTAAATCCACGAGGTGAAGGCGCTACAGTCGCTGGTGTCACTTCGAGCCCACGCAACTTCTTCTCCACTTCAGCAACATAGGTCTCGTGATGGTCGTGTACACGCTTCTCTATAAAGGCGACACGAGTCTCAAGCTTATCGTGTACGAGCATCTCTACGTCGCTGATACGGGCCTCGTGCTGCTGAAGTTTCTCCTTGACCGCCTTCAAGTCCTTCCCTACATCGGCGCTGAGGTCCTTCATAAGCACCACCTGCTCTTCTAGGCGGCGCGCGTGCTCCTCCTTGTCGCGCTGGAGCTGTTCTTCTAGGCGGCGCGCGTGTTCCTCTTGACGGTGAGCCTGCTCCTCCTTGTCGCGCTGAAGCTGTTCCTCCAGGCGGCGCGCGTGCTCCTCTTGCCGGCGAGCCTGCTCCTCCTTGTCGCGCTGAAACTGTTCCTCCAGGTGGCGCGCGTGCTCCTCTTGACAGCGAGCCTGCTCCTCCTTGTCGCGCTGAAGCTGTTCCTCCAGGCGGCGCGCGTGCTCCTCTTGACGGCGAGCCTGCTCCTCCTGACGGCGGGCCTGCTCCTGCATGAACGCCATCAGAGCCGCGATGTCGGGCACCGTCACCGAGTGTGAGGCGCTTGCAGGCTCCACTGCAGCCGCGGAGTCGCCTGGTCCACCAGACGATGGAGTAGGATTGTCTCCGAAGCGTCTCTGGTCCAGGTCTTGCTGGCGCTGGTTCCTTGTGCGCACTCCTTCAGTTTCTTCTTTCGGCATAACTGGCATAATTTATCCCTTTCTTCTGACACCAATTTGTTACGAGCTGGCGTTCGACGATAAATTATGACTCACTATGCCACTAAACTCTACTTTATTTACGAACACAAATACTATACACACTTATTTTTACAACACTAATAAACACACTTATTTCACACTTAATTCTCAGCACTAATAAAAACACACTTACTTCGAACACTTTTCCACTTCACTAAACACTTCCGAATTACTTCCTTCGCTTCTTGTTTATCGCTCCGATATTCAATTGTAACTGAGTCCGGTCCGCTCGTACGCGCTATTTATACTGGCCGGATAACATCACTAGTGAATTCTAGACACTTCCACAAAACTGACGAAATAATCGCGAACAGTCGATACTTGATACAGCAACGCCATCTAGTACAGAGTAGATGAATTACCTTTAAACCACCGATACATTCAATCTCTTCTAATACACCCATTCACCGATAGATGGCGTTATCTGCAATTATCGCTATGCGTAACAATAGTAGTCTTTGTTTATTTTCGGGTAATTAATTTATAATGTACGTAATTCACCGTCACTTTTGTTGTTTACTTTTAGTTCTTATTATTTAATTTTTGTGTACCGCAACAAATGTGTCGATATGATCAAAATAATTTTTGCCATAAAATATTGTCAATCGTCATAACTGTCAATGTCACTATTGTCAACCTTGATTACGTTTCGTTTCTGCATTACAATATTGTTTCTGCATTACAAATAATACAATGTTTGAATACTTGTATTTTGAGACAAAATTCTGGTATTTATTTCATTTACTATGGAAAATGTATGTAGGACTATTCTTGAGTAATAATGTAACAATCTCTCTCGTTTTACTTATATTTGTTAGTAACATTTTTATCTCTTTTGCATCATTATGTTATCTTGATAATGCGCAACCGGCGGGTGGACACAATGACTTAAGCTTTACGCGATAACAACTATAAAATATTTATTGATATATTATATACTATATTTTTATATTATTTGCTAATATACACATATATATATTTAACCTTAGATCTATTTGATATGACAGACAGTGACTCAAATAGCGAAGATGACACCTTCCTCTCTGCAACAAGCCACGATGACAGCTTTGAAAGTGTACCCTCCCTGGGAGACATTCTCCAGTCTCAGTTTTCAGACGTACCCAGGAACTTTAATGTAGTCCATTTAAATGCTCAGAGTATTCCAGCCCATTTCCCCGATATGCTGGCCAACCTAGACAGTCAAAACATACATGCCATCCTCGTGTCGGAGTCATGGTTAAAACCATGTTTTCCATCCACCTTATATTCTCTGCCTGGTTTCCACCTTATTAGAAATGATCGCGCGATCGGTGGTGGAGGCGGTGTTGCCATATACTTACGTTCTCACATTCCTTTTCATATAGTATCTATGTCAACGCAGCCGCCACCGGCGAACGCTGGCGAGCATCTTTTTCTAGAGGTGGAACTGCACCACACGAAACTACTATTAGGCGTTTACTATTCCCCTTCGTGTCGTGTTAACTTTTTTTCATCCTTCGAGCAAATTTTGGAAAATTTGACTCCCTTTTACGACCATACTATTATTATGGGCGACTTTAATACATGCCTTCTCAAACAGGATTCTCGTGCCACCTCCTTTCGGCGTGTCACTGAGTCCTGCAATTTATCAATTCTTAACTTAAATGCAACTCATCACTTCCCTAATTCCGCTTCTTCTCTTCTTGACCTTATTCTTGTATCTTCTCTTAACTCTGTTTCTAAGCATGGTCAGTGCACAGCTGATGCATTCTCTTACCATGACCTCATCTTTGTTTCATACAAAATACGTCCACCCAAAGCGAAGCCGAAGATTATCTAGCAGCGCAATTTTAGCGGCATGGATCATGCCAAGTTGCGTGAGGATGCCACTAAAATAGATTGGGACACTCTATATTCCTCAGATTGTATAGACATGAAAGTCCATATCCTAACAACGAATCTAATTCAGCTATATGACAAGCATGCGCCCATCCGCGCTATCAAAATTAAGCATTTACCAGCACCTTGGCTTACAGATGATATTAAAAAGATCATGGCCAAAAAATCTGCTGCGAAGACTAAATTGAAGCATAAGCCGACTCTTTTGAACCAAGAAAGATACGTGGCTCTAAGAAATCACTGCAACAAGGTGTGTAGGAAAGCACAACGTCAACATATTCATGAATCCGTTGAAAATGGTGATCCAGCTAAAGTCTGGAAATTTCTCAAATCATTGGGTATTGGTAAGTCACAGCAGCAATCCATTCCGAATAACGTCCACCTTGATTCTCTCAATTTACATTTTACTACTTCGTCCAAATTAGATGGAAATACGAAAAGAAACACTTTACAACTTCTTTCATCCTTGCCAACCCCAGATTATGATCCCTTTGCCTTCTCGCAATTTGCCGCTTGTGATGTTAAGAAGAGTATATTAGCAATGACGTCTAATGCAGTCGGTAACGATAGTCTCAGCCGTAAAATGATCCTCCCTATCCTAGACGAAATTCTTCCTATCCTATGTCACATCCTTAATCACTCCGTTGTCCGTGGCATCTTTCCAACAGCGTGGAAAGATGCACTTATAATTCCTTTACCCAAGAAACCTAAACCCTATTCCTTCTCAGACTATCGACCAATATCCATACTACCTTTCCTGTCAAAAGTCCTAGAACGTCTCATTCACACGCAACTCAGTTCCTTCCTGTGTAAAAATGCACTCCCTAATCCCTATCAATCCGGCTTGCGCCCTGGCCACAGTACCGTTACTGCATTGATCCGCGTGTCAGATGACATCAGGCTAGGTATGGATAGTGGGAATCTTACCGTTTTGTCCTTACTTGACTTCAGCAATGCTTTCAACACGGTAGATTTTCACATCCTACTTGGCATTCTACGCTCTCTTAACATATCTCCAACGGCGGTTGACTGGTTTCATAGTTACCTGTTTGGTCGCCGGCAACGTATCGCATCGAAGACACTTATTCCACTTGGTCTAACACGAATGCCGGTGTACCACAGGGTGGCGTGCTATCTCCTTTACTCTTCGCGATATTTATTAATTCTATCTCAAAACATTTACTTTCATCCTACCACCTTTACGCAGATGATTTACAGATCTTTACACAAGCACCCTTAAATAACTTGCCCGAAGCCTGTACTACTATCAACACAGACTTGGCGCGGATTTGCGAGTGGAGTAAACAGTATGGACTCATAGTAAATCCTGACAAAACACAACTAATTATTGTCGGCAGTCCCCGCATGGTGTCTAAAATTTGCTGGTCCGATTTACCACAAATCAAGTTTGATGGCAAAAATATCCCGTTCAGTAATACTGTAAAAAATCTTGGTATCTACTTTGACGAAACCATATCTTGGAGTTTTCAAATGCAAGAAACAAGTCGCAGACTATTTGCTTCGGCGGGCTCATTGCGTAGGTTACGCAATTTCCTACCAACTGCCACTAAAATTGCACTTGCACAATCTTTGCTTCTGCCCGTAATTGACTACGCTGATGTCAGCTATCTTGACCTCTCTGAAGAGCAGTTAGACAAACTTGAGCGTCTTCAAAACTTTTGCATACGTTTCATATTTGGACTGCGCAATTATGATCATGTTTCAGAATTTCGCAACATACTCAAGTGGCTCCCCATTCGTCTTCGCCGGAATACTCACATTCTTATATTATTGTATAATATCTTGTTTAATCCCAGTACTCCTTTTTATCTCAAAGAACGTTTTAAGTTCCTTAATGACGCACATGAGAGGTCCTTGAGGTCGTCTGAAAATTTGACGCTGGAGATACCAACGCATTCCACAAATTTCTTTAGCAAATCATTTACTGTACAGGCCGCGCGACTGTGGAATGCATTACCACTAGAGATTCGGAAAGCAGAATCCTTAAACATTTTTAAAAGCATGTTAAAAAAGCACTACCTGTCCATTTAACATCATGCACTGTTCTCCTAGAATGCAGGTCTTACTTTATGAGTAGTATTCACTGTATCTGTATTTTAGCTTAGTTTTTAGTATAACGATATTATGAAATATATGACATTCTATCTCGTATAGTTTATAGGTATATATTTATATATAATAATGTATGTACATAATATGTGTATGGTCTTTATGTAGAATATGTATGATACATAATATTTATACATTTATGTATATTCAGTATGTATATTAGTTGATATTATTTTATTTATTAACTACACCATCGCCACACTTGATTGCTTACACACCATTTCTGTCCATCCAAAGGTTGCCTGGAAGAGATCGCTTTTAGCGATAAGGCCGCCATTTGTACATGCTGTAGTATAAGCCAATTAAAAAAATGTGTACTTTTCAATATTATTTGGTGTACAATAAAGAGTATATCTATCTATCTATCTATCTACTATGCGATAGCCCAGTGGTGTATGTAAACCCTACCCTCCCGCCGTGGGATCTCCACCTTGTCGTGGTAGGGGGACCCACGGTGAAGCTAAGCGGGATCCCGGGAGTGGGCGCTCCACGTGGGCTTTGCAGGGCACAGTGCTGTCTGTCCCCCGTAGTCGAGTGCGTTCGCGGGAGGAGAGGCGTGTCTGTGTTGCGTTGCCGCGCGCCCTATCTCCCGCGACCAAATGGGGGCGCACCATTCGATGCGTTGCAGTGAGCCCACAGAGGAAGAGGAGATGCGCTGTTGTCAGATTGCCGTCCTCCCTATCCTCTACGGCCGCTGGGTGTGTTGGCGGCGGAGCCCGACACCTTCATCCGCCGCCAAGGAGGTTGTGGCCTTCGGGCTATCTGCCGGGGTTCCAAGGTAGAATGGTAATGCGAACCCCTGGCGCCCCAAAATGGCATGGAAGTATGCGCTGTGGTTTTAGTGGGTATTACGGCCTTGCACTCCAGCCGTCGGGTATGCGTAAATGCATTTCAACGCGAGAAGAAAAAAGAAAAAAAAAAACGTAACGGACTGCCGAGGTCTTGGGTTCGATCCCCAGGTACCCCCAGCCCCCACCTCTGACTTTTTGAAGTTAAGTGTGCATTAAAAATGTGAATTTAATTATTGCTCGCTTACTAATGTATCCGTTAGATGGCAATAAGCTCGCCTCCTGTAACATTGGGACCGAAACATAACTGGCGAGGTGTGGGTGCCTACCCCTTTGGGAATAAAGGCGTGAAATTAGGCACAAACTTAGCAAATAACTGCACAATAATGAGCAAACATGTTCTAAATATCAGCGATTAGGTTTAGTGGCATCACATGACCAAAGTGCAATTATTTTTAAGAGTGTAATTTTGAAGTCTCATAACTTTTTAATTTGTTAATATCATAATACTTGAACAGTTCTGACGCATTTTAGCTACATTACCTTTTTCCTAAGGTGTTAATAGCTCCAAATATAGATATTTTATAGTAACATCCTGAAAACGCATATCAAACTACCAAAATGCCGCGTCCATTCCTGAATAAGTTAAAAGTCAGAACACTTTATCTTAGGAACACAATCAATTATTGAAGGCTTCGTAAAATTTGTTACAAAGCAAACATAGGAAAGCTTTTAAGTAGTACCGGCCATTTGCCAGATGGGCTCATTCAATGGCGTTTCCTCAGTTTTCATAAATCTTTTTTAGAATCTCCAAATTCAATATATTGTTTTGGTTCATTGCATTGCTAAAGTACTTTTGGAGTTAATTTTTAAAGTTCTTTTTTCTATTTTCATGCGAACTCTTTAGTTATTTTTAAGTGGAAAGATATTATAATAATCATATTCGTCCGTGTGGTGACGGATTAAGAATACGGAATGTCACCACCCCATATCATTCCATGGGTGTCGTAAGAGCTGACAGAGGGAGCATATTATGCAGAGAACAGCACTGTAAGAGAAGGAAAACTTGATACAAACCCTATACCAACCCGTTTGGCCAGCGTGGTGTAGTAGGCCTAGTCTAGCAGTGGACTGTTAAAGGTTGATGATGAATAGTTACACGAGTCTTGAATCCTATGTAGGTACCTTATTCCAGGCAAAGATGAATATGTATTAACTACATGGGTGGGTATGGTGACCCACACCCATTTAATTTAGGTTCTACTACAAAGCGAGTATTATCTACAGCAAAAGCGGGCCAATGTTGCGGCTAACCTAA
The DNA here is from genome assembly GCA_944739405.2 of Euclidia mi. Classification (NCBI taxonomy): domain Eukaryota; kingdom Metazoa; phylum Arthropoda; class Insecta; order Lepidoptera; family Erebidae; genus Euclidia; species Euclidia mi. The sequence continues at coordinate 20,088,826 of OX123182.2, read as the reverse complement.
TTGTTATAAATGAAGTTGACGGTAGACGCTATCTGCGCGAGTACGAGAAATTTACTATGTATTTTTTACATGTCCTAATTTAGTATGTTTGCTTTCTGATTCAGTGTTATTATAATTCTTCTTTCTCTTTCTGATTTAGTGAATCGACTGCACGGGTGGCGTAATAGTTGAAGCGGTCGCTTCGCGTCCAAATTCTGGAGTCACCATTGTCGAATATAGTACGCGCTAAAGTGTTGATTCTGTCGTTATCATATAACGTAAATTTTTTCGCAGCCAGCTTTGGAATAGTGGGGCATGTACTTCGTACATATAGCGCGGTAGGGCGTGGCTATGAGAAGAACCTGAAAGAAACTCATGCCACTGTTTTAAACAGTGTCAAAAATATAAAATTTTAGACACTTTGCGACATCATCAAAACTAATCCAGTGTTTATTTATTTATTTATTTAGGGGACAATAAACAGCTACAATATATGTTTAAACATTACAGCACTGCACAAAGAATAGTCAATATTGCAGCCCACTACATCGTCCGCAAATTCACTAAGGACAAATAATCAATACGTGCCACTAAAAAGCGTAACATTACTTGAATAATTGCATCATTAATATCATTATATACAAAGTAATGAAAGAAAATAATAATTATAGTAATAATATGTTAAAAAAAAAGAGAAAATACATTGAAATTAATTCTAAATTAATTCACAATTACAATTACATATATTTAAGGGACTATAGATATTACATACTCAATTTTAATTCATGAAAATTAATAATACTCAATAAAATTATAATTAACATTCAATTCAATAGTTAACAATCATTTTATTATTATTACTATACAACAGAACTATAACAATTGTGGTCTAATACATTAATTACACTCTTTCTGAATTTAAGTTTGGAACATATAAAAATATCAATATCATTGAAGTTATCATTATAACACTCAACCATTCGACGCATGGGGCAACGCAGTCCAGAGTTAGTTCGACAAGTATTGAGAGCAAACAAGGTACCCGCTCGAACACTACGTTTGTGAACTGTACGAGGGACTGCATAACATAATTTGCTTGTGATGTCGATTGCATCAAATTTATTGTGGACAATGTCATGCAGTACATTTGCATCCAAAAACTTGCGTCTAGTTTCTAGTGTCATCAGATTGTACACCCTTAGCAATTGTGGGTATGACAAAAACTCTCGATTACACCTATAGTGCATAGCTCGTAAGAACTTACTCTGAACCTTCTCGATCTGATCGATATACTTTTGATAGAACGGGCTCCATATAGAGACAGCATATTCGAGCTGTGATCGTACAAGCGTCTTATATAAGTAAAGGTAGGTGGTGGGTCGTTTGAAGTCAAGAGAAGATCTCATAATGAAGCCATACATTTTGAAAGCATTGTTAACGATTTTTTCTACATGCTCATTCAAAGATAGCTTGCTGTCAAATAATACACCCAGATCCCTGGTGAGAGAAATATTAGTCAATGCGGTGTCGTGTAACTTATAATTGTACTTGACAATTGACTTATTTTTTGTGAAGTTCACGCAGTGACATTTTGAGATGCTAAGCTGTAATTTATTTACCAGACAGTACCTCGTAAGCCTATCAAGGTCTCTTTGAAATGAAAAGCAATCCTCGACAGTTTGTATAGTTCTAAAAGCTTTGAGATCATCAGCATATAGAAGAAATTTGGTATGTTTGAAGCATTTATAAATATCGTTAATGTATATATCGAACAACAATGGACCGATTATCGAACCTTGTGGTACACCAGAAGATACAATGACCGTGCCTGACTGGTAACCATTAACCACAACCTTTTGTGTTCTATTACTTATATAGGACGAGAACCAACGAAGCAGATTTCCGTGTATACCGTTAAATGCTATCTTATTCAATAGGATTTCATGATCGACCTTGTCAAAGGCCTTTTTGAAATCAGTGTAGACAGCATCTACTTGCAACTGTTTGTCTACGTTCTCGAAGAGAAAATTAGAGAATATCAGTAAATTTGATACCGTAGAGCGCCGTTGAACGAACCCATGCTGTTCGGGGATGATGGCATTGTGCAGGATTGGATATATTTCATTATGTACTAGTCTTTCAAAAAGCTTTGACAAGGTCGACAGAATTGATATTGGTCGGTAGTTCTCGATGTTGTGTTTTGAACCCGCCTTGTGCACAGGTTGGATATTTGCCCGCTTCCAGACCTCGGGAAAAACACCGTCGCCTAAACATTTATTGTAAATTATATGTAACGGCTTATAAATACTATGAGCAGTCAATTTAAAAAAGAGAGCTGGGTAGCCATCGGGGCCAGCACCTTTAGACGGGTCGAGTAGTTTCAACTCTTTGAGTATTTTACCCTCCTCTATAAATAAGTTGTCAATCAGAGTAACATTAGTGTCACAGTGTGTTGGCGGGGTCCATGCTGACAGTGTGGTAGACTTAGGCTCAAAAGCCGATAGAAAAAAATCTGAAAACATGTTGCAGATAGTTTCGGGAGCACTTGATTTTAAATTTTGATATTGCATCAAGGATGGAATACCTGATTTCATCCTACGATTAGAGATGTATGTCCAGAAGTGTTTTACATTAGACGTTATATTATCTTCAACCGATTTAATATAAGTTATATAACTAGCTCTGCACGCACCCCTAAACTCAGCCCGATAATTAGAAAATTCGTTATAATCTTTGATGTTTTTATACTTCTTCCACTTAATCCAGAGTCGTTGCTTCTTTTTGAAAATTTTTATAAGATTTGGTGGGAACCAAACGGGAAAGTGAAGATCTCGTGTTTTAACTAAAGGGGTGTTTGGATGGACAATATTATGCAACTTGTCATAAAACGTTTTAACTGCCTCCTCAGGCGAGCAGTGGCCTAATAGTTTCGCCCATTCGAGTGAATCTATTTGCTCATTAATAATGTCATAGTTGGCTTTTCTGAAATTATACTTACTAATATGGTTTCGTTTAAGTGTTTGTTTAGATGGGTTAATGGGAATCGTTGCAACAAAAGGGGGATGATGTGGATCTACTGGTAGTAATGGGTCTGATGGACAGTCCACGGAGCTAATAGTATTAGATATAAACAAATCTAGGAGTTTACCGTTTTGGTTCAAAATATGGTTATATTGGCATGCATTTAGAGTTGACATAAGCTGCGATAATAGTGAACATTTAGGATGAGTTCCAGAACAAGCCATGCTGGTGGTGATATGTTGCAGATCGTTGGACTGGGAAACTTTCCATGTAATCTCTGGAAGGTTATAGTCGCCAGCTATGAAGACACTCGAGATATATGGTTCATTCAGCAAGTCCTGTAATGCGTCAAAGTGCAAAGAGTAAGCATCAAAATTAGCCCATGGTGGTACGTAAGCTGCACTAAGCACATGCATCTTGGAGCTGTTAGTTTTGTCTGGGAATCCAACCGTAAGATGCTCAATGCATGAATCACCCTGTAGGCGACTACCGTTACTGAGTAAGCAAGAGCGAAGTTCACGTAATACTGCAACCAGAACCCCGCCACCGTCACGTTTCTTGGTCATGTTACGATCACGATCACATCGATAGACGACGTATCGGGAATCCACAAACTCTGAATTAGCAATGTCAGATACAAGCCACGTCTCAGATAAAATTATTACATCATAGGAGAAAGATAAAATACTCAAAAATAAAGTGTGAAGTTTAGTTCTCATACCCCTGCAATTCTGGTAGTATATTGTCATTGAACTACTATCCATTGTCCAAGTAAACTAACACAAGGCTATCCAAAACAATTAGTGTTGAGCTCATATGGTTCAGCAGCGCCACACAATGACCGAAGGCCAAGGCATGATCCTCCAGCGTAGCGAGAGTACCCATCATGATCGATAGAGTTGAAAAACATATTATCTCGAATACTACACGAACAATAACCATTACAAAAAACAAATACAAGATCAGAAGAGCATGTGACATAATAATATGGTCCAATGATAAGTCCCACTGTACAATAACAATAAGTTTCATATAAAAACTAATGATAAGAAATGAAAACACTAAGACTACTAAAGCATGCAATGTGAAACGAACATTATTATTTATATATAGGCAAACATTATTATTTATATGCATCTTTGAAAAATATAGTATAATTAAGATAATAATATACAGGCCGCAGCATAGAGCCTCTGTAAGGGAGAAGCAATCACTCGGCTTGGGAAGACTCACTTGTCTTAGCTTTAATTTTAGTGAGGTCATTATCTCCCCGTATTGCAAATGCACTAGCACCATCGCGCTCACGCACAAGTATGGTGCCATTTCGAATCCATACGTATTTATAGTTATGGTTATTAGCGGCTTCCCGAGCTTTGCGAAATAACAGCTTCTTACTTAAAGTTATGTGCTCATTTATATAAATAGACATAGATGTGCCATTGATACCGACTTGATCACTCTTCAGGGAAGTGGCCTTGCGGAACGAGCTCAACAGATTGTCTCTTTGTAGTCGAGAGGAAAATTTCAGTACAACATTCTTTGGTCTTGTGGTTTGTTGGTGGGCGTGTGGTACTCTGTGCACTGTAACGATATCATTGAGCGAAATAGGCGACTTCAATACATTCCCAATAGCTTGAATGATAGCTGGTAGATTTTCATTACGTTTTTCAGGTAAATTGCTTATTTCTACATTACACTGTCGGGCTTGCTGTTCTAAAGTTTCGATCTTAGTCTCCAAGCTGCGCATTGTTGATTGTAGGCGTTCTGATACTGGTGTATCAATCAACTGGTCCACACGCTTTTTTAGAAGGTCCTGTTCAAAAGACTGGCTCTGGGATGCAGTCTGAAGAATGGTTACTTCGCCACGAAGATCGGAAACTTCCTTTTTTAGAGCGTTTTGTTCAGCACGCAGTGTCTTCACTTCTCTTTGAATTTCTACCAGGGACGACTTAATGTCATTCCGTATGTGGTTCATATCAGTCTTCATATCATTGCGCAATTGACTCAGCATTAACTGCAGATTTTTAGTGAAACTTGCAAAGTCTGCGCTGTTTGATAAGTTTTCGACGAGAGGAGGATTATTACACACATCAGTAGTAGATGCGCTGAGGTGACTGTGGTCCATGTTGTCGCAGGACATATCCATAGTGTGGTCATCAGCCGGAGAAGCCCCGTAGCTACGAACCGGGGTATTTAAATTTGATCTTGTGCGTCTAGTTACATTATTACAGGAAGGACATTTCCATACAGCTTTTTGTTTACTAATAGATAAAAATTGACTTAATGTTAGATTAAGGCATTCGTAATGATATTTTCCACCACATGCGGAGCACTGTAGAATGTTGTTTCCCGCAGATAAAACGTCGTTGCAGCATTCCATTGTAATTTTCGAGTACAAAGTCAATCCGTCAATCAACAATTATTATTGACAAGATAATCCACAATCCAGATACCAGTACTGCCCTCTATACGGCTGCGTTGGAGTTAATGAGTTTTATCTATTAGTTTTAACTATGTATCTGTCAAAATACTAGTATCGCCCTCTGTATGGCATGACAGAAAATGGGGCCTAAGACAGTCAGTTGAACGTAGTAAGTTCACGCTAGTTTGTAGACGTATTAAGAGATGTCACTACTTATGGATATATTTTAGTGGTCGTTAAAAGAACGATCACAGCCCTCTCAGCAGTTCTTACGTGTATTAACAGGTGGCGTTAATTACGAGATGATGAATGATGTTGCAGTTTTGAATGTTTCGTGAGATATTGAAAACAATTATATACTTCACTGTAACATATATTAAGCACAGTAAACGTCTGGCAGTAATCGTTGTAGCTTAATTATAGTCACTTAGTTCTGGCAATAGTGCTACAGACCCGGTATTATTGTTTTGCACTTAGTTTCACACTTCACAGCACAGTTCTCACAAATTATTGTTTATAACAGCACTAACACGATATATTGTTATTTCACTTTTAAACTATAAGTTGAACTTAGAAAGTAAGGAGAATATTAACATATACTATTTATTAATTGACTTTCAAAACGGAGCAATGCAGAAAGTAAACATATAGTTACGCCCTCTAGTGAGCAGTGTTGCAAAAGATATTGCAATTATTCTAACAATAGCTACATAAAGCACACAGATTCTAAACAATAATTTGTGCACCTATATGACGGGTCTATATCACGTAATCATTTGAAAATAAAGTTAAACTATAAAGACCCATTAGCAAATAATATGTCACGAAAGTTTGAAGACCTCAAAGCCACAGCACTCGCGACACTTGGCTTCAGGAAGTGGTAATGTGAACCTTCACTCCTACGCCATACGTGTAGATAATGTTTTAGATACAACAGATCGTGCTGTAATTTAAGTCTTACAGTTTCGAGTGCCAGTATTGCAAGTGCAAATTAGTGCATTCTGCAAATAAAGTGGAAAGTGATTATTCCTTGTACTTCTCTGTAGTTTGAATGTTCAGTTGTAAAGCTCTCCAAGTGAGTGAAAAGGTAGCGGTAAAAATAAATAGCTTCACAGATTCGGCCAAAAGTGTCTTCAAAAGGCTTTCTATATAATTTGGAAATGAATATTTGCTACGCTGAACTTTTATTCACCAATGCAGAGGTTCACTTATGTAAATGCGTTTTGGCAATTGATAGACATAAATCGTTTTTTATGAATTTGCAGTAATCGTTAAGATAGTTTGGTAAAGCAATGATTTTATTATTCGTATTTTTTCAGTGCATCGTTAAATTTACCACACTGTAGTTTTACCGTTTGATGAACGTTGTGCATATTAGTATTAGTAAATCAATATTACCTACGCGTGTATTCTATTCTATCAGCGTTGTAGTTTGTGTGTAAGCGTCTCCTGTTATAGTACTTACCCAATATTAGTTTTGTATATGTACAATAAACACTCCATTAATTATTAATAATTAAATTCATATTGTGCTTGTTTGTTTTACATAGATTCTCGCTTTGGGATTTGTTGAATTAATATAAGTTTATGTACCTACTATAATAAATTAATATCAGCAGTTTGTTCATTATAATTATATTGACACCGAAATTATAACATTTATTACTCGCTTAGTAACAACTCGCTTAGTAACAAGTATCGACAAATTCGCTTATAACAGGTATCGACAAATTCGTGTCAGTTTTACATCATCATACAGCGTTTCGCAGACCGCTGGATATATGCCTTTGCTAATTAGCATTACAATAGCATTCTGAGTCAATAAGAGCACTATTTTGATCTACAATACACCGCTGACCAGACTGGTCAGTATAGCGTTTAATATCGATTTTTTCGTCTTTTCGCAAAGATTCTATTTGCTTCATGTATTTTCCTTAGATGCCTCTTACGACACCTACGGTATGAAATATTGGGGTAGCGGCAATATCTATTCTTAATCTATCACGGATGTATTATTCTAACACAATTTGCAATGACTAAATTTAATAATTCTGTTTTTGTCATCTCTGGCTTACCAAAACTGAGCTACTTAGATAAAAAGCGTGAAATGAGTTCAAGTAAACTACGAAGACTTGGTCTTGGCGCATAGCCAAGAGATAGCCGTTCTCAATTCAAACAGTGACATTTACGAGCTGTAACTTCAAACTTTAATAACCTTTGTCAGTATCATTTGAAGTTTTGGAGAGAGTGAAATATTCTTGGTTACGCACGACTTGGAAGACTCAATATAGAAGAAAATATTTTCTAATCTGACCAGCAATTCCTGAGATTAGCGCTTTCAAGCAAACAAACAAACTCTTTAGCTCTATATATAGTATAGGTTTAATAAAAAAATGTAATCCAGTGCCTTAGAAAATCCCCTTACTTTTATATTCGGTTCAGTGATTTTAAGCAGTGTGGTTAAAGCTACATACCTTCTACTTCTTGCTCATCTTCTCCTACCACTCTTTTCTCACTTCTTCAAGTACTTTTTCTTTTGTTTTTTTCTCTGCCTTTATTGTTGCTGCTTGCATGCTTCTCCAACTTCCTTGTTTCATCTATAAGGAATTTGTGATCATATATCAGTACTTGCACTCATTGCAGTTTAAAATCTAAAAAAGATCCTTGATTAAATAGCAGTAAACAACCAACTGGCATGCTAATGATCTTATTCAATTCTACAATCCTTTTAATTCTACTAGCAAACTATTGTAGCTTTTTGCAATACATAGATTCATACAAATCGTTCAAAAGAAAATTTAAAATTGTTCTCTGACCAGATTGGAGACATCCTAAAAAAAGGTTAGGTCAGAAGGATGCTTCTGACCTATCAGACCTAAACAGAAGAGCATGCATGAGAAACTTGATGGGAGTGAATGAAGCAAGAGAGGTATGTCAGGATCGTTGCAAATGGCGTTCCGTAGTCTCTGCTTACCCCTCCGGGAAACAGGCGTGAGTCTATGTATGTATGTAAAAATCGGAAGACAAATGGAAATTGTTCAATGAATTTGCTACAATTTCATTAAAACTAGGTTAACTCGCGAATCGTTCTGAAGCGGTTCTTATCAGAGTTGATCTGTTCCGTAATTCAATCGAGTTCTTTAATTTACTACCTTTCGTTTTAACTTATGTAGACCGAATAAACCGGTTTTTCAAAACTTATATTTAAAGTTGGCTGAAATATGTCTTTAGTGAAAACTATGAGAGGCACATAGTAATATCACAGTATAAAGAGCATACAGTAGTATGACGCCTTTGATCTCGAAGAAAAAGCCGACAACGTCTAGACGAGGGTAAGGAGGCTAGGGCTGCCACATGTAAACAATACGTACTTATTCAAATACCGTCTATTTATTATAGAAAAATAAAACAATTGCTACGTTACATGAACATTATACTGTAAATCACTTATTTATTATATTACAATAATTAACGATAAATAATTATTATAAAACAGTTAGCATTTTTTCGTGCGGTGACAGCTTTGCGTACACAGTCAGCACCTATTTCATCCCACAGGTGTCGTGGGAGGCGGTTAAGAATATGAAGCATTTTTCATTTGGTCTTTATCATACAAACAAAGTTAAAATAAACCGATTGACATAACGGTCGTTTAATGGATGGGTAACCGTGGGATCAGCTTGCAGAGCCTATATCGATATGAAGTATTTTGCAGATTTATTTCCGTGCAAACTACGTCAAGGTAAAGCAATAGATACCACGGTCATTTACTGGATGGGTCTCCGGGCTATGAGGTTACGGAGAACACGTGTGGGGTTTATAAAAGGGGGCCAAAAATATGGTTATTTTTGAGCTAAGCCGCGCCGTTACCAAGATACGTAATAGTATGTGATAGGTACTTACCTAATACGAAAATACTAGGTACTTATTGCAAGAAATTAAAATCACACTTGAATCGAATATTTCCTCAAAACGCATATTTTCTTACGTCTGCCTTGTTGTTTACGCACAGTAATTACTACTTTATTCTGTGACTGGGCCAAACATGAGATATCGTAAAATGTCAGTAGATTAGTAGGTACGTGCATATTATTTTAAGTGGTTATAGGTTTACATTTCAAAATAATTTAAATACTTAATTATAATTAATGAAATTTTATTTCTTGGTGTAAGTAAATTGATGAAATCGCAGATTTTTTAAATCCTTATTTCTTTAAATCTTTCAGCAGCATAAAGCATTGCAATGTCTCACAGTACAAGTCGTATGCAGCATCTAAATTAATATTCGTAAGCAAATAAATAAGTAACGAACAAAAAACAAGCACGCGCCAGCCCCCAAAAATATGTACCTAGTTGGGAACTAAGGCGACATACGTAAGTAGGTACCGCTCTTCCCGCGTCTCACCTCTTGCCCCCCGCACGATTGACCCGTCTAGACGCGTTCGTCGAACGACTGTATGGATTATTTGACTGTGGTAATATATTATGTGTACGTGTACCTTACTTATATAGAAATGTTTGTATGTGGATTTTGAATGATGTGAATTTAAAATAATAGTAAGTTTTCTGTCGTTATGTTAGACTGTGCGATATCTTCAAGGTGTATCTTTGATTGAATCACTTTGCATGATGCTGTTAAAAATGGTATCATATTGACAGCAAGGGTGGCGTAGTAGTCTTAGCGGCTGCCTCGTCATTTAGCACATTAGACAATACTTTGTGCCCATAAACTGTTATGGGTTTATTTTATTTAATTCTGTAAGAAAAAAAAATATTATCTTTACTATTACGCAAAATAAAACATTGCAAATTTGCACAGTATATTAATTAAATACACTTTGGAAATTGTCAAAAGTACCCACCGGTTAGGTTTTCCTAGTGTGGAACCAAAGGACATTGCGTAATTTGTGTACTTTTCTTCAATACGCTTTACTCAGTAAAGGTGCTTTAGAAATGTGTAGTACCGTTTCACTTAATCACCAAGTTATTGAAAGAGAAGGCAATACGTCAGCTTATTTTAGCCATACGAATGCTCAATAAAATTAAATTATTGAACAGAATATGAATTTTCTATTGGTTTGTCACCACTTCATTCCATTTAAATTGATACTCATATATCGAACTTGATAAAATGCGCGTCGTCGAAATTGCATGATATTGGTAAGCGTACGTTTCGCACGATTTTGATTGTATGAGCTCATAATTTATTTTATTTTATAGACTCACATCTGTATCCCCGAAGGGGTAGGCAGAGGTGTAATATTACACCCACATTTCGCCATGAATTTTTAGGTCCCACGTAATAGGGGGCGAGCCTATTGCAATATTGAAAAATGTTAATCATGCTCAAGATCACGACCAAATATATCGTTATTTTTCCGATGACGTAAATAAAAACTTGTTGTCAATATGGGTTTCAATTAAAACGCAGGCAATAAAAGTTGCTATATTAAAATCATTCCATTTAAAATGGTAATAAATATTAATCACTTTAGTCGCAGTATATTGCAAATTGATGATTAAATATAATACGTCACGGGTATTTACGATTGTCAATTATTGCAGAAATATGGCAGCTCGTATTTAACTATGGCCTGTCGTCGTATTTAATAGGACCCTATTATCAAGTCGATCGATAAGGTACTTTCAGAGTCGATTTTTATGCGAAATAGTATCGCTTTACTGAAGCGGTAGGTACCTTGCTCTATAGAATTTTAAAAACTTATTCTCATTACAGTAACGTTCATGAATAATTGTATATATACCTAGTATGTACACACATAACGAGCACATGTCCAACTTGGCGGGGAGTAGCGTTGACGAAAGCAACAAGAACTCTTCCAATTGACTCAATCTCTCCGAAGTCGTTATCTAAACAACTACAGAGAGAAATATTGGGGAGACTAGTTAAAGAAAATTTCACGCACTCAATATCAAAAAGAGTTTTCAAAAGTACAGTATACATATGTGCATCTAACTCAAAATAGAGTACAATATTTCAAATAAAAAATGAATGACGTGTAGGCCGCGGACGTTAAGACGATTATCGTACAACAGGCTACTTTCGGCTTTGCTTAACACTGACGGTACATTCTGTTTCGCTAAAAACTTTAACCAAAAGGGGTACTTTTATCGTCTTGATCTAAAAATTTGGCTTCACAATGGTTCGTTATATCTCAATATCTACGTAAGTACTTATTAGACCTGCTACCGCGATGAAAAGTCGTATGGATTTAAAAAGTCCACCGTTTTAGCTTTAAGATTAAAGGCTCGATTAGAGATTCAGAAGATCCAATCTTCATTTAGTACGTGCTTCATAACGTTTCCATTAAAGGTTTAGGTCAAGGAGAAACGGGAAACTGCGAAGAGAAAAGAAATATTTTTTATCTTGAACCTGGGCTTAGTAATCTTAATGTGAACTGGAAAAGGTGCTAGAGCAACTTTGAATGGCGCTAAACGGTATACGGTAAAAAATGTCGCCTGTCAGCCTGAGCTGAAGAATTGTATTATTACTTTTCTTTGCTTTGGCCATTCAAAGTTTTAAGCTTGCCATAATTATGACTTTTAATTGGACTTGTCTTTAAAGATCAGATAAAATAGGTCTTATTTAGTTGGCAGGTCTCTGACGTACAGTTATGAAAATTACGTTTTTATATTTGTGATAAGTGTTGTAGCTTTGTTAAATTCAGGTCATTATAAACTCACAGTTGATTACCCATAAAGAGATTGGCAGTCTTATTCTTAAATTTTCTTCCTATTAACAGTGTTTCTTACTTAGATAAATAAATCTACAATATTAATCATAGACCTAGGTTGGGCACTACTTAGTAGGTATTTTTAGAGAGATATGTTTTAATTGCATCTTCACCATATTTTTCCAATGGGGCACGGTAGTGCCCCCACCAAGTCGAGCAAAAAAGCGGCACGGCCGTACCATCCTTTTCTCGAAGCAATTCATGCCATTTTCGACCCTCTATAACTTCGTTGTAGATAAAACTAGAAGCCTGGTTGTTTAGTAACCATGCAGACATTGTATAAAGATGGTGTATTTAAAATTTCATTCAATTTGAACCAGTAGTTTAAGAATTATAACAAGTCAAAATTCTTAATTTTGTCACTCACTGACCGATCATCAAAAGTCTAAGGCACTTCTAGCAAACATAGAAACTTCAAATTTAGGAAACAATTAGTGTTTAGTGTACGAACCAAGGAAAAATTAAAATAAATTTCAATTTCGGTCCAGTTTTCGAGATACATCAACTGCATAAATAACTTTGTAATTCCATATGAATATAAAGGATTACAAAATTACAGTTGCAGTTAGAGCTTTAATTAAGAAAATTCGTTATTGGTGTACAAGAAGTAGAAGGTACCGGAAAGGATAAAAGTAAGACTATCTACAAAAAGAAATGAGATCCCATAAAAACAATACTTGTCAAAAATACCAAGTCTCACGACCGTAAAAAGTTGTGAGATCCATGTAATAACAAGTCGGTTAATTAAAAATCTTTAATGTTTTAAATAAATATATGGACTTGGCAATCGCATTAAACAATCTAATTTATATATGTTTTACTTATGAGATATATTGTTTCCATGCGATGGCCGAGTCAATCTATTTAATTAAAACATTAAAGATTTTTAATTAACCGACTTGGTATTACATGGATCTCACAACTTTTTACGGTCGCGAGACTTGGTATTTTTGACAAGTATTGTTTTTATGGGATTAAACTTTCGTCAGCCTGTTATATAAGCATTGCTATTTTATTATTTAACACCCCCATTATTTGACTAAGTGGTACTGCTTAGATTTTTAACCAAATTCCGAAAATAACTGCGATGGCCAGAGGCGGCTCGTGAAAGATTATATTGGGTGTTCACTACAAATAAAAATTAAACTGCTTACCATTAATTTTGTGAATGCTTTTACAATACTTATTAATAGTAAGACGTGCCAAATCATCGATACCTACCTCCACCGTCCACGCAGTATCAACTCCGGCGCCACTAAACAAAATACACGGAAAACAAAACAACTTCTTACTTCCTTCGCATTTTCGCAACCACATAACCAAAGCGTTTTATCATATTGGTCGTTTTCTAAAGATTTTTCACAGTTTTTTATAAAGTTTATGCTATCATATTCCATATTAGTTACACAATTTAACCGTCTTTCTTAAACAAATACACACAATCACACATATAATGAACTATATTTTAAACACCAATCCTTTTCTAATTACCAACGCACTCGCAGAGAAATGTTTTGCTTTTGTTTACATTCAAATGATACCGGCAAAACACTATTAAAAAAAAACGGCGCACACGTTTTAATTTTTCTTCGTGACAAATGGTCATATCATTTAGTCGGGTAATATATTCGCGCATGCGCACCTCGTCAAGCTAGCCAGGAGCGCCGCTCCGTATTTGGCTTATTTCTCATACAAATCTTTTGTCTCACGCGCCCAGCGCATAGAACGCTCTCTCTTTCGCACTCATTACATTTCAGTATTAAGCGTTGTACTAAGCTTTCGTCAACGAAGAGCGCTGCTATGAGCGCTCCACTCAACAAAAATACCTATGTAGGTTTCAAGAGTGTTGACAAAATTATGATAAACAACTTAGTAGTCAAATACTTATTTGTGGTTATAGAAAAGAGAATAGGTGTGTATTAAAATATTGAGTATGTTTATAGAAAAAGTTTATATGAGTTGTATACATATATTTTATAATTTTGGGAGTTCACTGCTCCAGCGCTCCTTTGAACGAGCCGCCACTGGCGATGGCAGACCAAAAATTTAATCTGTACTCCCATCATGCCTCACCTGCAAATATAATCACACATTAATGGCACATGCTCGACCGACTAGTACTTTTTGTTTTCACCATAAAAACAATATGTCAGGTAAATATATTCACGCCTTGCAATATCATTGTAATAATTTTCACTCCACTAACCGAAGAAGCATCCAATAAGAATATAATATATTCCACGCGACGTTGAAAGCTCCGACATATTACGTTACACTTTACGCGATATTCTGTACGACATTATAGCGAATAATATGACAACAGCCTTCCGCTTGCACTTTTATTTTAATACCTTCAGTGCAATATATTATACGACACGCAATATTTTTTCGTCATGCTGTGAAGACCCAGATTGTCGCTGTCGTTTTGTTATGCAATTTGCTAGGTGATGAATGGTATTGAGGTGTATGAAAAAAGTGACCAATGTTTTTACATGGTCTTCTTATCGCCTAAGATATAACACAGTCTTTACTTAATATTTATCATTTGGCTGCCTCCGTGGTCCAGTGAGTAGCGTATGAGACTGCTGATCGGAGGTCCCGGGTTCGATTCCCGGATCAGGCAAAGTGTTACTGGGTTTTTCCGAATTCTCAGTAGCAGCAGCACGAAGACTGGTGAAGTGCCCGGTAATGGCAATAGGCTCGTGCCCTATTACGTGGGACCTGAAATTATAATAATAATAATAATAATAATATCATTTTTGCGAATATAGGTGTTAACAAAGGTGTAATGTAACATAATATTCAGAGCTTCTATATTCTGCTATTTAGCATGCAACAATATTCTAATAAAATGTAGGTACTTAATAAATTTATAAATTTGTAATACATCTTAAATATTCTTTTTTTTTATAATCATGTCATTGTATATTGCCATTTAAAAAAGAATAATTGTCTCAATGTCAAAACAAAATATAGAAATGTCCTGTACGTATGATTAGAATTAGAGAAATGTCAAGTAAAGTTATTATTAATCAGAGTATTATTTAGTCAAAGAAAATTAATTAGGATAATTATGTCAATATTATAACTGTACGAATTCATTTTGTTTTGTCATTTAGATACTCTGTCACATTATAATATGCCTTTTTAATAAGAAATTGTTTAAGTAAAATCTTTAATTTATCTACATTGTTACATTTCAATATTTCTTTAGGTAAGTGGTTGTAAATTCGAGGAGCCATACAAAAAACACTTTTGTCGAATTGAGCAGTTCTCTTTGGAGGAAAACACACTCTATTTTTATGACGCTCACTCATAGGTGACCTGAACAAAATCTTATTCTTGGCAACAAATATAACAATCTCATATATATAAATACATGGCACGGTTAAGAGTTTTAGGTCGATAAAGACAGGTTTGCAGCTATCAGTAAAATTAAGTTTACAAATTGCTCTCACGCATTTCTTCTGTGCTTTGAACACCATTTCCTTGTCTACCGAGTTACCCCAAAAAATAACCCCATATCTTAATAATGACTCGACATAGCCACGATATGCAGTTACAACAGCTGACTGATTAACTATCTTACCAAGCATGTATAGTGCATACGAGAATTGGTTAAGTTTGGAACAAATGTTTTCAACTTGTTTTTTCCAACTTAAATTGGAATCAAGATATAGACCTAGAAATTTTGCACTTTCTATTTCGTTTATGTGGTGTCCCCTATATTCGACTTCAATTCCTTGAGTTCTGTCAATTTGATTTCTAAATGTCATTAAATTAGTTTTGTCAAGATTAATTTCTAAATTATTAAATTTTAACCATTCAATGATTTGGACAAGTGTGTCATTCATATCCTTTTCTATTGTGTCTTTACATTCATTAGTGAACATGACCGTACTATCGTCAGCAAATAATACAATATTTTGTTTGATATTTCTAGGTAGGTCATTGATATATATAATGAAAAGCAAGGGACCCAAAATACTCCCTTGCGGCACACCTTGATTTACCACACGGTATTCAGATGAGAATACAATTTCTTTTTTAGTTTTTGAACAAATACGTGTGATCTGAGTGCACTGAGTTCTGTTAGAGAGATAGGACTTTAAAAGATTTAAAACATTTCCCCTTACTCCATATGCTTCCAACTTATTAAATAATAAATTATAATTCACGTAATCAAACGCCTTCTTTTAATCTATTTACAGGGCAGTGACATGTTTTTTATTATTTAAGCCGGTCATAACAGTTTGCAGAAATTTGTATACTGCTAAATTTATACATTTCTGTTTTCTGAAACCAACTTGCTCATCAGCGAATATATCATATTTTTCGAAGAAAGTGTTTAAATGGTTTCCAATGACCTTCTCAAATATCTTCGACATAGTCGGTATTAAGGCTATCGGTCTATAATTGTGCATGTCGAGTTTATCGTTCTTTTTGTAAAGCGGTTTAACAATAGTAAATTTTAGTTTGTCTGGAAACACCCCAGACACTATACAGGCATTTATTATGTAGCTTACTATAGGTGATATAATATCAGATACAGCTTTAAGAATTTTGGTGTGTACATCGTCATATCCAGTGCTATTTGTGTTTTTTAAGGAATGTATTATTCTATTAATGTCAAAAGGCGTTGTGGGCATCATAAAAAGAGATTGTGTTACGGTTTTTTTGATTGTATACGCTTTTGTAGAATTTGTATCGTTTACACTATTATTTGACCCCATTCCTACGAAAAAAGCATTGAAATATTCAGCAATGTCAATTGGATTTTCGATAATGTTACCATTTACATTTATTTGTTTTATTTCTTCGATGGGAATGCATTGTGTATTGTGGTTTATCACTGACCATGTTGCTTTAGATTTATTACAGGCAGTTTTAATCATGTAGTCATTTTGCGATTTCTGGGTCAACTTAATAATTTTGGTCAGACGTGAAGAATATTGTTTAAACATACTTTTATTATGCGCATTCGGATTTTTCCTATACCTCCAAAGTAGATCACGCTTACGCTTTGAGCATGTTTTTATACCTTTCGTTATCCATTTAGGTTTTCTACGGGAATCTTTTCTAATTAATTTCAAAGGAAAACATAAATAATAAATTAGTGTAAACATGTCATAAAAAATTTCAAATGCTATATCAGGATTATCCGTATCAAATACTTCGTTAAAACTTATAGCTTGTAAGTAGTTTTTAAATTTGTCAATATTTTCTTTGCTATAGTCCCTTCTCTCAATATACCAGTGTGAAAAGCGGCAAGTCATTTTAACTGGGCAAGACAACATCTGAGCGGTATGGTCGGATAGAGCAAATTCATAAAGTTTATAATTTGATCCTTTGATATTATGCATGAAGTTATCAATACATGTACCACTTTGGAGGCGTGTAGGCTCATTTATTGCTAATTTAAGATTAAAAGTATTTATTAATTCTAATAAGTCTCTACAAGTTTTCGTGTTTATTAAGGTATTTATGTTAAAATCACCACACATAATAATTGTTTTCTTGGTATAGCATAATTCACGCAGTATAATATTTAATCTTTTGAAAAAATCTTCGAATTGCTGTACGGTGGTTCGTGGTGGCCTATAGACACAAATAATTATCAATTTATGTATTGTAAGTTCCACGGCACAACATTCGATAATTCCTGAAATACCGGTTGACGCTATTTGAGAAACAACTTTAAACTCTTGGTTCTTATGGACCAGTATGCAAGAACCTCCCCGTCGATTTTTACGGCAAAAAGAAGTTGCGAGAGAGAAATCTGAAATATATTGTAACTTTAAGTCATCCTTTATCATATTATGCTCAGTAAGACAAATTACATCAGTCGAAATTTTCTGATCTAATAGCCATTGTAGATTTATACATAAAAGATCTGATTTACTTATAATACCATTAATGTTCTGATGTAAAATATGTACTACATTATACACGAAAAAATTATGGACTTGCAGTAATAGGGCTGTTAGCGGTATTATTATAACATTTTGTGGTTTCAATAGTTTCTACAATGTTGTCAGTTTGAGTGCTCTGGTCAATAAATAATGTGTCAATTTGATTTTTATTTTTAATATACTCATTGTACTTTAAAATATAATTTGCATTAAGTATCTCTTTATGTATTATTTGGGAAACATGTTTACTAAAGAATTTACGATAAGGTAACCAGTGAGCGAAACCCATATCAATATACTTTACATTCATGAATTTGGAGCATAAAAACTTAAGTTCATAATTTAATTTTGACTCACTCAGATATTTATTACATGGGATTTCACTAAACAGTACATTTGTATTCCTTGTACAGCAAAGAAAATGGCTAACACACGTCTTGAAGATACACGGGGATCGGTCATTTACCCCACCCAATACAATTAAGTAGTCCTTCATAGTTAGGGAAGATATTTCTGTGCGTTCTGCTACTAATACGTCTTGAAGGGTTGCTCCGGACTTCCAGAAGGAAATTCATGTCGAAATGTGCCTACTTACTATAAAAAAATTACTATGGCAGTTACTTAAATAAAATACCACAAAATTAAATACTGATAATAACTACCAATAATGTTCACGAGATACAAGCTACTGACAGACAGACGGACGGACGGCGCTGGTTTTCCCACACATAATTTTATATGGTTCTTGTCTCATACATATCTGTATGTGTTTCTGGCGAGCTTTACAACTTGCAGTCCTAATCAAAACCCTTTTACATGAATGGATCAACGAAATTGCAAATACCTATCAAATTGGCCGCTGCAACCCAATTTTACGACTCTTGTAGAATTACAGCATGTTGCTATTTTTTATACCTTCCGTTTTTATTTTAGTATTATGCTTGTAATTATATGCAAGCTCATGGTTTTCTTTTATTTTGTATGGATTTTTTTAAAGGCTCATATGGCTAACTTAGTGGCCAATGGCCAAGCGACTGGACAAAATCCATTGTCCTCCCACTGCACAAAAAGGGATCCACGAAACAATGTAACAATTACCGTACTCTAGCCCTCATATCGCACGCAAGTAAAATCCTGCTATACATCCTTAACAGCCATATACGACATTATCTTGATTGGCAGATACCTCAAGAGCAGGCGGGTTTTGTCAAGGGCAAGGGTACGCGTGAACAAATACTAAACGTGAGGCAAATAATTGAGAAGGCCTACGAATACAATGTACCAGTCATTATGTGTTTTGTGGATTACAGCAAGGCGTTTGACTGCGTAAACTGGGATGTCCTGTGGGAAGTGCTGTCTGAGCTAGGGGTACCCGAACATCTAACTACGTTGCTGAAGTCGTTATACCGAAGAAGTCAAGGAGTAGTTAAGATAGACGAGGTGACATCACAGCCTTTCTGTTTTGAAAAAGGTGTACGCCAGGGTTGTATTCTCTCGCCTATACTGTTTAATGCCTACGGGGAATACATTATAAGGCAAACCTTGGACGGCTTGAAGGGAGATGTTCGAATCGGTGGCGTCAACATCACCAATCTTCGATATGCTGATGACACAACTTAACTAGCCTCAAACGTAGATGAGATGACTTTGCTACTGGAGAGAATGGAGGAAGTTAGCAACAACGTTGGGTTGTCGATAAACAAGTCGAAGACGAAAATTATGGTGATAGATCGTGCAAAAATGTTAGAACCGACTTGCGTACCTAATATACAAACAGTTGACAACTTTATCTACCTCGGCTCTTACATCAGCAACAATGGCTCCTGCATAACTGAGGTACTAAGACGAATAGGAATGGCCAAGAGCGCTATGTCTCGGCTCAATAAAACATGGAGAGACAGAAAAATTTCACTCAAGACGAAAGTCAAACTAGTTCGCACCTTAGTCTTCTCAATTTTTCTTTATGGGGCCGAAACATGGACTCTCTGAACTGCCGACCGGAAACGCATTGATGGCTTCGAGATGTGGTGTGTGAGAAGGATGCTGCGAATACCATGGACAGCTCATCGGACCAATGTATCAATTCTCAACAAACTCAATATAACCACTAGGCTCTCTTCCCTCTGCCTCAAAAGGAAACTTGAGTATTTTGGTCACATAGCGAGAAAGGATGGAGACATTCTTGAGAAGCTCATGGTCACTGGTAAAGTAGACGGTAAAAGATCTCGTGATCGAAGCCCAATGCGTTGGTCCGATCAGGTCTGCACCACTCTTGACACGTTCGTTTATGATGCAATGCAGGCTGGCGGTAACAGAGGAAGATGGCGTAACATCATTCGAAGTAAAGTTATGGGAGAAGGTAGTCACGACCCTCAGATATGAGAAATACGACTATGAAGAATGGCTAACTATATTGAGAAAAAAAACTGGAAACTGGGTCAAATACAAGTTATTGATCTACCTTTATTTTCAAAAATAGTATGCCATTGAGACCTGTAAGTTGAAAAGTACAAATGATAATCATAAAATATATTTAAATAGTTTGCCTTTGATTATTTGAACAACGACAACCTATCTGAACAATTAAATCTTTGACATGACCACACATTGATTAAAAGAATTTGTTATACTTAAATCCAAACGTATAATTTAGGACGATTCTTGTTACACCGTGCCGGGGCCGGGCTGGGTCGCGCCCGGCCGGGCCACGGCCGGGACACGGTTAGGATGATTCACGTTACACCGTGCCGTGTCCGGGCCGGGCCCCGTCCAGGGCTCGGCCGTGGCATGGTCAGATATTCATTGTATTGATTTGTATGAAGTAATTCACGTTAGGCCGTGGCCCGGCCGTGTCACGGCCGGCCACGGCGTCGTAATTTAAGTGGGTATTGTTTCTCTTTCGTCTGTCTCAATCCCTACTTGAACAGACAGACACGGCCGTGCAATCAATGCTCAATGATTCACGTTACACCGGGCCGGGGCCGGGCCGGGGCCCGGCTGTGTCGAATCCACCGTGCTCCGGCCGGGCTAGGCATTCATGCTACACCGGGCTGTTTCCGAGCATTCATTGCACGGCCGTGCCTGTCGGTACTTGTTGGGATAGCGTCGCACCAGGTGATAGTTTGTAATTATTACTAATTAAAAAGCAATTCTCACAAATTGAGTTGGCAGCTATCGCTATTGCCATTGACGACGAAGCATTGAAAAAACGAACCAAAAATACCAAAAGAAGATGGGGTATGCACCCAGCCTGGAGGAAACGCGAAACAGAAGGGGAATTTGCCACACTATATAAGGAATTAGAAGATGATGAGACCAAATTTCACGGTTATTTTAGAATGTCTAAAGAATGCTTTAGTATTTTACTTGAAAAAGTAAAACGTGACCTAACCAAAGAAAATTCAAGATTTCAAAAGCCTTTGTCTCCCACTGAACGATTAGCAGTTTGTCTCAGTTTGTTTGCTATACGAACATGTATCGTGCTATACCAAAATATATTAGCCAATATTTGTCGGCATACTTTGGTGACGTAGGAGTAAAAATATAAGTTATAGCTGCGTGTGTGGTCACTCGCCGATTACTAAAAAAAATATACCATAATATACCGACCTATGATTAATATTAATTTATAATTATAGCTCCGTGTGTTCCGGACTAAATCATCAACTGCCCTCCGGCCGGGAAACAATACCCACGGCCGGAGCACGGCCGTGCCGCGGCTTAACGTGAATTACTACATACAAATCAATGCTATGAATATTTGACCGTGCCCCGGCCGCGGCCCGGCCCAGACACGGCCCGGTGTAACGTGAATCATCCTTTTATCATGGTGACACAAACCCAACCAAATTAGACCTTGCAAAGACCATTCTGTGGGAATAGTCGATTTTATAAAAACATTTTATTCGCTGTATTTTAATTAGTCGCGGTTTATTGCCCACTCTTTCGCTCTTCTATCCCTCTCTTTCAAGCGTCCGTCCTTTACACAGAGTAATAATGACATTTATTAAATTTTCATTATGAAACACGCTCTAGGCTAGTTACATGGAATAACTTTTGGGTCACAAAGAATAACCGGGGTCTAGTTAGATGGATGGTGGGTTAAAAATTCATGGGCAATTTGCAAGTACTGTGTGTGTAATTGTGTGGGTTTGTATAAATGTGGATGTGTTTATTTATATACATTAGTTGAGCTCTCTTTTTTGGCTTTTAAGTAAAATTTATTTGACAGTGACAATAATAATAATAATAATTTATTTATCCTCAAAAATACAAAAAGGTACACTACAATTAGCCTTAAATTAGATTAATTGGTATAACTAGCCTAAAGTCTTTTATTTAGTTTTACAAATATCATACATGGCTGAATAAACGATAGTGTACATAAGGCCAAAAAATAACTATTTGCACAGTTGGCAAAAAAACTAAGATTGTGTTATAGTTATAATTTATAATACATCGGCTACCCGCTCGAACTAGGTTATACCTGTGTTTCGAGCTGACGCTTGATTATTACATAAAGATACAAATGACAATAAATATTTAATTGTATGCTATATTATAACGTGGTCGTAAGTAATTAAATTAAGATTTATAGTAAATTATTATAGACTAATTTATTTAAAATTAATAATACAAATACGAAATACAATTTAGAAATTCGGGTCAGTTAGTAATGTTACTTATCAGTGCGAAACCACACGTAAAAATATAAAACAAACACGTAAAAATAAAAAATATTATTAATATTCTGACAACATTATTAAAGTTTATTTTAAAATTACTAGTAATTTTTCTGTGTCGTCGTAATTAAGCTTTTGTAAATATTCTGATAGTGTTGTATTGCACATTTTATAATTATGACTATTAATATTAAGTAATTTATTGAACTTATTATATAAGAACGGGCCTAGAAAAGTGTAAAATCTATTAACAAAGACATGATTCGTGTGAGATGTTGTACAAACTAGGTCCTTTCTTCTTCTTTCAAAAGGAATAGGAGAATAAGGGATTTCGGTGTGCTGTTTTAATATAATGTTGAGTATAAATAGTTGGCGCACTGTTAGCACGTTGCATGACAAGTAGAGCTGGTGCGTAGGGAATTTAAAAGGACGAATAGTAGCAACTTTAAGTATTGCTCTTTGTGCTCGTTCTAGCGGCAAAAGAACTGATTTTGCCGCACCACCCCACGTTGTAATGCAATCTTAATATATAAAATCCTTGCGTTACTGACTGACTGACAGACACGCTACAGCCGAAACTATTGGGCGCAGGTAGCTGAAATTTGGCATGTGTATTCCTTGGGGACCGTAGGGGTGCACTAAGAAAGGATTTCCCGAAATTCCCACGGGATCGGCCAAAACGGGTAAATTAAAAAAAAATGCAGGCGTAGCTGCTGGCGTCCTCTAGTATGTTAATATGGATTGACACAAAGGTAAATAAACCTGTTTTATTAATTTGTAATCGGCTATTTACGTAGTTTTTTGAAAATATAAATCAATTTACGCGTTCTCGCACATACAATATCAATGTGGTTACGAAAATTTAGATTTGTGTCAAGTGTTATACCTAGATATTTAATATTGTCAGTTTTAATTAATGTGGGACAAGTACATGCTAGGTCAACGTGCATTCTACAGTTGTGTGCATAACGGTGTAGGTTAATAGGTGATGGATATGTATTTCTCATTTTAAATAATATGTACTTCGTTTTGTCAATATTCATGGTTAGCAGGTTTTGGTGTAGCCAGTTTGAAACAATATTAAAACCATTTTGGGCACGGTCATATAGCTCAGAGTTTGTATTGGCCGAGAATAAAAGCGCTGTGTCATCAGCATATGATATTAATTTACCATTTTGAACATTTAAGCTGTAAAGGTCGTTTATATAGATGAGAAACAAAGTTTGCCCCAAAATACTACCCTGTGGTATGCCAAAACCACTATTTTTACGTTCAGAACCAACATATTTATCAATTTTCACACATTGATAGCGATCACTCAGATAATCAGAAAAAAGTGCAAGTTGTGTACCCCTTATACCGAATGTCTCGAGCTTGCGCAACAGTATGGAGCAAGATATTGTATCGAAAGCCTTGGCAAGGTCTAAAAATATTCCCATGGAGTGCATGCTCTTATCTAGACTATTGGTTATGTGCGCCGTAAGCTGGTGTACTGCTTGGTTAGTGGACTTTTTAGGCCTGAAGCCAAATTGGTTATCTGAAAGCAGTTTATTATCTTCGAGGTACTTAATTAATCGAATGTTTATTATTTTCTCTAAGATCTTAGAAAGGCCCGTTAAGACTGAAATTGGCCTATAATTAGTAATAAATTTTTTGTCACCGGATTTAAAAATAGGGGTAACTACTGCTTTTTTAAATAAGCGAGGGAAAACTCCTTCGTGTAAGCATAAATTAAAAATATGTGTTAACACCGGTGCAAATATGTATTTGAATTTTTTGATAATATTGTTTGGTATATTATCCCACCCCACTGCACACACCTCTTTCAAACTACTTATGATACTTATTACTTCATCAACGTCGGTATCCAGCAATACAAAGGAATTTAGCGTTGGTGATTGGCTCGTTTGCGACGGGAAGCTACTTATTTTATTTTATTTATGAATTTTTATTAAACATTATTCTTATATGTAGTTACTTTATGCCCCACAAAACCTTGTAACAGGTTTGACTGTGGGATCCAGTCTCCGTACTGTTATAACAATAGTTTCTGCAGGTACAATGTTATGAAATTAAATTAAATATTACAAAGCAATTATATAAAGGTAGGAACTTAAACTAAATACAATGTAAATAATACTTCTTAAGTTTCTTCTTAAATAAAATTTTATCTTTTTCTTGACGGATGTCCTCAGGCAGACTGTTTAACAGGTATGGCAGGCGTTTTTTTAAAGTTCTATCTCCATAATAGTAGTATACTCTTGGCACTGTAAATCTGCCGGTGGACATCGATCGAGTATTGTACTTATTTGTGACCTCCTCCAAGTTAATCTCCGGATTGCTATGGTTGTTAACTAAAAGAAGATATTTATGCTTTAATTTAATTGGTAAGATTTTACAGATTTTATACAGTTTTGCATAATCATTTTTATATTTTTCTTTAGTTTTATTACTAACTAGTAGTTTTATAAATCGGTTTTGAATTGCTTCTATTTTGTCAATATGTGTTTTGAAGGTATAGCAATCCAAAGCGTAATCGAGGATGGAATCTACTAATGACAAATATAAACATCTCAATGTACTAATAGGAACTTTATAACTTAAATAATAAAATTCTGTCTTTCAAAAAAAAATCACAATAGTATTCTAAGTTTATCACATAAGTGTTCTACATGATGGAGCCATGATAATTTTTCGTCTATTTTCATGCCTAGGTAAGTTACACTATTTACTTTTTCTATGGGGTTACAATTACAATTTAACGATTTGTTGTGAATACATTCGAATGTGTGAGTATACAGGGGCGAGGAATTAACAGGAGGTGGTAAGTAGGGAGAGTGTACTATAAGTAATTTAGTTTTGTCAGTGTTCAATACGATACCATTGTCGTGGGACCATTTTACGACACCATCTATGTCCTGTTGTACTCGAAGACAAGCGTCAAGCATGTCGGTGCCGGCTAGCAACACACACAGATCATCTGCGTACATGTGTGCGGAGCAGTGCTGCAGCACATTGCACACGCTATTAACGTGCATAAGGTAGCTTACAGGTGCACATCCAGAGCCCTGCGGTACTTCGCATCGCAACTCTAGGAGTATTTTCCGTTAAAGATCTACCGACGTTAATGAAATTATCGTTTATCTTATCAATTGCTGATATTGGACTATGTCTGTTGACAGTAGGTCGAGTGGTGCTTCTGAATTTTTACAAGAAATGATTTTTTTTTTATAAATTTCCAGACGACCTTACTGTTTTCTCCTGCCTTTTGCAATTGATTTTTGTCGTATTGAATTTTTACGATTTAAAGAAGATTGTTGCAGAAGTTTCTGTATTTTTTATATGATACAGATAGTATTTCTTTGTCAGGTGCCATTTTTGGTTTTTGATGGAGTCTATCTCAGTGTCTTATGCAACGAACCAAGCCGAGAGTAATCCAAGGTTTTATGTTAGTATATTTTCGAGACGTATATATAAATGACGTATGTTTTGTTACTGCATCTTGCACTGAGCTTATAACATATTGTAGAGAACTATTCGCATCCTTCAAGTTAAAAATTGGTTTAAAATCTATGCTACTTATACTAGTTGCGAGGGCTTTCATGCCCACTTTTGCATAGCTGCGTGTGCAGTTGTTCCTGGGCGAAGATAATTTTACGGTCAATAGAATAGCACAGTGATCTGTTAATGATGAATTAGTTATTAATGTTATTGTTGGCTTAATTAACTTTATAATGAAATGGTCTAAGCATGAGCCACTTTGGTGAGTTGGGTGATAATGTGTTGGTAACAACCCATGAAATAAGCAAATGTTTAGGTAACTATGAGCATGAATGTCAGTTCTTTGAGACGCGATGTATAATCCATATACAAGTAAACTATGCGATACTGTGCAAAGCGGACTGTATTTCGCGTAAATGTGATATGGTTCGTTACAAAACTGTAAATTCCGACAAGCCTGGGCGCGCCCTTCAAAACGTGTGTCTTGCTGTTTCTGTCAACCAACTGTCAGTGCATCCGCTTGTGCGCCAGCGCCCGTGCGGCGCGGCGTCCAGGAGGCGCGGGAGGGGGCGCCTAGTGCTGTGCGCAGCGTGTCATAGACACGCGATGTTAATATTTATATCACCTGTCAGTATAATGTTCTGAAAATGCGATAACCTTTTTAAATGTGTGTCTAGCGATTCCAAAAATAATTCAATACTTTGGGAAGGCGGCCTATAAATTGCTAAAACTACTGTATCTAAATTGATCTTAACTATCAAGCAATTACTGCCCAGAAATAAAGGTTCCTCCACGGATATATTCAAATTATTTTTAGAGTAGACTACTAGACTATCATTTTGATTTAACTTAGTTTTCGTTTTGTGTACACAATATCCATCAAGAAGTGGAAGAGCAGTTGTATGGCTTGGCAGCCAACATTCTGTTAACACTATAATGTCACAGTTAACCTCGAGATTATGCAATAATACTTCAAAACCATTTATATTACGGTTTATGCTGCGAATATTTTGTGTCAGCAAAGTCAGCACCTTTTCACTACTCGGTATAGAATATTTACACGCATCGACATCACATATTTTTGTTTCAGTCAATTGGTTGGTCATTTATAATTATTATATGTAAAAACTGTAAACAAGTAAAATATAAAAGTTAAATAAGTAAACGCGCTTAATAAGTACAATAGAAAGTGACGCTCTTAGGCGCCCTCATAATCTATGGATTGTATGTATTTATCCTCAGCATACTTACGTGTAGGACAGTTTAGGTCACCAGATTGATGGTCGGATTTCCTCTTAAAACGTTTGCACGTTGCACAATTTGGAGAGGCCGACTTGCTGCAACATTCTTTGAAGGAATAACCAAGTTCGCCGCAACGGTTGTAAGTGGGGCTGGTTTCTCGGCAATACTTAGCGGCGTGACCGAACTGCTGGCAATTGTAACATCTCGTGACAATCGTAAAGTCTCGCACCGGGCATGACGTCCAATTGATGAATACGCCACCTTGATTTACCAGTGCCTTTCTGATAGAGGGAGCTACTTCCAAAACAAAGTTACAGGTTGGGAGGTTCTCCTTACCTGATTTATGGCTCAACTTAACTGCGGCTAAGAAAGAATCACGAGACGACTTCGGGAATTTGTCGGCAAGGTTTTGCTCATGTACGCAGTTGAGCACTTCTTTTCGCTAAGGGATACGGGAACACCTACGATGGTAATTCTTGGGCGACGTTTCGTTGGTTCCTCAACGGTAAGGCCCGATGAAACTAGCTTATGCGAGTTCTTAAGCTTTTCAATGTCCTGCTTAGTTTCGGTCCTGATTAGGACGCCTCCATTACGTACTTTTCTGAGACCGCATACATGAAGTTTTAGTCCCTCCGGTGTAGTAATCTTTTGGACCAGGGATTTCATATCGTCGCTTGATTTCGATTTGTCGCTGGGATAAATTGCAATGGTACTCAGGTTATAAGGACGTACAAACTGATCTCTTCCTTTCTTCACCATATCTGCAAAAGAGTTACTGCTTGCAGATTGTAATTTATCCTCGACTATCGCCTTGATTTCCTTGAGAGAGCTACTAAGGTCCAGCTGGGTATTTAGGTGTTGTATGTTCGAGTGCGCAAGGATGGTCTTTTGTTTCAAAGATTGATATACTACGGCTATATGGGCTGTCGCATCCATAACTTTACGGCACAGACCTGAGACCAGCTCTTTCTGGTTCAAGTTAATTTTTCCTTTGGCAACGACGGTACATAACTCATTAAGGGAAGTCTCCATCGTATCCAGCCATCTTTCAATCTCCAGTGTAGGCACGACTTCTTGGGGCATTTCATTCTGGATAGGTTTTTGAGCTGCTTGGGCACATTTTCTACTACTGGAAGGGAAGGGAGTTGGCGTTGACGGAGGACTTCGTCCTGTTTTTTGGCTCCGGCCAAACGGGGTAAATCCTGGGATCGACATAACTAGCACAAGTATTGTTTGTGTACTTAGTTAATGCAGTTCATATTTGCTGATTGTTATTAACACACACGACACAATTAGAGTCAGACTGCTGACACGACGTCGCGAAATATTGTTCGTAATTATTTAATTACTTTACAACAAAAGACAAGAAACACGTCTGCATAGTCAAACGTCGGTTGATTTTTCAATGACAGTAATTGAATATTTATGTATCGAGAAGGTTTTAATACGCTAAATTACAAAAAGATTTGTTGCTTCAAATAATTTTAGTACGCATCTCTCATATTTTTAGTATTAAAACTGAAAACTGAAGACATTTTCAGATAATTTTTCACTGAAAGAGTTAATAAATCTTAGTAAAAGTTTTTATTAGAAATTCTTTTTTTGTACCTTATTATAATTTTGTCTTGAGGTATCTGCGTAATAATAAAACTAAGTGAATACACTATGAACAATGAATAATGAGCTTAAAACGTGTCAATTTTTAAATAAAACACATATTATATATATTTTTAAATTATTATTAGTTACATTTTTATTCTGTAGAATATCATATTATTTATTTGGAAAATTTAGATACGCTGGAGTTTCAAACTTTACAATTTTTAGTTTTAAGAGTCTGTATTTTAATTGTTTGACAGAAGATGGAACCTAATAAGGAACTTACGCCAAAAATATAAATACTGAAAAATACAAGTGACCCAGCTTTATCTATAAGTATCTTGATTTTATAAAGCCGAATGACTTTTCGGGACAGATTGTAACATATACTGAGTTAACCTTTGAAGAGAAAATGGACAGGCAAGCAAAATTGCTTTTAATTTTTATATTTTACTTTATTGATTTAACATTGGATCACCAGTGCTGGCAGTATATTACAGTTTACACAGATCGGTAAATTCAATGAAGATATGTATACAGACGCCGGCTTGGGCTTTGTAATGAAAAGAGTTTGACGTTTAGAAAATAGACGATTTTTAATAAAATACTTTGCTATCTTCATCGACACATTAGTATAATTAAAGAAATAATAACCCAAAAGTAAAAGACAATTAATTAATAATTTATTTTATTTGAATCACTCATTTAGGTCCATTGATTTCACTAATTGTGTATGCAAAACTTATATTTTGTTTTAGTTTAGTAACAATCGGGATCTAAAATGAATATTCCTATTTATTTCACGCCTCTATATCGCGTATTTATTCTCATAAAGGTGACATGTGTTTTTAGAGTCATCGATTGTCCAAGGCTCAAGCTGACAAATGATAGAAGTTCATCATCCTCTTAGCGTTATCCCAGTTTTCAACCCAAGGTCCGCTTTCTAGTCTAACCGGATTTGGCTGAATATTAGCGTTTCCACAGAGCGACTGCCTGTCTGACCTCCGTAACCCAAAGGGATAGCGATATTCCATGGTTTAGACTAGTGTCAGTTTATTTAAGAGGTACTGACGCCCTATTACGACTGACAAAGATCTTCATGACAGCCGGGACCGACGGCTTAACGTGCTCTCCGAGGCACAGGACAATCGATAATTCACAATTCAATAAGCACATAACTCCGAAAAGTCATTGGTGCGAGCCGTGGATTCGAACCCGATTCCCTCTGCATGGTAGTCCGTTGGTATCACCACTAGGCTATCTTCCTTCTCCACTTTTTATCAAAATTGTAACGTAAGATTTAAAAATATTGCACCATGATGATCCCGAAGGAACATGCAAAATTTCAGCTT
The DNA here is from genome assembly GCA_944739405.2 of Euclidia mi. Classification (NCBI taxonomy): domain Eukaryota; kingdom Metazoa; phylum Arthropoda; class Insecta; order Lepidoptera; family Erebidae; genus Euclidia; species Euclidia mi. Next base: position 20,058,361 of record OX123182.2, on the reverse strand, counting down.
CTTGCGCACAATAGTGGCTGTCAGACACACAGTAACGCAAGAATTTCATATATACAGATTTGTCACAAGTTTTATTGAGCTACCGCGACATGATCCTATGTCACTTCACGGTACCCCGTGCTAACCTTATAACCGTATATATGATATTTGAACTACATTCCAGGACATATCGACTAACCTAGGATGGCTAATCAGTCACTTCACGATATCCTGTGCTAACCCTATGACCGTTTATACTTGAAGTACATTCCAGGACATATAAACTAACCTAGGATGGCTAATTAGTGACTTCGCGGTAACCTGTGTTAACCCTTTAACCGTATATATATTTGAACTACATTCCAGGACATATAGACAAATCTATGATGTCTAACGACCCGTTAGTCGATCGTGGTAATCGGAGCCTCGGTGCTGTGGTCTCAGGTTAAGCTGCTGTCAGGTTTGAGGTTACTCTTGTTGTGTGCTCAATTTGATATACGAACCGCTATTTGAATGATAACAATTATAGGATTAGTAAGAAGACTGCACACTTAATTTATTTAGTAATGCTGTCTATTTCAAAAATAGAATCTATAGAAATTGTAATTCTTATATTCTACTTCATACACACAACACCATCTAGTTCAAACAGAGCTTATAAGTACTATGGATACTAGGTAATCGATATTCATACATGTAACTAAACTTGTTTTTTTTTTATTAATACATACATATTATCCACAAAAACAACCAGACCAAGACAAACATCTATGTTCAGGCAAACAAATGTTTGACTTGAGCAGGCATCAAACCCGCGGCCTGCGGCATGGCAGTCGCTTACCTACACTCCTACGCTACCAGGTCGTCAATCGTCATAATGTATATTTTAAACTGTTTAATTATTTTTGGTTAACAATATAAATTATAAAAGGGATTTTTTTGAGTAAATAAAATATATGTTTACATAATTAGAAAACGTTAATTAAAGAATAAATGATAAGTGTTGTCACTCGAGCCAGCTCAGCTCTTCGAGAAAGGCCAGCTCTTGACATGGCCCACTGCTTCTCTCAGGGTGCTCGTCATCCCCCCGTGGGATCTCCACCTTGTCGTGGTGGGGGGCTCAGTAACAGTGGGTTTGAGGTACACCCACGGTGAAGCTAAGCTGGATCCCGGGAGGGGACGCTTCACGTGGGCTTGCGTGAGGCCTGCGTAGGATGCGTCCCAAGGTGCGGGTGCGGGGTACAGTTCTGTCTGTCCCTCGCAGTCGGGTGCGGTCGCGGGAGGAGAGGCGTTTCGGTGTTGCGTTGCCGCGCGCCCTATCTCCCGCGACCAAATGGGGGCGCACCATCGTTGCGTCGCGGTGGGGCCGCAGATGAATAGGAGATGCGGTGTTGCGTTGCTGTCCCTATCCTCTGCGGCCGCTGGGTGTTTTGGCGGCGGAGCCCAACACCTACATCCGCCACCAAGGGGGTTTCGTTCGGGGCCCTCCGGACCATCAGGCGGGCCAATATCCGTCGGGGGGTAGCGAGAAATGCTTCGGTGAAACTCTACCCTCCGACACATGGGTACATGAGGAGCACGGGTTGGTTTTTAGTCAGTATGAGTCTGACAGTCCACTTCGTCCTTCCCCCCAGGGCGAAGAGACTCCATGAGGATTTTACAATCCGACACCAAAAAAAGAAAAGGGTGCTGGTCATGTACTGGCATCATTTGAGACACATTCGTATCATAGCTGAAATGCCTCAGGCAAACATGTCAAACATAACTTTCACACCCTTTTATATACCGGTGGTTAAAAATGAAAAACAGAATCATCAATTTAATTCAGCTTTAATTTTGTAACATTTCATTTTAAAATCATTTAACTTTGCTCCTATTTTATCCGTAACACCTCTAATGTAGGGCATGTAGGTAGTTTGTCTATTTACCGCCGGATGTTTATCTCGCTTGATAAGCCGCGTCATTCGACGTTGTATCTGGTATCCGTTCTTCCTAAGTACCTCCTGAACATGGTCTAGCTTTAGCTTCAAATGCTCAGGGTCACAGAGGCTGTATGCTCTGTTTTTAGTGACGTCACAACGGATTGCAGGTGTCGAGGATGGTGATGCGACGTGGCGTGCAGGTATCTATCTATGTGTGTAGGCTTCCGGTATACGCAGTGTGTTAAGGACCCATCTGGTCTCACAGTCACTTTGACATCCAAGAATGACAACGATCTGTCAGTTTCCATTTCGTAGGTGAATCTCATCTTCGGATGAATGGAGTTAATGTGTTGCACATATTGATCTACTTCCTGCTTACCTCCTTTTACGATACTAAAGATATCGTACATCTTTTCCAAAGCCTGATGGTCTTAGGTCCGATGCTAAGCGCCTTTTCCTCAAAATGTTCCATCCAGATATTAGCCAGTACTGGGGCTACTGGACTCCCCATTGCAACACCATCAATCTGGAGGTAATATTGGCCTTGGAAGAGGAAGTAGTTGCCATCTTAGCAGTGTTTTAGTAGATCAATATAGTTGTGAGGCATATCGTTGTCACTCAGTCTGTCCCTCACTACGTCCAGAACTCCAGACATTCCCTTATTGGAACATTGGTAAAGAGCGACTCAACGTCAAAGCTTACCATTACATCTTCCGGTTCCAATCGGATACTTTGTACGATCTGGACGAAATGACGCGAGTTCTTCACGAAAGACGGTGTCATACCGACTAATGGCTGCAATACCGATGCAACGTGCTTCGCAAGGTCGTAATTAGGCGAGGAAATCTGGCTTACGATAGGCCGCAGTGGCACGTTGGGCTTATATACCTTAGGCAGACCATATAGCCTAGGTGGTTGGTATGGCTTGGGACCACATAACTTGCTGTACTCATCTTCCGTGAACAGGGCCTGGTGATCTTGTATCAGTGCTCGTATTCTGCGCGTTACTCGGGCCGTGGGGTTATATGAGACCGGTTTATACACCTTGTTATCACATAACAACTCTCGTACCTTGTCCGTATAATCATCCGTATTCATCACTACAGTGGCGTTTCCCTTGTTATTATGGAGGAAACGAGTGCGAGTGGAAACATCGTTGATATTTCTAACAAAATGTCGCGATTGGGACTTATTACCTACGTGTGTGCGTATAAAACCACGTAGTGATATCGCATTTTCCCGTAAAATTCTATATAACGCGAGTGTACGTCTCCTGAGACAATTAATACGCAACAAACATAGTGAGCTCAACAGTGTACAGTGTGAGTTATATGCCGTGCATACGAAGTGTAGTGGGTTCCTATCTCGCGTTGATTACGATTTGTGTGATCGGATAACACGTCGCACCACCATCCTCGACACCTGCAATCCGTTGTGACGTTACTAAAAAACAGAGCACACGACCTCTGTGACCCTGAGCATTTGAAGCTAGAGCTATACAATGTTCAGGAGGTACTTAGGAAGAACGGATACCAGATACAACGTCGAATGACGCGGCCTATCAAGCGAGATAAACATCCGGCGGTAAATAGACAACCTACCTACATGCCCTACATTAGAGGTGTTACGGATGAAATAGGAACAAAGTTAAAAAACTACTCCATTCCGACCGTATTTACACCAGGGGCCAAAGTATACAACATGGTGGGCACACCAAAGGATGTTCTACCGCTACAAACCCCAGGTGTCTATAAAATCAACTGCAGCTGCGGAAGCTCTTACATAGGGCAAACGAAGCGGACCATCGCTGAACGTATAAAGGAGCACATCGCAGCTGTAAAGAACCGTCAAACTAACAAATCGGCGATTGCGGAACATTTACTTCAATCGGGCACCAATCACTGGATTGAATTTCATCGTCCCCAAGTCCTCTCCACGGAACGCCACCTTTACCCAAGAGTTGTGCGTGAAGCAATCGAAATCAGAAAACATAAAAAATTCAATCGGGATGAGGGCTTCAAATTGTCATCGGCGTGGAATCCAGTGATCCGGTTAACAACACCCTACTTTAATGCGCAGTCGGCGAATGTTCAATATACAGATATGGTTAGTGTGGTTTGCGCCGGCACTTCAAAAATCAACAACGCGGGGGTAGAAATAGAATCTTCTACCTCGCACTCGGAGACGTGACATCGCTACACCAGTCAGCTTGCGACCACGGGACGTGCAACCGTCTCGAAACGTCAAGCAAAAATAAGGTATGTAAATACCTAATGCATGTTCGCGTTAATTCCCGTATAGATATATTTTCTTATGTAGTCTCGGTCACTCTCGTGTAACTTATGATTTTAAAATGAAATGTTACAAAATTAAAGCTGAATTAAATTGATGATTCTGTTTTTCATTTTTAACCGCCGGTATATAAAAGGGTCTGAAAGTTATGTTTGACGTGTTTGCCTGAGGCATTTCAGCTATGATACGCATGTGTCTCAAATGATGCCAGTACATGACCAGCACCCTTTTCTTTTTTTTTAAAAATCCTCATTTAGTCCCTTCGCCCTGGGGGGGGGGGGCAGGACGAAGTGGACTGTCAGACTCATACTGACTAAAAACCAACCCGTGCTCCTCATGTACCCATGTGTCGGAGGGTAGAGTTTCACCGAAGCATTTCTCGCTACCCCCCGACGGGTATTGGCCCGCCTGATGGTCCGGAGGGCCCCGAACGAAACCCCCTTGGTGGCGGATGTAGGTGTTGGGCTCCGCCGCCAAAACACCCAGCGGCCGCAGAGGATAGGGACAGCAACGCAACACCGCATCTCCTATTCATCTGCGGCCCCACCGCGACGCAACGATGGTGCGCCCCCATTTGGTCACGGGAGATAGGGCGCGCGGCAACGCAACACCGACAGGCCTCTCCTCCCGCGACCGCACCCGACTGCGAGGGACAGACAGAACTGTACCCCGCACCCGCACCTTGGGACGCATCCTACGCAGGCCTCACGCAAGCCCACGTGAAGCGTCCCCTCCCGGGATCCAGCTTAGCTTCACCGTGGGTGTACCTCAAACCCACTGTTACTGAGCCCCTCCCACCACGACAAGGTGGAGATCCCACGGGGGGATGACCAGCACCCTGAGAGAAGCAGTGGGCCATGTCAAGAGCTGGCCTTTCTCGAAGAGCTGAGCTGGCTCGAGTGACAACACTTATCATTTATTCTTTAATTAACGTTTTCTAATTATGTAAACATATATTTTATTTACTCAAAAAAATCCCTTTTATAATTTATATTGTTAACCAAAAATAATTAAACAGTTTAAAATATAAATTATGACGATTGACGACCTGGTAGCGTAGGAGTGTAGGTAAGCGACTGCCATGCCGCAGGCCGCGGGTTTGATGCCTGCTCAAGTCAAACATTTGTTTGCCTGAACATAGATGTTTGTCTTGGTCTGGTTGTTTTTGTGGACAAAATGTATGCATTAATAAAAAAAACAAGTTTAGTTACATGTACGAATATCGATTACCTAGTACCCATAGTATTTATAAGCTCTGTTTGAACTAGATGGTGTTTTGTGTATGAAGTAGAATATAAGAATTACAATTACTATAGATTCTACTTTTGAAACAGACAGCATAACTAAATAAAAGAAGTGTGCAGTCTTCTTACTAATCCTGTAATTGTTATCAATCAAATAGCGGTTCGTATATCAAATTGAGCACATAACAAGAGTAACCTCAAACCTGACAGCAGCTTAACCTGAGACCACAGCACCGAGGCTCCGATTACCACGACCGACTAACGGGTCATTAGTCATCCTAGATTTGTCTATATGTCCTGAAATTTAGTTCAAATATATATACGGTTAAAGGGTTAACGCAGGTTATCGCGAAGTCACTAATTAGCCATCCTAGGTTAGTTTATATGTCCTGGAATGTACTTCAAGTATAAACGGTCATAGGGTTAGCACGGGATATCGTGAAGTGACTGATTAGCCATCCTAGGTTAGTCAATATGTCTTGGAATGTAGTTCAAACATCATATATACGGTTATAAGATTAGCACGGGGTACCGTGAAGTGACATAGGATCTTGTCGCGGTAGCTCAATACAACTTGTGACAAATCTGTATATATGAAATTCTTGCGTTACTGTGTGTCTAACAGCTACTATTGTGCGCAAGAAGCTGAAATTTTGCATGTTCCTTCGGGATCATCATGGTGCACTATAAAAGAATTCCCCGGAATTCCTCTGAGATCGAACAGAAACAGTTAAATTTAAAACAAAAATGCGGGCATAGGCGCGGGCATCCTTTTATTCTTTCACTTTTTATTTAAGCTTATTATGATTATGGAGAATTGCGGTATAGTAGTCCTCTAATTCAATAACTTTTTATAGCACGATTCAAGATCTTCAATAGTTTTTGCCTTTTTAGTTCCACTGGTTAATGCTATAAACATTATTGATTGATGCACAGGCAGCCAGTGTCTATTTGTAAATTTTGCAGAAGATTCTCCTACTTTAAATTATTGAGTAGTATCTTTGTGTGACTGTAAACAAAGAGTTTATAATATTCCTTTGAGAAGATTAGTGCCGTGGTAAGTAGAGATGTTATAAATATTTATATTATTCTGACTTTTTACATGTCACAAATCGCTCCTATACTAATAGTAGAGAGCTGAAGAATTGGTTTGGTTATTTGAACGCGCTTATCTACTAAGTTCAAATTGAACATGATAATTGGCAGCCTAATAATTGTTACATCATGTCGGGAGTAAGAAGAGCGGTGAATTAAAAAAAAATTTTTTTGAGAGCTTCGAACTGCTGCGTGCACGGTTAAAATTCATCAAGATGACCTATATATAACTATATTATTCCATCTTAAACAAATATAATTTTTTGTAATAGCGAATTTACCACGGGAATCTAAACAGTCCTTTACATTTACAAACACAATGCCTTATTAAAATTAATTTGAAATACATTAAATTATTCTGCAGCCTCGTAGAGTGACAACAAAAAGAAGTGGGAAATAAGCATGGAAATTACATGTATGAAATTGCCCCAAGATAAACTTAGCTAGGCAATCTTAATCGGGACTACAGCACGTTGGATAAACGCAAGATTGTGTCTTAATTAACACTGCAAGAAAATTCTTTGAAGTCCCATGATGAGGAAATACTATTTTGGCAGAAATCATCAAGAGTCCAAGGTAGTCGTTCCATGGTGAAAGCCCATTTTTGCAGAAGTTCAATATCATCAAGAGCCCAATTACAAAATGCGACATCACGTACGAAATAATTTGTCATCTGTTAACCCGTGCTAGGTTTGCTAACTAGTTATATTTGCCATGATATCGTTACTGACGTCATTTAAGGTAATGGTGGGACAAACCGGATTATACTGGTCGTAACCACATTAATGGGCTCGTATTAATGGAATTTGCCTATTCAGTGGATTTCACATATGCAATGAAATTACAATAATTTTATCTTTCCACACTTTGGGACATATGTGACTGCTATAAGGAATGTTATTGCTGTAATAACATTAATGATAGCATAATTAAATTAGTTATAAAATTTTAATTAATTAACGTGAATATTGGATCAATCAATCACAAAATGTTATGTAATTATTGTGCAAACATGGCTGGGATTTGTGGCTTTTCTGCGAATGATATTGATGATTTGAAATCAATATCAATTTCATCCAACAACCAGACTGATATGATGATAATTAATATCAGTTACATAAGGATTAAAGAGGTTTTACTACCCACTTTGATAAACTTAGGTTGCTAGAAAGAGTTGATAAACTTCAAGAACTGTACAAATGCATGTAACGAGCTTTCTGAGTTATAAAAACTTTCTAAATACCAAAACGAAAAAGTAATTCGTAATATTGTCCAATTATTGTAACATGTGTACATTTGTATTTTTCATCTGTATTTTTGTATAGAAATAAGATTTAAAATTGCAGTTCACCAAATGCCTCAAGGAATGGAAAATGTTTGCATCTTTCACCCTGTAAATTTAATTAAATATGAGCTTATTTAAGATAGACACGTGATACCCTTATTCAGTATTAACCAATGCAAATAAACAACAACCAAATGCTAAGAAAGCTGAAGGTCGGGATACCGTTTCTTTCTCTGTTCACGCACCAAAGCTTTCCATTATTTCTTCAACGTACAAAATACAGAGTATATACAAGTACGTATAGCGATGCTAAAATGCCGGGAGCCACCGAAGTTTGCACGCGATATTATTATTGTATAGTTACGAGTAACGGACATGTACCTCCGAGTCTTAGTGCTCCAGGCTACTTCTTACCGACGGTTGATGCCCCTTTCTTGCCTTATGCTTCATTCCCAGATCTTCTTGAAAGGTCCAACGTTTCTGCCACGTAGAAAAACAACGCACGTATAAGAATTCTAGAATTAAAACACAGACATATATACCTAAAACCTAAAAAATTAAGGATAGAAGTAACGTAAGACGTAAATCTACAACAAAATGTGAATTGATAATATGTACTTTGATACTTGGGTATAGAGTCCAAATTGGATTGATCAGAATATTTTTTCTATACCGTACTTAATTTCTTACTTAAGCACACGGATTGTCAAAGGGGACGCAAATTACAACTTAACAAGATGCTGTCCGTCCACTGATTATCGTCGACGGTTGAATTAACTAACATTTTCTGTGAAGCAATTTGCTTTCAATTCTGAACACAGAGGCTGAGAAGAAAAACTTGAATTGTGCTCATAGAATGTTTAAGTGGCCAGTTTATTTCTAAGTGAATTCTTAAAATTTTAAAGCAATGCGTTCTTTGTACTTTTTAATAGGAATTAAACGTAGACTGGATTGTGTGATCTCTTAGAACAATGACGAGAAAACGAGCTTAAAAGAAATAAAAAAAGCAAAGCTTTGCACTCCAAATATTTTTCCTAATAGTTGCATCGCAATCGGTATTAGTATTTTTAGGTGCAGATCGGTTTCTCTGAATTTAAGTTACGTGGCACGTTAATATTATTGAATCGACAAAGACAAGGGGGTCAAAATTCTAACGATTTTGATTGATGTATTAAGAACTCAACAGAACATAGATATCACAGCTATGCAAAAATATGTATTTAAACGCTATAGTTTAAAAAATCTAATCCTTTCGATGAGACATTCGATGTTCCCTTAAATTATTATTCATACATGTTTTTACAGGACAAGCAAAAATAAACAATGTGATATTTCTATATTCTCACAACTTCGGAAAGTGATTAGTGTAACTTACTGTGGTTGCAAGTTTAATATCAGTTACGTGGTCTTCCCACAGGGCGGTCGCAGGTGCTACTTTTACCTTTTTATTATATTTAAATATATGAAGTCTAGTAATCTAAGAAGGCATGTACACGTGACAACGTAACAACAACGTAAGTTTAAGAGAGTAAATTTCAAATAATTTATTCATCTTAGTCACTAAGTAACGCTTATGAATATTAAAAGCAACTTTTACTATGTAATCGCTGGATTCACAAAGGGTTAAATTCTTTATGAGAAAACTGTCCTAATAAATTCGCGGCCATTGTTTGTAAATTACCAAAAAGTTAGAATTAGTAACAATTCTGATGTACTTAACGTATCATTTTATAGTATGTCTACCAGTATTCAATATTATTTTTATACAACTATAAAAAAGTAACTTTGATAGGACATAATAATATGGCGTTTTGGTTTTGAGACAGCGATAGCCTAGTGAAGGTACCAACAGACTACCATGCAGGTATCGGGTTCGAATCAGCGTTCACTTCAGACTCACTTTAAGGTCTCGGCTGTCATGAAGAAGATCTTCAAAAGCTGTTATGATGAAAAACTAACCTCGAATAAACTTACAGTTGTCTAAGGTGGCGTATCGCTATGCAATAGAATATGCGTTTTGTAAATTTGAAGCTTTTTTAAATGTAGAGAAGTCTAGGTGTTTGTCCAGAATAGATGTAACAAAGCATTCTCCCCAGTTACCGTCCTTGTGACCTTAACTTTAGAGTACCAATAAATATGCTACTATATCATCTTCAACCTATACATGTGTTACGTGACAGAACCAAAAGCCGGATTTAAGGACATTTCTATTCAAAATCCTTTTGATACTGGGATTATACTTTAAGTAGGAGAATGCTGAAAACCTATAAATATTTACCAAAAAGTAGGCATTTTTTTGACTATTCAAAGTTTTGTACGCGAAGTTACAGTTTATACTTTTAATGAAATTGCCTCTTTTTAGTCTTGGGACTAAAATCTAGCGGGCTGAAGCAGTTTGTAAAGGCAATTTGGTGAATGCATCATCATCGGGACTGTATACTGATATGACTGTATATGACTGTATATCTATCCCATTGCTAGGCCCGGCCCTTTCCCACTATAAGAAGAGTAAGGCCATAGTCCACCACGCTGGCCATGTGCGGGTTAGCAGACTTCTCATGTCTTTCGAGAACATTATAGAGATTTATCAGGCATGCAGGTTACCTCACATTTGGTGAATTTTCGATATTTTTTTATAGTCACACACCTGTATCCCCGAAGGGGAAGGCAGGGGTGTTATCTTACACCCACATTTTGACATGAATTTTTAGAATTTTTGATATTTTAAATTTTAATATTAAACCTTATTCTAGGAAATAATATTAAACATCATAAACATCATTCAAGGATTGATTTATGATAACTGTTTAATGTTTGAAACATAAAATAATACTATGATGGGTCGATTACCAGGAAATCATAATAGTTTTGTTATCTCGACTGCACGGTTGGCGTAATGGTTTAAAGGGCCACCTCGCCACTTGACACTGCGCCGAGTGTCGTGGGTTTGATTTCTACACGAGACAACACTTTGTGTGATCCATAAATTGTTGTTTTGAGTCTGGGTGTTCATTGTGTCCGTTGGTTGTATGTTTGTAAAGTCCACCGCGACACAAGATTTATTCCTAGTGCGGGAGTTGTCTTTAAATAAAATCTATTATCAAAATAATGAATTGTTATTTATATTTCCTATAATATACATAAATTTAAACTAATCTATTAAACAGCCTTTAATGTTCGTAAAAGGGCAATTTTCTATCTCTTTTTGTCAAAAGCTAAGTTGTATAAAGGATCCGCAGTTTATTATGAGGATGATAACAATAAATACTTAAAACTGAATTACTGTTGGTTTTTGTACTGGATACTAGAAGAGGATACCCGCATTTATTTATTCGTTCCTTCTTGATCCCTTGAGAATAATTCAAATTTCAGCTTCTTGCGCCTAATAGTTTTTGCTGTGCGTTGCCTGTCGGTCAGTAACGCAAGAATTATATATATACTGACGATAGTTTTTAAAATTGCGCAAACTTCGAGGCAATTAAGAAATAATTTACCCCTGTTCTTAATATATTACGCGTTATAGACCCAGTTGTACTTTTCTAAAAAGAGTTCTGAATTTCATAGCTACGTTGAAAATTCTTTAATTTTCTATCATTTGTATGTACGTTACGTCTCGGCAATCTAAAGGCACAGTTTGTTTTTATTATTATTTCTTTATTCACAGCGAGCCCAAAATTAAATGTTAATGCTCTTGATTAAAAAGGATTGAGAAGCGTTGCACAGGGTTTGAAGGAGTATCAAAACATCTTGCGCCGTAAGAGCACTTGTTGCGTATTCGCTGTGCTAGGGGAGAAGTGTACCCTTACCATAAAAGAAACATATTATGTTATTAAGTCCACTCCACGTACTGATCGGCTTTTCGTACGGATTAGGATATTCAATCATGTGATCTCTGACCAAATAATAGGTTTTTAATTCACGCAATTTTTAATCGTCCCATTTCCATTTAGGCAGAACAAAAGCACAAAGGAAGCTATATTAGCATTCAGACTAATTATGGATAGACGTATGGATTTGGGCCTGAACACACATTCAGCTTTCATAGATCTGGAAAAATCATTTGATAGAGTGAATTGGCTGAAGCTGATGGCAATTTTGAAAGAAGCAGGATTAGACTATAAGGATATACGAATTATATAGACAACAATAAATGATAATATAAGTCGGGAATGAAAAAAGAAGTGCAAAAGTTTAGCACGGAGTAAGACAAGGATGTCCACTATCATCTCTAATCTTCAACATCTTTATAGAGAGCGCTATTTGTTAAGTGTCAAACAATGGCAAAGGAGGAGTTAGGTTCAACGGGTATAGTATTCAATTTATTCGATTTGCATATTACATAGCAGCAATATCAGATAGCCCAGATAATTTAGAAAAGTTACTTGCAGAAATGGACACAATATTTAACGACCTTGGTCTTAAAGTAAATACTAGCAAGTCAACATTTTTTAAAACTTCGAAATTTCCGTTGCAAAATAGACCCATTAAAATTAATAATTTTGTCATTGAACATGTCAATAGCTTCAAATATCTAGGTAGCCAAACAACACACGACTCCAGGTGTAACCCGGGTATAAAGACTAGAATTGCAATAGCCAAACTAGCATATAATAGGAAAAAGACTCTATTCAATTCAAATATTGACACAAATTAGAAAACAGCTAATTCAAACTTACGTCTGGAGTATCGCTCTATACGGCTGTGAAACTTGGACCATGACGGAAAGGGATAGAGAAAGATTGGAGGCATTTGAGATGTGGAGCTGGAGGAGGATGAAGAAAATAAGCTGGACAGAAAAGATTACAAACGAAGAGGTTCTGCGAATGGTTGACGAAGGGACATGGTTGTTAAAAATAATAGAAAATCGGAGAGTGAAGATGATTGGCCACTTGACGACACGATAACTTCTTCAAAAAAATATTGGAAAGCAAAACAAAAGGGAGAAGAGGACGTAACTATATGACACAGCTGAAGGAAAAATTTGGAGTCGGGTCGTATCAAAAGTTCAAAGAAAGGGCGGAAAACGGAAGCCAATGGCAATTACTCCACAGACAAGAGCTACCTAGCTCTTAAATAGAAGAAGAAGAAGAATTCACGCAAGCGGAGCCATGGGCGCAGTCTAGTAAAAGATATTTATACGCAGACTTTGTTTCACTTCTTCGTTTAGCTATAAAAATAATATAGTTTAGTGAAACTGTGTAAAGAGTGTGATGTAAATGTTTGTGCAATTATTTCCTACTACACTTAAACATGTTTAATAAGAATGATTTTGAAAGACTGATTTTGATTGAAATATACATTATTTAAAATCACATTTTATAGCATTTTTATTACTGACAGTACCTTCGTACCATTTTACTAATTTTGGGATTCGTTTATGAGTGGTATTTTGGTATTAAAAAGGAATAGGTCATAAATTATTGTAAGCTCATGAATTTCGAAGAGAATTAAAACGGCATGTATTTAATGCGGCGACTAAGTAAAGCGAATACAAGTTTCAAAAATAATAAGTGACCATGTATAATGGGTTGGCAGTTAATAAGGAGTATCGTAATAAGTAAAATGTAGCATATTAATATGTCAGTAACAAGCTTCGTTTTAATTTAAACTAGCAGCATTTTATTTTTTTGGGAACTGAATTAGTATCTAAGCGGAAACTTGATGATGAATAAAAAATAGAAAATGGACATTAATAAATAAAACAAATTTCAATATTTGGCAAATGATTTTGTCTTAAATGAAGTGTTTCGTATAAGTAAATAAGACGCTTGAGTCTTTTAAAACAAGTTGACGGAGCCCTGCTTCGCAGGGCTCCTATTTTTGGGTACAGGGTCACAAGGAAACCTAACATAACCTAACTACTAACATTATTAGTCGCCAAGTCATTATTCATAGCTCCTCGGCTATTATTTCAATTGACTTGTATAGTTTATTTGCTACCTAAGTGCAGCTGCTAGTTTTAAGATTTTATAACACCCTTAGTTTTGAATCTTATTTAATATAATAGTCGCGAAAATATTTAATCGCTAGCAACTTATTTTATTAGTTGCAAACATTTAGTCATCTTTTAAGTTATTAGGCACTCGGAAAATAATAAGCTAATTAAAACCAGACAAGTGAAGAACTACTGAACGGAGTTTTGTACTGTTTTGTTCACAAATAAATACTGTGATTCTCGAGGAAGGTGCATCTAGCTGTAGGTATTATTTACCGGGTTGCATGCAACCGCAAGCGAATTTTAGTTATAAATAAATGACAACGAGGCACATAACAATTAATAATTATGCTTATCACAAAATACGTAATCACTGGATGGATATCAAATACATAACCACTGGCTAAACAATCAAGGTTTCTAATAAAAAATTGTAGCAATAATATTAATATATCTAACGCGATACAGTTTAGCAATAATATTAATATATCTAACGCGATACAGTTTATAACGCAAATATTTTTGTTTAGCTAATCTTATGCAAATAACTCTACGAAACAACAAGGTAAGCTTATGGAGTGGACTTGGCTCGGGTACTATCTGCCTCCTTGGAGAGTTGGCAATGTGTTATCTTGTGTCCAAAACATATGCACCTCTCTGTTTAACACACGCACACAGACGCATATAATTATGTCTAGCTTGTTTTGTTATAACATTTTATTTACCTTGACTTAGTTGTTGGTATGTGTGATTCAAATCTACTTAATGTAAAACTCATTTCTCTAATTTATACCCCAAAAAATGTTGCATGTAATTAACATGCATTTTTTTTTAAATTTGCTTCTAATTCTGATTCTGACACAGTCATCTTCTCTATAATTTTAGATTTTACCCTAATTTGGCTTGGTCCTTGGTGGCTGTCAGAGCTGAGATTACCCCAATAGTGAACAGTAAAGACTGTATTTTTGACATATTTATTCGATTAATGGCTTGTGTTTGAACAGCTTTTGTCAATAATAAAAGATTAGTAGTAGAAATCAAAGACGTGAACTCAGTCTATATAACTAGAAGAATACTTGCTCACCTGCATGATTATTCGGTTACTGCTTCTTTTTAATTGCTAATGATATACATAACTGATGTAAGATTTTCTTCTTGGGTTTACGCGTCTGTTACACATTGAAATTAAAATACATTTTATAACTTTAATCGCGATATATTAGTTTGACTGAGGTGACATTTTCAACCGAATGATAAAAAAACTAAATTTTTTATTACTAGCCGACATTTCAATTTCTTTACAGAAGTCGTGGTCACGGCAGACTGTAATGACCACGACTTCTGTATATGTGTGTTTTATTTCAATGATGTATTAATGGCAATAAATAAAGAACAAATACAATCATACACAAGAAAATAAGTATAGGTACATAGCTTGTTTTCATGTATTTTGCATCAATTAGCAGCATAAGTTGCATCACATCGAAATAAAAGTATTCCACTGTTATGTTAATATTATAATTAGGCTCTGTTTCAAATATTCTATTTTGTAATGGACTTTTGAATATGTAATGCAGTATACAATAATAATATAATATAATCCGGTACTTGTTTTCGTTATAGTTGTACTTCCTATTAAGAATAGGCCCTTTTCATTCAGCCTATACTGCGAGCTAATCAGCCTTCTGATTAATGTTACCGACTATCTCTCATTATGAGTTTCAACACGTAAATATAGTAATAATTGATAAACATAATTGGTAACCGCAGCTTTTAACAATGTTTCTAGAAAATACGGGGAGATTAGTAAACAAATTGAGTAGATAGTTCCTAATTAAACACTGTTTTATTTCTCTCCTGCGAAAAGTCAAAAACTATCTCAAACTAGAAGGAGCATTATGGTAACCAGATAACTGATAAACTTAGATACCTACTTATTTATTCATACATCTGATTTTAAATAAATTGGTGGGAGTGGCAATAAAAATCAAGACCTTTGGCTCGCTCAGTCATTTCATTAGCCAAGATTTTTTGTTATTTCATCGCTTTCTTCTCATTTAAGCGTGATACCGAACTCTGATGTTGGTGTGTCTGAACTGTCCTAAGGTCGCCGACACGGCGCGGCGTCATTCGATTCGTGCTTAAATACATGACCTGGAACCGACGGCTAAGGTATCTGAAGCATGGCAGTGCACTATTGTGTTTCATTGTTGCTGTCGTGGTGATAGTAGAACATAGCGGCTTTATTGGATTATATAGTTATCACTCACCGTTAGATATTAGGAGTACCTATTTGGTTAGTAGTAGAGCTAATTTCAACATGAATGCTCAACAGGGGAAGTACAGAACATTGAAGTAAAGTAACAGTAACTATATTTTTACCGTATATTCAGCGAGTTTGCGTGATTTTTCCCTCTACCTCATACTACTTCTCCTCCTTTGAGATGGGAAAAGAACCCATCTGAAAGGGTGGCAACGCACTTGTGTCTCCTCTGGTGTTACGTGTATCTATGGGCGGTGATAATCGCTTGCCATCAGGCGAAACGTCTGACATAAAAAACCGGCCAAGTGCGTGTCGGGCCACGCGCAATGTAGGGTTCCGTAGTTGCCCATAATGACTTGCTGCAAAGAGTATTAATGTACAACAAATCCGACTGTTTATTTTGCTGAAAAAATAATTTTAATAACACTATTATAAGAACCTAAGTTTTGTTTAGAAAAATACTAGGTATGTATCCAGTTATGTATACAGAAGTCGTGGTCATTAACATAAAATGTGGTTTCCAAGATATACTACTACTATACATACGTAGTACCGTAGTACATTACATACCAAAGTACGTATATCTTTAAGATTAAGCCAGCGCGCCCAATGTAAACTCACAGAAATAGGAATTTATAAGTTAACCGACGATTACTGGTAAACTAGTGATATCTACTTAGCCGTGATAGTTTTCCTTTTAAATTCGTTATATGTACTACATCTGTGATTATTTTCACCTCTTCCAAATTAATAGTTTAGCCGGCAGAGAGGGGGGGACACTTGAGTCTAACAATTTTTTTCACTTAAAAGCTTGATATTTGACAAACCAATCACTTGATCGAAAAATGATTTGAGCAAACTAATAATATTTTTTTAAAACCTATTCAATGATACCCCACATGATGGGGTACTCAACCAAAAAATAATTCAACCCCACTATATATGTAGGGGAGATACCCTTAAAAATTTTTTTTTCCTAATTTTTATTCTACAGTTATGTTGCAATACCTTATGTCTATATTCATATCAAATATCAGCTTCCTAGCACCAGGCGTCTTTGAGCTAGGCTGCGGACGGACAGACGGACGGACATGACGAAACTATAAGGAGGAACCCTTATAGTGTGGACTACGGAACCCTAAAAAGTTGGCTAAAATACCATAAAATGTACCCGCGTACATTTTGAAGAGATACTGCATAATAATTTAGTATGTTATATGAGTATGCAGCATAAATTTGAGAAAATGTAACCGATCAAGTTGCTAAGATGCCATATGAAGCAGTGACTCGTAGAAGCAATTATTATGTCACAAAAACTGCAAAAAATTCGCTAGCTATGCATATCCACCGAGCAAACTCAAAAACAAATATAATTATTTGAGCAAAAATATTGCATCATTTTAGTCGTGTGATACGAAAACATAAAATAATGTTTTATCATTACAAACTACGCGTAAAATAAACCTTCCACATATAATACTGTACGCCGTGCCCGCAAAGCCTTTTATTAAAAAATATAGATAGCGCTTTGTCAAACATCGCATCGGCCACATTTGTTGGAGTCCGTTGTTGCAATACGTGTATAGCATTGTTTGGTCACTACGCAAGAAAAGGTCAGTAGCACAGTTAGTGGTTATTTTCTCAACTTCAAAGTAAAGCATTTCACTAATTCGAATTTAACGCATTCGCTAAAACCACATCAAATTTTGCAACATAAAAATTTTATATTTTTGCTCTATAGTAAAGATGAAGGTCAATCGTGTTATTTCACCAGGATTTCCTATATAGCGTAACGTAAAAGCTTGAAATAGCTATAGTAGCAAGTGTGATCATAAGTTAAGTCTGAAAAAAATATGAAAAATCAAAAAAATCTAATAAGTAGAAATCGTCTTTACCAGCTACCCCTCAGTCCTTAAAAATTTCAGATGACGAAATGTGTCATATGATACCTGCTTTACCTATTCGTTTTGTGGTGGTCAATGTTTAAATGAATATTGAATAACTGATTTATGTCCAACTTAGGTCATGTTCTAGTTTAAAAATCGTTCCTGGTAACAAGTATAATCACTCTTTGAAATGATGCTGGTATAAAACTAATATTGTATCTTGGCAACTGAATTCGTCGTTGATAAGAGTAGTAAATCTATGCTGGTTATAACGTCCACTGCAGCTCAATGTCTAAGGCCTACTAAAGATCAAAAGCTGGTTCTTAATCTGCATTTAATGAAAGCTTTAAGACCTCAAATATGCTGTATCCTTTTTCTTGCTTACGTTGGCAGTACCAGAGATAATTTGGTCAAATCGTAAAGGTATAAAAATATCTAGTAGGTACCATTAAATAACGAGGTTGAACTTTTGCATCACACCTGCAATGCCTCTGTGTAACACTTGTATATAGTTCCATTTACGCTGCACGGTTTACCACATCTATATCCATCGTTTGCTGTATACGTTGCTAGGATTTTAGAGCTTAAAATAAAGGCTTAAGATCGAAGATAGTCTGCGTGGATTTGTGTATAGCATTGCTTTTGATGCTTAGTGTACCCGGTGCCACTCGGTAATAATTGTGAAATTATATTTTATATGCACTCTATAGATACTATAGCTAGTTTTCAGTGGCTAAATTGTTGCCATCATCTTGTGCAATATTTTATTTAAGCGCTCTCTGAAAGTATTAACATAGATGGTCACGTATAACGATGTAGATTTTATTTTTAGTACTCAAAATCTATATATTCTACGGTTTTCCATATCAACAGTAAGTTAAGTTCAGGCTAAGATCACTTTATTGCCTCAACACTTTGGATTTCTAAAGATGAGATCTCATCTCATCATTTCAAATTTATAAAATCTAGTCACAGTAGCACAGTTAGCTAGGGAACCATCGGAACGGCTTGGCCAATGTTATGGTCTTTTTGTGTATATTTGGCTTGAGAGTAGGTCGTAGGCGTTTCATACGTCTAAATTGAATACGTTAACTTTCTCAAGAGGTGATAAGGGTGTCGGATGACAAGACAGCTTGTTCCTTACAAAATTACGCATTTGATAAAATTCCTGGTCAAAACGAATAAACTAGTTACAAGTTCTGCATATCAATCGTAAACGATTCGGCGAATGGCTCCAACTGGCATTGCAAACATTCATTGACAAACACAATTTTATTCCCAAAGGTCGAAAATATGTTTATTAACCACCATATATGACACATACTATCATAAATACCAGAAACATGCTTCATGGAATCACGTTTTAAAATTATGACGATGATAATTTTATTTCAAACCACATTAAATTTCAATTCAGGAAGCAATGCTGATACAAATTCCACATTCACATCACTGGCAGATGGCGGCACACATTAAGCATCCCACACAAATATTTTATAGTTCGTAAATATATAAAGCTAAGAGGGTCCAAACACATAAATTGCAAAACTAATATTAATATAGGAATATTAATTATATGTACTTTATTGTATTTGAACCGAAGCATGTGGCGTTCCATATTCTCTGCCTACCCCAATGGGAGACAGGCGTGACGATATAGATAGATAGAATTATATGCAATGTCCATTGTACGGACATTGGGCGCATTAGTTGTATAATAGATAAAATGAGGAAATGAACATTTGATAACCAACTAAGCAGCCATTCATTGCGTTCCGTCCAATTTCATTAATTAACGGCCGATGCACTGTTCCCGCGAGCAACAACTATTATTACCAATATATAGACTGCTCATGGTCTAAGCATTTACTATCGTTACTACGTTAGTACTATCGTCTAAGTTGCAAGCGACTGTCTAAGGTTGATGATCTTTCTATTGATCTAAACATAATATAATAGTTAGTTCGTACAGGCTTGATGGGTGAAATAAAAGTAAAATATATAGACCAACTAATCTAAAGGCCGGCGCTCATACGGTGAAGCGCAGCGTAGCACATTTTTACTGTCAAACTACTACGGACATTGATCTCATTTTAAATAATGACTAAAATGAATTAACAAAACACTGTCTACACGCACGCACACACAAACTACTATTATGTAAATATATAATGTCGATAATAGTTTGTCAGTGAAAATTATCTTCGCTGCGATTCGCTATATATGCACCAGCCTTTATTCACGGTAGGTATATCCTAGTATAACATCTAGATGCTAATAAGACACCTAATAAACTAATTGTACTATCTTTATCTACTTTCTCTGTAGCCTTTAGTGAGCATGCATGTTTGTCTGGTGGCGTAAGCGGCGTTTACGTAGTAGGCCTGCTGCTGTACCTATTCACAGCTGGATGGGGCGTATAGTGGCGCGGAATGTGCTAGCTTTACACATACTCTACAATACTGTAAGTGCGCTCCAAATTTTAGTATTATATAACAATTATAATTTAATAATTTACCTAATCCGAATGAAATAAGTTTCAGTTGATAAGTAAAATGAACGTATAAGCTCAAATCTAAATAAGGCGAAATCTGCTACTCATTTCATCTACAGCTATGAAATATTATTAAAAGCAGAGTAGAAACCATGTCGATTCTCCTATAATTCAAATGCATACGAACGTTAGTCACGTGTGAAACACCGGCGCTGATTGAGACCGTTCCGACTACCGAGTGTAAGTGTGGTCGCCTGGGGGGACGGGACCACATACCTACTACGTCACACAATGCCAAGTCAAGAACAACAGTTGTTGTACGATTTTGATTCTTATTCCCTACGCCATAAGAATGTAGACGTCATAACGTGCTACGTCACAGCGCCAAGTCAAGCTCAACAGTTGCGAACCGATTTTGATTCTTATTGCCTACGTCATAAGAACGGTACATAGGTCAAAGTGTCTAGCTTGCTGAGGGTACAACTAACGCCGCTTACACATGATTGTGTATGTATGTCATTATGTTTATTGAATATGATGAAGTACGATATTATTGCTGTTGATTTGCGTTTGGTGGATTGATTTTTATTTTGTAACTGGCTTTAATAATAATTATATCCCCATACAGCTCTTACTGCCGCGTTTCTGTCAGTAATGATATGTCTTAAACCATTTTATAGTAAATTAGCTATAACTTCTAATGAAAGAATTAGTTAAAATATAACATAAATATGTCAAATTTAAATTATTACTTTTAATGTAATATTCTTTTATCCCTGAAATACCTAATACCTATTTACTGATTAATATCTTTTATTTTATTTATTATAACTTAATTTAAACTGTCGAGTATCTGGCGTCCAGAACAAAATCAAACCGCGCTGACGTAGTGAGTTTAGTATGTCCTGATCGGGTACAGTGCGATAGTGATAACAGTGCTAGAGGTGTTGAACGCAAAAAACGAGTAAGAAAGCGGGTAGACCGCTATACTTGCTCGTAACATTCATCCATCCGCAATACCAGGCCCGTGAAAGTTCCATACATGGATAAATTTCATATAATCAGCGTCATCTACCGATGAGGGCAAAAACTAAAGAAAAAGCGACAACTGAACGGTCATTTCGCCAGCAGTGATAAGATCTGCGTGGCGCAGTGGGAGCGTGCTCTGTATATAAATTAGATGACCGTGGATCGAATCCACGGTAACCAAGAATTACATTTTGTGATTTTCATTTTTTTTTACTTTTAAATTGCATATTTTACATAATAATTGTCATTTACTTATATATTAACACCGAAATTCAACATTTATTTTATTTTGAAAAATGAATCCACTACTAACGCCATCTATACGATCGGAATAAAAATAAAATTGTTTGTACGCCATCTAGCGTAGAGGATGCCTATTGAACTTTTTCCTTACAGGGAGTTGCGCATCTATACCAGTATATCTGTATAATCTATGCGCAATACCATCAGTACATCCGTGAACATGGCGCTTGCAACAGTGCCGAAATATCGGTTACTCCAAACGAAGGTACGTGGTATATATCCCGAAAGACAATTTAAATTAAGTTTAAATGACCACGAAAGTTTAAATTCTTTATTATATTTTTTTTAATTTTTAATATTATAAATTATTATATTATTATTTATAATATTAATAAATTAATATTATAATATTAACATTAATAAAAGTAATAAATATAATAGAAATTAAAAAAAAATAACTTGAAAATGGTAAGTAATTTATTTTCAACTTTTGATTCTGCTACTAATATTTTTAAGTTGGAGGAAATATTATATTCTCTCATTTCTTCCTGCAATTGGCTGCTGAACTTGGAGGTGGTTAGTTCGATGCCTATTTTGGACAAATATTTGTTAAATGAGCCCGATATGTTCTGTGTCTAGATGTAATAATGCCAGTAAAAGGAATACTTGTCTTAACAATATAATTATACTTACTACTGTTTACTATATGACAGGAGGCAGCGATAGCCTAGTGGAGATACCAACAGACTGCCATGCAGAGGGTATCAGGTTCAAATCCACGGCGCGCACCAATGACTTTTCGGAGTTATGTGCGTATTGAATTGTTAATTATCGCTTGTCCTGTGCCTCGAAGAGCACGTTAAGCCATCGGTCCCGGTTGTCATGAAGACCTTTGACAGTCGTTACGCCCTGTAACCAACCACTGTCAGTACCTTCTAAATAAACTGACACTAGTCTAAACCATGGAATATCGCTAACCCTTCGGGTTGCGGAGGTCAGACAGGCAGTCGCTCTGTGGAAAAGGAATTAGTAATAACTAATATTCAGGCAAATCCGGTTAGACTAATAAGCGGACCCCAGATTGAAACTGGGATAACGCTTAGAGGATGATGACTGTTTAATATATGACAGTGCTGAGTGTGCCTAGTTTGGATGTTTGTTTTTCGTGTGAGTGTGTGGCCAAGTCTGGTGTCGGAGTTTTCAGACCGCCCGAAGGCCTCCGTAATGGCCTAACGATCCTTATCCAGAACCAAAAATTTATCTTCTAAGCGATATAAACATTCATCTTCTGGAAAATTCTCATCCTAAGAGACTAAGTTGAGAATTGGAAGTTTTAAGGGGAACTTCGTCATTTTTGAAGAATGGAGCACTAAATTACAAATAATTGCTTCTATTTACCACTTTCCTTGTCTTTTTTGGATGGCGTAGTAAGTTAAGCGGCCGACTTGCCAATTAATACCAGGTTCAATGCCCACTGGACAACACTTACTTTAATAGTAATTGAACTATAATTTAATACATTGTACTACTCTTCAGCCTTCTTTTTCTTCATGGAAGGAAAGTTTCAATCTATATGTGGACTGAAACCTGAATTTGGTAGGCTCTATTAACTGCGTAGCTTTATATCATCGATGGTACTTCGTCCCAGCGCTATAGATAATGCGACATGACACTCGATCGGGCCGTTGTTATGCAAATCAGTAATCGCCATTTGGCGCCGACACTTGATAGCACGATTAGTTCCAACTATTTTGATCGATTTCCTCCAAGCGGTATTAGGAAGGTACTCTTAGTGCCTATTTGAATATAATAGAATATGGATCATTTTGATATGTATTCTTTGCATCGTAACTGTCATAGTTGCAAGGAGTGTCGCGACGTCTCCTGTGTGGTTATGGGCTGGCTACGTCTGTTGCAGGATAGTAGTCAGTGGACTTAGCAGGTCCTCCAATGGAGGCAAGGGTTTGCCAAGTGTTAGATGCCTTTCAGCAAGATCAATATCTTAGGAAGGATGGCGGGTAGTGGCTGCACGGTGAAAACAGAAGTTAGGGGCCGATGGCGTACCTGAGTCTAAGTAAATCAGTAGATTGCAATAGGCTGATGAAATGAGATGAGGGATCCTTTGCCTCAGTAACTTCGTAACTAATGCAACTGTGCCAAAATATGGGATAGTGGAATCATAGACGTGATATACGTCCCTAAGGATTCCAACACTAGTAACCACGCCAGAAACTTACAAGAAAATATCTTAGACTTACCAGCATATATAAGCCAGCATAAGCCCTTACATATCCCAAGTTCAATGAACCAGCATTAAAGAAAAATAATTCTTAGCCAACTCAATATGTTAAAGGCACTCGGTTTTACTTGCAACTGATTGCAGTCGTTCAGGAGAAAATCCGTGGTACTAAGCTCAAATGGTTATCAGAAAACAGTTATTTTTATCCTTCGTTTCAAATACAGAGTACTTAAATGGCCTCAAATCGTAAGGCAATGGTGATCTGATTTACATAACAAGTGCGTAAAGGTAAGGAAGCGAATTGCTGTAAAGATTCACAGAAAACAATTGGAAGGTATTTAAGGTAAGTTATATATAATGATCTAAAATGTAATGGAAGAAGTAAATATATAAAGTAACGTACACTGACGGATTCATAAACTGCATCAAATTAATAGACGACTTTGAATAAATATTTTAACCAAGTATGCAACATTTCTATACAGATTTAAATTGAAACCTCTAGATTCGTTCGTGAACTTTAAAACACGCTGTTCTGCTAGGGTCATATCCTTAAGTTTAAGTTTGTGTACTGGAAAGGACCTTAAGACCTTTTTGAAGAAAAATTGAAATTTAAGGAAAATTAGTTTAATAAAAAAATTGGTTTTAACAATAGACACAAACTTTATGAAAGGGTTTATTTATGTTTTAATAAGGTGTATTACCTCCACGTGCCCTTATTACGGATTCTAATCGGTTCCGCATAGATTTTATTAGGGTTATTAAAATATCTTGCGGAATATTGTCCCATTCTTCTGAAAGTGCTGTTCTTAGTGCTTCCACTGTCGTGGGCACAGGATTTCTCGCATATACAGCTCTTTTTAAATTGTTCCAAACATGCTCAATGGGATAAAGATCCGGGCTGCGTGCTGGCCAATTCATTGTACGTTCCCAACCTCTTCGCAATATTGTCGAACTTGTGCAGCAGCGTGCGGCCGGGCATTATCCTGCTGAAGAAGTAAAATTTTCGCCTATGAATCCCATGTAAGGCACCACGTGATCTTCTTAGATCTCTGTTATGTAGCGATGTGCAGTCAAACCCTCTCTATTACCGTTTTGACGGACTATGTCTATGAACACAAGTTCTGTTCGCCCATTCATCGATATGCCACCCCAGACCATACACGAACCGCCTCCAAAAGGAACACACTCCTCAATGCAACTTTGAGCATTTCGCTCCCCACGTCGACGATAGACTCTTCTGCGACCATACCATCTGCACCATATAAACATGTCCTACACTCGTCCGTGAACAATACGGAGGCCCATTGCTCTTCTGTCTAATTTAGGTGATCACGCGCAAATCTTAAGCGAGCTTGTCTGTGAGCTACAGACAACTTTGGACCATTTGTTGGTCTAAAAGGGGTGATATCCGCTTTCTTTAACCTTCCTTTTATTGTTCGTGCACTCACATTTACTCCACACACTTCATTAAGCTCTGTCTTGATGTTAACTGACGTGAGGAAACGATTTCGCAGGGAAGTTGTAACAATAAATCGATCATCACGACCGGTGGTTGCTCGAGACCTGCCTGTACCACGTCTCCTTCTGTAAGAACCTGTCTCCACAAACCTTCTGTATATTCTAGAAACCGTAGACTGGTTTAAATTTAAATTTCTACCAATTGTAACGTTTATTGGTGTGTTGAGAGATAAATTAGTTTTTTTTTTGTTGGTTACAAAATATCATTTATTTGGCAAGCGTTACACAGAATAACCCGGTAGATAAGACTAAGACTCAGACTCAGGGCAGGGTAGGCAGGCAAGCTGACTAGGCTTCGGTGTTGCAGCAGAGAGAAAGGCACTTATCTCAGCGGCGTCCAGGGTCTAAGAGGGACGATTCGCTGTCGCGCCGCGGTATTTATGTGCCGCAGGTAAGCGAGGCGGCCAGTCAGAAGTAGTGGGGGTACCGCGACGACTACCACGTCACACCCCCCCCCCCCTTTAGGCCGAAATTTTTCCTGGGGGAAAAATCCCTGGCCCCCTGCCGCCGACATCGCCTGGAACAGAGAAGGAGAAGTGGTGTCAGTGTTTTATGTGCCAAACACCACCTAAAAGAAAATTGGTTATGTATAACCCCAACCTTTCATACATCACGCATTCAATGGACCCCTTTAATAACAAAAAAATCCTTCATATCTCACACACATGCCAGATACACTCACAACCAGTGCACTAGCTATCATTCAAATCAATCAAGCTTGAATGCTAAACACATCAAGGATTACACTTAACTGAGATAGTCTAGTATGGTAGATGAATAATTAACATTTACTAGGACACTCTTCAAAACAATTGTTTAGAATTCTTATATATAAGTTAAGTTAAATGGAATACAAAAAAGCTGCTCAGTTTATGGAATATCTATTATAAAATTATTGCATAAAACAATTAAAACAAAAAGGTCACCTGCGATAACAAAGGAGTGAGTGACAGGTCATAAAACTCAACGCAGGTAGTCGAGACCAATGTAGACGAGAGTAAGCCTTATGTGCGCGGAACAAGGTATTATTCGGAAGGCGCGCTAGCGGCTCGCTAAATAGAATGGGTTAATATTAATATCTCCGAGCCTACTTTATAACATTACGAAAACAAAGTGATTAGTACAACAAGTAAAATAGATTCAAGAATCTTCGAACCCGTGAGACGCAGTTGATTACAATTTTAACCACTGAGTCAAAACAAAAAGATCTTAAAGATAGAAAAAAATCGGTTTTACTATAACGACCTTTATGGACTGTGGGTGAGCAGAAGTAATTACGACAAAAATTTGGCGAGATTTTTTTTATGAGATAATCTATTGTTTGTAATTAATTAATTTTAAATCTTTAATATGCCATTCGCCAACTGGCTTGCCAGTCATATCAGACAATTTGTAAACTAAAGGAGACTTTTTAGCTACAACTTTGCATTTAATAAATTTAGGAGCGAGTTTTTTATTGAAATATTTATCTTAATCGCTTAAATAGTAAGTACGCCGCCACACAATATCGCCGACATTGAATTCGGCCGGTTTACGACGAAGATTATAAGAATTACAATTACGTTGGTGAGCGGCTATCAAAGCTGCCTGTACCTTTTCAAAGTTAGGAGACAAATGGCCGAGGGCCTCCGCTTATGTATCACGCGGTTCGAAAACGATATTAGGGTCAGATTTGTTAATCACATAGTGTGACCCACAAGTAACCAATTCACGACCAAAAACCAGAAAAGATGTAGAATAGCCAGTTACCTCGTTTACTGCTTAATTTATTGCAAACTGAACCTTAGGAACAACCAGATCCCAAACGCGCTGATCTCGTTCGATAAAAGTAGAAATAGCCGTCATAATAGCTTTATTATAACGCTCGACTGAGTTTACATGGGATGTATACAGCGGCGTATAATGCAAATTAGGAATTTTGTATTTAGTTATCAAATTTTTAAATGTAGTACTAATGAATTGCTTACCATTATCGAGAACAATAGTTGACGGAATACCATGGACCAAAAAAACATATTCTTCTAAAATTTTTGTAATTATTTCGGCAGTAGCTCGTTTGATGGGAAAAAGCATACAATATTTGGAAAAACAACAAGAAACAACAAAAATAAAATTGTTTAGTCTTCTAGAAGTAGGTAGTGGACCAATTAGATTAATGCTTAACATCTGAAATGGTTTATAACAAGACTTAGATCTACCCATATGACCTAAGGTTGAATGGTTTTGATGTTTGTGAGCTATACACACATCACACGAATTCACAGCCTTAACAACGTCGGAATACATATTCGGCCAGTAATAATTTAATGCCAAGCGCTTGTAGGTTTTAAAAATACCTAGGTGACCAGCCGTGGGCAGCGAATGGTCCTCAGCAATAATATTAGATCTTTGTTCAGACGGAATAACGACGGAATGACCTCATTCCATTGAAAATCTCGAGTTAAAGGATTAAGACACTTTTTAAAACGATATGATTTATTATTAATAATTTGGTAGTCCACGAAAGATGTGGGATTATTTAGACAACCTTTATAAATGTTTAGATACCACGAGTCGTTAGTAGACATTGGGAGTGTTAGGTTTAAATTAGGAGTAATGTCATTATCATTGATAATGGCTGCAACGGGAACAGAACGAGACAGGCGGTCGGGCAATATGTTGTCTGAACCACGACGATGTCGAATCTCGAAATTGTACGACGAAAGACGAACACCCCATCTGGCCCAACGACTAGTAGGATTATTAAGTTTTAGAAACCATTTGAGCGCAGCGTGATCAGTGTAAACAATAAACTTTTTACCGTTATCGACATAACAACGCCAGTGCTCGATGGCAGATAACACAGCGAGAGCCTCGCGCTCAGTAGCGCTGTAATTCTTTTCAGCATCAGACAGAGACTTACTGAAATAGGCTATGATTTTTTCTTCGCCCTTCAAAACCTGGCAGAGGACAGCGCCTACGCCGTAGTCGCTGGCGTCCGTGTGTATCTCAAAAGGTTCGGAGTAGTCCGGACAAGATAAAATAGAAGGAGAGGACAAGCAGTCTTTCAATTTGATAAAAGCCTGGTCCGCCTCTTTAGACCAACAAAAAGGGGGAGCCTTTTTACCTTGAGAGGTTAATTTGTTTAGAGGTGACGATATACGATTAAAATTTGGAATAAATCGCCTATACCATGAAGCCACGCCTAGAAAACGACGTAGTTCCTTTTTAATTAGAAGGGGTAGGGTAATTAATTATGGCATCAATTTTATCAGGATCCGCATGGAGACCTTGCGAATCGACAACGTAACCTAAATATTTTATTTTATCACGAAAGAAATTACACTTGTCTAAGTTTATAGTGAGATTTGCCATTTTCAATTTTTCGAAAATACGTAATAAAAGCGTAATACGTTCTTCAAACGTTGACGATATACTTACAATGTCGTCGATAAAACAAAAGACCTTATTTTCAAATTCAGGACCGTAAAACAAAGTGTCGACTAAACGTTGCTGAGTTGCAGGTGCGTTTGTTAGACCAAACGCCATCCTTTTAAAATGAAACGTGCCACGAATAGGTACATAGAAAACGGTCTTAAAACGATCCTCCTCTTTAATTAACGTCTGCCAGAAACATTAAGAAATATCTAAACTAGATAGGTATTTAGCGTCTCTCAAGTTATCTAGAATTTCCGAAATGTAGGGCAAATTATAAGCATCTTTTCTAGTAACAGAATTCAATTTACGACTATCTAAGCAAAATCTTAGTTCGCCGTTCTTTTTAGGGGTTAGAATAACAGGGTTAGACCAAGGACTCTCAGAGGGTTCTACGACATCTTCCTTCAACATTTCGTGTAGTTGTTGTATCAAAATGCGTTGTTTATCGGGAGACATACGATAATAACGCTGACGAATAGGTGGGCTATCGCCTGTGTCAATAGAGTGAGTAATGAGAGTTGTACAACCGAGACCCCGCTTTTTATAAGAAATATCGGAAAATTTTGAAATAATGTTATCAGCGGCAGCTCTCTGTTCAATAGATAAATTATTATAAGATACAAGGTGCGGTGAGTCATCGGTCCGCAGCTCTGTAACTTGTGAATCCGTTTCTTTCAATAACAACACCGACTCTAAATGGTTAGGAAATAAATTAAAAATTTGCCAAGAATCCATACCTAGAAAAAAACTGTTTTTAATCCCTGGCACTACATGAAAATTTAGGGAAACTGTTTTATTTTGAAATTCAATAGGAAGAGAGATAGACCCTAAAGAACACAATTTTTCACCACCACCAGTTACCAAACTCAAGGACTGAGAATAATCCAACTGATACTCATTATTTAAAAATAAATTATGAGAATTGTTACCCAAGATTGTAACACATGAGCCAGAATCCAACAGGCCGACTACAGGTTTGCCATTTACAATAACATAAATATATGGCGAGTATTCAATATTAGAATTACGGATTGAGGATAGACTATAACAATTAAAAATTTTTTTTAGATAATTTAACCAATTATTCCACTCAGTTTTATTGAAATTATTTGATTTATTTATTTCCTAATCCTCGCTTATTCGTTTTTTGTATTATTAGCTTTAGGATTACATTTAGGACAATCAGACACACGAAAACCTTTTAGACCGCATTTAAAACATATTAAAAAGTGTGGTTGGTGACAATTTTATAAACTATGAGAATTGGATCGATACCTGGGACAGAACCGGTTGTCGTTTTTATTAGTGGTGGGTAAGTTAATAGCGTTTATCTGTGGTTGAGCGTTAAAGTTTCTATTAGAATAATTATAATAATTTTTCGGTTTGCTATTAGAAAAATTAGGTTTTTGAGGTTGGTGAGCAAACTCGGGCAACAAGATATTGGGTGTGGCTTTGGAAGATTCCCGATGGTCTTTAGTTCGTTTATGAAATATCTCAAATTCTCGACAGACACTAACGAGACTAGGGATATCGGCCACCTTAGCCGTTAAAATAGTTTGATTGTAATATGGCAGGACATTACGCAACAAAATATCGAATTTTTCAGACTCACTAATAGGCACATCAAGACGAAAAAACAAGCCCTGCATTTTAGCAACAAAAAGTGTTATAAATTCGTCCTCAGCTTGAAGGCGAAACCTAACTTCGTTTAAAATTTTAAAATCATAGTCAGTCGGGCTAAAATCACGCTTCAAAAGACAACAAAATTCACTCCAACTAGATATCTGTTCTTTGAGCGAACGATACCAGAACAATGCATCGCCCGTAAATATTTCAAAAGCAAATAGTATCACTTTATTTTCGGGAATACACCTAGCCTGCATAAACTCATTAATTGTTTCAATGAACCCGCGAACACAAGACTTGCCATTATATTTAAATTTAGCGAGTTCGGAAAACAATTTACGATCGTACTTAAAGTCGTCAGAAACGACGGGCGTAGATACAGAGCAGTCCTTTTGTACTACGTGCGAAGTTGGTTCAGATGTACCCGAAATCCAGAGATTTGAAAATAGCTAACTGATTGCGGTAATTGCTCGAAACTATCTCAGCCGAGTCGGTATCAAAAAGGCGGTCCAGATCCAGTCTATTCAATCTAAAGTAAATATGGTTGAGAATAGATTCTGTGCGCGAATAGAGGTTTTGGTCGAATTGTGATCTAAGCAGAGAAATATTATTTGTAGCCCTTAATAAGGAGTTCCGGATAGCCGAAATTTCCTCTTCGGAGTCCAAATCCGAATCCAATATAGTTTCAGAGGGAAACTGGGACGCTAGTGTCGCTATTTGCTGGCTCGGCTACGGAACCAGACTTGTCACCACCCTGAATAATCAGTTCATAAACCAGCTCCGATTTTATCAAATGATTGAAGTTAATTTTAAAAGACATGGCTAAGTTACGTTGAAAAAGGTTAATTCTCGTAAAAAAAAAAACCTAACAGCACCAAAAATCACACAGAGAGGAGTTATACTTATAATATTACAATAAAATAAATGGTAATGTAATTATGTTCACAGTGGGTCGTTTAAAAGAAAGATATTTATTATGTAGCAAGTAAACAAGTTACGTTCGCAATGCGTAAGAATAACACAAATCGGAATCTACCCTCACATAAAAAATGAAATTGTACAATTAAAATAATTCCCAAAACCGTTACTTAGTCTAGTGAAATTGGGTTAGAAAAGAAGTTATAAAAGTACATAAGATGTGGCGCAAGCCTTTAGTCGACTATATTGCCCAATTTATATAAGCTTTAATGCGTTATAATTTATCTAACACATTTAGAAACGAAAAATCAACGACTTACCGACTGTGAACACACTTACACACAGAAACACAGAAAAAGGAAGCAACCAGAAGCCGAGTCAGATGCCTGAGCCCTTGAAACTGTTTGGCGCCAGTGTGTAACGTTTATTGGTGTGTTGAGAGATAAATTAGATACACTATTTGTTGGTTACAAAATATCATTTATTTGGCAAGTGTACACAGAATAACCCGGTAAATAAGACTAAGACTCAGACTCAGGGCAGGGTAGGCAGGCAGGCTGACTAGGCTTCGGTGCTGCAGCAGAGAGAAAGGCACTTATCTCAGCGGTGTCCAGGGTCCAAGAGGGGCGATTTGCTGTCGCGCCGCGGTATTTATGTGCCGCAGGTAAGCGAGGCGGCCAGTCAGAAGTTGTGGGGGTACCGCGACGACTACCACGTCACACAATCGTTCGTTGATCCAAGCTCTCCCGCACCTGTGCTACAATTTGAGCCGCTTGTTTGGACGAAGTATCTATATTATGGTTCAAAAACTCTCGATGAGTTAAAAAACTAACCCAACAATTCTGCTGGCAACAATAATTCAATTGACAAAAGAATAAAAAATCAATGCGAATCAATTTAAAACTTTGCTTTAGATAACACGCAAATCTGATACTACGAGTAAATTTTCTTTTCCTGGCTATATTTATTTGTTTTACTGCAGTTCTAAGAATCTAAAAAGTAATCTAAAAAGTTTACATACTTATTAAAAAAAATCATTTCAAAGTAATCCTGAACTTTGATGCAGTTTATGA
This sequence comes from Euclidia mi, assembly GCA_944739405.2. NCBI lineage: Eukaryota > Metazoa > Arthropoda > Insecta > Lepidoptera > Erebidae > Euclidia > Euclidia mi. The sequence continues at coordinate 20,025,900 of OX123182.2, read as the reverse complement.
GTCCATCAGTTTATATCTTTGAATGGTTTGTAGAGTATATACCTGATTATCATGTAGCATTTACCATGTTCAAGTCAATCCACATTCTTTCACACGCATGTAATAAACATCTTTACTTTTGTAGGAATAGTAAGTACTTGATATTTGCCTTAAAAAAAAATGGAGTCCACAATAACGCAGTGGGCACATTTTCAGCGTGCCATAATATTTTTTTCGGAATTATTGCATTTTTGAGGCGGCATTTTGTTTTGTTCTAACAATTTAGGCATGTTTTGACTACGTTTTAAAATTCTACGCTGAGTTGGAATTTTCTTTTAAGGTTCGGGCCATTTTATTATTCTATCAAATAAAATTAAATTTTCAACCTCCTAAGATGAATATATATTTTTTGAAACCATTTATAGCGTATATTAGTTTTAACCGTAAAATGTTCTACAAGCAATAACCAGATAGCAAGTATATATACGAAAACAATTATTGCTTAAATATATTTTAGCAATAATTGTTTTCTTTTAGTTATTCAAAATTAAGTGCACTTACAGCAGGCCCAGCAAAATCTCATTTTGTCCGAAAGAAATAGTTTTAATGTTTTCAACGCTTTAACATACATACATACATAGACTCACGCCTGTTTCCCGGAGGGGTAGGCAGAGACTACGGAACGCCATTTGCAACGATCCTGACATACTTCACTTGCTTCACTCACTCCCATCAAGTTTCTCATGCATGCTCTTCTGTTAAGGGTACTTCTGACTTGTCCTTTTTTCAGGATGTCTCCAATCTGGTCAGAGAACGTCCGCCTAGGTCTTCCTCTTTGTCCTGTTCCATTCACACTTGCCTTATATATCTTCTTTGTCAGTCTATCGTCATCCATCCTCTCCATGTGCCCAAACCATCTTAACATGCCTTTCTCAATGCTTGTCACTACATCTTCTTTTACCCCACACCACTCTCGTATCACACAATTCTTTACTCTGTCGGTCAAAGACACACCACACATACTTCTCAGTGCTCTCATTTCTACAGCATTTATTTTACTTTCAAATCTCTTCTGCCATACCCAACTTTCACTACCATACATAAGGGTAGGCACTAACACACCTCTATGTACAGCCAAACGTGCCTTTTTGGACACGTTTTGACTGTTCATAAACGCTTTCAGAGCTCCATTCACACTATTACCTGCATTAACACTCCTTTCTATATCTTCTTCATTCTTACCATCTCTTGTAAACAACGTACCTAAGTAAACAAACTCATTCACTTGTTCCACTCGCTGACCATCGATCAAAACATTACAAGCCGTAACGCATTCCTCCTTTTCAGAAACCATAACTTTTGATTATCTTACATTCACTTTCATTCCTTTCCTCTCTAACGCACCATGCATGATTGCTACCATCTCCTGCAACTCCTCCGCTGAAGATGCAAGTATTACCTGCTCATCAGACGAGTAACCCATTCATCCTTAATCCGCAGTCACTATGTTTTAAATCTTGCAAGCAACTGTCCATGAAGAGGTTAAGCAGCCACGGCGACGCTACACATCCCTGTCTAACACCTTTCTCGATGGTAAACGAGTCAGTGTATGCCCCGTTTATCCTCACACAAGCTCTAGAATCCTCATAAAGGGATTTCAGAGCTCGAATGAGGCTGCTGTCCACCCCATTCATTGACAGCACCGACCACATTTCATTCCTCACCACTTTATCGTAAGCCTTTTCCAAATCCACGAATGCGCAATAGACCTTTTGACCTTTGGCCAAAAACTTTTCGGCTATGCTTCGCAAGGAAAAAACCTCATCCGTGCATCCCATACCCTTTCGGAATCCCGCTTGTACATCCCATATTTTCTTGTCGGTTACTTCCATAACTCTTTCAATAAGTACCTTTGCATACAATTTGCCAACAATGCTGAGAAGGCTAATGCCTCTATAGTTTTTGCAATCTTGTTGCGAGCCTTTTCCTTTATAAAGAGGCACAACTACAGCTGTGGCCCAGTCATTAGGTACTCGGCCGGTGCTCCAGCACAAGCTATGTAACCGCTGCAACTGACCAACTATGATGCCCTGTCCAGCCTTCAGCATTTCGACTGTAATACTAACATATCCTGCAGCCTTACCTACTTTCATACTTCACAGTGCCTTCACGATCTCATCCACGCCAATAACGCTTTCATCATTGCTATCGTTACCATTCATTTCAGCTATCGGTGTCTCTATCGCCGATCTTTCAAATAAACTTTCAAAATACTCTTTCCATGTCTTCAGCACGCACGATTCATCATTTACTATCTTTCCATTCTCGTCTTTGATGGATGTGTGTTCTGAGGATTGAGTTCTTCCTCGAACTGCACGAACGGATTTCCAGAAAAACTTAATGTTCCTCTGGAAATGGTCAGATAATCTCGTATCAAACTCATCATTCTTTTCCTCTTTTTTCCTTTTAACCATTTCTTTCACTATTCTTTTTGACCTAACAAACTCTTTTCTTGCTTCATCTATGTCTACACTCGTTGCTTTTCCCATTCTTTCATTTGCTCTGGCAGCCAACCAATCTGACCAAGCTTTCTTCTTCTCTGACACTGCTGATTGTACATCCTTGTCCCACTATGTATTCTTAACAGTTCGTATTTTCCTTCTCTTGATCACACCACATACTTCAGATGCTACACATACTACCTCTTCTTTAAAGGCCTGCCATAATTCTTCCATATCATTTATGCAATCGAACCTCTCAAATTTTGCTATCAATCTTCGTTTATACTCATCTTTCACATCTTTTTCTTGTAGATTTTCTACCTTATTTCTTTCCAAGACCCTATTTTCATAACGCTCTCGGTGTCGCCATCCTTTAAAGAGCCCACTTATCCGGCTCAACACCAAGAAGTGGTCTGTGTGGATGCCGATCCCTCGATATGCTCTTGTATCCAACACATTCTTTCTCAATCGTTCATCTACTATCACAAAATCAATCATACTTCTTCTAACATTTTTCGCCTCTCGCGTATACATATGTATCCTTTTATGATCAAACATGGTGTTTGTCACACAAAGGCTCCACTCCAAACAAATCTCAAGCAGTACTTTTCCATTTTCGTTCACACTCTCATCACCAAATCCATCTCGCTTTACTCCCACCCATCCATTAAAATCCCCTAACAAGATCAATCTTTCAGTATCGTTGCAGTTCCTCATAATCTCTCTTAAACTCACCCAAAACTCCTGCCTTTCGTCTTGCTCATGTTGTGGCATACCCGTAACTATATTGAACGGGGCGTACACCCCCACAATAAAGAGACGAGTAAGTCCTACTTTCATTCTCATCCTCAGTAGCCTAGCATTTACACATTCAAACTCTTTTACACACTCATTCATTCGCGCAGACAGTATTACACCAACTCCCTTACAGGCTCTGGTGGTACTATCTACCCCAGACCAATACGCCGTATATGCACCATGCTTGGTGGTTTCACACCCTTTTCTTTTTGTTTCATTCACACAAAGAACATCAATCTTTCTATCATCCATCATCTGACATACTTCATCCAATTTGCCGTTCATTCCTCCTCCAACATTCAATGTTGCAAACCTGCTCTCCATAGGCCGCTTTTCGCCCTCGCGGGAATGAGACGTGATGGGTTGCGAACCGCGTCGCCGCCGTGTGAGGAAATATTATTTATTGTTCCCATTGCGTTCCCACGAGAATTAGGGTTTTTAAATGTCCATCCCCATAGAGCCCTTTACGGGGGTAAGGCGGAATATCACGTGTGCCCTGTGACTACCAACACAGGCACCCTCCGTTTGCGACCAGCTTACCCACTGGCCACGAATCTCTCGGCACGGGTCGGTTTACACCTTAGATTGGGGTTTTGTGTCGGGTATGCTCCCTGAAAGTTGGTTTAATTTCGGAGTTTTCCTTCTCCTAGACAGGTTGCCAACCAAGGCTAACGAGGCCCATCTCCCCGAAAGAGAACTACATAAATCAAGAACCAATCAATAAAGTATAAATAATAGTATGAATTCTTGAGCGTTGTTATATTTCAAAAGCTCATGACATTTTCTAAAAGCGTGGTAAATAAATCAAGAACCAATCAATAAAGTATAAATAATAGTATACATTCTTGAGCGTTGTTATATTTCAAAAGCTCATGACATTTTCTAAAAGCGTGATTTGATTATTGTGTTAAATTGCCGCGAGACACTATTCAGAATTACCCTATCCTAGACAAGTTACTCCACAAACAAAAATGAAACCTGGCTTGAAAACTAGTTCTGCACACACTTCAAAAAGCGCCACAATCCTCGCTTTTCAGTGAGCGTCGCTTGGGTCGAACTCGCAGCAGCCGACGATCCTTGTTATGTAAATCAAACAGTCCCGCACCAACTGCAAATTACGATTGAACTTTAGCTTCCGAAACCGTACAGTAAAATCCTGATTGGTGAGATTTTGGACGTGAGAGATGGCTACTAAATTATTAATCTTTTTGCTTTCGCCATGCCTCGGAAAGCACGTTAAGCCGTCCGTTGTTTTTAGGAATCAACACCTCTGAATGAACTGACGCTGGACTGAACCCTTGAATATTGCTGTCCTTTTGGGTTGGCAGTCGCTCACTATTCCTTGTAATTCTGAAACTTTATACTTAAATTACCAAAATAAATTATTTCGAAACACGTTTTTTAAACAATGTAAAAGTACTGTTTTATTTAAAATGGTTGGCACGTTGAGCGATTGCTTAATGTTGCAGTTAAAGTCATTAAGTTCTCGCAGTAAGTAATTGGAGAGAGATACGAGTTTCCAAATTCTATTCAAGAGCTATCATGGTTGTTAGGTATGGACTATATAGACTATTTTTATTTCTGTTGGTAAACAAATAATGAGTACGATCTTGCACTGGAAGCGGTCATCAATTGTATGGAAATTCGTTGGGGCATTTCAGTTATTATGCGACCACGTTTCAGACGGAACACAAGCTCGGTCTCGGTTCTTGTCTTAGGTCAAGAATCGCCAGGCCTTGACGTAGACTTTCGGGCGGTCTATAAACTCCGACATCAGAGGCCCAATTCTCCTAATTAACTATATTTGTTCAAAATGTAGTTTCATCAAATTTCAGTGTCATACTCATGTCAAAAATGGTATTGGCCTAAATAACTGATATTTGAATGTTATTGAAATGTTATCGTGACTAGATCGTAAATTGAGCAATGTGTCAACGTCGAATTATAGAAGTCAAATTAGACGATATTGACATTTAATCAGAAGAATACCGATTCTGATTCAATTCAAAATCATAACTCACTTCGTTCAAAATATAGTTTCGATGTCATATGAAATACGAGAATTGGCCTTCTGAGTTAGATTCACATGAATAGAAAGAAGAAGGGGCAAACATAAATTAAGTTGTAAATTGTAAGCCTTAAAGCCTTTCTGAATAAAAAATCCGATCCCCATTTGTTATTCCGAACACTTGTAGACAGGACCTACAGATTACATCTATGAACTTAATGACGTGTGTATTCAAATTGTATGTTGAAGAAGCGACGAGTAGGCTTTAGAACAGATGTTGATCATAGTTTGTAATAACTGTGTTACCAATTAATGAACAATTTTCCCTACCTTCTGATAAAACAGAATAATTTACCATTATGTATGAAGCGGGTCTGTTGTCTGTGGGATCCGATAAAAAAAATACAATTTGACCCAACGTTTCGGCATTTATTACGTCACCCGTGGTTACAGTATGACTCATTTCCTGCCGAAACACCAGGTCAAACATACCATTGTATCGCTCTTTCTTAGATATTAACGAATATGCGACCCGCTGCATAAGTTTTGATATGTGTACAAACTGAAAGATTTGTGTGTTTTTTAATAAATTATTGTATATAATTACGTTAGTCTTTAAGGTAAGTATCTATGGGTTTTTCTGCCTGACAATAAATTATTTATTATCATTATTATATTTTTTTACAAAACAGGGTTGATATCACGCCCAATACGCCACCAACGCATATTTTATTTTATGTTGGCTAAAGGAGAATGACCATTTTTGTATGGAAGTTGGGCTAAGTTTGCTTCTTGATGGTTTGACCAGTAATATGTAGAAAATATAGTCGTAATTAAATCAGGAGAAAATAAATACGAAATTCGGCGGCAGTTCTTAGATATCGGACATTTAAGATGCCAAATATATTGAGGTTAAGTTTTGTAATAGTCATATGATTTAATCATATTAGTAGTAGTAAATTAGTTAATTAACGCCCGTGCTTTGGAGAGTAGGTACGTTAAGCCGTCGGTCCGGCTGACATGAAGATCTTTGACAGTCGTTACGGGGAGTCAGTTCCCTCAAATAAACTTATACTGGTCTAAACCATGACAAATCGCTATCCCTTTGAGTAACGGAGGTCAGACGGCAGTGGCTATGTCGAAAAGCTGATATTCTGACCTATCTGGTTAGTCTTGTAAGCGGGCTTCTAGGCGTTTAAGTATTGGATGCAACTGAGATAACGCTAGGACTATGACGATATGATTTAATCATATTATCGGCATTTATTTTAAGTATACCCCGACGGGAAAAAGGCGTGATGTATGTTATTTTAAGTCTCTAATATACATATATTTGATACATATAGAATATAGTTGTAACAATAAGTGGAGCTACGAAGCAAAGCTACATAATTATAATATATGAACACCTGTACATAATATAAGTTTGGGTTAGGTATTTTCAGTCTGATATATTATATTTCTTACTGAGAATTCTCAATATCATGTGGTACAATTCATGAGAATTCAATGACGCTAGTTGACAAAAGATAATCTCATTCCTTTGGACTGTATATTATAAAGTTGGCATTAAAACTAAACTGTTTAATGCTTAATAGGCCAATGAAACACAGTTATTATGTTATTTTCATTTTATTTGTTATTATAAATCTTCTTCAGATGAATCATATTCAAATCAAGCAGGAGCTTGAATATCGTATACCATAATGGGGTGCAGGTTTAGCCTCAGAAGTTGCAACAGCTTCAATCAATGTGTAGCATTCTAAACATAAGACTCCATTTAATTCCTGAAACAAAGAAGTTAAAGTCCGTCTGAGTATACGGTTAAGAGAGATAATTGTAAGAATTGCGAAGAGAAGAAAACAACACTTACATAGACTGGCGCTTTCCATGATGTCAAAATATTGAGTGCCGAATCAGATAGCTCGTCCAAAGAACGGACGTGCCGTGCTGCAGTGGTACCGCAAAGGAACTGTTGATAAGACCGCGATCCTCACCACGGTTAGTTGTTCTACGTCTAGACGACATAGGTACTTATGTTACCAATAGAGTCCTGTGTCAAAATCTAGTTAACATACTAGTCACGCAGTAAACGTGTTTAGCCTACAAAGGATTGCTCAACTCAATGTAAATCACAGTAGGTAAATTACTTATTTGCCACAATATCATCAAAACACAAACGCAACGTTCAAACGAGAAAAAGCGAATTGACTGTTTTCATGTCAAATAACTGACGTTAGACGTTATGGATGCCAGTGTCATAAAAATATGTTCCAATATTTTAGATAAATACAAAATATTACTTCGTAGATAATATGTTGCATAAGGGATATAAATATTATTTATAGAAAATATTTCACCACCTGTTTCAAAGTATCAAAAGGTTTTGGGGTTATTTTGGTTATTAGAACTTTCATTCAGCTACCTACACTGTTTGCACTATACCTTTTTTTTTTCCCTATTTAAAGAAGTTTGCAAGAAACTGTAAACATTTGCCGAAATAAGCAAAATGAGTTTTAAATACGAAATGGCAAATGGCGATGTTACTTATTTCCAAATAATGCAGATACTTATATTTTAGAAGTCAAAAGCCCCATTTTGCTTTAACATCAAATTAATATCTATAAAATTATAAAATAAAGGAAGATTTTCCACGTATGAATGTTTTAGAAGCACACGTGCCACAAAATAGCCCAGTTTTGGTCATTCTCCTTTCATAGCCAATTTCGGGTTAAGGCGTAACCTTGAAACCTCCGTCACGCCGTCATATCATTGTATTGTTATGGTAATTTCGTTTGTTGTCGCAATGGTAGGATCACGTCACGGTTTTGATAGCATCCCGACTTAAATGATGGAACGTTAATTGACAGTGATTGGACGAAGGATTCAGAACATAAAGGATAGATAGCGATTCCGTCTTTGTCTATTGTTATTTATTTGACCTTAAGCGTTATTATTATGGTAATAAAAGGCCACGGTTATTGCTTTAAAAGTAATAGCTAATTTAAAGATAATAAAGCTTATTTAAACAATGACGACTACTGCAAACAAAAACTACAACGCAGAAAGAGATATCCCATTAAAGACAATACTTGACAAAAAATGAAAAGTCTAAGGCACTTCTAGCAGACATAGAAGCTTCAAATTTAGCATACAGTTACTGTCATACTAATAAAAATTACGACACAGTGTATACAAGTACTATAAACATTGCGTAACAAAAACGCAACTAATAAATATTTTTTAGACAGATTGCGTGTTAAGAGAACGAAATATCTATTTAGACTTACACAAGCTCTACACACGCTTGCACCCTTGTATTAGAAGTGCGTAAGTGCAAAATGGCGGCTATTTGGCCAGCTAAGGACGCTGGGGTTATCACCTTACTTTGTCAGTATCGCTTGTTAGGATAAGCAATAGTTTATTTGTGAAGGTATTTGTGCGAGTTTAATTTTTATTTAGCGATGGATTGTTTACATTAGGTACCTTAGTTTATTTGATGTGTTTGATAGTGAGGGCAGACGAGGAAATGAAAGAAAGACAAAATCGTGCAAAAATAGATTTGATCCATTTGATCTGGATGATAAAAGTTTTAAATCTAAATGTATAGACAGTGGCGATAGTCTAGTGAAGTACGTAACGGACTGCCGAGACGATGGTCTCGGGTTCGATTCCTAGGTATCCCAGGCACACCAGCCCACGTGTTTCCCTCCACTTATGATCCTGGGTCCTTTAAGCGGGGCGTGAAAAAGCCATAATGCCATGCTGGCTGCTAGGAAGATGGCCATCACTATGGGACTTCACTGACTGCTTAACATCAGGCAGCATGGAGTCAATTTGTTCGGCAGAAATAAAAAAGAAAGAAAAGAAAAACACCTCTGACTTTTCGAAGTTACCTATGTGTGTATTAAAAATCTTAATTATCGCTAGTGTCCAACCGAAGCTTTGGCTTCGACTTCGGCTTCGGCCACCTTCGGCCAAAAAAACCATCTTCGGCGAAACCTTCGGCTTCGGCCGGGTTTTGGGCCGAAGCCGAAGGTTTCGCCGAAGGTCCGAGAGAACTATTACGAAATTAAAATTATTATTTTCAGCATACAACATAAGGCTGTTTAACTTTGATTACTAATATTTTTAATTAATTCATATCGCCAATGAGCGAAGAAATTTTGATAATTACTATGTGATTTTTATTGAAATCAATGTGGCTTTAATTAAGAAGTTCTTGAGAGAGAAGGTTAATTACAAATATGATTAGTAAAATAGAATATTATTCTTATAACTTGTTGTTAGCAAAACAGTCATTACCTGATAATTTATAATTATTGTTTCTCTTTCACGCGTACTTTTCTAACATATGATGTTAAAAAAGTACACGGCCCTTTGGCAGGCGTACACGGAGACATACGTCCAACGCGCAGAGGCCTTTTGAGAATTTTAATCTAGAATGTGGTGGGACACCTACTGAGGAGCCTCCATAACTGCACTATGAAGTACAGCCACGGATTAGCCGCAGCAGGTGTAGGACTATTGGTATTTGTATGGAAACTACTTGCTCCGGGCTATTGTGATGGGTGTTCAATGGATGAGTGAGTATGGAAACTATGAATGACAAACGGCGTCTGCCCTAAGTACTCTTATAGTACGTCGAAAAGGGGCAGACGGTGACTCGCCAACTCACTAGATGGGCCCTCTCTAAATAGCCACCATGGTAAACGTAGTCTGCCATAAAGGCAGCCAGAGGGCAACACCGGTGCGAGTGGCTAGGGGTGTAGAGCGGTGCGGCACCGGTTTCGCCATCGCGGGTCGTGACCCGGAGCGGGTTTCCCCGTAATTACGCCCTTGAAAATGACACTTCCACCCCCGAGCAAATAACTCTTGCGACTTCCCTCTGGCCGGCCGACCAAGGCAAGCCAGAGTTGAGAGTCCTGCGGGCGCTCTTGGGCATCAACTCCTACCAGCCAATAAAGGCAAGCAGGAGACGAGGCCCAGATCGACTCTCAGAAGCATTCGGGACCGCAGTGTCGCCACACACATTCAGCTCGCCACAAAGCTGGATTGCGGTTTGTAAGCTTTCTATTCATCTTGCAATACATTTTTTGTTTATATCACAAGATGAAGGTGATGTGTGAAAGCTTTTACTCTGCCCTCCGAGATTGCGTTAGTCTCATGATGAGATAACGGCTGCCCCAGAGGGGTATAAATAAAATTATTGTTATTGTTACATTTATTTTGAATTTTCTAATATTTTCTTAACTGTGCTTTTAATTGACTAACATTTAATTATTTATTAAGAAGTTAGTGTTTGTTTATTTTATATATTGATCTCGTTTTGGTCTAGTCGATAAATTTGTGAATTACTTTATAAAATAAATGATTATTTTTACAAATCAATCACAAAGTATTTTTATCATCTCTAAATCAACTTCTATATGAGACAGTCAATATTGAAGTTTTGAAATAATTTATGATATTAATTGTAGCTTGTAGGCAATATTGTCAATATTGAACAAAATTACTAAGAGCTTATAAACATTCGGCTTCGGCTTCAGCTTCGGCCGAAGGTTGTGACCATTGCCGATTAATCGGCTTCGGCTTCGGCCAAAAATCGACCTTAGGTCGGACACTAATTATCGCTCGATTAACAATGTGCCCGGGAGATGGCAATAGGCTCGCCCCTATTACATTGGGACCTAAACATAACTGGCGAAATGTGTGTGTGTATACACCTCTGCCTACCCCTTCGGGGATAAAAGGCGTGAAGTTATGTTATGTCTAAATATAGATTCACGAAAGCCTATGCAAGGAAAATGATCGATTTGGTGAAAGATGACATCAAAATGGATTAAAGACGTGGTGCCTTTCACCTGAATTACAAGTTTTAACGGTTCTAATAAGTTGGGCTTGTCAGGAAATACAAGATGACACAGCTGACTTACTTTTGGGATGCATGTATAGGAGCCTCCCCGCGGCGCACCCTGGAAGCAGCTAGACCCGGTAACGCAGGGTCTAGGCTGACTAATCCTTACACCACAATGGTTCACTTAAATTCCCCCCAGCTACATACTCCTATTCCAAACGGCCCTTCTCAGAGCCAAAGCGGCTCTCAATATCAGGCCACACATGTCCAGAACTGCAGTAATCTCTTCCAGCCTGCTCTAGTCGTTATCTCAATTAATATCGAGGGATTTTCGCAAGGTAAATCGCAAATCTTGGCTGATTTTTGCTCCAACACAAAATGCAACTTCCTATGCATACAGGAGACTCACGGGGACTCGACACACTCAAGACCGCAAGTCCCAGGAATGACACTCGTGGCTGAAATTCCCCACCCGAAGTATGGGAGTGCAGTGTTTGCAATACCATCTCTTACCGTTAAATCGGCTTCATGCATCCAAGAAAACGATATTGAGATAATTACAATAGAATCGGAAATTGCACAATATCATCGGTATATAAACCGGTGGTTTATATACCATTTAAATTCTCCAAGACACCTAATCATGATAGTCATCCCATCAAGATTGTAGTGGGTGATTTCAATAGCCACAGTACTATCTGGGGCTACGCAACAACTGACATAAATGAAGACGCTTTAGAAGAATGGGCAGACGGTGAAAACCTGACACTAATCCATGATGCCAAACTTACTCCATCTTTTAACAGCAGAAGATGGCTGAGAGGATATAACCCAGAACACATATTTGCCAGCGATAATATAAGCTCTCTCTCTCTGCGTCAAAAATGTCTGCGCCCCCATCCCAAATACGCAACATAGACCGATCACATGCATGGTTCATGCCACTGTTAAGCCTGTCAATGTCCCATTCCGTCACCGCTTTAACTTTTCAAAAGTCGATTGGCAAGCGTACTCGGAACAAATAGATTCGGAGGTAGCTGAAATTGATCCCACACCAATTAACTACGAAAAGTTTGTAGAAATTGTTTGAAACTCCTCTCGAATAAATATTCCACGAGGTTGCCGAAGGCAATATATTTCAGGCCTAAACAATAACTCTGCACAGTTGCTCGCACGCTACCAGACACTGTATGAAAAATCCTGAGGAGACTCTAAATACCGGGGAAGGACTAATGCGCTTGGTAGCTAAAAACCGGCGGGAAACCTCGATGAAACTTGTATCTAGTGTTGAGATGACGTACAATAGCAAGAAGGCCTGGTCCACTGTCAAAAGGCTCACTGGCGAGTCTCCAGCTGCGTCCAATCCTGGCCAAGTAACAGAAAACCAAGTTGCCCACCAACTACTGCAAAACGGCAAACCTACACACAGAGTACAAAGGTCCAATTTAATTTAAGCAATATTATTAACACCTGCGATACTATTAGTAAGCCGTTTTTCCTCCCAGAAATCATCTCCAGTATCAAGAGCTTGCAACCCGGTACGGCTACGGGTATGGATGATATAACGACGAAACAAATAAAACACCTGGGTCCAATAGCTGTATCATGGCTCTTAGCTATGTTCAATTGCTGCCTGAAGGAATTGAAAATCCCAAAAATATGGAGGCAAGCAAAATAATTGCTCTTTTTAAGCCAGGCAAAAGACCTTCAGACCCAAAAAGTTACCGTCCCATATCGTTACTAAGCCCTTACTTTTAAGCTCTTTGAACGAATGCTGTTAAATCGCCTCACACCAATCGTAGAAACAGTATTAATATCAGAACAGGCTTGATTCCGACCAGGCAAATCTTGCACTAGCCAAACACTGAACCTCGTCCAGTACATCGAAGATGGATTCGAAACACACAAAATCACTGGTGTTGTCTTTGTTGACCTAACAACTGCATACGACACAGTAAACATAAAAAAACTGTTGTCAAAAGTTCTCGACGCAACAAAAGATAAAGGGTTCGTTGATATCCTGAGAGAGGTCTTAAATAACCGGCGGTTCCAAGTGCACCTAAATGGAGAGAAAAGCCGTTGGCGGAGGCAGACAAATGGACTCCCACTAGGCAGTGTTCTGGCTCCATCGCTGTTTAATATATACACGAACGACCAACCAACAACACCGCACACTAAAAGTTTCTTGTACGCAGATGACCTCGCACTAGCAGCCCGAGCATCGAACTTTGAAGAAGCAGAAAAATCTCTCAGGGAAGGATTGGACGCGCTCGACAAGTACTACGTAAAAAACGCCTTACGGCCTAATCCGTCAAAAACGCAGTCTTGCGCGTTCCTATAATAACATCCCAAAGTTGGCAAGAGAGCAACTGTGGGCCACTAAATACCCGGCCCCCTAAACTTCCCTGAAGCAAAGGAAAGCCTGCCCCCTGGACATAACTTGCAGTGGTCGACCTGGAGATCGCTTAACCGTTTGCGAACTCAGGTCGGGCGCTGTAGGGAAAACATGGCAAGATGGGGATTTATAGAACACTCACAGGTCCATTGCGACTGCGGAGCTCCGTCACAATCTATGGCGCATTTGCTCTCATGCCCTTTTTGCCCATCTACCTGCAGTAAACAGGATCTTAAAGTGGCCTCAGACAATGCCGTTACTGTAGCCAAGTTTTGGGAACAGAAAATCTGAACCAGTGACATGATGAAGAAGAAGCTGACTTACATGGCATTAGTCAACAATCTGTTACTAATATAGGTATGTCGCCGAGTAAGCTTCATTGTTTTACTTTTATCAATTATATTTATTTTAACTAAGAATTCTTTCACTCGAGATTAGGTTATGCGCGCAATTTATAAAATAAATGTTATTGGCGGTGGAGGCGTTCGGAAGCTGTGAGTACAAATCAAAACATATTTATCCTTCAGAAAATAACAACCTTTAGGCTTTAGATTTCGTACATTAGATTAATAGATAAGGGATATTTTTAAGAAGAAACCCCATTTAATATATAATTAAGCTAGTAAAATTCTATATAAACTATAAAATACAATTAAATTATTAAAACGAAGTTACGATCAGAAGTTTTTGAACATACTTCGTAAAAGGTTGTCAGCATATTTGACGTACCTACACAGCATGAGTTGTTACACCACAAACTTGTCTTTGCGTTTATTAGTAGCCATGTTTTTTTTTTTTGGTTTCGGGTTGGAAAATCCTCATGGAGTCCCTCCGCCCTGGGGGATGGGCGAAGGGAACTGTCAGACTCTTACTGACTAAAAACCAACCCGTGTGATGCCCGACCCGATGGTCAGGCAGGCCCCGAACAAAACCCCCTTGGCGGCGGATTAAGGTGTTGGGCTCCGCCGCTAAAACACCCAGCGGCCGCAGAGGATAGGGAGGACGGCAACGCAACACCGCATCTCCTCTTCCTCTGCGGCCCCACCGCGATGCATCGAATGGTGCGCCCCCATTTGGTCGCGGGAGATAGGGCGCGCGGCAACGCAACACCGACACGCTCTCCTCCCGCGACCGCGCCCGACTGCGAGGGACAGACAGAACTGTCCCCCGCAGCCGCACCGTTGGACGCATCCTGCGCAGGCCCACTGCCAAGCCCACGCTGAGCGTCTACTCCAGGGATCCCTCTTAGCTTCAGCGCGGGGCTCCAATCCACGGTTACTGAGCCCTCTCCCACCACGACAAGGTGGAGATCCCACGGGGGGGATTAGTAGCGATGTTGTGTTAACCCTGTATAACTCCTATACAGACGTTATACGCTGTGTAAGTATTCATACGTTAAACGTGTGAGTAAATTTTTTTTATTAGTAAGTCAGTTAATGTTTAGTGTATGAATCGAGGAAAAACTAAAATATTTTTCAATTTCGGTCCAGTTTTCGAGATTCATCAACTGCCTAAATAACTTTGTAATCCTATATAAACATATAAGATTACAAAATTACATTTGCAGTTAGGGCTTTAATTTAGAAAATTCGTCCTTGGAGTACAAGAATTAGAAGGTACCGGAAAGGAAAAAAGTAGGAGTATCTACAAAAAGAAATGAGATCCCATTAAAAATAATACTTGTCAAAAACCAAGTCTCGCTACCGTAAAAAGTTGTAGATCCATGTTATACCAAGTCGGTTAATTAAAAATCTTTAATGTTTTAAATAAATAGATTGACTCAGCCATCGCATGAAAACACAATATATCTCATAAGTAATACATATATAAATAAGTTTGTTTAGTGCGATTGCCAAGTCAATCTATTCGTATAAAATATTAAAGATTTTAATAATAAAATAATGGAGCATAAATGTTATTTAATAGCTGGATAGTATCTGTAAGATACAAAAAAGAGTTATATAAATGCTACAATTTGGTCTAAGAGTGATAACACCAATCTGCATAAATCTTTTAATTTTGTTTTTCAAGAAAGTAAAACAGTGTCTGTTTAGGTTATTGGTCTTTAAATGACAAGTTATTCCCTGGGCTGGAGCCGTGTCGTTACGCCTGCATAATTTATCAAAACCTTTGAGATACACTACAACAAAGTAGCTACCTATTGAATATATTTATTTTACATCTAACTATTTTGCGAAAATATCGGTTTTACGCCCAAGACATCACACACTTTAAATCTACAAACAACTTGTTAATAAATTAAAAACATGTCTATCAAAATCAGATGAATTCTCTGTAAATATATGCTTCATCGTTGACTTGATTACACAAGCCAAGCCGTAATGGCTTGGCTTGTGTACGCCGATGTCGGATTTAATTATTCAAAAATAATTTCACTGAAATGATTTGCGAATGATCTACCCTTTTATTAAATATAATGAGAGAATTAACTGAAATGGCGGTTTTCAAATCGGTAGCGTCTCATTCTTGGATTAAATATCAACCAAATTTCGTGAATGAAAATGATCTTCATTGTTTTACAGTACACAATGAACAATAGCGCCAAAACGGGAATATAGTCCGACATTTTTGTTGGTTTTTACAGATGATGAAATGTCAAATTGGAGGTTTGAAATGGAATCCTTAGTTATAATAAAACAATAGCCTAGATGCTTGAATTGATATTCCTAGAAAACGCTGGTGAATAAATTGGAGAATATAATTGTGTAATGGTTTAAGTTGCCTCGCCGCGTTAGTAAATTCGATTTCCGCATTGTACAATATTAATGTTATCTTTTAATTACATTTGAATATTTCTAAATTGCCCCGCGATACAAAGGTAATTTTGTAATTTTTTTGAACTCATTATCAGTTTTTTTGTCGTTTACTGCTGAACACAGCCCTCCTAAATTGCGTCACTATAGGATTTGGCCTATACCACTCCGGTCGGACGCGTTAGCATAGGAGCTGATGTCTAGTTTTCTTTCGCAAGGTTCTATTAGCTTGGTGTATTTAAATATTCTTAGATAAAAATAGAAAGAAAGAAAACACCTATACTTAACGGCATGTTATCCTTCCATAGTTTCCAACAGAATGTCGACAACCTTTAATAAATCAACTGAGTTGATCCTCAATCTTAAAGTATAAGAACTTATAATTATCCAGTCTTTAGAGAAAAGTAAAAAAAATCCACTTTGCCTCCGCTACGACGTTTACTAAAACGTCGTAGCGCCGGTACTAACCGGCATCCAGTTTCCGGACACCTTAAGCGCAGGCCACACCGCCAACTGACGGACGGAGCGGGCGAAGCGGACGACATCGTTTCACCTCTTTTTATACTTGGGTGTTAGTTGGCGGTGTCTTTAGTCCTCTTATCTTTTATTTTTTTCTATTATTTGAACATAATATTATAAGCCCAACTCGTATTTTTTCTGACATCGACGTTGTTGACACATATTTTGACACATTGTTCAATTTCCGATCTAGTCGCGATATCATTAATATAACATTTAATTACGGAGAATACCATAGATGACATAATTACAAGAATTTGTGCTTGGATTGTTTTTACCACTAACATTTACGTAAGCGCTATACAATACACTACATACAATAAAGGTTAGAAAGTCCATCTACAGTATTAACAGATATCTTGATAAAAAATACAATAACAATAACCTAAATCTAATACGGCAGATCACTAGGCAATTAGGAGAGAAGCTTATATAAAATAAATAACTTATTTATACTGGTTTATGATTGCTTTAGTATATTCTATTGTACTACTTTCTGTGTTCAATAAACAATAACAGACAATGTTATTTATTTCTTTGTGTTTTATAAGTTCTACATAATAAATTTTCTTAGGAAAATTAAGATAATATTTTATAAGTCGCGTCGTAGGTAATACAAAAGGAAGGTTTATTGTCTGGTATGAAAATTGTATGGAAGACTTACAATGTTGACAAGCGAAATCATGTAAACTCGTTGACAAATAACATACCCACCGTAATAATCAATAATATACACAAGATATACACACAATGGTACATCCATTGTAGTGCTCGCGCTTAAACTATACACAGATGTCTATATTTCTGGCAGTTGAAAGCAGTGAGGCAGAAGTGAGCTATGGCATTTTATACGTTGGTATTAGCAACGGTATGAAGATAATTCTCATGTAGTGGCGCAGGCTAGGGAACAGCGGAGAGCTACTGGCTGTGCCGGTTGGCTACTCGCTAAACCACTCTGTTCCACAGTTTGACCGAGAACATGTGGTCGATCCGGCACTCTCTGTTCCCACTTGTATTATAAAACAAACCGTTATAGTTTTTGTAAGTTTAATTTATTTCTACATAACAATATACAGCACGTTAGGCACTCTAGCGAAGTGCTTATTCCATGCAAAGCAACTTACCCACAACACTCGTCGGTAATGCTTATGATATCTGCATAAGGAAATGCAAATCCTTGTTTAAATAAGGCGCAGGCGATGTGCACACGAATTATTCATTCTGAATACATTCTGTTCGCCGGGACAGGCTGATTAACCGTTACCTAATTGAGTAACGAACACTCCTCGACTTGCTAAATAGTCGTCGGCGACTAGACGACGATGTGTGGTGTCGGGTTATAAGAATAGCGGCTTTTGACAGCCATGAATATTTTTCGCTGGATTCAATATCTGATTTATTCATTGATTTAGAGATTACAGATGCATATTTGACATAAACTCTATACCATATACACGTATGTATGTCTAATTTGCAGTCCATGAATAGATTGTATAATGGGATCGGCCATTAGAGAAAAATAAGTATGAAGTAAAGGTTTTCTTTGAAAATATTGCTAGTGATTCTGTTCTATAGAACAAAATAAAATTTTGTATCTTGTTCTCGTGTATAAAACTAGAAAGAGATGGAAGCAACGATTCAAACACTAAACTATTTGGTGATTTAAGACAACGCATTATGAATTTAGTTGGTAAGCAACGGTACAAAGCACTCTTTGCATCAATTATATTTGGTCCACTGTCTAGTCTCTAGCCAGATATGACAGGATATTAGCTTAACCACAGAGCGACTACCATCTGACCTACACAACCAAAAAGGACAGCGATATTCAACGGCTTAGACTAGTATCAGTGTATTTAAGTATACACAGACTATATAGACTCCACGACGGCAAAGATTTCACGACAGCCGGGACGGTTTAACGCGCTCTCCGAAGCACAGGGTAAGCATACAAGGAGACGTTACAAGTTTTACAATCTTCTAATGAAAAGTCAAAGTAGAAATGTTAATAAACTCTGATTAGGCACCATTTACCATTCGTTTTAGGAACGTCTAAAACCTAACGCAATAAGCATATTTATATAATTAAGTAACTACTTCAGTATACCAATTTGTAAAAGCGAATACAATTTAAATTGTAAACACTCGCGCCTTTTGAGTGCTAACAAGAGTATCGACAAGTTATTACACGTTCTTGTTGACTTCTATAATTATAATATACTAGCTGTCACCCGTGGCTTTTCTCGCTCTAAGTTTTCCTTATACGTTCTAATGAATGCCACTAATCGCGTCCAAGACTTTACATCTTTGAGTCGGTGAGCTTACGGATCTAACCAGATTTCCCTGAAAAGTTTTTCCACAGAATGACTGACGTCTGACCTCCACAACGCATAGGGATAGCGATATTCTATATTTCACACCTGCGTCATCTGCACTCAAGGGTCGGCACTGACTGCCCATACCGATTGTCAAAGATCTACAATACAGCTGTGGCCGAAGGCTTAGTTAACAATTTCATAAGCACGTAATTTTTGTTTGAATTGTAGTCTCTTGGTATTTCCACTGCACTATCGATGCCTCTCTTACTGTAAGTGTATAATTCCGCGACTGCTTGACTGACAGAAAACTCACAACCCAAGCTATTAAGCACAAGAAGCTGAAATTCGGCATATATGTTACTTGGGGCGTCTAGGGGTCCACTAAGAAAGAATTTCTCAAAATTCTCAGGGGATCAGATGAATTAAAAAAGTAAGCTGCTCGCAGCAAAGACCGCACTTTGTTTTTAATTTAACCATTTTCTCGATCTTGTGGTAGTTTCTGGAAATCCGTTCTTAGCGCCTCCTTCCCGAGGAACATGCATACCAAATTTCAGCTTGTTGCGTGCTTTTGCGGATCCGCGTTGCGGAAGAATTTAATTTATAAAGATATCCCTGCTTTATGAAAGTTATTATTGACCAAGTCATATCAAAAAGCAGCGATAGCCGAGTAGAAAGACCCACAGACTGCTACGCAAAGAGTACCTTGGGTTCGAATCCACGACACGCACCAATGACTTTTCGAAGTTAAGTGCGTATTAAATTGTTAATTAGCACTGGCTTATCGGTGAAGGAAAAAATCGTGAGGTAGCCTGCATTTCTGAGAGTTCTCCATAATGTTCTCGAAAGACATGTGAAGTCTGCCAACTCGCACTTGGCCAGCGTGGTGGACTATGGTCTTACCCTTCTCATAGTGAGAAGAGGTCTGTGCCCAGCAGTGAGACAGTATGAAGGGCAGGTGATTGATGCTGAAGTCATAGTCAAGCAATCTGATATTTTATTGGTTTAATTACGAATAAAATTAAATACCCTCACGTACCGTTTTACTGAAAAAAGAATCCTGCGAATTTTAATCGAGAGAATAATTCATGAAATGAAACCGCTTAAATTTCAATTGATCATTCGTCGGTATTAAATGTCCGTATTTATGCAAAAAGGAACCACTCAGCCAAAACGCACTTCTGAGATATCAATGGATTTAAAAAAACATGTGCAGCCCTGTTAGATTAAGTAAAATATAACTTTTATTTTATATAAATGTATTGATAAATTATTCATTTAAGTATGTGTTTATAAATTTGCTCTGGATACTCTTAAACTTTCTGGATAATTAAGAAAATGTGCAGGTGGATTCTTTTAATATGTACTAACTAATAGCTTTCCTGATTTACCGATATACATGAAACTAAGTATTATCGTAATAAACCTTTGACATACAGCCTATAGTAATCCACTGCTGGACATAGGCCTCTCCCAACACGCGCCACAGTACATGGTTCTGAGCCTTTCGCATCCATTCCGCCCCAGCCTTGATTTCAGGTCGTCGGTCCACCTAACCGGGGGCCACTCTAGGACAAGCTTGGTCTATCGGCCTCATAAGCTTACTTATTCTGTGAGCTATGTTGGTAATTCAGGTTCTTTGTCGGATAACTTCTTTGCGGATTTTATCCTTCAAAGAGACGCCAAGCATAGCCCGTTCCATAACTCGCTGCGTGACTTAAAGTTTGGGGACTAGTCCCACTGTGGGTGTCCACGTCTCGGCACCGTACGTCATAACAGGTAGGACGCATTGGTTGTAGACTTTGGTCTTCAGGCATTGTGGCAGGGGCGAAGAGAAAACTTGAAGTAGTTTGCGAAATGTTGCCCAACCCAATTGGACACTACGGTCGATTTCTCCCTCATAGTTATTGTTACCAAGCTGGACAACAAGCTGTTGCTCATGGTAGACATACTCTTGAACAACTTCAAGCATCCATCCGTGGACATAAACCGATCCCGACATGATATGTGTTCGTCTAACATAATATTGGTTTTGTTCAAGTTCATGCCGAGACAAGTTCATGTCAAGAGGCTCCGTTTAGGCTATGGGGCATCCCACTCAATCCTTCCAAGGACTCCGCAACGATGACGATATCGTCAGCAATCCGAAGGTGTGAGATGTACTCGCCGTTAATGTTTATGGAGTCTTGTCTCTGGAGCCCTAACCACCGGCAGCTTGGACCCTGTGCCCGTTGCTGGTGGGATCCCACGGTATTTTTTATATTTTTAAATGTATTTATTTTTATAAGTGATATGTTTAAAAATGTAATTTAAATTTGAGTAGTGATAAATAAATGAATAATAATAATAAAAAGTCATCTTTATTGTACACCAAAATAATTTAAGATTACAAACATAAATGTAGAAATTTAAAGAAGTGGGACAAATGGTGGCCTTATCGCTACTAAGCAATGTCTTACAGGCAACCTTAGGATGGACAAGAAAAGCACGGAGCCAGGAAGAAAGAAAGAAGGTTAGTTTGGCGTTGTAGATGATTTAGATACAATAATAAACATATAGCAAATATAATATAATATAATATACACATACATACACTAGCGTACAAAAAATACATACATATAGTCACCAAGTACATACACTATATAAATAACTATATACATAATAATGATTCTAACATACATAAATACTAATTATATATACTAATAATATGAATACTTAAATTAATGAAAGAGGAAGGAAATAAAATAAGACAGTCTTACTAAAATATCAAGGATAAACAGATAAGTAGTAGTCTTTTAGCAACTTTTTAAATGATGTAATAGATTGAGCTTGTTTGACGGATATCAGCATTCTACAAGCGTGCAGCTTGAACTGTGAACGAAAGATCGTAAAATCTGCTTGAATGCATTGCGATAGCCAGTCTCAAATTCACCGATGACCTTAGAGATCTAGAATGTATGTCCGTAAGGAATTCGAAGCGTTCTTTTAAATAAGGGGGAGTAGAAGGATTGAAGAGAATATTATAGAGTAAAGAAAGTATGTGAGTATTCCGTCGAAGGCGAATTGGCAGCCACTTGAGCAAATTGCGGAAATTGGAAACATGATCATATTTGCGCAATCCAAATATGCTTGACAATTTTTATGACAGGAGCTTGGGTGTAAATTTGAAGATCATCTGCATAAAGGTAGGAGATAGAATTAATAAAAATTGAGAAAAGTAAGGGAGATAGAACGCCACCCTGCGGAACGCCGACTGTAGTCCTGCACCAAGAAGAGAACGAGTCTTCAATTCGTACACGTTGTCGGCGACCAAACAGGTAACTGTGAAACCAATCAATCACAGGTGGAGATATGTTAATTGAGCGTAGAATGCCAAGTAGTATATGGAAATCAACGTTATTAAAGGCATTACTGAAATCAAGTAAGCATAGTGTAGTTACTTTACCATTTTCCATACCCAGCCTGATGTCGTCGGTAATGTTGATCAGTGCGGTGACCATGCTGTGACCAGGACGGAAACCAGATTGGAGCGGATTAAAGAGAAGGTTCTTATTAAGGAATGTGGTAAGTTAGATATGGACGAGGCGCTCGAGTATTTTCGAGAGGAATGGTAGCACGGAAATTGGACGATACTCCGAAAATGATGAAGGATTTGGTTTTTTGGGTATAGAAATAATTTGGGCGTCTTTCCATAAAGTGGGGAAGACTCCTTCAGCTAAGGAAAAATTCAAAATATGACATAGAGTGAGAAGGATTTCATCAAGGATGGGAAGGATCATTTTTCGACTGACACAATCATTACCGACAGCATTCGAGGCAATTGATAATACGGCTCTTTTAACATCACACTCTGATAGTGGATTAAAAACGAAGGATGGATAGTTTGGGGTTGGAATTGCTGAAAGATCGTGCAAAGTATTAGCTTTAGTATTCTTATCAAATTTAGACGAAGCAGTGAAATGGTGATTTAGAGAATCAATATCTAATTTATCAGGAATTAGATTTTGCGTAAATTTTCCAACTCCCAAAGTTTTTAGTAATTTCCAGACTTTAGCTGGATCTTCATTCTCAACAGAGTTATGGATGTATTGGCGTTGTGCTTGCCTACACGCCTTTTTGCAGTGATTTCTAATCGCAATGTAGTTGTCCCAATTTCTAGGAGTTGCTTGACACTTAAATTTCGTTTTAGCCATAGCTTTCTTCGACAGTAAATCTTTAATTTCATTTGTTAATCAAGGTGAGGGAAATTGACGAACTCTGATTGCGCGTACCGGTGCATGGACATCATATAAACGGATAATAGAATTCGTAAATAATTCCACTTTCTCTTCAATTGACGTTGCGTTCTGTAAGGGACTCCAATTTATTATGCTAGCTTCAGCACGGAGATTTTCGACATTCATGCCACCAAAATTACGTTGCAGAAGAATTTTAGTCTTTGTCTTAGGAAGACGAAGTTTATAGGAAAGAAAAATCAAGTCATGGTAAGAGAAAGCATCAGCTGGAAGCTGACCATGCTTGGCAGTAAGAGAGGGTGAGGAAACAAAAATCAGATCAAGAAGAGAAGTAGTAGAGTTTGGAAGATTATGTGTAGCATTTAGAGGGAGAATAGAAAGATTGCATGATTCAACAATACTACACAAAAATGATGAGCGTGAATCCTTTTTTAATAGACATGTGTTGAAATCGCCCATGACTATGGTGTGACTGTAAGAAGGAGCTAGATTTTCTAAGATACGTTCAAAAGAAGAGAAGTAATTGACACGCCAGTTTGGTGAATAAAACACACCAAGTAGAACCTTGGTATAAACCAAATCTCATTCGAAGAAGAGATGCTTGCCGGCATTGAGTGGCGGTGGTTGTGATGACATAGAAACAATGTTAAAAGGAATGTGGTTCCGGAGATAAATGGCAACACCTCCGCCACCACTCCCGGTACGATCATTTACGCATAACGATCTATAGTCATATTAGATTCGATTGACGAGCTAATTCCGCTACTTGACCATAGATGGCGGTTGTGACGTCGCTGTGACGTCGTGATGACACCACCTCAGGGCGGCCGCTTGCATCTTTGCCCCCCACCGCACCTCAAGCTGATATAAAAGCTGAGGTGCTGGCTGCGCTCGGCCTTACATCTGGCGAACCTGCACCGAGTTAAGTGACCACCTCTCCTGGACGAACCGGCAGCAGGACCCTCACCAAAACCTTTACCATCGCCGAATCACGCGACCCTGTTTATATCTTTTTTTAATAACATTTAAATAGTAATTTTTTCGCTAGTGAAACGATTGCTAAATTATGTTTAAATTTATTTGAGAAATAAATCAATTTTTATTGAAACATTCAACTCACTTTTTTCATCTAAACACACCCTAAGTAGGGGCAACGTTACAGTGGCCACCTGGAAGGTTTTTCCAAGTTGTAGCAATTATAATGTTAATTGCGTTAGGCATATGGTTGACATTTGCGTGATCGGTTGATTTCCTACCCTATTCGCTCAAGGCCGCACCACGTAGCACATTGAATTACTTTATCGATATCGATACATATGCGATGTTTTGTTCAATAATTCGAAAAACAAGACTTGTTGGGAGTATATTTTTTACTTTGCACACAAACAGCTGTACATTTTAAACCATTGGACACACGGACAGACAGACCAGTAAATATAAAATTACAAAGCATCTATTCAGCCTAATACACTTCTTAAAATAAATTTCGTGTATAGAATAAGGCGACCTTGTACTTGTATTGTAATGTAATACTAAATAATAATATATTCTACTAAATACACAAAACACCATCTAGCCCAAACTAAGCAGAGCTTGTACTATGGGTAATAGACAATGAATACAACATATACACTTTTTTTGTAAATACATAAATATTACATTATACATAGAATCGCCCACCCAAATGAACATTAATAAAATTTAAATAAACATTGTGTCAATTATTTATTTCCGTGTTTCGATATCAAACGATAAATTTAATATTCGACTTGACCACATCCCTAAATGAGTAGCAAAGAACTTTAGAGAATGTTCTATTGAATAGAATCAATCTAAATTAAACTTTATCTTAATCATATAAGGTTGATTTTGACTAACCGGTCTATTTAATATTAGTAAATTGAAACAAAATAAGAATTTTATTAGAAAACAATGAAAATCGTACTTAGCGATGGTACGAAACACTTCAATTTTTAAGATGTTTTCTCCTACTATTATATTTACATCCCAAAGCGGAACAATAAGGCATATCTAGGGAAATGTGAATTTGTCATGAGACGAGCAACTCGACGCTATGTTAGTACGCGACTGGGATCAGTTAAGCGTTACAACGCTTAATTGTGACACGCGTGCCACGCCTACTTAGCACTTCCACTATATTTTTTGTTCCGTGCTCGATTTCTAGTATTTAGGTGATCTTTGAATTACATTTGAAGAAAAGTACCGTAGGTAATTGGTACCGTTCTGCGGGTACCAAGTATCTGTGGATCTGTTTTGTATAAAATGACATGAAATTAATATGGTTTATTTGTTTGAAGAATCGAGTCCCATGGTGGTTCGGTTTTGCAATATACACCACTATTTTTTAATTAGTACAAAATAATTAATGGGGCTCTAAGCATCTTTAACTAATCATATTTATGTATGTAAGAAATAAAAATACTAAGTTCTAAAACTGTCCCAAAACTGTCCACAAAAATACATAATGATTGGTAAATGCATAACTAAATACTATGTTGTAGTAGTAATTTTACGCGTCACTGCTCCATTGATACTTTTGTGCAAACTCGAAGCTCGCCGGCCCCTGTCCCTCTGCGCCCGCGCCGCAGTGCTTAATTAGGCGGTAGCGAGCGGATCCTTTTTTCGCGGCAACAATAATTGTTTTTTTACGTTTGCCCAACGCGATGGCTTATCATTTCACATCACGCGAGTGCAGCTGTGCGTTTGTACACGGAAGTGTTTGAAAGCCAGTAGATCGGTCGAGGCGGGCCTGTAGCTTGGCCTCCATGCTCACCACTGTGTACAAAAGTGAGCCGGTTAGTGTCGAACAATTTAAACAGCGCATATTGGATGCTTTTGACGCAGTGAAAAGTCAGAGAAGCGTAATTTCCTCGTTAAAAACAATTTAATAAAACGTGCTGTGTATTAATAATGGTGGCGAATATTTTGAAGAACAATCCAAATACTTGTAAGTAAAGTAAAACTTACCTACTTAAGTAAATAATAATTTGATACGGGCGGCTCAAAATCAGTCTGTGTGGAGAACCTTGAGGGAGGCCTATGTCCAGCAGTGGACGTCTCTAGGCTGACATGATGATGATGAAATAATAATTTTTAATAACAGCTGATTCTAACTTCATAAATATGCCAAATTTACTCTTTTCTTTTATTACAGAATACCTTCTTTTATTTTGATATCTGTTTGCTTTCTAATTACATGCCTCCGTATTTAATTACTTGTCAAGCGGTAAATTTTGCCGATCCTAAGACAGGATGAAGTATGAAGGAGAAGGTAGAATTTAGAAAATTAAAAAGTAACTACCTACACTTATTATTTTGCTTCATTTTATTGTCTAAGGGTACCTACATTATTAGTGCGACAGAAAGAATGCGTAAGAGTAGGACGGAAAGTAAGTACTATCAATGAAGTAGTGAATTGATTGTAAAATATGTCTATGATTTAGGTCAGATTTTCTACAAAAAACAAATGTTTATAACTTTGCTATTGATAGATATTATGAAATTCTTACGTCACATATATGAAAATAATGTCTTCGCTAATATGTCCTTAAAGTTTTTGTACTAATAAAAAATAGTGGTGTAAATAATTCCTTTCTGCTTTTTGTACAACTTGTTTCCAAGGGAAAAATCATGTGGATCTTTTTTGAATAACTTTTAAATTAGTATTCTTCAAAACAAGCAAAAATTGAAATTCGTCATGTGGTTCCTTTTTGCATAAATACGGACAATTGAAACAATACGAAGAAGATAATAAAATAACAGATATAAAACAATTAACTACGAACACGAAAATATCGTGCACTGTAAAAATTTAAACTGAAATATGTTTTGATTTCTAGTATTCAAATTATGGGTAAATAATTATCATTATTCGTAAAGTATGGTTTAAATTATTTTCATTATTTCTATCATCCAATATAGAAATCTTTTACCACCTATGTAAACTATTAATTGTCCTTTAGATAATACTAAAATTCGCTTGTGGCGGCGGCTGCGTGAATTATACACGCAAGACGCTCATGCTTTTAAAATTAATAGCGTATATAATACAGATAGGCATGACGAGCAGGGGCTAATTGGGATATGCTCAAAAAATCTTGAAAACCGTTTTATGCCAATATCGTGCATTTTGGAACCCCATATAAAGGGCATAAAATACTCCATTATAGCTATAGAATCACCTTCCGAAGGGAATACGAGCAATTACAAATCACTGAAAATAACTTAGAAGGTCAAAAAGGGAGATTAACCTGTATTATTTATAAGGTCTTCACTTTAAACAATTTGTTAGGTAATTTTAATTCTATAACCGTCAATCACTTCTAACTGAGACATAAACAGCGAATCACTAGTCACGGCTGTGCAAATTCGTTATCACAGCTATTCTTGTTAACAGTATTCAAGTTTTAATTTTGATTATATTCCACAAACTATGCTTCGTTTTGTTCCATAAGATTATTGAACATATACTGCCTGTCATACACGCTAATGTTATTAACATGTCAGAGGAATACCTATGTCAGAGGTTGTTCGTTGTTCGTGATTGTTCTAGGGTATTATGATAGACAGGTATCTTCGCCCGTAGTTTGTTTGATGTATAATCATGTAAGTTATAATTCTAATAAAAAGTTTGAAAGGTTCAGGCAGCATGGACAATTGTGAATAAAAACATACGCATTCTAAATGATGTCATGTCAAAGTTACATGCAGCTAACTATAACTGTGTTGTATTGTAACTATCTGATGATAAACCAGCCTAATTCAATAGAATTATATGCATACGCCCAATTTCTTATTCTAAAAAGTAAAAATTAAACTTAAAAAGAAATATCAAAAAGTCTGACTCGTGAAGGATTTGAACCTCCGCCCTCCGATGGTCAAGCTTAAGTTTATATCGGCGCTCTAACCTACTGAGCTAACGAGTCGTATGAATGTGGCAGCACATTTCTGGACTGGTTTCCTCAAACTGACGTCATATTGACGCACCAGATGGCGCGATGACGTAGAACGTGGGCGATTCTTATTATAGCGAGGTGAAGCAGGAATGTGTCATATGAATGTTTGTAAATTCCTCTACATTCTATTTTTGGTTTGCTGTTCATAAAAGCCGCTGCACTTATTTTGGTAGTGAAACATCGTATTTACTCATCTTAGTCCATTTGTTGAAAAGGGTATACAAAAATTGTTATTAAATTAAAGCGTTTGAAAACTACGGCACCATTAATTGCAAAAATTAGAGGCCATTGTCCAAATCGGTAAAGGTGGTCACAAGAATTAATAATTCGAGCGGTAAAGTGTTTTTGCCAGCGTATATGTAGATGTTAGATCGGTAATAGGTACCCCAGCTGTCATTATGATCTATGATAAATTTATAATCATTACAGGAATATCTAGACAGGTTCCACCACAAGTCGAAACCATAGAATCTGGCTATATGAAAGCAATCTGATTTGCGTAGTTTAGGGGTCTAAACTGTTGCTCTTTGAAAAGCAAATATTCTGAATTTAATTCTTGAGTAATGTATCTACCTCATGGTTAATATAAGCAAAAGAGTTAAGGTCAGTCTAACTCAATATGTAGCACCTACATGTAAAAAAGCTTGCAAGCAAATCTTGGGCTTTTAAATATTGGTAGGTACCTACGTTTATATTATAATTATAAATGACGAGTTCGTAAACATTACTGTCTGTTGCAAATACTAGCATGGATATGCGCCGCGAACGCCACCGCAATATATTAATATATGATTTCATTATCCAACAGAGCGCTTGATTCGATCAGGTGCAACCACAGTGTGATGAAACGCATCGGTAATGTTAAGCCATTTATTTATCGGACGGGGAATTTAATCTATACATCATATTATTTTTAGATTTATGTATCTACATACATATATTTAGACGTTATGATCATGTAAGTATAGTTATGTATATAGTTAAAATTAATATTCTGTAATGTTCTACTAATAAATCTATACATCTAAACTAATATTATACAGCTGAAGATTTTTTTATTTGTTAGTATGTTTGATTGTTTGGTTGAATGCGATAATCTCAAAAACTGCTGGTTCGATTTGATTTATTTTTGTTCTATAGCCCATTTACTAATCAAAGAAAGCTTAGGCTATGTACCGTCATGCTACGAGCTATGGGTGCGGACCAATTGGCCTAAAATAGCGCGTGTAACCGCGATTTCAGCTAAAAGTACTATGACATAACTAGAATTTAAATAAAAAAGAGGGTCTATAAAGGTCGAAACAAGAAATTAGGTCATTCAGATATAAGTCCAGAATAGTATAAGTACAGCTAAAGCCGTGGTCGCACCTATTGTAAGTACAACCGCGTTTTAAACAGTATAATATATGTACATATTTGTAATATGCTCACCAATACCTTTCTTTTGATACCAAACACGTAATGATTATCTCAGATTAATTTATTTTTGAGGTTACAATCTGAGTTATTAAATCCGTAATAGGAAAACAAAATATATATAGCCTATGTCACCCGGGCCATTATTACGAATCTTTTGACACCCCATTTATTAAAATCGGTTCAGTAGTTTGGGCGCTACGGTGGAACATACAAACATACATACATACATAGGTACATACTTACATACATACATAGACTGCCAAAAATATAACCATTTCTTTTGGCTTCGCCGTAGACGGATAATAAAATGGTAAAGTAATTGTACAGCCACGCGCAATGTCGGGTTTCATAGTTGTCTCTGTATGACTCGAGGGCAGAATATGTCTTACTGTCCATATTAAAATAAATGTAGGTTATACGAGTATTACTTGTTTATAAATGATGCCACTCTTTAAAATAGTTAACAAACACCCACATGGTGAGAACATTTTACGATTGACGAATAACGCAATTAATATAAATATCGCAAACGATCAAAGGGCAAAATTGTGAAATTACATACACACATACACAACGTCACGCCTTTTATCCCCGAAAGGGTAGGCAGAGGTGTATTTCTACACCCACTTTTCGCCAGATATACTTTAGTCCCACGTAATAAGGGGCGAGCTTATTGCCGTACCGGGCACATTTCCAGACTCCGTGCTGCTACTGGGAATTTCGTGACAGAAAAACCCAATAACACTGCCCGACCCAGGAATCGAACCCGGGACCTCCCGATCCCACGCGCACATTTATGCCGCGAGACCAACGAGGCAGTCGTATAGGGTTTGATGTCGAGTTTTCCGTCTCTACGCAAAGATGGTATTTGCATCGTGTTATCCCTTAGTCGCCTCTTACGACACCCACGGGAAGATAGGGGGTAGTGACACTTGTATTCTATGCCGTCAACCACACGGCAAATTGTGAAATTGAACTCTTAAAATAATAAATATTGAATAATTTTTGTATAATTTAATGTAATGTGTGTATATTATTAATTTATGCAATATTAAGGCTGCTACACACAGTGCCGGCGGCACGGGCCGCCGCCTTTGTGGGACGTCGGTGCCGCAGAAAGCCGCCGGACAACATTCCAGTTGTATAGAACGACCACACACAAGTAGCAAGTTGCAATCCGCGCGGCCCGCCGGCCTACCCGGGCGACCATGATGGCGGCTCCTTCGTGCGGCTTGGCCGGCAGCTTTGTATGCCACCGGGTTCACGCGGCTTGGCCAGCCATGCCGCCGGCACTGTGTGTCAGGAGCCTTTAAATACCCAAAGAAATAGCGATATTTCATAGTTCATAATATTATCAGTTTATTTTGAGGGTAGTAACTCATAGTAACGACTGTGAAAGATCTTCATATGACGTGCTCTTCGAAGCACCAGGTAAGCGATAATTTACAATAACTATTACTACGCACTCAACTTCGAAAATATCATGATATGCCCGGTATAAGCATATCGTCGATATGCATCAGGAACAGCGTTGCAGAGAGTACAGACCCTTGCATGCTCTGACGTTTCGACACGGTTTACACCACAGAATATAATTATATTCTGGAAATATATAGTATGATCTGCTTCCCCGACGAGAAGCGCCAGGACTACCCACTAAAACCACCATGGTGTTCCTCTATCCGATCCCATTGAATGATGGGGTCACAGGAACAACGTTAGCATTACTACCGCGATCCCGCCTGAGCTGGCTCGCCGAGGCGAGCTCCGACCAATCCGATACCCTCTGCATGGCAGTCTGTTGGTATCTTTACTAGGCTGTTGCTGTATTCAATTCAATAAAAGCTATTATATTATCAGTTATTATTATTTTACTACACAGATATTTCAAAGCATTACCACAGTAATAATATCGTGGTATTACCTTTTATATCATCTTTATTGATTTATGCCTTCGAATAAGCTAATGCAGCGTCACAGGTGTCAATTTTGTTTGCACATAAAACGACAATGTTCCAAATGACTCAGCTGGGAATATTTCAGAACTGGCACATCAAACTTAGGACAAGTCATAAGAGATTTATTAAACAATCAAAGGAGACCGGCCAAAGTTGAACGTGAACAATCGTCTTAAAAAAAAGTAAATTACTCAAAGTTTTTGTTTTAATATATTATAAATATTGATCGCTATCCAGTAGTAGGAAATAAACACATAATAATGATGGATTTTAAAATACTTTCATGTGATTATAAACGTTTAGGTGACGTTTGTGTTGCCTTGTAAATAAACGGTGGAAAATATCGTTAAAAAGTGTTTAACAAAATCACATTTTAAAGCGATTGCCGAAACCTGAAAGTACGTAGATATTTTTTATAAGATTTTTATTTTATATTTTTTCATGACATTTTATTTTATTATGACAATCATAATTAACGTAAAATAATGATATTATTTTTAATAATATCAAAATGGTAAATTATGTTGGGTATTTATTTTCATACTCCAGCAACACTTGACTAACTAGTTATATTCCTAACCCATTAGTGTAGCAGAGCCTTAAGCTAGTTATATGCCTAACCCATCATTGTTGCGGAGCCTTAAGCTCTCACGCTGCGGTAGAGCCAAACGCAGCACTTTTCTTATCAGTCGGCCCACCCGGGCGACTTGTTATTGTAACCGTAGTTCGTAAGATAGTTTTATGTTTCCATTGCATTAGAATTGATTAATGAATATGTTTTAAGTCTCAGTCTTACATCAAACTCTGTTAGCTCGGGTCGTAAATAATAAAATCTTATTTCGATTCTTTAAATATGAATTTTTATTTCTATTTTTAAAAACACAATTCGTCGCTCCCGAAATCTAACTGGCGCAGCCGGTAGGATTGCTGGTTGTTGCCTTCGCGGCAGTTTCGCGTGTATAAAGCTGAGAAAAGTGGAAAACTCACGTAGGAA
The DNA here is from genome assembly GCA_944739405.2 of Euclidia mi. NCBI lineage: Eukaryota > Metazoa > Arthropoda > Insecta > Lepidoptera > Erebidae > Euclidia > Euclidia mi. Next base: position 19,993,172 of record OX123182.2, on the reverse strand, counting down.
AGTGTTTCGCGAGTGATGACTATACATAGAGTTGTTCATACTTAACATCAGTACGGCACTCTATCAAGGCAATCCTCGAACCAAATAAATAAGTTAGATATCGCGTAAAATAACGCAGGTGAGCAGAGATTGTGCTTGTTTATAAGGTGGTTGGACAGTGAGTACCCTTCTACTTGCTCCCCAATTTCCCAGCACATTTTTGTTAATAGAATTTTAACTGTGTGTATTCTTGTGTTGATAAAATTTTAACATTGTCTTTTTCTAGTGTGATTTTATTTTATAGAATCTGAAAAATCATATGAAAAATTTTCACATATTATAAAATTTCATAGTGAAAATATAGAAATTAAATTAAATTAAATAATTAGCAAGTAATATTATAGTGAATAATATCTTTAATTATATATTAAAGTAGTAATATTCTACATTTTCTTTTATAACTTTTTCATATGATTAAGAATTTAACCTTGCAAGTTTAAACTCAAATTGCTTTTAATTTTGATTTTTCATTAATTTATTTTGTAATTAACTTTAACGTGTACTTTTATACTTACTTTACTTTAAAATTTATTTCAATATAAACAAAAATGAATCAAGGTCAAATACCTTTATCTACGGTGGAGGCGGCGGTAGCTGTGCCTGCTCGCTCCCCCTCGCTAATATCGATGTCTCAACCGGAGACAGCGATACCACGAGACGTGTTAAGATTAATTCCTGAAACTAACTTACTTAGTTGCTAGACTGCCTCGTTGGTCTCGCGGCATTAATGTGCGCGTAGGATTGGGAGGTCTCGGGTTCGATCCCCGGGTCGGGCAAAGTGTTATTGGGTTTTTCCGTTAGGAAATTCTCAGTAGCAGCACGGAGTCTGGTCATGTGCCCGGTACGGCAATAGGCTCGCCCCCTATTACGTGGGACTAAAATAAACCTGGCGAAAAGTGGGAGTAGCAATATACCTCTGCCTACCTCTTCGGGGACATAGGCGTGAGACTATGTATGTATGTATGTAACTTACTTAGTTTATTTTTACGAAAGTGCAAATTTGTTATCGAAAGGTATCAAGGAACCGTAGAGAGGAATGAATTTTTAATGCAAATATTTACCAGTAAATTAAAAGGGAAAGCGGCAGCCCTTATAAGTGAAAGAGGCGACTTTGATACTTATAATGAATTAGAATCTTTGTTGATTCAACATTTTGGCGATCCCAGGAGTGAGGAGTGCGTAGCGATAGAGTTGGAAACCCTAAAAATTAAATGTAATGAGTCATATTTAGAATTTTGCAGTCGTGTACAGGATATTCGTGCGATATTAATGTCAAAAGTTAATCAGAATAGCTCTTTATCATTAAGAGAAGCTAAGCGTGTGATTTATAATAATACTTCGCTTAATGTTTTCTTGTATAATTTACCAGAACATATGGTACGGATTGTTCGAATTAAAAAGCCGGATTCATTAGAAGAGGCGTTAAAGCATGTCTTTGAAGAGGTTAACTTTCAGGAACAATATAATTTACGCAGTAAGATGTTGCAAAACCGTCCGCAAAGTTCGTTATTACCATCACGCGATAAAGGCCCTGTTTTTAATTCAACAAATCCGAAACCTATTTTAACACAGCCTCCATTGCAATATAATAATAATTTCAGGCCTCTCTCAAATCAACCTCAATTTAAATTCGGCATACCTAATCAAAATTTCGTACGCCCAAATATGCCAAATCAGCAGAATGGTTTCCGACCTCCATTGAATCAGTTTGGATACAGGCCTCCGGTTCAATTTGGGTATAGACCACCTGTCCTTGGCCCCAAACAATCTCAACAATTTGGCTATAGACCCCAGATAGGACAGTCAGGTTACAGACACCCTCAACCTTCAGGCTACCAGCCACCCAAGGCTCTCTTGAACGATCGCGACGCGACCATGAGAACAGCCCCAGCACCGACAAAACCACAACAAGGTTTCCCTGTAAATGAGCTTTATTCTGGTGACGATCAACAATATTATAATCCAAACGATGCTTACAATGATTACACTTATTATAATATGACGACCGACTATGACTACGATTATACAAACATGTATTCTAGCAATGGTTGTACACATCAGCGCCCGAAAAAAACAAAGATTCAAATGATGTGCAAAATTTTCAAATAAATTCGATCCAATTATACCAGAAATGATAGAGCTTAATTATGACGCTAACTTAAGACATCCTTATATATATATCCCCGATATAGATGGTAAATTTATGTTGGATACAGGAAGCACGAGGTCATTCATAAGCCCCGAAAAAGCTGAAGAATATTTCGCTGAATCAAAACTATATGAACCATTTACAGTCACGAGTACACATGCTTCTAGTATTCATCATGAAGTGGCTAACATTCCTCTTTTCTCGATTTTCAACGATAGTGGCTACCATAAATTTTACATCTATAATGTTGACAGTAGGTATGATGGACTGATTGGAATGGACCTTATGTCTCGACTTAGCGCTGACATATGCTTAAAGGACAAGACACTAAAAACAAACGGAGTTAACATCCCCATAGTATATAGCGCTGACCTTGAATTTCAGCTAGATCCGCGCACGGAATATCGAGTTAGACTTCCTGTAAATCAGAAAGATGGCCGCGCAATTTTAGATTACAAGCAATTTCGGGATGGTGTCCGAATGCCAGCTGCAATAATTAAATGTGAAAACTATTTTTCCTCCACTGTCATACAGAACACAACTGACCTTGAAATGAAATTGACCATCACAGTCCCTTTCAAGGTTACCGAATTCCATAATGATGAGTGTATAGTAAATACCACAATTGACTTGACAGACGTTGAAATTGACTCACTATTGACAGACAATTTATCGAAATTACGACTAACCCACTTAAACCACGAGGAACGTGACGCAATAAATAAATTATGCAAAGAATATAAGGATATATTTTACTGTGAAGAGTTGCCCTTGACCTTCACAAATCAGGTAAAACATCATATTAGGACCACAAATGAAGACCCAATTTATATTAAACCATATAGACAAGCACCAGCGCAAGCTGAGGAAATCAAACTTCAGGTCGAAAAGCTCCTCAAGGACAATGTGATTCAGGAATCATATTCGCCATGGAGTGCCCCTGTACATTTGGTTCCCAAAAAGGCAGATGCTTCCGGTAATGTGAAATATAGAATGGTTATAGACTATCGCCGACTCAATGACATAACGATCGACGGTAAGTACCCGCTTCCCAACATATGTGACTTGTTTGACAAACTTGGTAAAAGCAATTATTTTACAACGTTAGATTTAGCTTCCGGTTTCCACCAAATTGAAATTTTTGACACTGAAAAAACAGCTTTCTCGACCCAAAATGGTCATTACGAATTTCTCCGTATGCCATTTGGCCTGAAAACAGCACCGGCGACTTTCCAACGCACTATGGATAACATGCTGAGAGGCTTGCAAGGCATACATTGCCTAGTATATTTAGATGACATTCTTATATTTTTCAAATGGACTACTAGAGCATATTAAAAAGTTACGTGCCGTGTTCGACAGACTTCGTGAAACGAATCTGAAGATCCAATTGGATAAGTCCGAGTTTTTACGTAGGAAAGTGCAGTACTTAGGACATACACTGAATAAAGACGGACTTCGACCTAACAATGACAAAATACAAACAGTTCTCAAGTACCCCATGCCACAGACACAGACAGAAATAAAACGATTCCTAGGCTTCGTGGGTTATTATAGACGGTTTATCAAAGACTTTTCCAAAATTACGCAGCCATTGAGAGCTTGTCTTAAAAAGGGTAAGAGAGTAGTCATCGATCAAAAGTATATTGAATCTTTCGAAAAATGTAAAGAACTTCTTATTAATGCTCCAATCTTACAATACCCTGACATGACTAAACCGTTTGTATTAACAACCGACGCGTCCGAAGTAGCAATTGGCGCTGTATTATCACAAGGCCCTATAGGCGGTGACAAGCCGATAGCCTATGCCAGCAGGACCTTGACGGATACCGAAAAAAGATATAGTACTATAGAACGCGAGTTGTTAGCAATCGTATGGGCCACGAAACATTTTCGACCGTATTTATATGGACATAAATTAGACATTTACACTGACCACAGACCGTTAGTTTGGCTATACCAACTTAAAGAACCCAATAGCAAGTTAACACGTTGGCGTTTGCGCTTGCAAGAATACGACTTTTGTGTCATATATAAAAATGGGAAACAGAACGTGAACGTAGACGCGTTATCTCGCATTAAACTTAACGCATTAGGAGCCGGCGAACCCGATGATAGTTCAATGATCGTTAACGTAGACGAGAAAGAAAAAAGACTTCAAAGCTATTTGGAAGACGTGACTAAACATAGATAGATAGATAGATAGATATATACTTTATTGCACACCAAAATACAGTAAATTATTAAAGTGACTTAAAACTACGATTTATGTACAAACGGCGGCCTAATCACCAAGGGCGATCTCTTCCAGGCAACCTTTGTATGGACAGGAATGTTTTAAGCAATATTATGGTGATGGTGTAGTATTATATTAAATGAATCATTCAATTTTAAAATATAATACAATACATAATATATACATACAAAACCAAATAAATATACCTACATACAGGTTGTTTGGCACATGGTTGTCCAAATGAATCTGGGATCTGGTTTGGGCCATTGCCAATGCGTTGGACTCAGGCAAATTAAATTCTGTCTTACAGTTTCAGCGATATGATTTTTTTTATATTTTAAAGAAAAACCCAGAAATTTGGACTCATATTGAAAAAATGTTAAACGAATATGGGTTTAGCTATCGTAGTGATATTTTTTATTTCAGTTAACTATTGTTACATTTCATTAAAATAATTATTGCCTGTAGAAACCTTGTAAAACAATTATAACAGGCTTTCAAAGTTTCGAAAAGAGCTAATTACAGAACAAAGTTCAATTTTGTATGATTAAAAAAAATAATAATAATAGTGATGGAGCTTTCCAACTTCACTAAACACTTCTTCAGTTCATACCCTTTAAAATGATGTATCATAAACCTATAAAAGCATTCACTAAATAAAAAAAAAATGCCAATTATTCTCGACCGGCCGAAAACATTAGAAGTTGGCTTTACCTAAATTGCACCTATTTAAGGAATTAAAATGACGTGAAACAACTTAATATGCTGTATCACTCTTCCGCAGCACAAAATCTTTTTTTTACCGTTTAATACCTTTTGTTGCCATACAAAAGAACATTTTTTTTTTAATAAGGGAAAAAAAATATTTTGCGCCCAAGTGATACACTCTACTTTTCATCACTCACTATGAGAAAATAAAAGATGCCTCATTGTAATATTATTATTTCATAAAACAGAGTACCAACTACTTAAATTGAAATTAAATAGTATCTAATAAAAAAACAACTAAATACTTTTTACATTTGAGACATTTTCGAAATTATGAACATTTATTAGACTACAGTTTATGCCGCGCGTTTTTAATTTGATTTCTTTGTTATCGTCAAATTCACCGTCTCTGTAATCAGTTAGATTAATTTTATTGAGTTGTGTAAAGCAATGGCGACTTATTCTAATGAAGAATATGCAGACATTTTGATGGCATATGGAAGTGCTAACTCCAATGCACGCGAAACTCAAAGGTATTACGGAGAGCGGTATCCAAATAGGCGCTTGTCCGATCGCCGTACATTCTCTAATACTTATCGGCGTTTACGGGAAACCGGTAATTTGCAGTTTTAAGAGCCAAAAGTTAATGTAAGACAACATTACGTTTCTATTGATGAACGCATATTAGAATTTTTTAACCAGGATCCTACAAGAAGCATAAGAAACGTAGCTACAATACTTGATGAAATAGTACAATAATGACTTTGAGAGACGTATCCAGTTTGGTCGATTTATGTTACATACTGATGTGGATGACGAACATTTCTTGAAGAGTATTTTGTGGACGGACGAGTCATGTTTCACAAAAGAAGGGATTCTTAATCTCCACAATCTGCATTATTGGGCTTCACAAAATCCACACGAGAAAAGATCAAAATCTTTTCAGCGGCGATTTAGTGTCAAAGTTTGGGCAGGTGTCATTGGCAACAATTTAATTGGACCACATTTTTTACCAGATACTCTCACTGGCGATGCATATTTGCATTTTTTGCAAAATGACCAGCCCGAATTAGTCATGGATTTGCCAATATTCCAAGAAGGCAGACGAATCATATTTCAAAATGACGGTTGTCCAGCTCACTGGCGACTAGATGTCAGAGAATATCTGGACAATGTATTCCCGAACTCGTGGATCGGGCGAGATGGCAAAATATTATTTTTTCCCTTATTATTTTTTTTTCTTTTGTATGGCAACAAAAGGTATTAAACGGTAAAAAAAAAAATTGTGCTGCGGAAGAGTGAGACAGCATATTAAGTTGTTTCACGTCATTTTAATTCCTTAAATATGTGCAATTTAGGTAAAGCCAACTTCTGTTTTCGGCCGGTCGAGAATAATTGGCATTTTTTTTTATTTAATGAATGTTTTTATAGGCTTATGATACATCATTTTAAAGGGTATGAACTGAAGAAGTTTTTAGTGAAGTTGGAAACCTCCATCACTATTATTATAATTTTTTTTAATCATACAAAATTGAACTTTGTTCTGTTATTAGCTCTTTTCGAAACTTTGACAGCCTGTTATAATTTTTTACAGGGTTTCTACAGGAAATAATTATTTTAATGAAATGTAACAATAGTTAATTAAAATAAAAAATATCACTACCACAGCTAAACCCAAATTCGTTTAAAATTTTTTCAATATGAGTCCAAATTTCTGGGATTTTCTTTAAAATTAAAAAAAAAATCATATCGCTGAAACTGTGAGACAGAATTTAATTTGCCTGAGTCTAACGCATTGGCAATGGCCCAAACCAGATCCCTACTTCATTTGGACAACCATGTGCCAAACACCCTGTATATACGATACATTATATACCTACATATATACGATACATACATAATGTATGCACATGCAATAAATATCTTTATACATACTTAACAATGCAGATACTGTAATAATAACTAGTGAAGTAAATGAATGTCTCTAAAATCTTAAGGATTTAAATAATGGTTTTTTAACATACCTTTGAATGTATTCATAGTGTTTGCTCTTCGTATCTCTAGTGGTAAAGCATTCCATAAGCGCACAGCTTGGACAGTGAAAGATTTGTCGTAGTAATTAGTTGAATGCTTCGGCATCTCCAGAGTCAGACCCTCAGACGACCTCAAGGACTTTATATGTGTGTCATGAAGGAACTTAAGGGCCGGAACATATCTGACGGAAGATCCGTCGCGTTTTATCGGTCGCGTAACGCCAATACATACAAATGTATAGAAAAACGTTCAACCATTCACACCTGACCGATAATCCGTTAGTACGTCGAGCGTACTAACGGATTATCCGTCGACGTCGCGCGCACCACGCACCACGTGAATTTTGACCTTTGAGTAAGGAATATAAATGGAGAGGGCAAATAGTAGGTACATATAGAAAAATTACATTATTCACATAATTATATTATTATATTTTTATAGACTCACGGCTGTATCCTATATCACATTTCGCCATGATTTTTTTTATACACATATATAGGAAATCGACATAAAGCCACCAAACATAGTGTTGTCTCGTTTTGTCTTAGGGATATCTCTGTCAAAAAAAGAGATAGCCATAGTTTACTGAATAAATTAATCATGACGATGTTTTATTAGAAATGTCATTCGTGCCACTATCGCCATATTTTTCGCCAAGGTTTGTGGTACATCTGCTGGGAAATCGTTGTCTATCGAACATAATAATTTTGTTTTTGTGCATAAATATGTCTAAAAAACCGATATTGGCTCTCAGATAATATTTTGTTACATGTTTCATACAAGGGTCGTCTTTCGCTTTGCCATGTTCGCCCACATTTGCATTATGGAATAAACTAATCTGGCAAAAGATTTGAACTAACAAAGGTAACTTACTACAAAAATGTATTATTCTCCTCTAACTGGCTCCATATCGATATCGATTACATTCTGGAGAACAACCCAAATGGCAGCCATTTTATTTGCCCAACGTTTCGTAGGTGTGCACGCTAATTTCGTACGTGTGCACGCTAAATTCGTAGGTATTGGACATACCATATCCATGTCATTCCCAGATCGATGATTTTAAGATCGTAAGATTCCAGGGCCGCCAGACCTTACTTATTTTTTCAGAAACGAAATGTGTAGAATAATGTAGTGTTAGTATGTGCTATGAGTGTACGCATATTTGCTAGCTTGGATCGAGGGCCAATTTTTGGGTATGAGGTGCTAAAGGTCCACGGGAACAATTTCCATACATACCTATATAGAAAACATTTTGTGTCTTGCTCTGAAACCGTAGTCTGTAACCCCTTCTATATCATTTGTATAAGTTTTGTGAAAAACCGTAACCAAATCGTATTATCGTCTTTTATTTTTGAACCTCCATACCTAAATAGGATATATTGAAATAACGCTTGTTGGCTACTAAAAAAAATCTTCGAAGTTCGACATATTTTTAATAGTTAAACTCGAATTGCAATATAATTAACTACAGGACTTCAGTGACTACATAACATCAGGGAACACGAAAAATAATTAGGTAAAAGAATATGACAGTAAAATATTGAGCTGCCCTGAGTACGGCCCTGCACAAACAAACTTATATGTGTGCATAATAGCCACGCTTTTAGCGAATGTGTGCAGATACGCTCGACGCATTTTCCGTCAGATGTGTACCGATTCATTTGACGGAATAGACGCGACCGAAGATACATTCGATGCATCTTCGGTCAGATATGTGCCGCCCCTAAATCGTTCTTTGAGATAAAAGGGAGTACTGGGATTAAATAGAACATTATATAACAATGTAAGAATGTGAGTATTCCTGCGAAGACGAATTGGCAGCCACTTGAGTTTTTTGCGAAAATCAGAGACGTGATCATATTTGCGCAGTCCAAATATAAATTGTATGCAAAAATTTTGAAGACGCTCAAGTTTATCCAGCTGCTCTTCAGTGGGGTCAAGATAGCTGACGTCAGCATAGTCAATTATAGGCAGAAGCAGAGATTGAGCAAGCGCAATCTTCGTGGTAGTAGGGAGGAAGTTGCGTAATCTACGCAACGAACCTGCTGATGCAAACAATTTGCGACTCGCTTCTTGTATTTGACGCCTCCACGACAAAGTTTCATCGAGGTAGATCCCCAGATTTTTTACCGTTTTACTGAAAACGAGACTCTTTCCATCAAAACAGATTTGCGGTAAATTGGACCAACTAATTCTTGAGACCAGTTTGGGACTGCCGATAATAATTAGTCGGGTTTTTTCAGGATTAACTAAAAGTCCGTGCTTCTTGGTCCACTCACTGATCCGCGCCAAGTCTGTGTTAATAACAGTGCAGGCTTCTGATAACTTATTTAAGGGAGCCTGTGTATAGATCTGCAAATCATCTGCGTAAAGGTGGTAGGAAGAAAGTAACTGATTTGAGATAGAATTAATGAATATCGCGAAGAGTAAAGGAGATAGCACGCCACCCTGTGGTACACCAGCACTTGTATTAGACCACGTGGAATAAGAGTCGTCAATGCGAATACGTTGCCGGCGACCAAACAGGTAACTATGAGACCAGTCAATTGCCGATGGAGATACGTTAAGAGAGCGTAGAATGCCAAGTATGATGTGAAAATCTACCGTGTTAAAGGCATTGCTGAAGTCAAGTAAGGACAAGACAGTAAGATTTCCACTATCCATACCTAGCCTAATATCATCAGTTACACGAACCAATGCAGTGACAGTTCTGTGACCAGGGCGAAAACCGGATCGATAGGAATTTAGGAGTGCATTTTTTTGTAGAAAGGAACTAAGTTGTGAGTGAACTAGGCGTTTAAGGATTTTTGACAGGAAGGGTAGTATGGATATGGGTCGAAAATCTGAGAAGGAAGATGGTTTATGTTTCTTGGGTAACGGAATTATCAGTGCTTCTTTCCAATCTGATGGAAAGATGCCACGTGCAACGGAATGATTAAGGATATGGCATAGGACTGGAAGAATTTCAGTAAGGATGGGAAGAATCATTTTGCGGCTGATACAATCGTTGCCGACTGCATTGGACGTAACTGACAGTATACTCTTTTTAACGTCACAAGCGGTAAATTGTGTGAAGAAGAAGGGAGAATAATCTGGGGTTGGCAAAGATGAAAGATATTCTAATGTGTTTATTTTTGTAATTCCATCGAATTTGGACGAAGTAGTGAAATGAGTATTTAGAGAATCAAGGTTGACACTGTTTGGAAAAGGATGACTTGTTTTGCCAACGCCCAATGTTTTAAGAAATTTCCAGACTTTTGCTGGATCACCGTTTTCAACAGATGTATAAATGTGTTGGCGTTGTGCTTTCCTACACACCTTGTTGCAGAGATTTCTAATAGCCACGTACTTTTCTTCATTGAAGGGAGTCGGTTTATGCTTCAATTTTGTCTTTGCAGCAGCTTTCTTTGCCATGATCTTTTTAATATCCTCTGCTAACCAAGGTGCTGAAAAATGCTTCATTTTAATGGCGTGGATTGGTGCATGCACGTCATACAGTTCCGTCAGCTTAGTTGTTAGTATATGCACTTTAGTATCAATACACTCTGCAGAATAAAGGGGTTCCCAGTTTATATTAACAGCATCCTCACGCAGTTTGTCGTGATCCATGCCAGCGAAATTCCACTGCAAGATTACCTTCGGCTTTGTTTTAGGGGGGCGTATTTTGTACGATAAAAATACAAGGTCGTGGTAAGAGAATGCATCTGCCGTACATTGACCATGCTGATAAACAAAGCTAGGAGAAGACACCAAAATAAGGTCAAGTAAAGAAGGAGTACAGTTCGGAAAGTGATGGGTTGCATTTAATTCTAGAATTGACAAGTTACATGACTCTGTAGCCTGTCGAAAGCTGGTAGCACGTGAATCTTGTTTCAGAAGGCAGGTATTAAAGTCACCCATAACAATAGTGTGGTCATATAAAGGAGTGAGGACTTCCAGGATTTTTTCAAACGACGAAAAACATATTACTGACATTTCAAAACGACGAAGTACTGACGACTCTAAGACTATTTCAATATCTGACTCCGAAAGAACGGCGACAGCTAGTCCTATAACGATTTCAGACATAGATACGGTTGAACAACCACCTAATTATCCCATACCATCTGAATCTACTTCTACTCAAACAATTCATTCGGCTAAAGATCTTGAATCTCACGGAATACCTATCCTAAACGAAGCAATAGATACAAAGCCAAACCAGATACTTATTTTTAGCTGGTTCCGTAATGAAACCCAGGTGAGAGATATATTTAGGGACAAACAAAAAGTGTTGGAGGTATTTTTGCCCCTACACAACCTTGAACTTATAAAAGAATTTTTAAAGAATTACATAAAACCGAAAACTAAATACTTCATTTACTTTGAGAATCCTGAACATAGAAAAGATTTCAGTAATATTATTGTTTCGTTGTTTAAAAAGGGTATGGTTAACTTTTACGAATGTACTGAGCGTGTGGTTTATATTGAGGATGAACAGGAACAAAGAGCTATTGTGGTTAAGCTACATGAAGGCAAGACAATCTGTAATACCACGGTGGCAAGCCGTGGTATTACAGAAACTATCAAACGAATCCGACGTACTTATTATTGGCCAAATATGAACGAAACCGTTTCCGCCATCATAAATTCCTGTGAACAATGTAAAACTTCCAAATACGATAGAAAACCTATCAAACCGGTTCTCCAACTAACACAGACGCAAAATGCACCATTTCAAGAAATCTTTATCGATTTGTTTACGATAGAATCCAAATACTATTTGACCTTAATAGACGCATTCAGTAAATTGGGACAAGCCATTGAAATTCCTTCACGGTCAACACCAGAAGTGGTTAGAGCACTTATGAAATACTTCTCTTTTTACGGCATTCCTCAGAAAATAAGTTCAGATCCTGGAACTGAGTTCAACAACGAGTTGTTAAAAGAACTGACAGATTTATATAAAATTAAATTACACATAGGTACACCCAATAACCCGAACTCTATGGGATTGATAGAACGTTTTCACTCCACAATAATAGAACTGTACCGATTGGCTAAATATGACAGAAAATTTACAGCATCTGTAATGACATATTCCGTTATGGCTTACAATAATACTATACACAGCGCTACAGATTTATCACCATTCGAGGTTGTATTTGGTCACACTGAATTAAATTCCACATTTGACTCTGATTTTGACAAAGCCTACAAACAACAATTAATTAAATACCATAAGAAAAGAACCCAATCACTTTATAAATATCTTTCAGAAAAGTTAAAAACCCAAAAAGAAAACATTAAAAATAAGCGAGGCGGCGAATCAGGACCAGCATTAGAATCAGGACAAACAATTTTTGCTAAAGCTGTTAACAAAAGACAAGCCAAAGATATGCCTAGGTTCCAAAAAGCTGTCGTAACTGGACCGATAGAACGCAATATTGTTCCAATAAAACTTAAAGGTAGGGATACAAAAGTCCCAATAAAAAATGTAAAACGTCCTCCACAGGTGGTGTTTACTCCTAGTGATATGGACAACGACGAATCAGGCTCTTCCAAACCAGCATCCCCCAAACCAGGCCCTTCAAGCAGTAAAGATTAACCAAAACCCTGGTATTCTCCCGGTCAAGTTAGGTCAGGCGTTTATACAGCATGACAAATGGTCAATAGTTAGAATATTCAACCTTACAGGCATCAGTACTGATCTTTCTTTCAATGTCCAAAAATATTCTGAATTCAGTAGAATGATATACCCGAATAAATCATACGCAGATGAGTTCATGAGCCTGAAAACACAAGTAGAGTACATTCGAAATGAGACTCTAGAAAAATTACGAGAATTAATCCCTTTCAAAAGATACAAACGTGGGTTAATAAATCCTTTAGGCTCTATAACCAAAATTATAACAGGAAACCTTGACCATGAAGATGCAGTTAGGTATGACGACATAATTAGTAACATCCAAACCAGAGAACAAGCAATTTCTAATAAATTTACTGTGATATCTGAAATGTTGGATCACTTTCTGAACTCTACCGAAACAATCGATGAAAACAATAAGAAAATTAATGCACGCATAAAATTAATTGAAAATCTTGTTAAAGACCTTACTGGGAAAGAAAATCATTCCATCTATATGACCTTCGTATTTGGATTACTAAATCAATTTATAGTAAACTTTAGGACTATCTATATAAAACTAAGTGAAATAGAAACAGCCTTAGCATTTAGTAAAGTGTCCGTTTTACATAAGTCTATTATTAATTCTGCTGAATTATTAGATTTGTTGAAACATATTGGCAAATATGATAATCTAATGTATTCTATAAATGAGCAAAATTTAATGAATATAGAAGAATCATTGTCTGTAAAATCTTACTCTAAGCATAACGAAATAACGTTTATTATAGAAGTTCCACTTATTGATAATGCTACTTATAATTACTACAAATTGTACTCCCTTCCTATGTCAAACGATTCCAGTAACCATACCTTTATTGTTATCCCTGAATTTCCTTACCTATTAGTAGAAGGTGTTCGATACCGCCCGATCGAGCAACCGTGCCAGGAGATTACAGCTAAAGAATATCTTTGCTCTGAAAATAAATTGGTTCAATATGCAGAGGAAACATGTATCGAACAACTCATGAAGTATCACTATAACCCCTCACGCTGTTCATCACGCCGGGTAGAGTCTGAAAACCTGAAAATCGAAAGAATTGCCCCAAATAGTTGGATAGTATATTCCAAATATTACAAACTCATATCTCAAACTTGTGACAATGACGATACAAAGGAGCGTATACGGGGAACATACATTATAACCATAGGAGAGCAATGCGATGTCACCATAGATACTATCCAAATCCAAAGGCGGCGTTCTTACTCTCTACAGACGGGATATATGCCTACGCCCATCATTAACTTACCTGATTTACGGAAACAAACCTCAGATGCTGTAGATATGGAACCTGTAGACCTGAAAGGAGTTAAATTGGATGACATTCGACATCTGAACTACATACTGAAGAAAAGTGTAACCAGTGTAAAAAGTGAAACAAGAGAAACAAATAGTGTCGCCATTTACTCGTTGTACGCGATTGTCATTTTACTGTCATTAGTCGTAATTCTGTGTAAGTACTTTTCTGTAATAAAAGCAAAACTTTGTAAGAAGCAGGATTGTCATTCAAAAGAAATTGAAAGGAATCCGGCACACCTGGAGGAAAAAAGAGTTAATCAGAGACCCTTATTATTAGTGGGTTAACTCCATTATTCTCAGTTTAGGTAATTTAATTGTAATCATATACACCCAGTATGTAACATCTTGTTCATGGGACTTTACGAAGTTCTCGAAAAAACGCTGCTTTTCCGATAACTTCAGTCCAAGGGGGGAGGAGTTATATTCCTAACCCATTAGTGTAGCAGAGCCTTAAGCTAGTTATATGCCTAACCCATCATTGTTGCGGAGCCTTAAGCTCTCACGCTGCGGTAGAGCCAAACGCAGCACTTTTCTTATCAGTCGGCCCACCCGGGCGACTTGTTATTGTAACCGCAGTTCGCAAGATAGTTTTAAGTTTCCATTGCATTAGAATTGATTAATGAATATGTTTTAAGTCTCAGTCTTACATCAAACTCTGTTAGCTCGGGTCGTAAATAATAAAATCTTATTTCGATTCTTTAAATATTAATTTTTATTTCTATTTTTAAAAACACAATTCGTCGCTCCCGAAATCTAACTAACTTGTCAGTTCAGTTAAGTGTTAGATACCGTCATTAGCTAGCTTTGCGTCCCAGTACCCGCTTCGAATGATGACTTGTGCTTGAACATGAATGCATTGCATCAATTGTGGTACCAATATTATACAGGGGAGAAGGCATATTCTCAATCTCGTGGAAGTACGACAAGTAGTGACGTGTACGACAAGTGAATACTTCAATGGATTGCACCGCAAGTGGTATGTATTTGGCATTTCAACAATTTACTCACATCTATCATTGTTTACAAGGTGTTTCATTTCATTATTCAACTGACTTGCTACTAAACTTCAAAGAATAATGTTTTCTACTTAGTTTACGCTATTGAAAATTAATATTGTAATTCCAATTGTAAATTGTTCCCGCCCAGGCCAAAGTCGGTCTCCTTTTGAGTATAAAAATGTTGGGACTTAGTTTTATTGGATATTAAGCAAAATAAAAAATATGTCTTACCTGCCTGGTGTTTTGTCTCTTTGGTTGTGTATACTATGTAGTCATCGCGAACTTCCACATTCGATTTCGAAGTAAACTTCTAATTATAATATTTATTTATAAATCAAACATATAAAATAACAGGAAAAATCTTTCAAGGAAATTGAACCCCAAAAAAACTAGATGGCGCTGACACACGTCTAAAACCACGAACAATCACCCAAGTCTGACAAAGTTCCTCTCCAATAAAGTTTATAGTCACGTTCTCCACCCACAAAAATAATTACACAAAGCTTTCCAGTTACATTTAGTGTATTATTTAGTGACACGTTTGTGTACGAGCAACAATAGGACGATATAAATAATAAGAAGACAGAGTGTAGTCTGATTTCCCCGGCGACGCACGTGAGCAACGTCTTGAATACACCGTGTGTAGGTGAACATTTTGGACTCGCGATATTTATGTAACTTTTAAGCAAATCTTTGAAAATTGTTTTCTCTATATTTTTGGTGGAGTTCCTCCTATATTATCTTTAAATATTTTAGCGAAATGAGGCACATTATTAAATGAGAAAGCCTAAAAGAAAATTGAATTTTTTTTATGCATATACATATAATGTATAAACTTTCGCGACTTGTGTGCACAAATCAAATCACGAGGCACTAAATGTAAATATAGATTCATTAAGTGATTAACTTTCAAAATTTTGACTTTTATAAGCATCACATTGTGATCTAGAGGAATAAATCAGTATCTCCGTGATCATAATCTGTATATACAATTTTTTTGCGTTACTGACTGACTGGCAGAAATATTACAGCTGAAACTGTTAAGCGTAGGAAGCTGTTATTTGGGTTTTATGTTCCTTGTAGGGGTGCACTAGGAAGAGATTTCCTAAAATCGGTAACATGTCGTGTAGACTGAGTTAAATTTAAAAAAAAATGTGCGGACGTAGTGCCGGGCATACTTTAATCTAACATAATTCTAGATTAATAACAAGTTCCGCCTCGTAACGGCTTTTATGTAAACTGATAAGTGTTTCATTAATTTTACTGAATAATAACGTAAGTCAACAAGGAAAAGGCAAGCAATTAACTCTACTTCTACTTCACGATAACTTAAATTAAACTGTTTAATTTGATTTTCGTGGAAAATATATATTTTGAAGACAGGATTAATTAACCATTGAAGTTTTCTTGTAGTTCGCCGAAATATAGATGATTGAATATTCTTAGCACATTTCGTTTACGTTTGTAAATTTTAAGACTTTTAATTATTATTTTGATCGCCCCAGTCACATAGCGGTACCTACTTATTTTTTATTTTTTCAAAAAAGACAACTTCCGCATTAAGACTAAATCCTGTGTCGCGGGGGACTTTACAAACGTACAACTAACGGACACAATGAACACCCAGACTCGAAACAATAATTTGTGAATTAAGTAAGTACACAAAGTGTTGCCTCGTGTGGGGATCGAACCCACAACACTCGGAGCAGTGTCAAGCGGCGAGGCGGCCGCTTAAACCACTACGCCAACCGTGCAGTCAGAAGGCGTTTGTAATGGGCAAAGCTTAACAACACCGGCACAGGTCACCACTTGGATATGTGACTGCGTGTAGCATTTAGACACGTAGGGTTGTCTGTTACTAAACGGTGAACGATTAAAAAACGATGACATCATTTCCACACCGTGAAAAAACCTGCATAGTGCACCTAAATCAATGTACGAGGAGTTTTCCTTTTAGACTATTAATCTGCAAATTGTATTGCTTTTTCGCAGTTCCCACTTTCTTCGAATATCCCAAATCATATATAACTCGCAAAACTCACAAATTACTAAACAACTCAAGCAAAATCAATTAATTACATCAGCCAACTTAACTACACAGTTTAGTACACACTACTAAACTTTGCATATAAATCAATCGAGAACAAACTAAGCCATGACGTATGATCATAGGGTCTATTGTCCGTAAACTTTAAAGTAATATCAAACTTAGCAAATATTTTGGAGCAAACTATTTGCAATAAACGGTTTGCTAAGTATTTTCTCATCATCATCATGTCAGCCTTGAGACGTCCACTGCTGGACATAGGCCTCCCCCAAGGTATTTTCTAGAACGATCTAATTTCAAGTACTGAATTCAGCTACAGTCTACAAAATTAAATGTATTGACAGTTATGAGGTTTGTAAGCACTTACTGCAACTTAATTAGTCAATTATAAGTTAAGCGTGTACTCCTTACTTGTGATGCGTATTCAAGTGGAATAAGCGCGTGTATGAATAATGTTATATTTTTATTATTATTATATTCATCTTTAATATAATCTCACAATAATACAGTACCTTTTTAAATATATTGAGTATAAAATTACATTTAAAAATACTTTTTTTAGTATTATATTATTATTATACTTTTAACAGATTGCGCGTATGAATGAGAAACACAATACCTATATTAATTATTTTGTTTTGTTAATATTAAGCTTCTTATTGTCACTGTATATTATTCAAGCAATGTTGGGTACTAACTTTTTAAATCTTTGAAGAGGAGACTAAATTAAAAAAAAAATTGTTACGACTTTTGAATTGTTCCATCACGCTTGTTACACCATGTTAACATAATATAATAATTATGAAAACAAAATATTAAGAAATACAATCTGATGTTATGGTTGAAACTGGGATAACGTCGGAGGATGATAACAATCTGATGTTATACAATGAAACTAAACAAGAAAATACATAATTAAAATAACTTTGAAGTTTGAACCCATGAGCGATTGACGTGTTAAACGGGACAGCAGATAAATTGCAGTGAATTGATCTGCTCTTACTACGTCCTGTCTGCTGTGTCTTTCCCACGAACTGTTTGCGCTCTGTTTACGCGTCCTAAGGTTTATCGCGATCCACCCATATTGGCTGTGACCATTGATTCTATCTACGTTGTTGTGATATGTAACATGAATTTAGTCGAATTTATTAATTGATTGTGGGAGAACTAAAGGTCAAAATGAACACAAATTTTTGGACCTGTCTGTTTGTTCATAAAATATCTTTTTGCATTTGACAATTTATTTATTGAAATACAAAGCATACCAGTAGAATAAAAATAAAAGGATCTGATAAATTGGCGTACAAATAGAGTGACCGTGATCATGAAACTGATATGACTGTTAAAGTACTGACCATGTTCGCGAGTTGCCTACATTAAAAAGACGTAAGTGGATGCTCCTGTTTCACCATATTTACTTTGGGAGGCTTACTATATGAACATCATTTACTGCTTGAGTATGATATCAATAGCTACTAAAAATTTTACTAGTAGATGTCTACAATGTGAAACAGTTGCAGCTCCTTACAAAAATAAAATGTACCACCGTTATATTTGTTTGAAAAGAGTGGCCATGAGTTTTATTGCCCGTTCTTTCTCGTGGTTCTACCTATTGCATTGCGAACGTGGCAGTAAATGTAAATGTAGAATCATTAAGTAACGTAATTAACTTAAATTTTGACGTTCATAAGCGTCACTTTGTGGCCTAGATGAATAAATGATTTTGATTCTTTGATTTTTTTTTGAGTAACATTTGCCGTAACGTCGGGTAAACCTAGTTTTAGTTTTAAGGTTCTGTAGCTTTCAAATGACTAATTAGGTAATAAGCTTTCTACACCACTATTTTTTAATTAGTACAAAAAATTTAACAGGGCTCTAAGTACCTTTAACTGATCATATTTGTGTAGGTAAAAAATAAAAACATTAAGTCCCAAAACTATCTCAAAACTGTCCACAAAAATACGTAATAATTGGTAAATGCATAACTAAAACTATGAGTAGTAAATTAGTAGTAGTAGTAAACTATTCCATTGATAAATTCCCCCTGTCCCTCTGCGCCCGCGCCGCGCCCCGCCCGATGCGACAAAAAGTGCTAAATTGTAACCGGTAGTGAGCGCATCGTTTTTTCGATGGCTTATCAGTTCACATCACGAGAGTATGTAGCTATGCTTCGTGCGTACTTTTTGAGTGGATAAAACGCGAGTGCAGCTGAGAGTTTGTACAGGGAAGAGTTTGGAAGCCAGTGGATCAGTCGAGGCGGCCCCGTAGCTTGGCCTACATGCTCACCTGACCTCACGGCCATGGACTTCTTTTTTTTGGGTGTACAAAAGTTAGTCAGTTAGTGTCGAACAATTAAAACAGCGCATATTGGACGCTTATGACAGAAGCGTACTTTTCTCGTTAAAAAACAATTTAATTAAACTTGTCCGTCTGTGTATTGACAATAGTAGTGGACATTTCGAAGGACAATTGAAATACTTGTAAGTAAAAATTACCTACCTACGTAAATAATAATTTGATGCGGGTGGGTCAAAATCGGTCTGTGTGGAGAACCTTGGGGGAGCTCTATGTCCAGCAGTGGACGTCTCTAGGTTGACATGATGATGATGAAATTTGTAAATAGTAGTTGATTCTAACTTCATAACTACGCCAAAATTAATATTTTCTTTTCGTCCAGAATACCTTCTTTTATTTTGATATTTGTTTGCTTTCTAATTACATATCTCCGTATTTATTTACTTGTCAAACGGTAAATTTTGCCGGTCCTAAGACAGGATGAAGTATGAAGGAGAAGGTAGAATTTAGAAAATTAAAAAGTAACTACCTACACTTATTATTTTGCTTCATTTTATTGTCTAAGGCTACCTACATTATAAGTGCGACAGAAAGAATGCGTAAGAGTAGGAAAGCAAGTAAGTACTATCAATGAAGTAGTGAATGGATTGTAAAATATGACTATGATTTAAGTGAGATTTTCTACAATAAACAAATGATAATAACTTTTCTCTTTAAAGATATTTTGAAACTCTTACGTCACATATGTGATAATAATGTCTTCGCTAATCTGTCCTTAAAGTTTTTGTACTAATTAAAAAATAGTGGTGTTTATAATTATAAGACATTTGAAGTTATCAAAATTATCGTAGGTGGCAGTGGGCTGGTCACATCTGTCGTCCTGGCAAAGGTAGCGTTGGACGCGCTCCGGCTAGGTGGAGTGACTATATACCGCCAAAAAGTGGCAAATCGAGCTCAGTGGCGTGCCACTGGTGAGGACAATATCGAGCCGAAGACTGCGTCAAGCTGATGATGATGAAATTGGATTGTGATTCATTGTGTGGTTAGGGTTCTTGTTTTTAAACAACTGTCGCATTAGTAGTAGATCCTGTATTGTAGTTTCCTGTGCTCAGATTTAAACAACAAAGTCAGTGTTAACACTAAACCACTAAGCCTACCGTGGAGTCCTATCTTAAATTCGTTGTGAAAACCCTAAAACAAAATCTTGTGTAAGTGGTCCCATGACAACAATTTCATGAAGAAAAGGCATCAGCGAAAATGGTTTAACTCAATTTTGACAAGTCCACTATTTTGTCTGAATTTTGGCAGTCATAGAGCTTCAGCTTGTATTTTAACTGATATAGGACTGGATAACACACATTAGTATTGTTTATTTAATTTTGGAATTATTTGAAATCTTTACCAATGACACCTTAAACTGAATAACCGTTTCTTTCAGAGAAAATACTTATCTTCATCCTTACGTCATCCAATTTGCTACCAAGACATCAAAGCTGTAATAAATATTATTGCCACGAGCGTAAAAAATAACACCATTACAATATTTTTATTGCTCATTACTGTTAAGAATAATATGCCATTTAATCAATAATAATCACTTAATTAATTATTTCGCCTACCTTTAAAAGTCTTTAAAGTTATAAAAATTTAAGACATCATTTAGTTGAGTACATATACCCAGAGAATACAACACTTGTTTTGATAGTGAAATAAACATGAACCAATGTCTTATAACCAACATCAGCGCACGCATTCAATAACTTATTAGACATATATCACAGCGCTTAGTGTGTATCTGAGCAATATTTTCTTAGAGAAATATTGACACAATATACATCATGGAATATCAAACACAAAGGCACTACAAATAACCAATTATATTAAGGACCCTATTCTTGGCAAGATACGGTTCAAGGTCGCTAAGCAGTTTCTTTTACCGACAGTATAAATATATTTGTGAAGCCATACTTTCATTTTCTCCTAGTATGACCTAAAGCTTTTAGCGGAAGACTGTAATGTTTTTATTAGGGCAAAGCGAGGCAAAATATCGGGATCTCTGGGCCGATATTTTGGCAAATCTGCGAGCCGATATTGACCGATATTAGACAGGAGCTGGTCATTTATGAAATGATACATACAGCATGTGCTCAATTGACTGTATTTTGTTGGGTTGGACATTTTTTTTTGCTTACCGAGATGGAAATGTTTTCTGAGCCGGATAACTGGTGGAAATGGGTTAGCTTTTATAATTTTTGCGAAAGGGTTTTTAATGTTGGACAGTGTGTGATTTTGTGGTCGGTTAAAATGTACGGAATATTCTCATTAATCACCGTGTCCCGTGGATCGGCTTTGTCCGTGTTGAAAGTCTGCGGCTTAGTTGTTAATGTTCTGAAGTTCGTTTTTGGATCACGTGCTTGCTTTGCGCTAAACTTTGTAAATCGGTTTTATTGTTACTGATTTCAAACATTGAGCACAAAGTACAGACAAAGTAGATACAGTTTGATTTTTCAAATACTTCAGACTATTTGTGATAAAAATGCGTGGGATATGCACTATGTATTTACCGTAACTTTCGATGCCAATATTCGTCACTGTTACCAAGGCCATGATCACAAAGGCATAATAGTGTAAGTAACCACAATACGCCAAGTTAAGCGCCAGTTTCTCTTCTGTCTGATTGCTTTATCAGATAACACTTTTACAAAATTCGTTCTAATTTTAAATTTACATGAAAGAAATTGCCTTTGGTGAAATTGGATCTTAATATTTATATTTCAAACTACTTGCTAAGTACTAAAGACATAGAAATATTGCCCATTTATAATTATGTAATAAAAATAGAGTAAATCGCATTAAGAATCTTTAATAATAATCTTTATTTTGAACATAATCATAATCATCAGCCCCTTATACTGGCCCACTGTTGGGCATGGGCCTCTTCTCACTATGAGAAGGGTAAGGCCATAGTCCACCGCGCTGGCCAATTGCGGGTTGGCAGACTTCACATGTCTTTCGAGAACTTCAAGGAGAACTCTCAGACATGCAGGTTTCCTTCACCGATAAGCAAGCGATAACTAACAATTTAATACGCACTTAACTTCGGAAAGTTATTGGTGCGTGCGTGATTCGAACCTTAGACCCTCTGCGTAGCAGTCTGTCGGTCTCACCACTCAGCTATCGCTGCTTTACGAACATATTATGACAAAATCTTACAGGAGAGGCCCTGACCTGCAAACTAGTAAATAACTGTATCTTGAAGTCCCTTCGAAATAGTGTAGGTATTAAAGTACAAGTATGTCCATAATTTTTTAAATGAAGGTATCTAAAACAATATACCTATGTTATTAGAATTCGGAGTACCTACTAGTCTAGTTCACTTTACAACTAGCAAGTACCATCTAGTGAATGGATTTCAGTCCCGAGATCAGAGCTTGAATGCTTAAAACCTTAACATTTTCCATACTCCATGGAATCCAACGAAATGATAAGTTATATACCTAATCCTGAGAAATTTGTACTATCATTAAAATTTACTTTAAACTAAAAACTTTTACAATTAATCATTTCTTATTATTTTTAGTACCGACAGTTTTTAGTAGATAAGTTGCAAATATGAATATTTTCTAATAAATCTACATATTATAATATGTGTATTATTATATGTTTATTAATTAAGGTATTGTCTGCCTCCTTAGTCCAGTGGATAACGTATGCTACTGCTGATCGGAGGTCCCGGGTTCGATTCCCGGGTCGGGCAAAAGTATTACTGGGTTTTGCCAAATTCTCAGCAGCAGCAGAGAGTCGCCCCCTATTACGAGGGATCTAAAAATATAATGGCGAAATGCGGGTGTAATATTACACCTCTAATTGGATATTTCATAACTTCCAAACAACTGCATCAAATTGAATAAATCATTATCAAGAGGATTTTTTGTGAAAAAAAAGTTAATATATGAAAACATACTTATGGCACTACGAAGTTTGCCGGGTCAGCTTAATAATTTTTTGTACTATAGGCACAGATTTAATTTTACTGTCATCTCTTTTGGTAACAAGTGACTGTTGTGTTTTATTGGATATCTAGACTCAATTTATATTTCCTATAAAAAGTAACTTAATTCTTTTTAATTCTTCCTTTTATATTCTTGAGTCAAACAAAATTCATCGATTTAATTAACTTCAAACCCACGCGAACTCTCGCTATGCGTTAAATAAGGTGTAGTTGGCAGTTGTTACATTTGTAAATTTTTGTAAGGTCAGTCATTTAGGGTACATAGTAGTAAATTGTACTCAATCATATTTTTTAATTCTGCTCAAAACTTCCACTAGCAGGTTTACGTAAATAGGCAGAACATAAACACTTAATTTTTTTAAAGGTTGAGGCATCCAAACCATTTGCACATTACATATACACATTACATGCATAAAGATTATTACAATAGTTGGCTTTATGTTGCCTCCTTTATAGTAGAACACAGCGTGCATATGCTTTGAACTTATTGTTTATGAAAAATGCACCGGCGTTGTACGTGTCGTATGTGACAAATAGTTTTATTTACAAAGGGATATAATTATAATATATCCAGTTCTGTATTGTCAGACAAAGTTGCGCCAGCTGCCACGGAAACGGTATAGTGTTGTAGAAGTAGAGCGTGAGAATTCCGGGAGTCCGATGTCGAGTATGTGATAAATTACTGCAGTTTCAAATTTGTTTAATTTTTTGTTGTGAATGTGAAAATTAAATTAATTTCTAGTCGATTTATCGTTAGTCGAGAGTAAAGTCAAACTGTGCAATATTTACACATGATATATCGAAAAGAGTTATGGGCAAGCAAAGTGTGTCCTATTTTGATTTATTTGCTTACCTGACGGGTTTCGTTTTGTTAGTCTATAAGCCTATATCGTCATAAATAGAGTCAGTTTTATAGATGTAAATTTTTACCAACACCATACTTTTTTTTGCTGACTATATAGAATGTTTATCTATGCAACGAATTGTTAAACTAAACAGCAAAATCACTTCAGCACATTTCGCAGTTCAAGTCCCGCGATTCCCCAACTATCCTGCTAAGTCCCGCAAAATCCCGGAAAACACGCGGCAACACTATGCACAGTAGTTCGTCCGGACTTGTGTTTCGTAAGTTGCCGGCAATTTTAAACTTAAATTAAATTGCCGTTATCTGTTTTGGTTACTTTTCGACTTAGTTTCCGCAGTCTGTAAATTCAAATATGGAGGTACATTTGGTTTTTGCTGCCAGTTTGTTTCACTTAAAGTTAGTAAACTGACGACCCGGTGGCGTAGCGAGAGTGTAAGCGATTGCCGCACCTTCTTCTTCGCGGGTTCGATTTCCAAAGATTTGTGTGCGTGAACATGGAGCTTTATCTTGGTCTGGATGTTTCTATGTATAATATGTACCTATGAATTTAAAAAATGTTTAATATGTATGTTAATTAATTGTCTAGTGTCCATAGTACAAGTTCTATACCGGTTACACTCGGAGGTATACCTCTACCAGTATGCTCTGATTTTCGCTACCAGGTTCACTCCCGCAAGATGACGGCGAAATTTATCGGGATGTTAGGCAAAGAATCAACGCAGGATGGATGCGACACATGCAACATGCGACAGGTCTCAGGCACAATATTATGCGACCTCAAAATGCCTGTGAAATTAAAGGGCCGCATGTAGAAGGCGGTTATAAGGCCTGTCGTACTGTATGGAGCTGAGTGTTGGGCCACAAAGAAGATGAATGAGAAACGATTGCATGTGGCAGAGATGAGAATGGTACGATGGATGTGTGGAGTGACAAGAATTGACGGAATTAGGAATGATTACGTTAGAGGAAGTGTGAAAGTGGCACCCATAGATGAAAAGGTAAAAGGGAGTCGATTGGCCTGGTATGGATATGTTATGCGGAAAGATGAGATGTACATAGTTAAAAAAGTTATGAGTATGCACGTAGAAGGACGAAAAGGGAGAGAAAAGCAAAATAAAAGACAATGATGACCATTAGTATAAGTTCTGCTTAGCTTAGAACTAGTTGGTCTTGTGTGAATATACTAGAATATTGTATACCATGAGTGGTAACTGCTCGCTGCTTCTGTTGACTGTACTTAACGTGTAAGTGGAAATTAAACAATACTTTTTTTTTATAGACTCACGTCTGTATCCCCGAAGAGGCAGTTTTGAGCAGAATTAAAACATATGATTGAGTACAATTTACTATTATGTAACCTTAATGACTGACCGTACAAAACTTTATAAATGTAACAACTGCCAACAACACCTTATTTAACGCGTAGTCAGAGTTCGCGTGGGTTTGAAGTTAAATGAAACGATGAATTTTGTTTGATTCAAGAATAGAAAAGGAAGAATTAAAAATAATTAAGTTACTTTCTTTTCGTTTGGAGTTCGGAAAGTGAGGGTACTTCAACAAAGTCTACATATAAATATCTCTCTATTAAAAATATTTAAAAAACGTTGAAGTAAACAAATACAATATCTTTTCGGTGTGAATATGTATAATAACTTCTAAATATTACGTACAAGTGTTATCTACAATATCAAGTGTGAAATATTGAACAAATACAGAAAAAAGACTTTTGGAATGTGTCTACGGAACAAACAGTGATAAACTAAACAATCATCATAATATAAACAAATATAATAATGAACAGTGACAAAACAATAAATAAGTACCGTGAAAGTGATGAAAAAGTGTTTTTGAATGTGAACTAATTTGTGCCATGACTTGCTACAAAAGTGGAAAAAATTCATAACACATGACTCATCGCAACGACTATTTATCAATCGAAGTACTCACGGTGTACTTACAGGACTAATTTTTCACCCCGATCTACAATGGCTCTCGTAGCACATTGGTTAACGAGTGTGCTTCTTGGGTAATCGTACAAGTCAAGAGGCGCCAGTTCGAATCTCACTTCTAACTTGGCTTTTTGTGAATATTTAGAGATAAATTTATTTCTTAGATAATATTACATTCCGTCACACACGCACATATTCAGATTCAAATGAGAACGCTACACAGTCACAGGAATCAATCCTAGATGGCACCACCAGTAGCTTACCTGATAACTCGGATGATGAAGAACAAGTCACAATATTAAAGAAACAAATAGACAAATTAACACCTGAACTAAATAGTGCACATCGAGAAATAGATATACTTTCCCTTGAAAATAATAACCTCGGGCAGAAAAATGAAGACTTAATAAAGAAACATGATATATATAAATCTTTTATTAGTAGCCCATCGAAACTAAAACTACATACACCTAAAATAAAGTGAACTCTGCAAAAAACTGAAGACAACGCAGAACTATGTATGAATGCCAACAAAGAACCCAAACATTTATCAAACAACACGAAAACCTCAGACAAAAGATTTGAAAAACTTGGTTAATACTAAAAAGGAGAAGCCAAATACAAAAACAAAGAAACTCTGTATCCTAAGTACAAATAAACGCAATAAAATACTGTCTATAGCTGAAAACATCTTTAATAATTACAATTTATGTCACTATCTAATGCCCAACTGCGGTATACAAACTCTGTTGAACGGACTGAAATCCAAACTTATTGACTATACAATGGAAGACTATTGTGTGATACTCATTGGCTCTGAAGATTTTATTACCACTAAAGACTATTTTCAATTAATTTTCTATATAAGAAACATCCTAAGGAATATAGAGAACACAAATCTGATTATATGTCTACCTACATTTAAATTTAATAATCAAACAAACATGTACAATTGGCGAATTGAAAATTTCAACAATTTATTATACCTGGACTTACTCAATCACGAATATGCATACGTACTGGACTCAAATCTAAACCTGGAATATAATGAGAGTATGTTCAATAAGTGGACTGGATCCATTAACCACAGAGGCTTACAGACACTATTTAGAGATCTTTTTGAACTTATTGAATATGTAAACCTGTATAAAGACAAAGAAAGTACTTTCATACAAGCTGATGTGAGCAATATGGAAGGCTATCTGGCTGATACATCGTTTTTTCTGTGATACCAATCTACAGATAATGCATCAAAACATTGCGGGCCTTTTGAACAAATCTGATATGCTTGCAGTATGTTTGCAAGAGCTGACAGAAAAAAATATTAATGTTGATTAATTTGTCTGACCGAACACTTTATGGTGTCAGGAATGGAACAACACCTCTCCCTACCGAACTATCGACTTGCTGGCGTATATAGTAGGAAAGATATCAAGAGCGACGGTGTATGCATTTTAATAAAAAAGGTCTTGCATGGCAGGAGTTATTAGAGGCTGCAGAATTGCCTATACCGGGTTTATTTGAATGCTGCGCGGTAGAAATAAGCAAATGTAACCTGATAGTAGTGTGTGTAACCTGTACCCTGTTAAAATCTATGTGTAGTAAAAGAAATAAAAGAGTCGTTATTACAGGCGATTTCAACATTGATATATTGAAAAGGAGCAAGGCTACTTTAGACTTTGAATGTTTGCTGTATCAATATAATTTCGAATGTATTTTCTTATTACTCTAGTGAAATAAAATGTATTTTTATTTCACTAGGGTAATAAGTAAAACATGTATAACTGTCTACATTATTTTAAACAACCAAGTAAATCGAAATTTTTGGAATTGTCGCTTTCTGATCACACTGCACAAATAATTGAATGTCCTATAAAAAAGAAAGACGAAATTAAGTTTTGGCGAATAACACAACGGGACTACAATACAGAAAGGACAATGTATAATTTTGGCCCCAGCACCGTTGGCATAC
This sequence comes from Euclidia mi, assembly GCA_944739405.2. NCBI lineage: Eukaryota > Metazoa > Arthropoda > Insecta > Lepidoptera > Erebidae > Euclidia > Euclidia mi. The sequence goes on along the minus strand of OX123182.2, from coordinate 19,964,900 downwards.
AAATTATAAACATAAATATTAACTCATTTTATGCTATAATAATCAAATATCAGTATAAAACGGACACTTCAGATTCTCATAAACATTTTAAATAGTATAACCGTTGATATTATCGTATCCTATTAAACCCACCGGCCATTGTAAATAAAAACAAAATAATCACTTAGCATTTTCAGCGCTTTAGCGAAACTGCAGTTTATTGACCGTCTAATGCTAATAAAAAATGTATATCGCGTTAAAGCGCTTGACAGCGCTACATTGACTTGGTCTTTTGACATTTATGTTTATGTCAATATTGTCAATCATCAATCATTCGTCGATCTCACACATGTTGTTGCTTGTCGCTGCGTCTGAGTTTTTTCGATTTTCCGAGTTTCTTTTGGTGTTTGTCATTTACATAACGACTTCGCTAGAACAACGGACTGATTTCCTCTTAAAATATTGACCTCTGGCAGAGATTTACGGACCTACGAACACGGATTCAATAAGCTAACATGGATTCGGATTTTGACTGTTTATTTTGTGTCAACTGTGGCTCAGCCTCTGGTTGTATTATATTACAAGATGAACAAATTCTCCACTGCATACAAGAATGGACTGCTCCACGTTTGGTAAGTAAGATCTCTGATTTTGTTGTTGAGACTAACTCTTCTTCAATATCTTTGTATTATGTTTTATCTGCATGAGTGGGGCAGTGATTTAAGCGGTGGCCTTGCCGCTATACTACCGCGCCGAGTGCTGTGAGTTCGATCCCCACACAGGACAACACTTTCATCTGTAAATTGTTGTTCTGAGTCTGGGTGTTCTTTGTGTCTGTTACTATGTTTGTTAAGTTCTCCGCGATACAGTATTTATTCATAGTGCGGCAGATGTCTTTTCAAAAAAAAAAAGAAACCAGATAAAGATTGTTGGATTAATGGTTTTAATGGCGATGAGAACATAATTTGAAAGTAATATAAGTATGTGAATATTATATATCAAGCCTTAGTCAAAATAATTCTGTCTCAATATTTTCATACCTAAACCTTGTGTGTCATGGATGTCTTATAAGGTGGTTGTCACAAATACCCATTACTCATTCTAAAGTCATTTTATGTATTTTGTTGGCATTTAGAAATACACAAAAAAACCATGAAGGAGGTCACAGCACCTTCAGCCTTGATTTGACCATAAAGAGAGAGGAATACATATTCATAGGTATATTTTTTCAGGTACAAGCTGATGATTTTATATGTACAGTATGCTTCTTAGAAGCTAAAACTGCTACATCTCTTCCAAGCTCTGACAGAATTGGACAGAAATGTGTTCTATGCAAAGTAATATTGCCTCGTCGAGCACATCAAGTAATTGCACTGAAAACAGACACATTACAACATGTGAATATCAAAAACATCATTTTGGAAAGACTTCATGCTATGGAGGTATTTAATACTAATAATTGTTATAATTTATATAATATATTTAAATAAACAATTTCTAAAGATCATTTTCATTTCCAGGTTCGTGCATCACATCATATTTGCCATCCATGTTGGCAACGAGCTGATCGTGCTGCTAAGCATTATTCACCAGCTTCAATTTCTAGAGCTGATAGTGTTAATATTTTAAAATGTGTTAATTGTAATATTAATATTACTAGGATGAGAAGACACATTTTAAATGATGATTATCTTTTAACATTAATAAAACAACGAGTTGCACCACAATTGGTGAGTGTTCATTTTTATTTAAAACTGATGTGCTATTTCTTAAATTATTTTAATTAAATTAGATTATGCCTTTATGTATGTACATAAAGGCATAATCTAATTTAATAAAAATAATTTAAGAAATAGCACATCAGTGTATGTACACTAAAGAACTTAATCTATTCCAGGTGACTGCAGCTGACTACATATGTGATGCATGTCACATATTATTTAATAATAATGAGGCATCCAATAGTCAAACAAGAACTGTGGGGCATCAAAATGTTTGCATTCAATGTGGTCACTCTGTAGCACATTCCAGATATTTCATTGTGCAAGCTGAGCAAAATCAGCACATTAGAAACATAGTACAAGATTGGATTCAACCTCGGGAGGTAAGCTTGTTATATAGCATACATATGTATATTCACTTTTTTGCCTGTATATAATCACAATTTAACCATTATTGTTTCCTTTTAGATACAACCATCGGATGTCATTTGCCACACATGCTACAGAAGAGCTGAAGGTGTACATGCAGCTTCAATGGTGAACCCAGTACCGCAACAAATTGCAACAATTAATTTACCTAATTATTTACGGGCACCTGACACACACTCTCGCTGCATATTTCCAAGTTGCAACAGTTCCTTACAGCATGTAGTCCCATATTCTTTAAGGGTGAGGCTCTTTAGGGATCATAAATATTATATACCACCAAATAGTCGTATATGTGAGTCACATCTTGGAAGTCAAAGGTGGTCAATTTTATTTGAAGCAGAAAATGTGCAACACTGTTTTACAGCAGAACACATAGAAGAATTTTGTGAATTATTAAAGAATGATAAGACAAGGTTGGATTTTGAAAAAAATTATGATATGGAAGATAATGTAGTTTGGTACTGGCTAGGACGCACAAAAGTCCAATTCAGGGAGGTAGAAGCTGTTTTACCTGAATTTCCAAGGCGTGCCACAGCTCTTGCAGCTTATTTGCTGAAACTTAGAACTGGAAATTCTGATGATAGAATTTCTACTTTAATGAATATAAGTAGAAGCACATTATCAAACTTAATTAGTAAAGCAAGAACTTCTATGGTGGAATATTTTGTGCCACTACATTTAGGACTACAATACATGAACAGAATGGAAGTGGCGGAGAGGAATTTTTATATTCCCAACTCTTTGTTCGGCAATCCTGGAAGCAGTATGGATGACAGGAAAGCTATCGCTATAATGGATGGAACATATGTATATGTTCAAAAAAGTAGCAATTATAAATATCAGAAGAAAACTTATTCTCTTCATAAATATAGAAATCTTGTCAAACCATTCTTAATTGTATGTTGTGATGGCCATATATTAGACGTACTGAGCCCCTATCCTGCCACAAAATCAGATGCTGACATTATTAAACATGAATTCAGTAATGAGTCATTTCCTTTGCGAGAATATTTTAGAGAAGGTGATATATTCCTATTGGACAGAGGCTTTCGGGATAGTATTCCCTTATTACAAAGCTTAAATTACTCGGTACATTATCCTGTATCAGTTGAACAGGGTGAAACACAAATGACTACAGTAAATGCCAATGAATCACGTAAAGTTACTTTATGTCGTTGGGTGGTAGAAGTGGTAAATGGGCGCTTTAAGCGAGATTTTAAGTTGCTGCGACAAGAGTATTGTAATAAATATTCAAAGAACTTAATGCATGATTTTGAGGTCGCAGCAGCTTTAATAAACAGATTTCACCCTGTTTTGGTTGATAGAGAAGATGCTAGAGAAATTGTATGTGTAATACAAGAAAGAATATTTGAAGAAAATAATTTAGCAGATTTTGTGGAACTTCATAACTTGAACATGAAACGGGCACAGTTTTGCAGCATAACTGTAGAAATAAATAATGTAGATTTTCCACGAATGGAGTATAAAGATTTAATTTTAATTTCCCTGGGAATTTATCAGATAAAACAGGCCCGCTCATACTATGGTGAACATATCAGACAAGATGGGTCCTATATTATTGAAGTGTGCAGGGAGGTTGACGATGAGTTATTAAGTAATTTGAATATCGTCAACAATGAAAATACGTGGCTCCTGCGAGGCAAAATAGCTAGCCGCCATATAAGTACCAAAAAATATTATATTTATATTTTAGTAGATCCTACTCTGAATGGCAGATATGCTATAAAACATTATTGTTGTAATTGTATTGTTGGGTGCAGAACCATTGGTCGCTGCGCCCATATAATGACTCTAATATGGTACCTAAGTTGGGCAAGGCACCAGACTTCCATCATCGACCCTCCTGCACAGTTTTTGGATGATATTTTAATTGATGATATAGATTATGCTTCCGACCATAATTTAATTATAAAAGGAACTGTACTTATGTACTAGAATGTTTTATATAATGATTTTTATAAATAAAGTTCTATTTCTGAAGTATTTATTGTTTTACTTGATTTCCACAGGTGAACCAATTATTTTAAACATAACCTGCCTAACCAGCTATCTAGGTATGCTAGTTATTCATCCCCTTATCTATTGCTCAAGCTCTTCGAGCGTTACTATCAATAAATTGACAGTTATAGTATAGACTTAATCATCATCATCTTAGCCTTATTTCCAACTTTTATATATTGGGATCGGATTTTTAGTATAACCAGACATCCCCCCCTTAGGATCTCCACCTTGTCGTGGTGGGGGGGCTCAGTAACCATGGATTGGTTACCCGCGGTGAAGCTAAGAGGGATCCAGGAGGGGACGCTCCGCGTGGGCTTGACGGGGCCTGCGCAGGATGCGTCCAACGGTGCGGGTGCGGGGGACAGTTCTGTCTGTCCCTCGCAGTCGGGTGCGGTCGTGGGAGGAGAGGCGTGTCGGTGTTGCGTTGCCGCGCGCCCTATCTCCCGCGACCAAATGGGGGCGCACCATTCGATGCGTCGCGGTGGGGCTGCAGAGGAAGAGGAGATGCGGTGTTGCGTTGCCGTCCTCCCTATCCTCTGCGGCCGCTGGGTGTTTTGGCGGCGGAGCCCAACACCTTAATTCGCCGCCAAGGGGGTTTTGTTCGGGGCCCGCCTAATCATCTGGCGGGCCAATGCCCGTCGGAGGGTGGCGACGAATGCTTCGGCGATGCCCTACCCTCCGACACACGGGTACATGAGAAAGTCGAGGTGGTTTTTAATGGAAACACTACATACTCCGGCTCTCATTTCCCCCAAGAGTCGGAGATCCGAAGGGATTTTCCACCTCGTAAATAAAAAAAAAAGTATAACCAGACATGGTTGAACATCTGTTTTTCAAAGGACTAATGATATTCTAAGGCTAGACCAGTTGGCAGTTTAATTGAAGTTTCTGACCCCCTGAATGGGTATTATAGACAAATGTTCAGGCACGACACTTCATACCTCTCTTCGAGAAGAGAACAGATAGACTGGTGCTATAACTCGAGACCACATGCGTGGCAGTCCGTCGGCCTTGGCTGTTATTGCACATATAATAATATATTATGTTGATCAATCTCCTAGAGATAGGTATCTGTTAAAAATATAAGCTCAAAATTGAAAAGATTTTTGTATTATTTAAGATTCTCTGAAGTGTCCGTTAATTATTTTGAATTTGAGTCGAATGTATACGTTATTTAGAACATCAAAAATATGTTTTCGTAACTAACGGCCTTGGGGCGAACAATGTATGGGCGAGGAACAATGTCCTCTATAAAAGTTTTTTACTTGTGTGAAAAGTCTTTCACTCTGTGATGTATAATTATGTAACTGAAGATCCGAACGAAGCATATGACTCATTTCTTGAAACATTTAAATTCTACTATAATCTTTGCTTCCCTTTTAAATTAATTACATTAAGGTCGAAATATAAACCTAGACGGCTATCGCGGGGTACTAAATTATGTAGTAAGAATAAAAGAAAACTTCTTTGGAAACTTAGACTACAACCTAGCAATTTTAATAAATTAAATTATAAAAGATATGTTTTAAGGTATAACATATAATAAGACTAACTCAACGTGCTCAAACAATATAAAAACAGCTTGCAATATTAATAAAGCTACCTGGAAAATTATAAACCAAGGAAATCAAAATTCGTATAAAGATGGCATTACAAAAATAAGACTAGGTGATAGATTATTAACAGACCCACAAGATATAACAAACACTTTTAACGATTATTTTGTAAACAAAATTATACCAGTTCCAAATTATGGTATAAATATAACTAAAGGACAATGGCAGATCTCCATACATCAAAATGTCTGAAATTAAATTGAAGCGCTCAGTAATAAGAAATATATCAAAAAAATCGGCGTAAGTAACAGAGTCTATAAATTATTCTATTTTCACTCGGGAAAGCCGGAAAAAGAAGATATCGGTGTTTAATGTTTAGTTAAGAATGAACAATGTGGGTACGTTTGAATTATCAAAGGCATTATGTCAGATTGACATCTAAACGCAGAACTATTCTGTAGCATCTACCTGTCACAGCCAAAGACAAAAGCAGAGCTGCACATTTTAAATCGATTTTATGTGAAATCGATATAACGTTAAAACGATGCTGTGACGTTTTTATTTGATTTAAAAGTTGTTTTGCTACAAAAGAATTAGCTTATTGATATAATGTTGATTAACAATTAATTAATAGCATTTTAATTATTATATTTTAAACCAAACCAACCATATAAAGGTCGATCATATCGATTACTTATTTAATAATCGATACGCATCAATGTCAAACGTCTATTCCTGTCACACCATTGTCTATGGCAACAATCAAATACTAAAGTAAGCACCTAGTTCGTAATCAATTGGAATGCTTTTTATCATCATAAAATAATCCGGCTTTATCGAGACAAAGTGAAAATATAAAAAATATTTAAAAAAATTAACAATTTGTTTTGTTCATATGAAGTTTAAGCTCGCCACAACAAACCCAGACCTAATTCTGCCATTGTTCTTTATAGACAAACGCAATAAATCTCTGTTTATGCAGCCATGTTTACCTTCTGATGTGGAGACAATTATAACATCGTTAAAAAATACGAGTAGTGTGGGATATGATGACATCTCAAAAAAGGTTATTAAATATGTAGGACATATAATATCTAAACATTTATGCCACATCATTAAATTAAGTATAAGTGCTGGAATATACTCTAACGGACTAAAAATATCCGTGGTCAAGCCACTTTTCAAAAAACTTGATAGAGAATGTATGGATTGCTACAGACCAATAACTTTGATACCTATATTTTCAAAAAAAATTGAAATGTTTATATCCAAACAATTATATCAGTACCTAGAAAACCAAAACATTTTAGCTACAGAACAAAAAGGTTTCCGGCCTAAAAAGAGCATAAACAGAGCTATATACGATTTCTTAAATGTAATCATGACGCATGTAGACAGTAGAACACCAGTTAGTGATAGCGATTCTCTATGATATGACGCAGGCGTTCGACTATTTTGAACATAAGGTTTTACTAGCAAAACTAGATGCGTATGGTATAAGAGGAAATGTTAATAATCTGATAAAATCCTATTTAATCAATAGAAAGCAATATACAGAACTCAGAAACATTAATCCTGTTAAGAAAAAAGAAGAAACATATATTTCTCATATGCGTACAGTTAGCTATGGCGTGGATCAGGGTAGTGTGATAGGACCGTTATTATTTATCCTGTACATAAATGATTTTCCAAAAGTGACCTCTCACCCAATTACCTTATTTGCAGACGACAGTACAGTTGTAATTGACTATAAACATAATAACTCGTATGAAACTGACATTAATACTACATTTGTTGTTTGGTAACAGTTTAATGGTAAAAAGACAGCATATTATAGAATGTGTTGAAATGTTATTAGACCTTAATTCCAAGTTTAGTTGTAAATTTATTTTATGTGCTTTGCCTTACTCAAATGACTTAACACATACACAAGACATGCACATACACACATTAAATATGTTATTATATAATATAACTTGTCGTCATAGTGACGCAATATTGTTTTTTGACGCTAATAAATTTATTAGTAAATTTACTTTAACAAGAGATACAATGTATCTGCCATTTTATATTAAGCGACAGATTGCTAAACTATTAGCATACAATTTACAACAAGGCAGAGAGCCTTATGTTGACAATTTATTTGATAGGGTTAGTACTTGTACTAACAACGTTTTTATTGACAGGTCTTGTGATTTAAACTCCAAGATAGGACAACAGTTAGGCTGCAGTACTTGAATATAGTACACCAAAACATGCAGGGCCTATCTGGCAAAGAATTAGAGTTAAGTTTATTTCTAGAAAAATATGATGTTAAGGTTTTGTGCTTAACTGAACATTGGTTAAAGAACCATGAGCTTATTGTAATAAATCAAGATTATACAGTGCAGAGTTCGTATATAAGAATGCAGGCTATTAGAGGCGGTTCTCCCATAATAACTTCAAATTTATTAAAATGTAAGGAACGTAAAGATATTGTTAATTTATCTATTGAGCGCACTATTGAGTTGTCCTGTGTGGAATTAGACCTATATATAGTCATTTGTGTATATCGACCTCCTTTTGGTGACTATAATCTATTTGAGACTGTTATGGAAGATGCTATAAATAAAATTAAATGTAGCAATAAGAATATTATTGTATGTGGCGATTTTAATATTAATATTTTAGAGAACTCTTCACAGTGTATTAGATTTCTGAATCTTTTCAAGTCATTTAATTTAAGTAACCTATTCTGTGAACCTACTAGAGTATCTGCAACATCTTCTACTTGTTTAGATAACATATTTAGTTCTTGTGCTGCCACAAACCCAGTAGTAATTAGTTCTCTCCCTTCTGATCACCGTGGACAGATAGCTAGTTTTCCCTGTTCAACATATGATAAATCACGTACAGTAGAATGTAGACCTAAGACTACCAATCGTCTAATACGATTCAAAACCAATATTATTGCTAAACTCAATACCTCAATATTGAACTCACAAAATCCAAATACAATTTATAACTCACTTTTTGGACTAGTAAATAATGAGTTTCAAAATACCTTCAAGAGTAAAACAGTCACACTAAAGGGTACTATGGGATCTTTTAACCAGTGGGCCACTATAGGTATATACAAAAGTAGAGCCAAGTTGTTTGAATTATATGGTATGAAACAACATAGATGTGACACACCTTTTCGAGATTATGTAAAAAAGTACTCAAAAATTTTTAAACAAGTTTGTATTATGGCAAAATCTAAATTTATTAGTAGTAAAATTAAGCATTCAACAAATATAACTAAAGAAACTTGGAAAATTATAAATAATGAAACAGGAAGAGCACGACCACGGGAAAACCAATTTGAACCTAAAGAAAACTATTTATTAGTCACCAATAAAACTCAAGTAGCACATATGTTCAATAGTTTCTTTGCGAGCATACCTTTAACAACTACTAGCTGTTTACAATCATCATCTTTAGACGCTGGAAATTTTTTGCTTAGCAGTGTACCTGAATGCAAGAGCGTGTTTAGATTCGAGCACGTTACCCCGCGAGATATATTGATCGCATATAATTCAATTAATATTAAAAATACCGGTGACTTTTGGGGCTTTTCAATTAAAATTTTAGGTACTATAGTTGAGACTGTTGCGCCTTACCTATCTATAATTTTTAATCAATGCTTTGACCTAGGCGTATTTCCGGATTTGATGAAATTTAGTAAAATTATACCCTTATTAAAATCTGGCAGTAAAAATGAAATTAATAATTTTAGGCCCATATCTATCTTGCCGGCATTTAGTAAAATATTTGAAAAGATTCTTTTAAAGCAGCTACTAAACCACTTTAATTTAAATAGTCTGCTTCACAAAGATCAATAAGGATTTACTTAAGGTAGATCCACTACTGATGCGGGTGTTGCTCTCATAAAACACGTTTATAGTGCTTGGGAGTCATCAAAGAATGCTATTGGAGTGTTCTGTGACCTATCTAACGCATTTGACTGCGTTCAGCACGACACGCTACTGCGTAAGCTCCGCCACTATGGCGCGCCATAGTGGCTGAGCTTACGCAGTAGCGTAGAAAAAACCGCACTTAGTGTTGTCGATTCGTACCTGCGGCAGAGATTTCAGTGTGTCGATGTAAATGGGACTACATCCTCTAAATTACCTATACAGCTAGGCGTTCCACAAGGCTCAATTTTAGGTCCTTTTCTATTTCGTGTATATATTAATGACTTACCTTTTTATTTAAAAAACATCTGTGATGTTGTACTTTTTGCAGATGATACGTCCCTTATTTTTAAAGTAGATAGGAATAGAAATCAATTTGATGATGTGAATAATGCACTATTACAAGTTACACAATGGTTTACAGCAAATAACCTAGTACTTAATTCTAGGAAAACTAAATGCGTAAATTTTTTTGATTTACCTAATGTAAGACAACTGGGACCTAATATTATGCTAGATAGGGAGGAACTTGACACAGTAGACTCTACAGTGTTCCTAGGTATTATATTAGATAATAAGTTACAATTGGGTGCACATATAGCATGTCTTGCAGGAAAGCTAAGCTCTGCTGCGTATGCCGTCAGAAAATTTAGGCAACTTACTGACATCGACACGGCTCGTTTAGTTTATTTTAGCTATTTTCACAGTGTTATGTCCTAAGGCATTTTGTTATGGGGCAAAGCTGCGGATATTCATAATATCTTCGTTCTACAAAAACGAGCGGTAAGAGCAATATACATGTTAGGTGCAAAAGATACTCTTAGGGAACGCTTTAAGTCTATAGGAATTCTTACAGTAGCCTCGCAATTTTTATTTGCTAATATTTTGTACATTAGGCAAAATATAGGTTTATTTACCACAAAAAGCGATATACATAACATAAGTACTCGAAACAGGCATAGGTTATATGCCCCTTATCATCGTTTACATAAAGTTAATAATTCTTTTGTAGGGCTAGGTATTCGTATATACAATAAAATACCAATTAGTCTTTTAGAATTACCATTTAATACATTTAAAACTAAACTAAAAGACTGCCTTATTAAGAAAGGTTATTATACTATTAATGATTATTTCAGTGATAAGGATAGCTGGTCACTTACGCTAGACAACTCATGATCTTTATACCTAATTAGAATTATATAGATACTTTGTATTTTTCAGTTAATCTTTATATAATTAATATTTTAGTTTTTAGTTCTTTTAAATTACTGTTCATGTATTATTAGGTCATTCAACTTAGGTACTACATTTACATTTGCATTGTTGTTCCACTAATTTTATTAAAGTTTTACTGCACTGTAAGATGAAGATAACTCGTGATTATGGGCTGTAAACTAATGTTTTAGTAATTTTGTGTATTCATATACAGTCACTTCTGTAACATATATTTCCACCATAGTTATGAACATGGTCGCGAGTTGCCTACATTATAAGACGTAAGTGGATGCTCCTGTTACACAATATTCACACTGGAAGGCTACTACAGCAGTTACATTGGTAACTGCATTAATTATTTAAGTATTATTTATGTTCCTAATTACTATTTACAAGTAATTAATTACAATGTGAAACAGTTGCAGCTCCTTACAAAAACAAAATATGTAACATCGAGTTTTATTGCCCGTTCTTTCTCGTGGTTCTACCTATTGCTTTGCGAATGGGCTGTAAATGTAAATGTAGAAGCATTAAGTAATGTATATTAAAATTTGACGTTCATAAGCGTCACCGTGTGACCTAGATGAATAAATGATTTTGACTTTGACTTTGACATTATTAGAAATTATAAAATGGATGGATAGTAATAACTTAAAAATTAATATCGGTAAAACCAATTTAATACATTTTTCACAACGACATAAAATAATACATTTGGACGGGCGGAGGCCCGTGCACTTCAACTCATTTAACACCATCGAACTGCACTGACTTCTACTCTCTGCACCTGCGTCCATTGCAGAGTTTGGCGAATGGCCTTAGGGGAGAGCGCAAGTCGTGTAGATCCCTAAGGCAAGGCTGGTGGACTATCCTTCCCGAGGTTGCCGCCCGCTTTTGGTCTGGTTCCCTATGAAACAGACGCAACAGAAACCTCCAGCCGCCCTCACCCACACACACGTACATGCACACATACACATACATTCACCACACTGCTTCAATCACTCACACGGACGCGCACACATACACCCACCACACCTACACACACACACACACACATACACACACACACACACACACACGCCCACGCACACACTCATACGAAGCAAACAATATGGAAGTGAAACAAAAGAAGCAACTACCCCAGGAGGGTACCAGCGTCCGCGACGCTGGAGAATCCCTCCCTGCACCCTCGGGTCCAGGCTGCCCCACGTATTCTGGGGGGGGCAATGTTTCACGAGAAAGTTTAGACCTGCACGACCTGGCAAGCGCCATGCCTCGTGCAGAACATATTACCAACACCTCCTGGACGGTGGTACCGCGTCGAGCAGACGAACGCCGCGAGGCGAACGTTGGCTCCGCGTCAACCGGAACCGGTAGAGGCAAACACCGCGGAAAGCGCTCCCGTCATCATCGACGCCAGCGCGAGTACGCAGCGCACGCGAGAGGTAGCGAACCGACAACGTCGGCGAACGCACCCCCCGCGGGAGGTAGCGAACCGACAATATCGGCGAACGCACCCCCCGCGGGAGGTAGCGAACCGACAACATCGGCGAACGCACCCCCCGCGAAACGACAAACAGCTGGTGCAACGCACCAACGCGAACACCCGGCCCCAGCCAGCGCGATTAGGAAACCGCTCAGGATGATGCAATCGGCCGGACGCGGCGCGAGTGGTGGACGCAGCAGCTCAGGCATGCAAGCGGAAGCCACGCGGACGGCGAAGAGTGAGTCTTCGGGCTCGCTCCCGCCGGCTGCACGCGCCGCTCCGGCTGGTGCAGCACCGGGCAACCCCCGTCGCGACCCTCCGACGGCAGTCGGAGATGCGGAGCCGGCAGCCCCATGGGGCATCACCGGGCCACGCCGCAAACGCGGCCCTAGAAAACGCGGACCTAGGCACGCACCAACCAACCTGGCGCTCTCGGGATGGCCCACTTCGGCGACACCGTCGAAGAGGAACCGTCACGACGACACACCACCAAGCGCCACGTCGAAGCGTGCAAGAGTGGACGCAACACCCAAGAGGGCAACGATTAGCTACGCCGATGCGACTAACTCGCATCTGATGGTGGCCGTCGTTGCCACTCCACCTACAGACCTGACGGTGGAACAAGCACGGCAGCTCGAACGCTCCATAGAGGAGCGGATTCTAGAAGCAGCCTTCGCACCTCGGTCAAACAACGAGCCTGCACTCGCGCCATCCTTTAGAGGCAAAACCCCTCGCAGCAGGAGGTGTCCTAAAGTTATGGTGCGAGGATGAAAAATCACTGGCGTGGCTCAAACAGACGGTAGCGGGACTACAATCACCGGTTGAAGGAACCAGGCTGACCGTCATCAGGCAGACGGATCTCGCGAAGCGCGTACGCGCATCGCTCTGGCTGCCGAGGTCGACCAGCCTGGACCTCCCGAAGATTCACCAACTCCTAGCTGCCCAAAACCCATGGTACGCTGTCCAAACTTGGCAACTATACAGCGCTACCATGCAAGAACACGGCCTGTACCTATCTCTGGGCATCCCGGAATCGGAAATGCCGAAAATCGAGGCGCGCGACCGCCGAGTCTCCTTCTTCACCGGCAGCGTGTACGTAGTGTTCCACGCTGCCGGGGCGGGAGGTGGCGGGGCGGCTGCCGCGCCCGGGGAGATGCCGCTCGCCAGTAGGCAGAGACAAGCGACAACACCGGCCGAACCTTCCACGTCGGGCACAGCCCGAGCACACACGACGCCCGCAGCGACTAACATCGCTGTGACGGACGTCGACGACGAGCACGACTCGTCTGACGGGGAGTCCGTGGACACCAATGTTCTCGGATCTTCGTCAGACTAGAGTCGTACAGACGAACCTCCAGCACAAGCAAATTGCAACGGCTACCCTACGCAGGCTGCTGGAGGTTAACCACCACACAATAGCCCTAATCCAGGAGCCGTGGATTAGAGGCGACACCATATGTGGACTCAACAACATCGGAGGTAAGATATTGCACTGGAGCTCGGCTCCTAAGCCGAGAACATGCATATACATTCCCCGAACGATACCAGCATTGCTGCTGACTAACTTTTGTTCTAGAGATCTCACAGCCGTGGGAATACGAACAGGGCCCAATGATCAGATGCTAGTACTAGCTTCGGTCTACATGCCCGGTGATGAGGAGATCCCATCGAAGGAGCTGGCCGAGCTAGTGCAGCACTGTGAGGACCACGGCTGGCCAATAATACTCTCGGCAGATGCTAACGCCCACCATCCACTGTGGGGAAGCCCCGAGGCAAATAGACGAGGTGAGATCCTAACTGAATACATCTACACAACAACACTAACTGTCCCGAACTGGCATGTGTCCGCCGAACCATCCTTTGCCGACCACAGACGTATCTGCTATGACATACGAGTGCAAGAGAGGGTCACACAACCAAAACGCAACCCACGCAATACCAACATTGCGAGCTACAAGACCTTCTGCTCGAACAGGAAATAGCCATGTCAAATTTCAACGACATGACCGCAAGCACTACAAACATAGAACACAACACTAACTTACTAACAAAATGCATACAACGCAGCTACCAACAAGCCTGCCCCACCACACTACCGAAAACGAGTAGTAAAACCCAATGGTGGGGATCGGAACTGGAGAAGCTCAGGCGCAATCTGAGAAAACTCTTCAACCGGGCCAAAAACACAAGGAAAGACACAGATTGGGACAAATACAAAGAAGCCCAGTCGCACTACAAGAAACGCATACGATTCCGCAGGGGAGAGTCATGGCGAAATTTCTGCACCAACATTAACTCCACATGCGAGGCAGCCAGGGTAAAAAAGATCCTATCCCAGGACAGCAACAAGACCCTAGGCTCCATCAGAAAGCCTGATGGCACCTACGCAATTACAGACATGGAAATAAGCCAAGTGCTAATCGAAACACACTTCCCAGGTTGCACTGTGACCGACGACTGTGACTGGGAAGAATCAGAACACAGACCACCGACCCAAACAGACTGGACGATAGCCAACAACATGGTTACCGTGGACCGGCTGAAATGGGCAATTGATAGCTTCCAGCCGTACAAATCTGCAGGCCTGGACGAAATAACACCAGCACTTCTACAATGGGGCTGCACAACGATTGTGCCACAGCTACTCAGCATATATAGAGCATCTATAGCGCACAATTACATACCACGAAGGTGGAGGGAAGTAAAAGTCATATTTCTCCCAAAACCAGGCAAAACGGATTACACTCAAGCAAAATCGTTCAGACCTATCAGTTTAACCTCCTTCTTGCTGAAAACGCTGGAGAGGCTCGCTGACAGATACCTACGGGAAGGCGCACTGCTACGCAGACCACTACACCCGCAACAACATGCCTACAGAAGTGGCAGATCAACGGAATCAGCGCTTCACTGCGTAGTGGGGACCATAGAGACAGCGCTATCTGACAAACTTATGACCTTAGGCGCCTTCATTGACATAGAAGGCGCCTTCGACAAAACTAAATTCACCAGCATTAGCCGAGCCCTTGACAAGTTCGGAGTTGAACAAACCGTCAGTGGCTGGATTGATCAACTCCTGAAACAAAGGGCTATTCAATTCACGGTTAACACCACCACAAGGGGGATAGTAGCAAAAGGCTGCCCACAGGGAGGTGTCCTATCACCCCTGCTTTGGAACATAGTGGTAGACGATCTGTTGAGAAGCCTTAATGACAAATGCTTCTACACGGTCGGCTACGCAGATGATATAACCACCCTAATCAAAGGAAACTCGGAAGACATGATCCATTATCGGATGCAAGCAGCCATCAGGATCATGGAACAATGGTGCAACCACCATGAACTGACGGTCAACCCTAATAAAACGGAGCTAGTACTTTTCACTAACAAAAGGAACACCCGTATGACCAGAAAACCAAAACTTTTTGGCACGGAGCTTAACCTATCGAGTGAAGTCAAGTACCTGGGCGTAACACTCGACCACAAGCTCAACTGGAATAAACACATCACCACTAAAACCACAAAAGCATGTACAATCTTCTGGCAGTGCAGGAGAATAATAGGCAAGAAATGGGGTCTCAAACCATTCATCACCCTATGGATCTACACTGCCATAATACGCCCCATGCTCACATATGGTGCAGTAGTGTGGTGGCCACGCACTGAACTTAGCACAGTCAAGAGCAAGCTGCAGAGCATACAACGCCTCGCCTGTCTGGCCACAGCAGGCTGCATGAAAACAACTCCAACGGCGGCATTGGAGGTGCTTCTCGACTTGCGACCATTGCACCTCATCATCCAGCAGGAAGCAGGTGCCGCCGCGATCCGGCTCGATAAGTTCGGGCTTTGGAGAAGAGACGACCGTATAACCCATGTACGCCTGAAAAGGACATTAACCAACGAGATCCCGATGCTAGATGCAACGTGCGACCTCATACCTAAAACCTTTGTCTTTGACAAAAAATACCGCATACAACTGCATGAAGAGCACAAGGATAGCTCTGGTATACACGAAGTTAGAGTATACACAGACGGCTCAAAAACAAAGTATGGGACAGGTGCCGGAGTATTCTCCCATGACTTGAACATCAATCTCTCAACATCGCTTGGTAAACTCAACACCATCTTCCAAGCTGAATGCGTTGGGATTATAAGGGCGGCGACGGCGATCGCGGCCAGAAACGTGAGCAACCAGTCAATACGCATCATCACAGACAGTGCCTCAGTACTACAAGCTCTCGATGGCAACTGCTTTAACAGCGGCTTAATTATGGAGTGCCACCAAGAGCTGCAGAAAACTGCAGCGAGGAATCGGGTCACGCTCCAGTGGATACGAGGACACAGTGACTCCACGGGCAATGACGCAGCAGACCAACTGGCAAGGAAAGGATCGGACACAACAACTCTGGGACCCGAACCAACTGTTCCGATACCTTTCAACCAACTAAAAACGTGGTTACGTGAGAGAACCCTACAACAACATGAAAAAGAGTGGGCAGAATTAAAAGAGTGTAGGCAATCTAAAGATGCCTTTTCCCAATTAAATAAACGACTCTCGCAAAAATTGTTGCACTCCAACAGGAAAACACTCAAGCATCTGACTGGCATAATTACCGGCCACTGTCCACTAAACAAGCATCTCTACAACATCGGCGTCACGGACAGCCCTCTATGTAGGGGCTGCATGGAGACCGAAGAAACACCCGCTCATGTGATCCTACATTGTACCAGCGTGAGCGACCAACGGACGAGGTTCCTGAACAACCCCAGAACCATGAGTGAAGCCATACGCAACACTGGTCAACTCATGGCCTTCTGGAAGGAGCTTGCATGGTATGAGTAGCAGGCGACAACCGTGTCCCTGCTAACGCACAATGGCCCAACTAAGTGGCTAAGTGCGGAAAACACCTGTCCAACTAACTAACTAATACATTTGGACATTAATTACATGAATACTGAGATTAATGAAATTGACATGGCAAAATTTTTAGGTTTAACTATTGACAGTAAAATAAATTGGAAAGCGCATACAGCTCTACAGCGTACTGTTATATCCCTAAAATGTATGGCTTAGTGCTTACCCTGTGCTAACAAAATGCTTGGTCAGCAATCCGCGTTCTAATCTGTAGTATGATGTCCACTTTCAGACAGTCGGTCCCTAATCCCTAAACTTTCAAGACATCTACCGAACTCGTCTATTTTTATAAATAATCCTTAACATTAAACTAAACGAAATAAATCTTTTTTTTTTTAAAGTCTTTCTTTTAAATCCGGATAACATTTGGTGGCAGCGGTGGGATTCCGAAGGAGTCCCCTATACGTCTCTGAAAAGTCCAAAATATACGCGAGTGTGTGTTGAGTGTACCTGCCGACTCCAACTACGTGTATACTTACCGTGCTGTTGTTCCGGTGATTCTCGGTACGTCGCTACCGTATTCTCGAAAGGCCCATTGCTGCGCACTGTTCGTGCTGCAGCCGGTCTCTAACCTTGAACCTGCAAAGTATACCCTCTGTCACGCGTAGTCTAACGCTGTGACCGGTATACCATTCCCGACGAGAAAGCACCAACCAGACGGCGATATCTTCGCGGCATCATCCTTACATCCGGTCCAGGCATCCAGGACTTACCAGGGAGTGACGAGAATGAAGCGTGGTGAATTATTCCTGTAAGTGAAACTATTCCTTAACTTTGAACCTGAGACTGCAGTGAAATCGTCGAAATATCCTGAAATCAAAGTGTTCATTTGTCCTATCCGTGTGTGACTTGCAAAACTGTAGACAAAGCACTCAGGAAACCGTCAGCCAATTTTCTCTGCGTGTAGAGACCTGTTTACAAAAACTCTGAACAGAAGTAACCGTTTCAAATTCCAAAAAGAGCGAACTTGTTGGCAGATTAGCCGCTATGGAGAATCTTGCCCTCCATACTTTCACTTTAGGATTGCATCCTAGAATAGCGAAGCTAGTCAGAAGTAGAGATCCTAAAAGCCTGAATGACGCAATAAACTGCGCCATATCAGAGAAGAAAATACAACAGTTTTCTTTAGTACTTCCCTAAACTTTAACAAAACAAAAACTACTGAATCTTTTAATAAAAGAAATGACTCTTATAACCGCGTCCCACAAACACATAAACCTAATAATAACTACCAAAACACAGCTTCTTCTCGCGAGTCAATGTTTTGCAGATATTGCAAGAAGCAGGGTCACCTTCTTGAAAACTGCAAATTACGTGAATATAATAATAAAAGATACTCTTGTGGCCCTCAAACGTTTACCCCAATGCAACCTTCTACCTCTAAACCTTATCCACGTGTGAATTTTGCTGAAAATGATGAAAAAGATAGTAAAGATAAATTGGATGAATGCGTTGATAATAATTTAATCTAATAAATGTCCCGTCTAGGTATCGAGCGGGGCAATTCCCCATTACCCAAGTCGATACTATTTCCAACGAATTGACCAATGGACCGGGTAACCAGCCCCAAACTCACGGTCATCCAATCAAATTGGCCAATGGACAAGGTAACCAGCCCCAAACTCACGGTCATCCAATCAAATCGGCCAATGGACAGGGTAACCAGACCCAAACTCACGGTCATCCAATCAAATGGACCAATGGACAGGGTAACCAGCCCCAAACTCAAGATCACCCTAATCCATTGAAATCTGCACAGATCTATGAACTTGTTACTCACAACAGATACTTACCTTATGTCAAAATTCAAACACCTATAAATCAAAACCCACTTACCTTTCTCATTGACTCCGGTGCATCCATCTGTATCCTGAAAAATAATTGTATTAGTAAGAAAATAACGCTAAATGAAAACTAACTAAATTAATAAGATATTAAACGAAAATATTATTAAACCCTCCAAATCCCCATGGTCTTCGCCAATTTGGATAGTTCCAAAGAAGACAGACTCATCCGGGCAGAGAAAGTGGCGAATTGTCATAGACTACCGAAAGTTAAATGACATTACAGTTGGTGAAACTTACCCGATTCCTCAAATTAGCGAGATATTAGATCAGCTAGGTCAAAGCAAATATTTCTCAACATTAGACCTGGCATCTGGATTCCAACAGGTGCGAATGGATCCCGCTGATAGCCCTAAAACCGCATTTAGCGTCCCAGACGGTCATTTTGAATTCAACAGGATGCCGTTTGGTTTGAAAAATGCCCCTGCAACTTTTCAAAGAACAATTAATGCTGTACTATTTGGATTACAAGGCACACACTGCTTTGTGTACCTCGACGATATTGTTATATATTCCCATTCCTTGATTTCAAGCATCGAAAAGATCGCTTTAGTTTTTGAAAGATTGAAAACCTATAAACTAAAATTTCAGCCAGAAAAATGCGAATTTCTCAGAAAAGAAGTGGTTTACCTAATTATTAGCGACGAAGGAGTCAAACCTAACCCAGAAAAGATAAAAGCTGTAGTACAATTTCCTGTCCCTAAATGTCCGAAAGACATAAAGTCATTTCTTGGGCTAGCCTCATATTACGGACGCTTTATACTATTATTAATATTATTTATTTATTTATACACATAATTGTGTACAGGTTGACTTAATGCCTTGGGCATTATCTGCCAGTCTACCTTTGAGCGGTGCTGAGAAACGTAGTAGGTGTATTAAATATGCCTGTACTTACTATAATTACAAATAATAGACATAATATGTATAATAATATAATACTTAAATAAGTAGGTATACATACATACACAGTACATATATAAATATAATATCTATATACAATATATATGCGATAAATACATATTTACATACTATAATATAATACGAGAACTAAAGAGATAATACATAAAGCCACCTTAAGTAACTACGTAATGATAAAAAATGTGAATAGAATTATAGATAGGTACATATAGATACAAATCCTATGACACATCCACTGGTCCTGCCAACAGGAGCTCCTTTACATTCGCCTTAAATTTGTACCTGGTGTTGCACATCCTGATCTCTAGAGGGAGGGCATTCCAGAGGAGAATAGACTGAACGAGAAAAGAAGAGTGAATAAGAGATGTGTTATGAGAAGGGATAGTAAGAAGAAGATTATTAGACGATCGCAAGTTTCGGTCGTGGTTGGAACATAGATACTGATATTGGGAAGTTAAATAATTTGGGGAAGAAGGAGACATAAGGATAGAATAGAGGGTAGTGAGAGCACGCAAACTGCGACGATGACGGATAGGAAGCCACTTCAATTGGGAACGATAAGTAGACACATGGTCATACTTGCGAAGATTGAAAACGAATCGAATGCAGTTATTGAGAAGACGGTCAAATTTGTTTAGAAGATCTGCATTCAGGTCATAGTAACATACATCACCATAGTTGATTAAAGGAAAAATTAAGGTCTGTACAAGCATTGTCTTGGTCTTGGATGGGAGTATGTTCTTGAGGCAGTAAAGAGTCCGTAGGGTGCTGTTGACCTTTTGGCTCACCTGGGTCACTTGAGTTTGCCAATTAAGTGTGGCATCCATATACAGCCTAAGATTTTTAACCACAGGCAATCTATGGCCGTACCGTTGTATATAATGGTTGGAAAAGAGGTTGCGTTTAATTTTCGTATCAATCCTTGGCTGCCCAAGACAATAGCCTGACTTTTATTTGGGCTTACAGTCAGCCCGAACCTTGCTGTCCAATTCTGTATTTCAGCCAAATCCTTATTTACCATGTCAATTGCCGTAGACAGCGACTCTACATTTACCTGGGTATATATCTGCAAGTCGTCGGCATACAAATGGTGAGAACACTGAAGATTATTAGTTATGAGATTTATAAAAATAGAAAATAACAAGGAAGAGAGGATACCGCCTTGAGGGACACCAGCTTTAATGTCAGCCCATTTTGAGTATGACTCATCAAAATGTACCGACTGCTGACGCCCTCGAAGATATGTTGAGAACCAATCCAGAGGCTTAGGTGAAACCTTAAGATAGGAGAGGACGGATAAAAGGAGGTCGTGACTGACGGTATTGAAGGCATTGGAGAAGTCAATTAGAACCAAAACTGTTAATTTGGAGTTATCAATGCCCTCTCGAATATCGCCAGTCACTTTGAGGAGAGTGGAAGTAGTGCTATGGCTAGGTCTGAATCCGGATTGATATTGACTCAATAAATTATGACGGTGTACAAACTGACCCAATTGTTTATGGACACAGGCCTCTAGCACTTTTGAAAGGAAAGGAAGAATGGATATGGGTCGAAACTGGTTGGGATGGGAAGGATTGGAGGTCTTGGCAAGAGGGATAACGTGTGCTTTGCCCCACAAGGATGGAAAGGAACCAGACTCAAGGGAAAAAATAATGACGTGGGAGATCGCCGGAAGGATTTGGTCCAAGATGGTAATGACCATTCGGCGGCTGATATTGTCATGTCCCACGGCATTAGATTTTATGGACAGGATTATCTTTTTGATATCATCCGAAGACTGGAGAAAATTGGAAAGATTCAATGTCGAGTTCGGGTAAGTTATTTAAGTAATCGACTGCCAGACACTTGGTCTGATGATCCAAAGGAGTGGAAGTGGTGAAATATTGGTTAATATCATCCAAACCAAGTGTCAGACGGAAGTCACCCCGATGCTGCTTGCCAATACCAAGAGTTCCAAGGAACTTCCAGATATTGCCAGGTGATGAAGAAGTGATGTTGTTAAATGCCCGATCCCTACGCCACATTGCCATTCGAACACCCGCCGAAAGCCAGGGTGCTGGAGGATGCTTCAGTTTTACCAGCCTCACCGGGGCATGAACATCGTATAAACTACACATCGTGCTATTAAGAAAAAATACTTTTTCGTCAACAGTGGGGGCAGAAAACATGTTGTCCCAATTTAGCATCGAAGCATCCTGAATGAGTTTAGTAACATCCATGCGACCAAAACAACGCATGTACCGGACTTTAGGAGGGGATTTAGGAGGTTTTAAGCGGTAAGTAAGGAAAATAAGGTCATGACGGGAAAAACCAGGAACTGGATGTTGACCGTGCGATGACACTAGAGAAGGATTTGACGTAAGGATCAAGTCGAGCCACGTGTCCACCCCACTTCTATTGTGGTGGGTAGCCTGCAATGGCATAACGTGAAGGCTGGCTGACTCGATAATGTCAAGGAGTTTAATGGTGCGAGTAGAGGTGGAAGAAAGGATATCGGTGTTAAAATCGCCCATGATGATGTGATGTTCATACTGTGACCCTATAGATTCCAGAATCGGTCCGAGACTGGAGAAATATTCGACAGTAGGGGGACAGTAGACGACGCCAAGAACAGCTTTCGCTCCCCTGACGTCAACCTCAAGGAATAAGTACTCCGCAGGCGAAGAAACGGGATTCGAAGATTCAAGGATTTTAAAAGGGAAAGAACTGCGGAGATAGATTGCAACCCCACCCCCTCTCCTCCCGACACGGTCATTCCGTATTAGAATGAAGCCGGGGAGAGAGAAGGAGGTTGAAAGAAGAAGTGGTTTTAGCCAACTCTCTGAAATCAGGATGGCATGTACATTGACTTCCGCCACAAGATCCAGTAAGTCACTGAAGTGGCTCGGTATGCTTTGAGCATTTAGGTGACAAATGTTCAACGCTATTCGTGAATTTTGGGCAGATGAAAGTCGTAAGCAATCACTCAAGGGACCATCAGCAGAAGTGAAACTGTCATTGTCGGAAGAAGCAGGTGATTCGTCGGCAGACCAATATGTATCATCAATGGCATCCATACATAAAATATAATAATAAAAATAAATACAAAAATATTATTCTTTCTCTTAGCGTTATCCCAGTTTCAGTCTGGGGTCCGCTTTCTAGTCTAACCGGATTTGGCTGAATATTAGCTTTTCCACGGAGCGACTGCCTGTCTGACCTCCGTAACCCGAAGGGATAGCGATATTCCATGGTTTAGACTAGTGTCAGTTTATTTAGAAGGTACTGACGCCCTGTAACGACTGTCAAAGATCTTCATGACAACCGGGACCGACGGCTTAACGTGCTCTCCGAGGCACGTGACAAGCGATAATTAACAATTCAATACGCACATAACTCCGAAAAGTCATTGGTGCGCGCCGTGGATTTGAACCTGATACTATCTGCATGACAGTCTGTTGGTATATCCACTCGGCTATCGCTGCCTATAATACAAAAATATATATAATACAAATATAATATAATACAAATACAAAAATATAATAAATTTTAAATATTAAAATTAGTAATAAACTTAAATACAATGCAATACGGGTAACCCAGCACCACCCGCCAGCTTACAAAGAGTTAACCGAGAAGAACAATGAAACTTGTTAAATGTAGTTTCCGAACGCAACTTTTTGACATTCACAATTGACAACATCACTTTGACAGCTGAATAGTTGCTGTTGAATGTGCGGTGAAATAAAATATTGGTGATATCTAATATATCAATTACAAACAATAAAGTTACAAGAATTCAAGAAAGTGGGTAACAGAAATTATGAATGGAAACTGCATAATAAGCTACAGTTAAACGTACCTCAGTACAATAATGCAAAAAAGAAGAAGTCTCAAGATGGTAGTTGTAAACACTAAAAGAAAACTATTTACGTGATTTGTTGCCTGTGCTAGACGAACCGGCAGTCACGGCGCCATTCTTGCCCAGAGAAGAGGAGCCACTTGCGGCCTTAGCGTGCTTCATGGTCAAAGAGTTCAGCTTTTAGTTATACCCGAATTTTCTAAATTTGCTAAATCCCTTACAGCTCTTCTAAAAAAGGATGTCCCATTTATCTAGACTAATAGTCAACAATTAGCTTTTGAACAGCTCAAAGATAAATTAGTTACAGCCCCAGTACTTATATATCCCGATTTAACAAAACCCTTCATTTTAACTTGTGATGCTTCTAATTATGCAATTTTTGCAATATTATCTCAAGGAGAAGTCGGAAAAGACAGACCTATTGCCTATACCTCAAGGACACTAAATAAAGCAGAATGCAATTATAGTGTCACTGAGAAAGAGTGTCTAGCTATCGTCCACGGCACCAAGGTATTTTGCCCATATCTTTTTGGCCGTCGATTTAAAATTATAACCGACCATAAACCTCTTAATTGGCTGTTCAATTGTAAAGACCCCGGATCTCGCCTAATACGATGGCGTTTAAAGTTAGAGGAGTATGATTATGAAATCCAATATAAGAAGGGTAAAATTAATGCAAACTCCGATGTCCTCTCGCCACATGTAGTAAATCCAGTCCAACAAAATGATAATACTACACCTGATAATGTTCCATCCCAGCCTAATCCTGAAAATCCTGATGACTTACCTGTCGAAGAACCCGTAGTTAGTAGAGAGCGTGAACGTCCTCCTCCTCCTTTAAGTCCTGAAATTATAATTAGGGAAAACCCCGACTTACCTGAAATACTCGAACTACCCGATGACTTTGAAATTCCAGAGGACGTAGAACTCCCAGAAGATTTTGATATTCCTACTCCACCATCCAATGAAACCATTAATATTAATAATGATACATATTCTAAATGCTTAAAGAGTATAAATAACAAATCAATTATATTTAATACCAAGATACAAGAATATAATGAAAATTTGCTTAAAACTACATCTAAATGCATCGTCATACCGACTTCTATTGATTTAGATGAGACAAACCATTACGTCATAGATGTTCTTAGTAAACTTTCTGATTCTAAAGAATTTCTATCTAGAGAAAAAACACTCTATTCATACATAAAATTTGAAAAAGATAATATCACCTATTACTTTCTCTTTGTTAAAGTATATCACTACGATTCCAATAGTTATGAAGATATTTTTAAAAGATTGAATATCCGCTTGTTTGCTCCGCGCCGCAACCCGCGCCGGCCCCTCTGCCCGGCCACTTGAAAGCGATAACGATCAAACGCCCGCGCGTTTTTATCGCCTCGGCGCGCGGGTCGGGTTTCACACAATCGGCCCTTGTCACTCAATTTGTTTTGAAAGGTTGTCAAGTGTTATATTATTTATGTTTGTTATGAAACTAACTGTATAATGTTATCTTTGTTTATTTAGATTACGACTATGGTGTCGAGTGATGCTCGTTTGAAATTGAGATAGCGCGTTTTAGAGCTCGCTTTGTATTTATAAGTTCATACCTCAAAACTTAAAGCGGTGACATATCGTTTTTAATATTTAATTACATTACTTATATAATAGATAATAAGATAAGAAATAAAATAGTTCACTTGTTCATACATATTTATGAATTACAGGCCTCTGATTCCAAACTATTATCTGGCGCCGCGCGGCGTAATTTATGTTAAATTTGATAAGGCCATATAATGCACAAATAACATTTTTAAGCATAAAATTAAATAAACACCAAATAAGTAGTCTTATATTCTTTTAAAACAAAAAGAAATCATAGGGATAGCATTCACCACTTCTGAGTAATATGAACATTTCTGAAAAAGTCCCCATACTCTCAGTAAAATCACTGTTGCGCGCCAAAATCTACTTAAGGTCTCGAAAAAAGTCAAATCTTATATTTCATGCTGGAATTTTTATATATACGTGTTAGTTATTTACATACCTTGATAAACACAATAGATCTTAAAGAATAAAACTAAATTTAACAGAAAAACAGCAGAAATACACTCACACATTCCGCACATTCCGCACCGACTCAACACTCAATGACAACATTGACAATGAACGTTGTTTTTTTAAATTTCTCTATGGAGTCGAAACTCGACTGGGATTAGTATGACAGGAAATTTAACGTAGAAACGAGATACATAACACAAACTAAGCCCTAGAGCGACAGAGACGAGTATATTTCACTCTTTCGACTGCGGGAGCCATGTCATATACAGTATGACACGGGCATAGTAGACTGATATGCGATATTATATGCCATATAACACGGGCAATTTAGTGTTTGAATTTTGTTATACGCCATATAACACGGGCAAACAAGCGGATATGTTAAAAAACGAGTTAATATCACAAAATGTCAATGAATTTAGTATCTCAGACTTCCGAAATCCTTTCGACTCTCATACTTTTATGAAAATATATAATATAATTATGTACTTATTTCATGACACTAACATAACGATAAGTATTTATAAAAATACCGTAATATATCCTTCTATGAGCGAAATTATAAGAATTCTAAGAGAAAATCATGATCTCCCAATTTCGGGTCACCTAGGGTCGAATAGAATGTTAGGCAGAATCCAAGAAAAGTATTATTGGCGAAATATGCGCAGTGATATTGAAAATTATGTCCGCAAGTGTGAATTGTGTCAGACTAACAAAGCTTTGCGCAAAACTAACCGTGCTCCCATGCAAATCACCACAACTTCGACACAACCTTTTGAGCGAGTGGCTTTTGATATTGTGGGCCCCCTATCCGAGGCTGGCAATGCCAAATTAAAGTTAATTTTATCATTGCAAGATGATCTCACAAAATATTCGGCAGCTTATCCAATTTCAAATGCAACCGCAGAAGAAACTGCTGAATGCTTTTATTGCTCAATTCGGTATTGAAAAGACCATCTTAACCGATCAAGGAACTAATTTCACGGCCGAATTGTTCAAGCAAACATGCACATTTCTGAAAGTAAAGCAACTTTGGTCTACCCCTTATCATCCGCAAACTCAAGGGGAACTGGAAAGAAGCCACTCCACTTTAAAAGATTACCTTAAATCTTTCATAAACGAAAACCAAACCAACTGGCCTAAATTTGTCTATACTGCAATGCTCTATATATAACTTATAATATAACTACTTTAATATAACTATTCACTCAACTACTCATTTCACCCTTTACGAGCTATTATTTGGTCATAAAGCCTCTATCCCATCCTCAATATATGAAAACCCTTTGGAACCTAGTTATAATACTTACCTTAAAGTTTTACAGCAACGATTGAAACTTTCCCGTGAGAAAGCTATAGAAAACATTTTGAAATCTAAAACTATTTCAAAAACCTATTATGATAAACATACAAAACCAGTCCAATACAAAGCTGGAGATATGGTTTATGTGAAGAATTATTTACATCTACGTAAAGCATTATCACCTATTTGGAAAGGCCCCTTTAAGGTTGTTCGTATAAATGGAAACAATACCCTTACTTTACTAATGAATTGTAGACACGTAAAGTATCGTTGCGATGAGATTAAGTTGGCAGAAGTCAACGTAGAATGATAAACTTTTATTTTATTTTACTTCCAGATATACACTTTTATTTTACATTTTACTATCTAACTATACAATTAACATTTATATTATTTAATATACAAGTTTTACATTATTAGATCAAGTGATAGAATATGTCGCCTTTCAGAATTGCCGCAACGAGCATCTGCGTTCTTGCTGCAGATGTTATACAACAGATAGACAAAAGCCCAGGCATCTATTTCGAAACGTCAGGCACCGTTAAAATTTGTAATGAATATCTACATGTTTTAGTTCCTATTGACATTGGGTATATGAAACCGCATATTGATAATATTAAAACTGTTTTAGGAACTGCTAGATTCATTTGCCAACAAAATGAATTGAATGTTTCTAAATGCCACGTCTTGATAGTATTCTAAGAGATTACAGGGCCATCTCTCATCTCATTACTGAAAGAAAGAAAAGGTCACCATGGTTTGCTGGAATTGGTACTATGTTCAAACAAATTATAGGAACGATGGATGAAGATGATGCGATGAAATACAATAACGCCATTCAAACTTTAAATGATAGCAATCAAAAATTGGCATCCTTAATAAAGGATAATGTTTTAATGACAAATACAGCATTACACCATTACAATGAAACATTAAAAATAATAAATATTAATGAACACCGTTTAAATGACGCTATTGATTCATTGGTCATAAGTTTTAAAAACGCATCTGAAATAAATTCAAAATTGTATTCCGAAATTAAACTAAATGAAATATTTAATGAATTATCATCTTCTTTACTAAGCTGTGTGGTTGACGGCACAGAATACAAGTGTCACCACCCCCTATCCTCCCGCGGGTGTCGTAAGAGGCGACTAAGGGATAACACGATGCAAATACCATCTTTGCGTAGAGACGGAAAACTCGTCATCAAACCCTATATGACTGCCTCGTTGGTCTCGCGGCATAAATGTGCGCGTGGGCTCGGGAGGTCCCGGGTTCAATTCCTGGGTCGGGCAGTGTTATTGAGTTTTTCTGTCACGAAATTCTTAGTAGCAGCACGGAGTCTGGAAATGTGCCCGGTACGGCAATAGGCTCGCCCCTTATTACGTGGGACTAAAGTATATCTGGCGAAAAGTGGGTGTAGAAATACACCTCTGCCTACCCCTTCGGGGATAAAAGGCGTGATGATATGTATGTATGTATCTTCTTTACTTACCTTGTCATTCAGAATCGAAAATGTTGTTAATGCTATAATGTTTACAAAAAGTCATTCTATATATCCATCTGTGTTAACATCTAAACAACTGTATGATGAACTAGTAGAAAATATTAGACACTTAGATAAACATAAAGAACTACCTGTCAGCTTAAGTCTTAATAATATACATACTATAATTGATGTAGCCAAACTGTCATGTATCTATGTAAACAATAAAATAGTATACATTATAAAAATACCCTTAGTCAATAGAATAGAATATAGTTTATTTAAACCGATACCTATACCAATTCCTCATGACAACCAGCAACCAAATTCTTATGCAATGGTGTTACCTGATTGTAAATATGTAGCTATAAGTAGTGATAAGAATACATATTATATATGTTTTAGTGATTTAAGAAAATGTATTATAGCGGGCAACCAAATATTCATATGCAGCGATATTGATATACACTCAATTCAAAATTCTCCGATTTGTGAAACAGAAATGCTATGTAAAGTACCTATTAAATTACCACTTCAATGTAAAACCAAATTAATTTTCAGACAAATTGATATCTGGCAAGAATTGAAAGGTAATAGATGGCTGTTCGTTAAAACTGAACCTCTTAAACTAATGGTCGAGTGTCAGACAACAACATCAGAGTACAAACTTTTGGGTACAGAAATATTGAACTTAAAATCAAATTGCAAAGCTTACAGTAATAATAAAGAATTTATAACTAAATCTAACAATACGATAACAATAAAACCAATATTATCAGATTTTAATTTAATTGATGACCCTTGTTGTGATACAGATAAATTTAATTTACTTAAACCAAAATTAGAGCCTGTAAAACTTTTAAATGCAAACTTAGATAAAATCACAAGTATTACAAACAATCAGTTTATAACAGATATCGACGAAATTATAAATAAACCTAGCCCGCTAATAGAATATAAGTCTTACTATCCTATAATGACTATCTTTGTGACTATTATAATTATAATCATTGTATTGTATAAGTTCTTAAACGGATTCGGTAAATGTCCCAAACGTAAACAAATTAATATAACAGATTCCGAAATAGCAACAGGCGATAATCAGGAATTGGAACAAATACCAATTTCGCGAATTAGAATAGATTCCTAAAACTTAGCACTAAAATGTGTAAGTTTCCTCTTGTTGGGGGGGTTGTTATATCCCTATAATGTATGGCTTTGTGCTTATCCTGTGCTGACTAAATGCTTGGTCAGCAATCCGCGTTCTAATCTGTAGTATGATGTCCACTTTCAGACAGTCAGTCCCTAATCCCTAAACGTTCAAGACGTCTACCGAACTCGTCTATTTTTATAAATAATCCTTAACATTAAACTAAATGAAATAAATATTATTTAAACGAAATTAAATCCGGATAACAGTACGCACTATATAAGCTAAGACCTTCGGTAAACCATGAAGCATTACTCATGGCTTACCACGGATCAACTGCCTCTAAACTACGTTATGGAATAATTTTCTGGGCCAACTCAACGAACAAAGAAATGGTCTTTAAAGCTGAAAAAAGATGCATAAGAGCGATGTTTAACTTAAAATCTACAGACAGTTGTGAGTCATATTTAAAAAA
Source organism: Euclidia mi (assembly GCA_944739405.2). Lineage (NCBI taxonomy): Eukaryota > Metazoa > Arthropoda > Insecta > Lepidoptera > Erebidae > Euclidia > Euclidia mi. Next base: position 19,934,555 of record OX123182.2, on the reverse strand, counting down.
AATATAAAATCATAACCTTACCATATATATATGAAACAGCAAACTTTGTAAAGTCAAACCCTGATCTTTTTGAGAAACTATCAGACAAAGTTACGCGTAATAGGAGGGAATATATTTATATTAGAGAATATATATCATCGTTAACTATTATTTTTTCTTATTCATTATTGCCATATTTTTTATTTATTGCAGTGATATATTAATATTGTCATTTTCTGTGATTATTTCCTTACATGTTTGATATTTGACTTTAATGAATTGATTTTATATTATGTGTGTTTGGCATGCCTGTATGGCCGAACAAAGAGAACTAAAATGTCAACAATGTTTGTAACATCTACCTTACCTTTGTTCAGCAAACGAATAAATGATTTTGATTTTTGATTTTACTTTATATAGGAAATATAAATTGGGTCAAGATATCCAATAAAATACAACAGTCACTTGTTACCAAAAGAGATGACAGTAAAATTAAATCTGTGTGCCTATAGTACAAAAATTATTAAGCTGACCCGGCAAACTTCGTAGTGCCATAAATATGTTTTCATTTATTAATTTTTTTTTTCATAAAAACCTCTTGATAAAGATTTATTCAATTTGATGCAGTTGTTTGGAAGTTCTACACGTACAAACATTTCGGTGATTCATTTTTATTATTATAGATTGTTGTAATAATATATCTAGAAGTCTAGAATAGATCTAGACTTCTGCTTATCCTTAGCGACAGATTGCTTTTTACATATACTCTATGAGTATTTGATTAATTAACTGATTGACAGAATGAATTACCAGCAAAGAAAAGCAACAAAGTTGGCAACAAGCCAAACAAAAAACATACACCAATATCGAAATATGTATTCCTTTTGCTTCAGTGAGAACGACGGGATTGCTTATAAGTGATACGAATTTATCTCGAAGGACTCGACGACTTGACGTTTTATAAGAGAGCGAAAACACTTGCGTTTATGAAGTACGGCTCTAGTTTGTCTGTATTTGCGGTGTGTGTGCGGCGCACAAGGCGTAAATGCGTCGTTCAGGCGTATGCTGGCAAACGTGCTAATGCGGCGTTTGCGGGACGAGTGCGGCGCTTGCGGCGTGTAGGTGGTGTTGCGCACATTGCCGCTACGCGACGCATATGCGGCGTTAGAAAAATTATGCGGCATTCGCTGTGTTTATGCAGCTTTCACTGCGTTTATGCGGCGTTACTTAATTTTTTTGTCAACATTTTTAGTCACGATGGTGAGGTGTTATACAAGTCCTCATGTGAGTCGACATGGTTGGGCAGAAATAAATAAAGTAATTCCCTTACGGTGTTAATGTTTTTCTTAAATCTCAACATACATAATATCAATCAAACTTATCTAATCGAATCTAAACGATTCATGGACTTTGACTTAGACAAACCATTTCATCAAACAGTAAACAAGATTTTCACCATTAACATGCTATATAAACAAATAAAATATTCTATTCTAATCTATGAAACATTAGTTTTTAAAGATGACTGTGACAGAGGAAGTAGTTAATCTTTAAAAAAACTTGCACATTCGTGTAATTTTTAAGAATGTAATAGGTCATTCTGATGCAATTAGCATTACATACATATAAGCAAGTATGTGCTCATAATGCCTGATTGAGATTTTGAAAGCTAACAAGACAATGATTATTGACATAATATAACTTCACGCTTTTATCCCCGAAAGGATAGGCAGAGGTGTGTTACACACCCAGACTACGCCAGTTATATTTCGGTCTTAATTTAATAAGGGGCGAGCCTCTTGCCATCTACCGGGCACATTATTAAGCGAGCGATAATTAACATTTTAATCCACACGTAAATTCGAAAAGTCAGAGGTGTGTACCCAAGGTACCTGGGGATCAAACCCGAGAACATTGTCTCGGCAGTCCGTTACGTAGACCATTGGGCTATCGCTGTTTTTTATGATTATTGACTTGTTAGAAAAATAATTATTATAAACAGTTTTAATTCAAAAACTTTGTTTCCTAAATCTTTTGTTTAACTGAACAATATCCACTATAGTAGAAGTTATGAAAACAACGTCAAGTCAATAAGTAGATAGAAGTAACCTAATTAGCGCTCTGAGTGTTGCTTACGCTTCTTGATCTTTTGATAAGCTAACGTTTGACCGCGATCTCGCCTGATGTTAAGCGATGATACGGTCGAAGATGGAGCACGCTTGCCTAGAAGGCACCTATTCACCCGCGACTTGAAAACACCCAGATTGTTCTCATCAGGAAACACAGACTCAGGCAACGAGTTTTATACCTTTGCAGTACGCATAATGAATGAGGAAGCAAAGCGCTTCATGCATACGGATGGGATGTCAACCATATAGCGGTGACGATGATTAGTTTGTCTGGTTGTCCGATGGTAAAAAGGGGATGGAGGAATCAGGTTATGTAGTTTCTCTGCACACTCTCCAAAAGGTAACCTTTCAAAACCGACAGACTGGCAACACTGCGACGATGCTCCAGGCTTTGGAGATTTGTGTTAACCAATTGGTCATCGCCAATGAGTCTCCTAGCTTTCTTCTCAATAGAGTCTTAAGTCCCTAGCTGGTATTTTGCTGAACCATCCCAAAAGTGAGAACAGTACTCCATGCAGGATTGGACTTGTGCTTTGTAAGGATTAAGCAACTGATCCTGCGTAAAGTACCATCTCACCTTGTTCAGGAACCATAGTTTCTTGCCAGCCAGTTCGGTTTTTGACTCTTTATAAGAACCAAAATTTAAATTAGAAGTCAACGTGACGCCAAGGAGTTCCAAGTGATCGGTGATCTGCACAGGTACATTTCGGAAAGTCGGAGTCAGATGAAATTGACTCCGTTTCGTGGAGAATAGACACGCCTGAGTTTTGGAGTTATTAAACTTGACTTGATTAGGATCGCCCCAATCGGAGACCGCCTTCAAAGTCAAGCTCAAATACTCAATCATGCCTTACCTGAGTTACTGTATTTCTGCTACACTGGCCCGAGCACTGGACATATATCTCTCTACAACCGTGCTGTCATCTGCATATCCAAAGATGCCTGGTTTCAACAGATCATTGATTTGAAGCAGGAAAAGTGTTGCAGAGAGAACTGATCCCTGTGGGACTCCGGCGTTAATCGCCATTTGGTCTGACGAACAGCCATCGACGACTACCCGAATGGACCAATCCCTCAGGAAATCTGATATCCAAGCGCACAGGTCAGGGGGAAGGCCAAATGCTGGAAGGTTGCCAATGAGACTATCATGCCAGACCTTATCAAAAGCTTTCGAGACATCAAGTGAAATAGCTAGTGCTTCACCGTGTCTCTCGATGGCCTCACCCCATAGATGCGTGGCATACACTAGAAGATCTCCTGTGGACCGATTTCGCCGAAACCCGTACTGACGATCACTGAGGTGGCTATTCGATTCTAGGTATGCCAGGAGTCTATTATTCAGTACACGTTCCATGCTCTTACAGAGTATGGAAGTGACCGAAATGGGTCTGTAGTTGTTTGGGTCAGCTTGGCTACCCTTTTTGGACACTGGTTGTACATTGGCAAGCTTCCAAGATCTTGGCACTATGCCAGTTGCCAGAGAAAGGCGAAAAAGGCTAGTCAATACGGGAGACAACTCGGGGGCACAGATTTTTAGTACTATGGCTGGAATGCCATCTGGACCACTGGACTTGTTCACGTCAAGATGCCGCAGTATTTTACGAACCTCTGTTTGATGTATTCGTATGCCTAACATACAGGTTTCGCAATGGGGCGGTGTCGGAGGTGTTTTATTTGTGTGGTCTAGACGCGAAGACTGACTTATAATTATACAGCTACCAGGAATCACACGTTTTTAAGGCAGAAGTGTATAACGCGTACTTCTATTTTTTTTTGGCGGCAAATAAGATAACCTGCCAGCGATAGCCTAGTGAAAAGACAGACGGACTGCTACGCAGTACTGTGCGTAGCAGTCTCGGGTTGGAATCCACGGCACGCAAGAATGACTTTTGTGAAGTTATGTGCGTATTTTAATGGTCAGCGTGGTGGACCTTACCCTTCTCATAATGAGAAGAGGCCCATGTCCAGCAGTGGGACAGTTTGTATACAGGGCCGATGATAATGAAATAAGATTATGTTGGACGAAATTCACTAAACAGCTGACCACCCGCAGGACATTGCTTAGCCTTGAAGGTATCAGCTCTGGTTACGATATCATCAACCACTCAACGAGACACCTGTACGACACGTGTGGCGTGTACCACGCTTGTTCGACAAATGGAACTGCGATTTACGGTCGTGCGACAAACTGTACTGCGACTCACCACGGTTCTATTTTACGCGAGTGTGACATACTGAAGATCGACGGCATGCTGGTACAACATGAAATAATTTAGGGTGCAGGGTCACAAGAAAACCTACACGTTTTCTAATGTTGGCACTTTCATTTGTCGAACACACAAAGGACACCCCAACGTGTCTCGGTCAATGTCTTGTCTCATCATAAACAGCCGTTAATTGCATTTAGAGTGAGAATAGTTTATTGTTTTTCTTACTCATACTGTAGCGCTAGCTACATACAATTGAGACCATCTATCGTGTAATAGCGAGGAAAATCAACAATGCCGACGTCTAAATCAATACTTTTGGAATAAGGCTGAAAAGTTTGTTTGATTAAACACGCTGACTTCTTTAACTATCAGTTGGATTTGAAAACCATATTTTAGCATATATGCTTGCCACAATCATACACAAGGCTCTGTAATTTCTCCTGAAACCGCACTCGAATAAAAAAGAAACAATGTTTTGTTTTACACTGCTGAAGAAATTGTTGAATAAAGTTTATTTCAGCACACTCCAAATATTCGCAAGCAAGCGTACTATTAAATAGTAGCTTACATCATAAAATGCCGAGAAGTGCTACAAAATCCCCAAAAAACCTTTCCGTATGCAAGCGATCGTTTTTTGAATTTAAGTAAAAATTGTTTTTTTACCCGCACTTTGGGCAAAACTCCAAGTGTGTTTGGCAACAATATTTTTTTTATATCCTATGTGCGGTTGCTTTTTTGTTTTACAGTTTACCTATTCAACTAAGTTTTGTAATATTGGTTCGCCATTTTTTAACGGTATGGTTTTTTGGTGAGGTGTATTCAAATTAAACAGTATTTTTTTTATGGATTTAAACCCACCCTTACACTTGTATTACCTGTATAGCCAAGTTCAGCAGCTGTGACCATTTAAATGAGTTTTGACACTCGTGAAGTATCGGGCAACAAATTTAATCAGAAGTACCTACATAATTATATTGGATGAGTTGGAAATTAAACTCCTATAATATACGGATGTTTTTGCGGTCGAATTTCGTTTGCAATTAAATTTAATGGACATGAGCGTTTCCAAATTTACGTCACAAAAACATTGTTAGCCAAAAGGTAGGTCTATAATACCATTTTAGCCAGGTGGGTTGGTATAGGATTTAATATCGAGTATACCGCCTCTTCGCAAAGATACTACTTACCTCTTGTGTCATCCATAGGAATAAAGTGGGGTAATGACTCTTTATATTTTGGACTTTATCTTATTACTCTTAATCCGTCAACACACAGAGTAAACTAATTTGTAAATATTGTCATACAAAATCAAAATCAATTATTGTAAATATTATGTACGCGCGTGCATTGACGGACGCAAATGATCCCAGGTTCAATTCCGTTGAACAGATGTGGCTTTCACTCACGATGCGGGGAAATAGAATAGCTATTGGTACGGCGTATCGTCCTCCATGGCTTAACCTCGATCTCTTTTTGGACTGCATCAGCGTTACAATAACGACCCTTGGGCAGTACGATCGCTTTATTCTGTTAGGAGATTTTAATGTCAACTTGCTCTCTGATAGTGCTAAAACTAGGAAAATTACTGAATTCTTGGACTGTTTCAACCTTAAGCAACTTGTGACGTGTCCCACACACTTCACGGACAACAGTGAGACTTTAATTGACCTCGTTTGCACAGATCTGGCTGCTAGAAATGTAAGAATCGAGCCCTTTAAGTCGACAAACAGCCACTCGCTTGTCATCTGTGAATTTAACTTTAAGCGCCACAAATTGCCGGCACAAACTGTTAAGCGTCGTTCATTTTCAAACATCAGTACGGAAAGTATGAACAATAACCTTGAAAGGATTCGATGGGACCTAATATCGGCACAGGGATGCGTGGACGATATGGTAGATGCCTTGAATAAGGCTCTTTCTCTAGTATTTGATTTCCACGCACCATCCAAGATCTGTGTGATTAGGGACCGCTCCTACCCGTGGATTACAGATACGATTAAACTTATGATGCGACTAAGGGACGACGCCCTGGCTAAATATCGCAAAATTAAGACTGAATCTAGCAAAATATACTACAAACAGCTAAAATCCACGGTCAGCGCTGCCTTGTATAATGAAAAGGTAGCATTTTTTAAATACAATATAAACAATAATATTGCTAAACCTAAAGTACTTTGGAAAAATTTAAAAACTTATGCTTTGCCACCTAAAGAAAATTTTATACTGCCTAGTCACCTTCAAGATGCAGACTATATTAATTTAAGCTTTTTAAACGTACCCGGTAAATTTAACTCTGATATGTCTAATTTAACATATTACGAATACCATCGGTTTGGCGAAGGCACTTTCAATTTAAAGACTGTGGACCAGGACGTCGTCTCTCGCATCATATCCAGCCTAACTTCAAGTGCAGAGGGGTTTGATGGTATTAATTTGAGAATGGTAAATTTATCATTACCTTACTCCTTAGGAACTTTTACTGATATAATAAACCAGTCGATTGTAACGTGCACAGTACCGGAGATTTGGAAAATTGCTGTAGTGCGACCACTACCTAAAATTCCAAATCCCTCTGATATACGCGACCTTTGGCCAATTAGTATCCTGCCGTGTCTTTCCAAGGTCTTGGAGAAGGTGGTCTGTCAACAGCTCACTGATTTTTTAGAGAGTAATGATATATTACCTAACCTGCAGTCAGGATTCAGACGGTTCCGTAGCACTACTACCGCTCTGCTGGATGTCACTGACAATATCCTGTCAGCCCAGGATCAAGGCTGCTGCACGATTCTTGTTCTTTTGGACTATTTGCCGGCATTTGATGCTATAAATTTGGATATATTGTTATCCAAACTTCGTTGTTATGGATTTGACAATAACGCAGTTCGTTGGTTCCATAGTTATTTAATGAACCGTTACCAACTAGTAGAAATTAACTCTATAAACGGAAACACAGTAGCCTCGGCTCCTGCCTCTTTAAAAAGAGGCGTGCCGCAGGGATCTATTCTGGGACCAATACTGTTTGCCCTTTATTGTGAGGATATAAAAGATTGTTTACAAAATTGCAAGTATCATATTTATGCGGATGACATCCAGATCTACTTGTCTTTTAAAGTAAGGGATTACCAAAAGGCAATAGTGGACATAAATAAGGACCTTGAGAGGATATCTGCATGGTCGGAACGTAATTGCTTATTGTTAAATCCATCAAAGACGAAATATATGATTCTAGGATCCACAGGCAATTTGCGTTCGCTGCAGGCAGGGTTGAATATAACTCTTCAAGGGAAACCCTTAGAACGAGTGTACGAAGCCCGAAACCTGGGACTGATAATGGATGCCGAAGTGCGTTATGAGAAGCATGTTGCCAACGCAGTACGGAACTGTTTCTATAAACTAAGAGTTTTATATAAAATACGTCCCTTTTTATCAGAAGAAATGCGCATTAAGTTGGTGGAATCCTTGATACTAAGCAAGTTAAATTATGCGGACTCTGTATATGGGCCTCGATTGCTGGCCCGATCAGATCGATTAGTACAGAGAGTGCAAAACGCCTGCACCCGCTTCTGTTTCTCAGTGCCATTTAGAGGTCACGTAACCCCCTTTTTAAATGATAAACGTTTATTAAAAATGAAATCAAGAAGAAAGTTGCATTTGGCTTGCTTATTATTTGGTGTCATTAAGTCACAGGAGCCAAAGTATTTATTTCAAAAACTAACCTGGGTCTTCAGTGGTTCCGAGCGATCGAGCAGACAATGCTCAAAGCAATTATCAATTAAACCACATAAGTCTGAGGCATTTAGAGGAAGCTTTCGATATGCGGCTTCCAAGTGCTGGAACAATATACCTCCACCCATACGCAACGTCACCTCCATCAACACATTTAGAACACGCTTGAGGCAGTATCTTGTGGAGTCGCAACGAAAGCTTGGCAATGTGAACTTGAACGCTTCTTTTATTTGACCCTAGCATGCCTCCGCTGCTTATTATTTATAACATTTATAACTATTTTTCTAATATACTAATTAACAATATTTATCTCTACTAACATTAAACATTATTCTTATTACTATTTAATTATGATTCTTATCCCTAATCCACTAATTAGCTATATTTGTCCCTATTGTTTCCTTATACAATTAATAACTATTTTCTAATCCATTAATTAACCATATTTATCCCTATTGACATAAAAAAATAAATTTCATATTACTATTTAATTATAAATCCAATCCCTAATCCCTTAATTAACAATATTTATCTGTATTGACATTAAATATTATTCATATCTCTATTTAATTACGAATTAATTTATAATAATACAAATGCCTACAGTACAATAAATATGTTTGTGTTACTTTTGTAGGTACTATTGATAATATTGTTCATGTTGAATGTTCCTATGTTGTTTAATTAGTGCTGCGACACTGTGCGTGCATCGATGTAAACCGCGGCGTCCGACCATCACGCGGCGCACACGCGTATTGATATACTCACGCGAGGCTGGAGGCCTCTCCGCCCGCTATCCGCTTAATCCGCTGGGCACGGGCCGGGAACCCGTAAGCATAACTATGCCGTAAGCCTACATAATGCACGTCATGCACGCACACTGTTTTCACATGGGTATTACTTTTAGTATATAATGTTGTGTGCATTATACTAACGTCCGTGCTATCACTAATAGGAGCTAGTTGAAAACCAGCGCCAAGCTTTGTAAGTCTGGCATATGCTGAACTAGACTCCCATTTGGCATAATGTGACATGATAATATAATAAATCCAAATTGGTTAATTCTAAATGTATCAAATTTACAAAATTGCTTATTTTTTATTTGTCATTAATTATTATTTTATTTCATTGAATTTTATTTTGATCTTTTTTTTTTATTTGAAATGATATTTTTTATTGTAATTGTTATTAATAATTTCCACTTAGTTTCTTTTCCTTAACGAAAAGTATCTAACTGTCAAGTATTCCTCTATTCTATGTAATTTTAGTTGTGTCACCTTAGCCAAATAAACTTGTTTTCTTTCTTTCTTTCTTTCTTTCATGTAAAGGTAGCATACATAGTATAAACATACATATGTACATACATAGACTCACGCCTGTTTCCCGGAGGGGTAGGCAGAGGCTACGGAACGCCATTTGCAACGATCCTGACATACCTCTCTTGCTTCATTCACTCCCATCAAGTTTCTCATGCACGCTCTTCTGTTTAGGGTACTTCTTAAATGTCCTTTTTTTAGGATGTCTCCAATCGTATAAACATATTAAATTAAGGTATATTATGCGTATACGTATTCTGGTACTCTTTTATTGGATTTTTCATGATGCCATGTAGCTAATAATAGCATAAAAGACCATTTATGTGATGGTCATCCACTTATAACATTTTTAGGGTTCTGTACCTCGAAATGAAAAAACGGAACCCTTATAGGATCACTTTGTTGTCCATCCGTCTGTCAAGACCCATTTTCTCAGAAACGCGTGAAGGTATCAAACTGAAATTTATATCAAATAGTCAAATCTACGGTTCCATGAAGCTGTGAAAAAATCAAACTTCTAAACCAACACAATCCAAAGATACAGCCGTTTATGCTGTAAATTTCCGCAATTTTCGAAACTCGCAAGGGAATCAAAACCTACAGGGTACTTCCCGTGAACTCAGAATCTTGAAATTTGGTACAAAGCAATGTCTTATAGCACAGATAAAGGAAAAATTGCGAAAACCGTAAATTTTATGTTACATCATAACATAAAAATATTTTTAGTAATTTTAAAGTTATTACCATTTTCTCATGAACGCGTAAAGGTATTAAATTGAAATTCATATCAAATACTCAGGTGTACAATACCTTTAAGCTGTAACGAAATCAAACTTCTATGTCAACGCAATAAAAAGAAACAGCAATTTAAGCCGCATATTTTCTCGCAACTACTCGCAAGGGAATCAAAACCTACAGGATACTTCCCGTGAACTTAGAATCTTGAAATTGCGTACGAGGCAATTTCTTATAGCACAGATTAAGGAAAAATTTCCAAAAATGAAATTTTTTATTTACACATACCTATAGTAAAATCATTTTTAGAAATTTTACAGTGACTACCTCTTTCCTCATGAACGCGTAGAGTAATTGAATTGAAATTCATATCAAATACTAAGGTCTATAACACCGTGAAGCTGTAATAAAATCAAACTTCTATGTCAACGCATTGAACAGAAACAGCAATTTAAGCATATTTTCAAACTCGCAACTACTCGCAAAGGAATCAAAACCTACAGGGTACTTCCCTTGAACTCAGAATCTTGAAATTTGGCACGAAGCAATGTGTTATAGCACAGATAAAGGAAAAATTGCAAAAAGCTGTAAATTTTAGTTACATCATATAATTAAAATATATTTTATAATTTTAAAGGTACTACCCCGTTCCTCATGAACCCATAGAGATATAAAATAAAAATTCATATCAAATGCTCAAGTTAAAACTAAAGGGTACTTCCTGTCGACCTGTAACATCCACATAGAAAAATTTCGAAAAGCCTTAAATATTTTGTTACACCACATATTTTTTTTAAATAATTATATATACTATATAAATAATTATATATATTTTTCCAATATTTAGGCTCCTATCACGCAAAAGATCTCCGCTCCTCTAATAATTTTCTGCTTTTATGTTCATCACATTATTCTGGCCTTGAGCACTCGTCGTTTATAGTCCAATCAGTTCTGCTCTGGAATGCCCTTCCATTAGAGATCAGGAAGGCGTCGAACCGCTGGAAGTTTAAGTCTATGGCACGTGAACATATACGAAAGGGACTATTGGCACCATCATCTTAATCATTGTATTATACACCTATTTATATTTATTTATATATATTTATATACATATTCAGGGTGTCACAAGACCCATCACCAAGCCGAAGTCTACTCGTTATGCACATCATGCCAAGTCATACTACGCGAAAATAATACCTGGGAAACAAAAAAATTTTTAAGCTTAAAAAAATAGACACATTTTATTAGCGGCAATGTAAAGCGCGCGCTTGCAGGCATCGTACCTATGCTGGCCGTATCTATACCTACACCGTGCGCCGCGCGGCGACAGTTTATGTTCACGTGGTCGCTCGGCCGAGGGGAATGAACTCGCAGCTGATTGATAGTAGGCATACACTGCGCTTAGGGAACTTTAAAGCCCTTTATTTTAGGGAAATATTGAAAATGTTGTTTATGTTTATTTGGCAGAAAGTGTACATTTATCATTCTAAACACGATTTTGGAATAATTCGAAAAAAATATTCGTGACTTTGAGCCTCAATGTCTCCTGAATCTTAGGTATGATGCCCAAGTAAAAAATGATCGTAATAATTGGTACAATATGGGGTTATTGTAATGTACACCTTATCTTTTTTAACGTGACCAAAACTATTAGTACACCTACCATACCTATCTCTGCATCACCCTATGGTTGCCTAGTAGAGAATGCTTATAGCATTAAGTCCGCCATTGTACCTATGAGTTGTACATAAACTTTAAAATAAAATAAATAATAAAATATACCTGCAGGTTTGTACGGAACCCTCGGTGCGCGAGTTCGACTCGCACTTGACCGGTTTTTTACTATTCAAACAAGCTAGCAAACTCAGCATTCAATGCGTTATAATTAGTGATCGGATAATCGAATGCATATTTACCTAAAGTTGAGGTGTTGGCTATTATGGAATGCTATTATGGAATGCATATAAAATTTTGAATCGAATAATCCCGGATGTACGAAATTGACAAATTTCGTTTTTTTTACTATAGAATCAAATGGGGTGTGGGTATATTTACATATTTTAAGGTGTTGGCTAATATGAAATACATTTTTATATCGAAAAAGTCCCGGGATTTCGGAATCGACAAATTTAGTTTTTTTTTTACTATAGAATCAAATCGGGTGTAGGTATATTTACATATTTTAAAGTGTGGGCTAATATGGAATACACTTTTATATAGAAAAAGTTCTGGGACTTCGGAATCGAAAATGTAGTGTTTTTACTATAAAATCAAATCGGGTGTAGGTATATTTACTTATTTTAACTTTTGTACCAAAAAAAAGGCTCTAAAATAATAAAATCCTCTTAATTTTTCTTTGATTTTCAAAACATTTATCTCAAACGAATAATAAATAAGAATTTCAAAGAAAAACCATTCAATCTCTTAATAATTATTAACTTACAACAGCATTACCAACGAACTCCCGCGCTTAATTGAGTCTGACTGATAGTATCGTATTAAACGACTAAGTTGAAAGTTTAGGATACATAATATTATATATGTTTTTTTTTTTTCAATTAACACCAACTGCCTACCATTCCTCTTACATTCAACATACTCATAAATTGATGGGGAGCTTAAAATTAACTTCGAGTAAATAAACATTAATAATATTGTAATCTCGGAGACCAGGTTTTTTTAAATAAAAACCACATATTAAAGACGTCGTTTCCTCACCATGTTACAGGGTAGTTTCACATTCCCGAATTTTCTGGAATCCCGAGATTTATATTTAAAAAAAATATGTTTTAAGAAGCCGCTTCCATAATATCCTAGCCAAAAATAAACTTTAGGTGAATATGCATCCGATTATCCGATCACTAGTTATAATACTAGTATATATTTATTTTTAGTGCGTTCAATTATCAAGACTATCTTAACTTCTTATACTTTCATTTGATTATCAAGACTGTAAGATGCTTTCTTCATACATAAGTCATTCCATTCATGATGAGTTGTTTGTACATACATGGACATTACAGTAATACAATATAATCTAATGCTCAGTTTACTTTGAAGCTGCCATTAACACAAACATGTCAGTTAGTAATTACAAGGTCTCTAATCACATGCCAGTGTTCAAAGGCTAGATTGGTAGACCACCATCTATATATAAAGGCCTGTTCAGACCTAAGCGGTATTCGCTACCGTCTGCGGCAGAGAAAATCCAGTGGGTATGCGGTATTATAACTGTTCAGACCTAAGCGGTATTCGCTATCCTTGTGGGTTGAATAACGCGCGGTAGTCGAGTTTCGCTCAGAGAGGCCGTGGTACTTGATACCAAATACCTGAGCGAAACCCGCGCGGTATGTACCTCTACCCACAGTGGCAGCGAATATCGTAGGTCGCTCTAGCCGCGGTACTTAATACTAAATACCTGAGCGAAACCCGCGCGGTATGTACCTCTACCCACAGCGGCAGCGAATATCGCTCAGGTTTGAATAGGCCTTTACGTGAGATCTTTAGCGTTGTAGTCATGTCTTACAATATGAGTTTATGCAAACGTTCTATATTTATGTTAAAAACAAAGATATTTTTGACGACCGGTTGGCGCAGCAGGAGAGAAAGCGACTGCTACGCTAAAGGTCGCGGGTTCGATTCCCGCTCAAGTCTAACATTTATGTACATGAAATTGGATGTATGTCTTGGTCTGGGTGTTTCTATGTATAATATGTATGTATTTACAAAAATAACTATATATGTATGTTTATCCATTATCTAGTACCCATAGTACAAGCTCTGCTTAGTTTGGGACTAGATGGTGATGTGTGTATGTGATAGAATATTATTATTTATTTATTTCTTTACCGTTCAGGAACCTAAATGTTAGTTTACCTACCTTTTAAGGTGTCTACCTATTACCAACTATTAATGTTTGTAAACCTATTGACTTGAATTCCATTTGTTTACTCACTTTGAAGATAAATTACATACATATATAGAATTATACATACATAAAAGATAAAATACATTATTTGGTGTTTAGCCATAAAAAATATGTCACCGTATTCGAATTTTATTTCACTGAAACATTAAAACAAAAAACACAACGAACGCTCAGATTCGGCAACAAAAATATATCACAGTACACGTGACACGTGTAAATGGCATATTTTGATTGCCTAAAGTTATCGTGATAGCATGAAAGCGCCCGGTCTGCTTTGACTAAACCTTAACTTTTTATAAGAGAGTCTGACGTCTGACCAATCTTAATATATAAAATCCTTACGTTACTGACTGACTGACATACACGCTACAGCTGAAACTACTGGTCGCAAGAAGATGAAATTTAGTATGCATGTTCCTTGAAGAGTGTAGGGTAGCACTAAGAGAGGATTTTTCGAAATTCCTCCCCTAAGGGGGTAAAACAGAGGGTCAAAGTGTCTAAGAAACTTATTATTTCTTCAGTGGATTGACTTCAAACTTTGTATATTGGTCCCTCAAACGATGATAGTAAATACAAAAAAAAAATATTTTTCAAAATTCCTCCCCTAAGATAGGGTGAAAGTTTGTATTAAACTTTTTATTCCTTTAATGGATTGACATCAAACTTTGTATATAGGTTCACCAAACGACGATTATGAACAAGAATAATTATTTTTTTGGAATTCCGCCCTCAAGAGGGTAAGATAGGGGGTCAAAGTTTGGATGAAACTTATTGTTCATTCACGGCCATTTTCAATATTCGATCCATTCATGGATTTTGAGATTCGAGATTCGCGTTTGACATATTTTGTATGGAGCTTATGTCAAAAACGAATCTAAAATCTACAGATCTATCTATAGATCGAATATTGAATTCCGTAGTCAGTGGATTGACTTCAAAATTTGTATATTGGTTTCTCTAAAGACGTTGGTAAACATTAAGTAAATCTTTTTGGACTAAAGGGGTAAAAAGAAGAATCAGAATTTGTATGAAACCTTTTTAATCCTTCATTAGATTAAATTCAAACTTTGTATAAAGGTTCGTCAAATGACGTCAGTGAACACTAAGAAAGGGGTTTTCGAAGTCACTCTCCTATGAGGGTTAAAAAAGGGTGTAAAAATACTTTAACAGATTCACCTGAAACTTTGTAAATCGGTTCCTTGAGTGACGTTAGTGAATTAACCCCTAAAACGGGAAGTTCAAAAAGGGTTTCCAATTTGTATGAAACTTTTAATTCCTTCACTTGATTTTTCTTCAGCGTCCCTGATGTGCATTTAATTTTAATTCATTTAAATTTAAGTGGCTGACTCTTTATTTTTTTATTTTTTTGTGTCGGGTTGGAAAATCCTCATGGAGTCCCTCCGCCCTGGGGAAAGGGCGAAGGAGACTGTTAGACTCTTACTGACTAATAAAAATTATTTTTAAATAAAAAGAAACCGACTTCAAAAAACACTAAGGAACTAAAAAACAAAAAATAATTGGTTTTGGAGCAAAAATTTTTGGAGTCGGTGCCAAGCCAAGTATTTATGATCTGACAATAAATCCTCAACACATTTTTATACAACTTTTGTTGTTGATAGAATAGGTAGTTTGTAATTTAGTAACTTTTTGCGAAAGTGCTTGGCACCGACTCCAAAAATTGTTCCTCCAAAACCAATTATTTTTTGATTTTAGTTCCTTAGTGTTTTTTGAAGTTGGTTTCTTTTTATTTAAAAATAATTTTAATTTTTTGCTTTTTAGTGGTATACTAATAAAAAATAGTAATAGGTGGTAATTAGGTACATACGATAGTGTAGGTGGTAAATGATGGGGAGGCCTTCTTTACGTGCTTCAATTCTGAAATGTAGACCTGTACCTTTCTAGCAATTTGAAGTATTTTTCTGTTATAAATTAACTAGCCTAAACACGTTCGTTTCAGTTCCATCATCAGATCCCGGAAATCATCCAATACCAAAGTGTTTGCCAAGATAAAACAAATGAGCCTAAACTCGATGAGATTGCGTTATTGTATTACAAAGATCCCATGGCCACCTTCCTGCTCTATCATCAGAGTTTGGTAAACATTCAGCACTAAAGTCCATGTAAAGACGAATCAAACGAGCTCAAACTCAATGGGATTGCGTCATTGTATTACAAGGATCCCATGGCCACCTTCCTGCTCCATCATCAGACTCTGCAAAAGATCCAGTACCAAAGTCCATGTAAAGACGAATCAAACAACCCTAAATTCGATGAGATTGCGTTATTGTATCACAAAGATCTCATGGTTACCTTCCAACTCTATCATCAGACCATGGAAATCATCCAGCATCAAAGTCTATGTAAAGACGACTCAAACGACACTAAAGTCCATGTAAAGACGAATCAAACGAGCTCAAACTCAATGGGATTGCGTCATTGTATTACAAAGATCCCATGGCTACCTTCCTGCTCCATCATCAGACCCTGGAAATCATCCGGTACCAAAGTACATGTAAAGACGAATCAAACAACCCTAAACTCGATGAGATTGAGTTATTGTATCACAAAGATCTCATGGTAACCTTCCAACTCTATCATCAGACCATGGAAATTATCCAGTATCAAAGTCTATGTAAAGACGACTCAAACGAGCCCAAACTCGACGGCATTGGGTTGTTATCGTCAAATCGCTTTAAGTGTGCTTATAAAATTTGAAGATTTCCTTCGATTTTTCAGGACTCCATGATCATATCCTGACCTGATGATCATGGGACCAACTAGGAGGTATACTCTTTAAATCAAAACAAGAATTTTCGAAATCGGTTCAGGCGTCTTAGAGAAATCGGGGAACATACATAAAAAAAAAGATTCCGACGAATTGTTAACCTCCTCCTTTTTTTGAAGTCGGTTAAAAACCAACCCGTGTACCTCATGTACTCGTGTATCAGAGGGTCGGGTCTCGCCGAAGCATTCCTCGCTACCCCTCCACGGGTATTGGCCCACCAGATGGTCAGGGGGGCCCCGAACAAAATAAAACACCCAGCGGCCGCAGAGGATAGGTAGGACGGCAACGCAACACCACATCTCCTCTTCCTCTGCGGCCCACCGCGACGCAACAATGGTGCGCGCCCATTTGGTTGGGTGATAGGGCGCGCGGCAACGCAACACCGACATGCCTCCCCTCCCGCGACCGCGCCCGACTGCGAGGGACAGGAGAACTATCCCTCGCAACCGCACCATTGGACGCACCCTGCGTAGGCCTCCGTCCAGCCCAAGCGGAGCATCCACTACCGGGATCTTGCTTAGCTTCACCGTGGGTGACCTAACCACGGTTACTGAGCCCCTCGACCACGACAAGGTGGAGATCCCACGGAGGGGATGTGGTTGACTCTCATCTAAGCGCTTCTTATCTTCATTAACTAAAATGTTCTTTATATGACCAATAGAAAAAGACTTAGAACCGTTATTTTGCTATTTTTATTTATTTTTAGGTAGGTAATCACTTTTTATTAGTTATCTGCTTTGTCCCACTGCTGACCAAGGCTTCTCCCATTTCTTTAACCTAAAAATACTAAGAAAGTGTTTTAGACTTAATAATTTACTTTATTTTTTTTTACAATGTCGCTGATATATGCAAATATATGTATACTGCTACGGAATCCTTGACTAATTTAGTTTTAACTAGCTTTTGCACGCAGCTATGCCTAAATGAACTTTTGATCGTTTGTTCGAGAGCTTTCATGAGACATTAGTAAAATACATACCTAAATCGGTTCAGCCATTTTTAGGGTTCCGTACCTAAAAGGTAAAAAACGGGACCCTATTACTAAGCCTCTGCTGTCTGTCTGTCTGTCCGTCTGTCTGTCTGTCACCAGGCTGTATCTCATAAACCATGATAGCTAAAAGCTGAAATTTCCACAAATTATGTATTTCGGTTGCCGCTATAACAACAAATACTAAAATTAAAAAAAAATAAAAATATTATACCCATACAAAAAACGTGTCTTTTTTCGTATTTTGTGCCCAAAATTAATAACTGTAACAGGTAGACGCTTTAAATTTTCACAGAATATATAGTTGTATATTACCTTTCAAAATAAATAATTAAATAAAAAAAAGTAAATAAAAAGGGGGCTCCTATACAATAAACGTAATTTTTAAGCAATTTGTTACTCGATCTTAATAAACAGGTAGAAACTTAAAAGGTATTTAAGTATACATACAACGAACGTGATTTTCTTTTATAGATGATGGTACGGAACCCTTCGTGCGCGAGTCCGACTCGCATTTGCCCAATTTTATTAATATTACCCTGAATAAGTAGGCAGACACAAAAAATAATCTAAATAAATCATTGGGTTACTGGAAACGGGTTAGCAACAATATGCAATACAGTTATATTGAGATTTCAGACAGATAGTGAAATATTATTTATTTGTATAATCTGTAAATAGAAAATTCTTGGGTTGCTGACTGACTGACACACACGCTACAGTCGAAACAACTGAGCGCAAGTGGGTGAAAGGAGAATGACCAAAACTGGGCTATTTTGTGGCGCGTTTGCTTCTAAACCATTCATATCTACAAAATCTTCTTTTATTTTATAATTTTATGTAATATATACTAATTTTAATTTTAAGCGAAACGGGGATTTTTAGTTCAAAATTAAAAGTATCTGCGTTGTTCCGGTCGTGACATCGCCATTTCATATTCAAAACTCATTTTGCATATTTAGGCAAATGTTTACAGTTTCTTGCAAACCCCTTTCAATAGGGAAAAATTACATTCATAGTGAAAACAGGGTGGCACAACAAAAGTTCTAATAAGCAAAATAACACCAAAATCTTATGATATTTTGAAAATGTATTGTGGTGAAATATTTTCTATAAATAATATGTTTATCCTTTTTGCAACATATTTCCCACAAAATAATGTTTTGTACTTATCGAAAATATGGGAACATATCTTTATTATACAGGCATCTGTAATGTCTTACGCAAAGAAATATAATCTTATTACTCGTCCAACCTCTCTGGTCTTACGTCAGTTATTTTGACATGAAAACAGTCAAATTGCTTTTTCACCTGTGCTCATATCTCTTCATTGGAAAATAAGTAATATACTGTCGTTTATATTGATTTGAACAATCCTTTGTGGACCAAACAAGTTTATTTTATGTTATCAAGACTCGTGGGTTGACTAAAGTATGAGACAGTCTTTATTGGTAACATTAGTATGTCGTCTGGACTAAGAACAACTAGCCGTGGTGAGGATTGCAGTTATGTTAACTCTTCCTTTGCGGTACCTCGGCAGCAACACGTCCGTTCTTTGGACAAGCTATCTGTTTCGGAGCTCAATATTTTGACATCATGGATAGCGCCAGTCTGTGTAAGTGTTATTTACCTCTCTTCTCAATTCCTACAATTCTCTCGTGCTCTCCTCACCGAATATTCAAACTACTGTAATTGTTTGTTTCAGGAATTGGACAAAGTCTTGTTTAGAATGCTAAACATTAATTGGAGCTGTTGTAACTTCTGAGGCCATACCTGCACCACATTATGGTATACGATATACAAGCTCCTGCTTCATTTTGAGGTGATTTATTTGAAGAAGATTTAGGTATAATAACAAATAAAATAAAGAATAACATAAAAACTGCGTTTCATTTACCTAATAAGCATAAAACAGTGTTGTTTTAATGCCAACTTTGTAATAAGGTCCAATGGAATGAGGTTATCTTTGCGAACTCAGCCTCATTGAAATTCTCATTAATTAGGTATACCACATGGTATTGAGAATTCTCAGTAAGAAATATTGGTTCGGCGATGCACCGAAACCGTAGGTTCTAGGCGACTTGGGAAGGATTAATGGAATGAACTGTATTCAAAGGATAGCGGGTTTTTAGCCGCCTAGGATTGGATACGGGAAGAGGTGATTATGAGTGGGTATAGGATATTCCAAGGATGGAGGGCACTTACCTTATACGGCAATCTTCTTCGTTTCCGAAGGGCAGTCTCCTGGTGGTTTCGTGATGCAGCTGCTTGTTTTCACTTCACTACACAGTCACTTCCACTTGCGAGCGGTTTTATAAGCGGTTTTATAAGGTCATACGGTATAGAGGACGCGTATCGCGAATCGAATCTTCTCGAAAGTTCTGGACTGTCTCTCGCGTCGACGTTCCGCGGCGACCAATCCGCGGAAGGCAGTGCCCCTTCTTCGGGAATGGGAGACAGGGACGAAAATATGATATCGCTCGCACTAGAACAGCATAGAACGATTGACGTTGATGCGATTAGTTATAGATAGGAAGGTAGATGGCGCTACCATATCCCCCCGGCCCTAAAGGGTTGCCTTTAAAAAAAATAGAATTGAACTTAGCTATGTTGGGTGTAATACCGCATAACCAATCAATAGGCTAAGACAGCGATATGACAATAAAATTAATCTAAATTAACTTTAGCGAAAACTACAAACGCAATAATAGCGAAAACTACTAACTAAATACTTAAACTAAGAGGTAGGTCCAACTTCAGGCTAGATCTCACTGAGTTGGAAGCGGACAGAGACGTACAACAGGGCGAACGTAACTCCTTTTAGCGGTTTTCACGGTAACAACGCGAGTTGATCAGTGCTTCGACTTGTGCAAGGACAGTTAAAAGTTCTTCGTAAGAGAGGATCTGTTCAAATCAAATCAAATCAAATCAAAATAATTTATTTGTTATCACAGGTACACATACATTTATTATAAATACAAGCAGTGAGATCTTAAAACGATTGTGACAGTTCTCTGTGATATACCGTATTTAACGGTGTACAAATGTAAAATACAGTATTTATACACGATCAACATTTAATTATAATCCTCATTAATAATATAGATTGCAAAAGGTAATGGAAATGTAATAAGAATGTCAAGATACAATAATAATACGTCAAAAGGTAATGTAGATATAATAATGTCAAAATACTAGAATAATGATTTTACAGGTATGTCAATAAAAATATTTAATATATTGATTGTAGGTAATTAATTATATTTAACAACAATTAAAAATTAGTATGCTACAATTTGTCCATAAGATAGTCCGTGACACTATAGTACTGTTTAGATACGAACAGGCTGCGTAGCTTACTTTTAAATATGTTAACGTCATTTTCCTGACGCAAGCTTAATGGCAATTTATTGTACAATTTTGGCCCCATACAGAATACACTTTTATTGAACATCGTTGTTTTGCAAGGTACCAAACATAACATGTCTCGGCTACGCAATCTATTTCTGAATTGAAATAAGTGTAAGTTTGTCTTTACGAATACCACAACCTCAAACATATATAGCGATGGAAAGGTTAATACTTTTAACGATTTAAAATATGGTTCACAACTATCAGTAGAATGTATATGACACATTGCTCTAATGCACTTTTTTTGGGCTCTGAATACTGAATCTTTATGTGTTGAATTGCCCCAAAAGATTATGCCATACCGCAAAATAGATGACACATAGCCGTGGTAGGCAGTGAGCACAGTGTCACGGTTGGATATTTGGCTTAGTTTGTACAGCGCATAGCACGTTTGACTTAATTTGTTGCACACTAGTTCTACATGAGATTGCCATGTCATTTTACTAGCCACTTGTAAACCTAAGAATTTTGTCACATCAGTAGGGCATATTGACTGTCCGCTATGGTTAATATTAAAGCTAATTGTTTCATTAAGTCTCTGCTTAAAGTCAATGAATTTGGTCTTGTCAAAATTAATTTTTAAATTATGATATGTCATCCACTCATTTATTACTGTAATTGTCATATTAATGTCATCTTCTAAGCTCTTATTATTACTTTTGCTGAATAGTATTGTGCTGTCATCAGCGAACAAAGTCATGTGGTGGTTGGTAATTGTTGGCAAGTCATTGATATAAATAAGAAATAATAACGGCCCCAGCACGCTGCCTTGAGGGACACCGTAACGAATACATCGGGGCTTGGATGTATATACTGTTTCCGAATTGGATTTAAGGCAAGTTCTATTAATTTGAGTAATTTGACGTCTATCGCTAAAGTACGATTTAATAAGTTCGTGCATGTTGCCCCTTATGCCATAGGTGTAAAGTTTATCTAATAATATCGCGTGATCAACACAGTCGAATGCCTTAGACATATCCATAAATACGGCTATTACTGGTTCTCTATTATCCATAGCACTCATTACCTTACTTAGAAAATCGTATACTGCCATATTTATTGTCTTACCTTTTCTAAAGCCCATTTGTTGTTTAGCGAATAAGTGTTGTGACTCAAAGAAATTATATATATTGTCGTGCAAAACATGCTCAAAAATTTTTGATATAACCGGTAAAAGTGCGATTGGCCTATAATTCGAAATACTTTTTACGTCCCCTTTTTTGAACAACGGTTTTATTATAGAAATTTTCAATTTTTCTGGGAAAATACCTGTTTGGATGCAACAATTTAATATGTAAGCGAGTACCGGTGCTATGATAGCTGAAACCTCTTTTATAATTTTAGTCGCTAGATTATCATAGCCTACACTTTTTTTATTTTTTAATGCGGCTATGATTTTCATTACATATTCTGGACTAACAGGCTTAACAAAAATAGACTTGCAAGTACTTTTCATGTTCTTAATTGTAGTTGGAGTAGATGAATTATTGTTTATCTTAGTGACAGTGTCAATAAAATAATCGTTGAATATTGTAGCAATTTTGCAAGGATTGCGTATTATTTTACCATCTACTTCAATTGCGTTAATGTCATGATTTGGCAAATTTTCCTTGTTTTGATTAATGACTTGCCAAGTAGCTTTACATTTGTTCCGGGCAGTTTTTATAGTATGACTATTTTGGGCCCGTTGTGTTAGTTTTATTATTTTTGATAGCCTTCGTGAGTACTCTTTGAATGTTTTTTTATTTTTTAAGCATGGATCTTGCCTGAATTGCCACAGAAGTGCTCTTTTCCGTTTACAGCATTTCTTTATACATTGGATATCCATTTTTGCGACTTTTTTGTACTTAATTTAACTCTTATAGTTGGGAAGCATAAATCATAAAATAAGGTAAACGTGTCATGAAATTTAGTGAAGGCTATGTTAGGATCTAATGTTTCATACACACTAGAGAAAGTAATAGAGCTGATGGATTCCTTAAATTTTAAGATATTTTCTTTTGAGTAGGATCTTTTATAAGTATACCAATAATTCAGTGTGCTGTATCTTTTAGTTGGACATTTCACTATTTGAGCTGTGTGATCTGATAATGCTAGTTCTGTAATTTCGCCCTTGCATCCTCTAATGTTGTACAAAATATTATCGATGCAGGTATTGCTGGACAATCTGGTCGGTGCATTGATTGCAAATTTAAAATTGAACCTGGTAGCCACATTTATAAACTCGACAGAATGACGTGTGCTTTTAAGAATATCTAAATTAAAGTCGCCAGTTATTATAGACTTCCTATTTATTAGTTTAGTCAAAATAATGTTGAATTGGGTAAAGAATTTATCCATGTTGGCAATTTTGTTATTTGGTATTCTGTAAATGTTTAATATATGTATATTTTGTTGCAATAATTTTACAGCAGAACACTCTATAATGTTTGAAAATGATAAGTTGACAAACTCGGGAAGTGGTTCGAACTCGTGATATTTGTTTACCAGTATGCAGGAACCGCCGCGTCTATTATTGCGCGCAAAACAAGACGCTAATTTATAGTTACGCATATACAAATTGTCAATATCAACACGTGACATGTGATGTTCAGTAACACATAATACATCAATTGCCTTTCCATTTACATAAAGTTCATCTAAACATACCGATAGAAGATCTAATTTGTTTACAAGACCGTTGATATTCTGATGAAGAATATGTATAGATTTATGAACGAAAAAAGTTATTGGGATCACAATTATTTGAATCTGCGTCACCATCGTCTTGGGCAATTTTTAACGAATCGTTACATATTGGTTGAGTACCTGTGACTAAGCTACCTGCATAAATCTGGCAATTGCAAATGTTTACGTGCTCAATACTTGTCTGAGTGGCCACATTTACAGTATTTGCGGCATGGCTGTGCTTTGTTAAATGATGTCGGTTCAGTTTTTCGTTATAAGCCACCCAGCTACTTTTATACTCTAAATGTAAAATTTCTTTTAACAAGCTACGACTCAACACAGTACACAGAGAAGAATATACATAATTATAATCATTAAATCTCAAAGTCATAAAAATTACATTTTCGTATTTTCCACATACAAATTTCAATAAATAATTCAGTTTACCTTCATTCAAATAGCGGTTACGGGGTACTTCAGTCAAAATAACATTCGTATTACTAGTTTGCCTAAACCAAATATTTAGATTCAATTGAATATCATAAGGACTTTTATCATTTATACCACACATTAATATGACATAATCTCTTTTGGTCAAATCTAAAATTTCGGCTTTTGCAGAATTAACTACATTGGCTAATGTCGCTCCCGGTTTCCATATACATTTTACTTCATATTTTTCGCCTAATAACATCTGTAAGTATCTTCTTACTCCTCGTCCTTGTTGATCGGCCAGTATTAAAACTCTACTGTGGGTAATAATTTCCTTGCCGGGACTATGTACTTCATTAGTAGTATTTTTTGCACATTTGTCAATGCTATTATGGATCTCTGTCTGTTTATTATCGGTTTCCATTGAACAGTGAAGGGGCTCAACTATTTCACAGTCGTATTCAATATCACTTCCAGTAGGTGAACTTGTTCTCAGGACCTTTGGGTCAGGGCAAGGATGTTCTGATTTACGTTTTTGTCTCTTTTTGGCGTGGGACTGTAAGGTTGAGGGTGTCGGTGTAAATTTTACTTTTTTATCATTCTGTATAACTCTCTGGCTATATTCAAGGTCTGTTTTTAACTGCTGATTTTCAGAGAGTAAATTGTCGACCTCTTGATGTGCGCAGGCCAACTCAGCTTTTAATTCTACGATTTGCTTGTTCAGATTAATGTATGTTTCGCTTTGCGTATGGTCATGCAAACTCATAGCGGATGATTCAAATAATGTGTTGTTTGGCGAGTTACTCAATGACCTAGTCTTACGGGGTTTCCGATGTGTTACGTAGTCCGAGTCCATCTCAATCATATTTGTATTTATGTAGCAAGAGGGTAAATGTAGTAATTTATAATTAAATATTTAGTCACTTTATTATATTTTATTGTTTGCAACACTGGTTACTAAATTTGGTTTGAATTGTCTATGTCCAATCGGTTTTTTATCGTGCACTCAATGTCACATCACTATTAGACAGCTGTCATTTTATTTTGTACTCAAGGTTAGGTTAATTACATACAGTTTTTAAAACAAATTTTCATAACGGTTTTCACTGGCATAATTATATGGTTTTGTGTTTTGGGTTACTTATTGTGAATATTGGTGAGATTTAGAAACGGTAAGTTGTTCTAGTGCGGTATAGTTTATGTAAGAAGCACTCACTTGCTGTACGGATACCTATACAAAGTTCTCCTCGAAGAACTTAGTATTGTAGGTCTAGTTTTAATTATACGGACCAGCTCACATTGTCACGAACAATTTGTGATGGGTATTACACACTTTTAGGCACTATTTAGCGACGATTTTTGATTTTATTTAATTTTCACTAACGTTCTGATAAAGTTTATTTAGAACTATTATGCACTTAATAACTGTTCAGGATTACTTGCAGAAGTTTGTTTCGATATTTTATGGTCTTTATTGGTAATAATTGTTCACATTTACATTCACTTCGCACAAAATTCGCTATAACGGACAAATTGACTTTTTCACTTTAACTATGTTTAATGTACATATTTGTTGTAGATAACATTTACACGACTTATTTGTACAGAAGTAATTCATTTAGCACTAAATTCACTGTATTATTGCTGTAAATAGAATTTTTAAATGCAAGAGATACGGAGCGATTGTGTTTACGAGGCGACAGCGCCATCTATATGAACCTGACCTATAACTTTGAAGAGATGCGTTTTAATTTCTTTGACCATGCTTTCCCAACATCCACCGAAATGTGGTGATGCTGGTGGAATAAACTTCCAGTCAATATGATCTATGGAAAGTTCTTCCTGAAGACGAGTACGATAACCCGTGACGTGATTGAAACAAGTAGCGGGAACAAGTTCAATCAATTTACTAACGCGGTTGGCGACAAAAGTCTGCCAGCGGTGAGGAGAAGAATGAATCCAAGCGAGCACTACTTTGGAGTCGGAAAATGCGTATATTTTATTAATGGGGTAGTGGGGCAAAACTGTGTCTTGAACCTTGCGGAGCAACTGAGACAGCAGAAGGGCCGCGCACAACTCCAGTCTCGCAACCGAAATTGTTTTATCAGGCGAGACCTTAGACTTGGCACAAACTAACTGCACCGAGTAGTTAGAACCAATGCGGACTTGCAGATATACGACTCCGCCGTAAGCACGCTCGCTGGCGTCAGCGAAACCTATTAAGTTGATGGTACATCCATCTACCAACCCAAGATGACGTGGAATAGTAATTTGATTGAGCGCGGTAAGCTCAATACAAAACTGGCCCCAAGCGGCGACAATATGGTCAGGGGGTGTTTTATCCCACTCACACTTTGATAGCCAAAGCTCTTTGATCAAGAGCTTGGCGTACAAAATTGTGGGAGCCACAAAACCCATTATGTCCCATAGTCGAGCCACTGTGGACAGCATAGTGCGTTTGGTGCACTTATCATCTGGTGGTGAGATGTCAAACCGAAAACTATCACAGGATTTGTCCCAGCGTAAACCGAGAACTTTATGCGGTACAGACTTCTCAAACTCAACGTCTGGAGAAGCTTTATGAGAATCTGGTATGCGTGCGAGAACCTCCTAAGATTTGCTTGTCCATTTGACAAGATCAAACTGGCCTCGCTTGAAAAGCTGAATGAGCTCTTCACAAAGCGCAATTGCTAGCGGAGCGGGTATGACACTACAGGCAAGGTTATCCATATACAAAGCGGGAGTGTAGTATAGTATAGTGTAGCGTAGCGTAGCTTAGCATAGCATAGCGTAGCATAGCATAGCATAGCATAGCGTAGCATAGCGTAGCATAGCGTAGCACAGCGTAGCACAGCGTAGCATAGCGTAGCACAGCGTAGCATAGCGTAGCATAGCGTAGCACAGCGTAGCATAGCGTAGCATAGCGTAGCATAGTGTAGCATAGCATGGCGTAGCATAGCATAGCATAGCTAATTAGTGCTTTATCTTACACACAGTTTTAGCACCCACCTTGATCTCTTGAAGAGCAGAACAACAACAAGACGTAATACAATGAGAAGTATGTAACGTAGGTACGGTACCCATAATCACATACCCAAGTACCGTCTCAATAGCGGGCGGTAAATCATATCGCTCACTACGTACTATGTTAGTTAGTAGAAAGTGCGGAAATATTGAAGCTCCGATCAGAAGATCAATGCCTGCCGGATTCGCAAACTCCGCGTCGGCTAGCGGCAATGACTCGAGGTGAGTGAGTGATGCTACGTCTACATTAGCGTTCGGCAATGCGTCCGTGATACGCTCCACGATAAGCGAAGAAATGTTAAAATTAATATTCCTATCAAAACGCGAATGTATTTTAATATCTACGGAACCCTTGCAATGCTTTTCTGATCCGCCTATCCCTTTGACGGTTGAGTTAATATTTTTAAAGTTATTCCATAATCCGAGGCGTTTGAAGCATTCCGATGTTATTAGATTGGCCTGAGATGCGCTATCTAGCAGACAACGTACCATGTGCGGCGACCCATTAACATCATATACGATAACTTGCGCTGTCGCTAACAGAACAGTCTTAGACGTCATACACTGCATTTTGGCCCTGCGCGGATCATTATAGATGCGCGAGTGCCGTCCTCGCGTGCGCGTCGCCCGCGCAATGGACGTCGTACACAACGATACCTCGCCCTGAGGCGTGCAGGGGGAGGGCACCGTGGCTTGCATCTGCGATGTAAGTGTGTCAAGGTTAGAGGCTTGGCTTGACAACGGGTTATCTTTATCGAAATGAAGCAATGACTGATGTTTTTTATTGCAGAAGCGGCACTTTGTCTTACTAGAACAATTACTTGTTTTATGTTTTATGCTTAAGCAATTAATGCAAGCTTTGTTATCTTTTACGCATTTAAAACGAGCGGTTGTATTCTGATTATCGAAGGCGGGACACTTATATAAATGGTCGTGCACTATATTACTGCACAGACACTTCTGTGAATTATTACTATTAGATTCCGAACATGTAACGTAAGATTGTGGATTAGGGACCGAGTTATTATTACTATTTCGCGATTTATTCAACCTTTGTTTGTTGCTGTTAGTGTTAGACGGGCCAGGTGAACCAGACTGCGTATTATGAAATATTCGACACTGATCTTTTATGGACGAAATAAAACTATCTAGTTTTGGTATTTTATTATTGCGTTCCATCATCTCGAATGCGTGAATTGTATCAGTGTCAAACTTTTTTAAAGCGAGTTGAAGCAACATAAAGTCGGAAAGATCTTCTAATTTTAAATTCCTAAGAGAATTAACCGCGGTTACGAAGTTATCAATAAACAGCTGGAAATTCGAGACAGACGCGTTGCCGGACAGTTTGAGATTTAAAGCTTGGTCAAAGTAGGTAGACGCTAGGACGCGCGTGTCCTGATATCTGTCAAGTAGTGACTGAAATATGACCTGATAATTCTCAGCACTGGGTGTGACACCTGCAAATACGGACTGGGCTTTCGGTGACAGTTTACCTATTAAATAGTACAACCTGTCAGCATCTGTCAGAGAACCATTATCGTGCACTGTAGACTTAAAACTCGCATAGAATAACGGCCAATTTCGTATATCTCCGTCAAACGACATAATCTCGATTGGCGGTAATCTCGGTTTGCGGGCAACGGGCTCTGCTGAACATTTACCCTCCAATTGCGATTGTATACGCTTAATAATACAATAAAGATCTTCGAATGAGGTGTACGCCTGATAGTTCGGTTTTTCATCAGGATTGATAGAATGTAATCTTGCGTTATAATCGTCTAACAACTTATGAAAATCTGTTCGAATACTATCTACTGTCATACAATAACTGAGAAATGCTTCGCTATTACTGTCAGACATAGAAGCGGTTTTTGAACTCTCGTATATGTTTTGAATGCGCTCAAATAAAATATTGCGTTTTGCTTCTAAGATTGTCATCTCTTTGTCTTCCGACACGCGTGACTTCTTTTGTTGTGACATGCTTACGTAAGTATAAGCTAATGAGAACGAAACAAAATAAGAATATCTAATGTACCTATTATTTTACCTAAGTAGGCAACACTTTAGAGCTGTGGAATTAAAAGTTGCTTGAAATATGAGATTTATAAGACAACTATGATAGTTCCAGAATTAATAATTTAGTAAGTAGGTAGCTACATAAAAGTTTGCCTACTGATGCGGGCGGAAACAACCATGTGACGGTTATGTGAATATATTAGGAGTATAGCTAGGTGCTATAACTGCATAGGTTTAGCGATATAACGTATAAAAACGTAAATGAATCCGGCTCGAAGGACCAAAAAAATGGTTCGGCGATACACCGAAACCGTAGGTTCTAGGCGACTTGGGAAGGATTAATGGAATGGACTGTATTCAAAGGATAGCGGGTCTTTAGCCGCCTAGGATTGGATACGGGAAGAGGTGTTTGTGAGTGGGTATAGGATATTCCAAGGATGGAGGGCACTTACCTAATACGGCAATCTTCTTCGTTTCCGAAGGGCAGTCTCCTGGTGGTTTCGTGATGCAGCTGCTTGTTTTCACTTCACTACACAGTCACTTCCACTTGCGAGCGGTTTTATAAGCGGTAATAACTATAGCGGGAGCGGCGCGGTCATATGGTATAGCGGACGCGTATCGCGAATCGAATCTTCTCGAAAGTTCTGGACTGTCTCTCGCGTCGATGTTCCGCGGCGACCAATCCGCGGAAGGCATTGCCTCTTCTTCGGGAATGGGAGACAGGGACGGAAATATGATATCGCTCGCACTAAAACAGCATGGAACGATTGACGTTGATGCGATTAGTTATAGATAGGAAGGTAGATGGTGCTAACAATATATCAGACTGAAAAAACCGCAAACTAATATAATGTACAAGCGTTTGTTTCGTAGCTCCACTTCTTTTTACAACTATTTTCTATATTGTATAATATACATAGAGGCTTCTAATAAATTCCGGTAATATCGTTAAATCATATCATCACCGTCCTAGAGTTATGTCGGTTGCATCCAAGACCTCAACGCCTAGGAGCCCTGGGTTCGCTTACTAGTCTAACCAGATATGACAGAATATTAGCTTTTCCATAGTCTGACCGCCATAACCTAAAGGGAAAGCGATATTGTATGGTTTAGACCAGTAAGTATCGGTTTATTGGAGGGTACTGACCCCCCGTAACGACGTACGATGGTGAAAGATATTCATGACAACTGGGACCGACGGCTTAACGTAAGTACTCTTCGAAGCACGGGCGATAATTAACGAATTTACTACTATTTATATGATTAAATCATGTAACTATCACAATACTTAACCTCAAAATATTTGAAATCTTTAATGTCCGATAGCTAAGAACTGCTACTCGTTGTGGACATCATGCCATGCTTACTAACCAAAAATAATACCTGGGAAACGAATTTTTTTTAAGTTTTCACATTTTTTAAACCACTATTAAAAGCGCGTGCGTGCAATACTCGAAATACCTACTTATCCATGGCGTTAAAGGGCATCTAAAGAACAAATGGGCGTGGTAAATGCATTGATTTGGTACCTAATTACAAAAATTCCATACTAACTTTGAGCCTCAATATCTTCTGAATCAGTAATTTCCCAAGTAAAGTGCCGAAGTAAAAAATGTTCGTAGTGATTGGTACAACATGGGATTTCAGTTTTCGTTAAGGGTCTTTTTACACCCTGTATACTAGTCAAAACTAAATTAGGGCCACTGCAATTTTCAATGATACTCGTATGTTTATTGAACTTAGGGATTAGGCAATGATTTAGGTCATTCGATTTATCATTTTTTATGTAATTAACTTAAAATTTAATTAAAATCAATCGATACAAAAAATTTACTAAAATTATTTTTAGCCAAGTACTAATTTTTAGCAAAATATTCACTTGAAGAAAAAAGCTATCAACCACTGTCAACATTTGTGAAGTTTTTTTTTGCCTTTTCAGTAGCGTGTGCCTCCCCCTTTATTGGACGCATTCCTGAAGCATGGAAGGCACATTTTCAATCAGGTGTCGCAGTGTTCCATCAGGTATTCAGCTTGAGAGACAGCTGACTGAAGTGCTCGAAGCACTTCAGTCAGCTGTCTCTTGTTAATTACGGGTCGTTCAGTGCTTCGAACGCTTCGTTTGAGTAGATCCCACATGTGTTCTATCGAGTTGAGGTCAAGACTGTTCGCAGGCCACGGTAACACCTGAATATCAGCCTCCTCTAGAGCAGCTCTGATGGCTCTAGCAGTGTGTGCGCGTGCATTGTCGTGCATCAACTTGAATCGTGCACCGACTCTCTGTGCAAATGGCACCACATGAGGTATGATAACCTCCTCGATGTATCGTTGAGCTATTACAGTGCCTACGTTGAGGATTACTAGCTCAATTCTACCCGATAGTCTGATGCCTACCCTCACCATTACATTGGGACCCCCAAATCTCTCACTTTCATGGATGCAAGCTTCCGAAAATCACTCATCTTCTCGTCTCCAAACCCTAAGGTCGCGTCACGGATGTCAAATGAGTCGTTTACTTTCTATAATTGTATACGTAATATAAAAAGATAAAGTGATTTCATAGAATAAACATTTAGTTGCAACTGTGCATAGTTGTGCAATGTACATTGTACATTGATCGCGAGTGATTCAGTGGCCTATATCGTATAAAAAACAATGAAACATTTGCAAAAATCTCTTTAATAAAATAGAAGTACCCTATAATTAAATAAAAACATTGATATTGCAGTATAATAGTGTTAACGCTACAAGAAACTAATCTAGAGTGTGCGCGCCTCTCGCTTGGTCTCGGTGAAACAGTGTACGGTGATAAAAGTGCAATAAATACGTTATGGTAACTGCATAGCGTCGAATATTAAGAACAACGCCATCTAGTCGCACACCTGTGAACTTCTTCCGCTATCAATATGTCAAGGAGCTGCGGTCGATGTCGCAAGTTCTTGTCGCCAAATGAGGCCGCTAGATGTCAGCACTGTGACCTTTTTTTTCATCGGAGGTGTGTAGCACTGCCTCCTGTGGGCTCTATTGCCCCATCTTGGCAGTGTCCGAGTTGCATAAAAAACAGGACCACAGAAAAGAAGTCTGACACAACTGCAACCACACCTGTACTTGACCAGCCGGATGAACAGCTCGAGGCTGTATCACCTCACAATTCAACGTTTGAGTCAACCCAGGAGTTGACCAGTGATATTGTGGAGGATTTAAGGACGTTCAGGGACCATGTGCGCGCCATAAATAAAGAGCTGTTGCTATTAAGAGACGACTTAGCAGATATCAGAGCGTCACTAAAAGCCTATAACAAAAAAGTTGACGACTTGGAGATTAGGGTGAGCGCACTTGAAAAGCGGCAGCCTGTGCAGATGGATGACATGGGAGGAGTCATTGAGCAGCTGAAGCAGGACCTTCGTAACCGGGATCAGGATGTCTTGGCGAATGACGTCGACATAATTAACTTGCCCGAAACCAATGGCGAAAATCCCATCCATATGGTGATGCAAATCGCCACAAAGATCGGCGTGAGCATCGACGAACGCGACATTGTGAGTGCCGAACGCGTTGGAGGCCGACATGTCGTGGCGACTAACGCTTCGGGGCCGGAGATACGGCCGAGGCCACTAGCTGTGCGGTTGGTGAGGCGTGAGCTACGCGACACGCTGTTACGCAACGCCCGCACACGCCGGTCCACGACAGCAGACTTGGGAGTGCCTGGTGCCGGTGCCCCTGTACGCGTTTACCTGAACGAGCGCCTGACTAAGGAGAACCGTCAGTTGTTTCGCCAAGCGCGAGAAGCCAGCAAACAAAAAGGTTGGCAGTTTGTATGGGTGCAACATGGACGCATCCTTGCCCGATATAAGCACGGGGACAAAGCCCACCAAATACGCTGTGGTACAGACATTGACAAGGTGTTTAGCGATAGCACTAAGTAAATATTATATTACAGAGTATTATAATTATAACATAAGGTCTATTATGAAAGCATATATTTCACTGCTTTATTGCATTGTGATATGGATTGCAAATAAACTGCTAGGTTTATGTGAATATAGACATCATGTTCTATGCAATATATTTATAAATCATACTATCATCATATATATAATTCAAACTAATATTTACAACACACATTTTAATCAGCAATCATCACAACACGAACACATTTATAAGCTATGTACATATACAAAACATGTATTTCATACTCATATACACGTAAATATACTTTGTTTAATAATAGATATTTACAAGACTACACAAAACATTCCTAAGCTATTTATATACACAAAACATGAAAATCATACTAATATTTACAATATATATTATTATCAGCATTCATTATTTTATCACATAAATATACAAAACGTTCATAAGCTACAATACACAACAAATAGAAAATCAATTATGATTATTTATTACATGCATAAATGATCAAGCTTAAAAACTTGACAGTTGGGTTATTCAATGCGGGGTCATTGGGTACACGCCATGAGGAATTTCTGATGGCAATGGATGAGCTTGCTGTAGATATTATGGCCATTAATGAGACCTGGCTCCGGAATGGTGAAGAGGGTCGGGCGCCGATAGTGCCTAACTACCGGTTGCGACACGTACCACGACCGCCTAGCATACGGAACCGGGGCGGTGGAATCGGATTCTACAAACGTAGTGATCTTTCAGCGCGAGTTCTGACACATCCTATTACGTCAAATGTCGAGCAAATGTGGCTAAAGCTAACTGTCAACAAAGAAACTGTTATCATTGGCACAGCATACAGGCCTCCGTGGTTAGATGTAAATATTTTTCTGGATGCTATCACAGAGTCTCTTACATCCTTTAACAAGGCTGATAGGATAATACTAGTAGGCGATTTCAATATTGATCATTCAAATAATAGTGACAGTAAAACTAAGCAGCTAAACAGTTTTCTACAATGCTGTAGTCTGACACAGGTTATACAACAACCAACTCATTTTACCGAGCACAGCGAGACACTAATAGATGTGGTGTGTACTGATGCTAAAGTAAAAAATGTTACTATTTTACACAAACCAGACTTGGGACAACATGCAATTATATCTGTACAATTTACATTCAAAGTTAATGAGCAATCTCCCTATTGGATCTGGCACAGGCCATTACATAGCATAATGTTAGATGTATTTGATTCTGACCGATCTAACATAGACTGGCATTGCATAATCTCCCAATCAAATGTAAATGAGATGGTGTTGACATTGAATGCATTCATTATTTCTCTGTTTGATCTGCATGCACCAGTAAGGAAAATGTTAATTAAAGAAAAATCACCCCCATGGATCACGGATACAATTAGGGAAATGGTGAAGCTGCGTGACAAGTACCATGAGCGCTACAAATCAACCAGATCAGACATACATAAAGATAGTTATGAGAATCTTAAAGCTATAGTTGCTACTGCATTTCACAATGAAAAGGTAGCTTACTTTAAAATGTTTATTAATAACAATATTAAGAGCCCTAAGAAACTATGGAAAAACCTGAAGGGAACAATTGTTGTAAATAAACAAAGAAATAATGTTTTACCGCAATTTCTACTTGACCCTGAAGTTTTAAATAGGCATTTTCTGGATGTTCCTGGTAAAGACGCTATTGCACTGTCTGACATAATTTATTTTGAGTCCAATCGATTCCACACTGCCACTTTCAAGCTCGAGCCAGTCAGCGAAGACATAGTCCTGTTCCACCTCCGCAGTCTTAAAACAAACGCCATGGGTACAGATGAAATTTCACTGGAGATGTTAATGATGACACTGCCACAAAGCCTTCCTTGTATCTCTGAAATTATAAACAAGTCTATTAACACTGCCACATTCCCAGATGCATGGAAGATTGCTTTAGTTAGGCCGATACCAAAAACTGCTAATCCTACATCTGCCAAAGATCTCAGGCCCATTAGTCTACTGCCATGCCTTTCCAAGGTCTTGGAGAAGGTGGTATGTAGTCAGCTAAGAAAATTTGTAGAGAAAAACAAAATCTTACCTCTAAAGCAGTCTGGTTTTCGCCAAGGTCACAGCACAACCACCGCCCTTATCGATGTTGTTGATGATATATTGCAGGCTAGGGATGAGGGGATGGGAACTGTACTTGTACTGCTCGATTTTTCGAGGGCATTTGATTGTATTAACATTTCTCTTCTACTCTCCAAGCTCTCTTACTACGGATGTGACTCTGCAACAGTAAAATGGTTCCATAGTTATCTGACTGATAGATCTCAATTTGTCCAAATGGATAGTGACATGGAAGGTAATAAGGCCAGTTCTTCTTGTTGTCAGGTAGCCAGGGGTGTACCTCAGGGTTCCATCCTTGGCCCTCTCCTTTTTATATTGTATAGTGCTGATGTTGCCAACCAAATACTCAACTCCAAATTTCATCTATATGCTGACGATCTCCAAATATATTTATCCTTTCTTCCTCAGGACTGTGAGTTGGCTATAAATAAAATTAATGCAGACTTAGATAGAATATCAAAATGGGCAAAAAGTAACTCTTTAGTACTTAACCCCTTAAAATCAAAATTTATTATACTGGGCTCTAAGAAAGTATTAAAAAAATTAAGGCTATGAATCCTCTCATACAAATAGATGGCTGTCCAATAGAGCAGGTATCAGAGGCTCGCAATCTAGGATTAATAATAGATGGTCAACTTCAGTTTGAGACGCATGTTCTTGAGGCTGTACAAAACTGTTTTTACCGTCTCAAATTGTTGTACAGAGTGCGGCAATACCTCAGTACAGACATGAGAATCATGCTTTGCGAGTCTCTGATCCTATCTAAACTAAATTATGCTGATAATGTGTATGGTCCTTGTATAATAGGCAGAACTCA
This sequence comes from Euclidia mi, assembly GCA_944739405.2. Lineage (NCBI taxonomy): Eukaryota > Metazoa > Arthropoda > Insecta > Lepidoptera > Erebidae > Euclidia > Euclidia mi. The sequence continues at coordinate 19,898,354 of OX123182.2, read as the reverse complement.
GAGGCTTATTCAGCGGGTACAGAATGCATGTGCGCGGTTTTGTTATAATATTCCACCCCGTACTCATGTCACTACTTACTTGAATGATGGTAATCTGTTGAAAATGTCTGCACGCAGGCGTTTTCACTTAGCTTCCTTGCTATTTGACATTGTGCGGTCCGGGCATCCAGATTATCTGTTCAAGAAGCTATCTTGGTCCAGGGACATCAATTGCCACCGCACAAGAGCATCCAGACATCTTTTAGTTGTATCGCGACACAGAACGACTGCTTTTCGTGGTAGTTTTAGATATGCTGCCACACAATGCTGGAACGATCTGCCGCCTCCTCTTCGTACTCTCAAAACGTCACTTAAGTTCCGCATTACGCTAAAGAAGATTTTATTAGACGAGCAGAAGCTCGGGAGGTAGTATCTGCATATACATGAACGATTGCAGCACAACAACAATAAAAATAAAAATAAAAAAAATAGGTTAGTAATCGCATAGCAGGTAGAATAATAGTCTCGTGATGAAATTTTGCAGCCATAACACCACACACATATATACAAAAAGAACCCTACACAAACATAGAACACATATGTCATAAATTCACAAAATTGTTATTATTACAAATAATTATATACAAAATGTTCTATCCATACGCCATTTTTGACGCGCAATGCCATTAGCCAATAAGAACCTAGTCCAACCTCTCTGCCAATAAGCCAAGCCATAGACTAAGCGTCAATGTTTGAATGTCATACTTTGCTTCGTCTAGAAACGAGACAGAAGTAGCCTGTCAATGCAATGTTTATAGAGCTAATATTTATATTATTAAAATTAAAAGTGGTTCATGCAATTAGTGATTAAGTTTTTCTACCTTTTTTGTTGTATAAGTTTTATTTTATATGTTTTTTTGTTTCTGGTTTTAATAACTCATATGATTCCGTGACGCCACTTAATGGACCTGCCAGAATACCAGCGCAGCGGCAAAGTTTGTCGCAGCATTAGCTGAGGCAGGTTCCAATTTTGGCCTCACTAATGTATTTATAAAAAAAAAAAAAAAATGTAGTGTTAGAAATAGTATTAATTTTCATTTATTTTTTTATTGTGTTCACTGATATTTACTGTGTGAGGTTAAAATAAACATTTTCTTTTCTTTTCTTTTTCTTTTCTTAACGCGCCGATCATCACTAAAGAATTTCACCTTATTCTGATCAGTAAACAACACTGTGCTCCAACACTTATGTCCCAGTCATGACGTTGCCTTGTATACACTAATCGGTTTGCACGATGAGAATTTGTAAGTGGAATTCTTACTACTTATCTCCTGGAGAACAGCTGGTCTTTGTGCGACCGCTTCCTAATCGTTTGATCACTAACGTGGCTACACGTGGCCTAACGCAAGCGATTTTGTATGCAGCGAACAGTGAGAAAATGCTCCCTCCGCGCAGTCAAGCGAACATATCGGTCTTCTTGTGCGATGGTTGCTCTAATTCTGCCTGATCCTGATTTTCTGGATACTGTTTCCGCCTCTTGAAAACAATTTCAAGCATTTTGGATTGCTCGTCGTGAATAGCCAAGCTGTAGAGCTACGGAACGTTGTGAATGTCCTTCTTGCATTAAAGTAACAGCTCTAATTATGGTTGGCAAGTCCATATGTCGTCGAATACGCGGCATAGTGTTCGCAAAAGGTCAATTAACCGAAACGATAGGTAAACAATATTTGAACAGTTCGCGATTAACCTCTTGTATGCCGGAATACCAGACACAATTAAAAAGCTATTGTGTCTCGCGTAGATCTGCGTTCCGGCATACAAGGGGTTAATACCAAACATAGACTGAACTTAACGATAAACTAACATAAGGGTCAGATTGAGTGGTTCCAAAAATGTCTAAATGTACCCATTTTAGCATCTTTTGCCTGTGGTATACTCAAATACCATTTATCAATACTTAAAATTAACGAATCATGAGTATCAGCCACTCAACATTGCATTCATGTGAATAACTTAACCGAAATCATAAAAATACGTAGTGGCCCTTATTTTGTTTTGAGTAGTATATAAAATTCTTGTATTACTGACTGACATAAAACGCACAGCCAACATTATTGCGATGAAAAGAAGCTGAAATATGGCCTATCATTTGAGACTGTAGGGGTGCATTGAGAAGGGATTACCCGAAATTCATACGGGATCAGGCAATAACTGTTAGCTGCGGGCATCCTCTAGTTTAAGATAAAAATATGAACTACATTTGTATGGATCGTTGTCATGCGATGACTGTATGGCAAAAGTTTGAAACTATTTATTGTTATACGAGATGAACATCTTGCGCATTTCTTCCCTCTGCAAATACTAGTCCTGGTCAAAATTTTATTAATATTATTAATTGTATTCACTGTTTCAATGTTTGAATACAATAAAAATAATTCATTTGTAATGGTGTGGAAAAGTAACAAAGAAATAATGAAGATTAAAAATTAAATGTTTAATAATTAACTATTATTTTTATAAAAACGCGTAAGATGAATAAAACGAAGTAAAAAGAATATAAGGCAATAGAGATTAATTTATGTGCTAATTTGCTTACAGCAGTATGCAATCCGTCAAATGTCAGCAAGACCGGTTGATATGAATATCGTAGCATCACCCACCTAGGACCGTACATACAGAAAATTTATCGTCATAGGGATAACACAAATTAATAACTATTATCGTCATAGCAATAAAACATCCTGAAGCGCTGCCAGTTGTCTGTTATATGATTATAGAAAATTACTAACTTTAACTGGCGTCAGAACAGAGGATATACGTGCAGTTCCATTCCCGATCTAAATGTTTTGTATTGTCATTGAAAATGGAACAAAACACAAAATTTCTACTCTGTAGATACCCATACGAACAAGCAAGGCAAGTACAATAAAAGCTTGGGTAATAAAAAGGGATGCTGTTTATCGGTTCATATCTGTATCTGTGCAGTTATTGTGTTGAACCGGTCGAGTTTCACGGTCCGTGGGAAGCCTGACTATCGGAGCGTAAGACTGGTATCGTATGGACTAGGCACAGCTGAGCTGTTTTGTGAAAATTTACCGCTAGCTCCTTTATTAATTTTGGATGTAGGTAGAATGCTCGAATGTTGTGGCTGTCAATAGATAAAATGGTAAGTGTAAAATTATGACAGTGTTGTAATGGATTATTATGGACTACTGATTATGCTTTTAGTTCAGTTGCGCGCGAGTCGCAGTTGCGAGTACACATAATTTGTGTGTCCGATACGTTCGTCCGCGCAATATTTTATATCTACCCGCATTTAAAAAGTTAAGATGTCGGACGGTGATTTAAGTGTAGAAGATAAAAGTGATGCAGAAATTCTAAGAGAATGCAAAGAAGAGATGCAAGCTTAGTCTGGAAGAACTAAAAAAGCCGATAAACGGACACGGGAAACTGAGGGATGTAGTGAAGAAGGTTTTATTACTGTATCCAGAAGGGTAAAAAGATTAATTAGAAGTGAGTCTAAAGGAAGTCTTTTTGCATCTGGAGCAGCAAGCAAGGAGGCAGCGACCAGCAATAAGGTGATGGAGAATAATGTGGTAGAGGGAGAGAATATGTTTGAAGTTTTTTAACTCCAGACGGAAATTACCGAAGCAAATGGCTTTGGCTAAGCTATTAAGAAATGAAAACATCACTAACGTTTGTGGTATTAAATGCAAGAGTCTGTACAGAGTATTTGTTAAAGGAGAATGACCAAATTTGTATGGAAGATGGGCTAAGTTTGCTTCCCGATGATTTGACCAGTAAAATATAGTAAATATACTCCTAATTAAATTAGAAAAAAATTAATACGATATTCGGCGGCAGTTTTTAGCTATCGGACATTAAAGATTTCAAATATTTTGAGGTTAAGTATTGTGATAGTTACATGATTTAATCATATAAATAGTAGTAAATTAGTTACTTATCGCCCGTGCTTCGAAGAGTACTCACGTTAAGCCGTCGGTCCCAGTTGTCATGAATATCTTTCACCATCGTACGTCGTTACGGGGGGTCAGTACCCTCCAATAAACCGATACTTACTGGTCTAAACCATACAATATCGCTTTCCCTTTAGGTTATGGCGGTCAGACTATGGAAAAGCTAATATTCTGTCAAATCTGGTTAGACTAGTAAGCGGACCCAGGGCTCCTAGGCGTTGAGGTCTTGGATGCAACCGACATAACTCTAGGACGCTGATGATATGATTTAATCATATTACCGGAATTTATTAGAAGCCTCTATGTATATTATATAATATAGAAAATAGTTGTAAAAAGAAGTGGAGCTACGAAACAAACGCTTGTACATTATATTAGTTTGCGGCTTTTTCAGTCTGATATATTTCTTACTGTGAATTCTCAATACCATGTGGTATACCTAATTAATGAGAATTTCAGTGAGGCTGAGTTCGCAAAGATAAGCTCATTCCATTGGACCTTAGGCTGGTTTTTGTCTTACGCTGACGGCACGCGCACCGTCAGCGCTGATGGCCGAGATATATGAACTTCTAGGAAGCGTTTTTGAATGATGCGTAGCTATCAGCGCGCACGATGGTCAGCGCTGATAGCTACGCAGATGTACGCGACGCGCGTCGCCCCCGCGTAGCTGTCAGCGCTGACGATCGCTCGAGCGCCTCTGCTTTCAGTGAGCGTTTTAGTGTCGAGCGGAGCGGATGTCATCAGCGCGTACAGTCATGGCGAATTGCGAAGTGGATACAGGTCGAGTTATCGATGAGTCGTTCAATCGGTGGTATAGGCACAATCCGTAGGCTGCAATGGACCAGTTTATCCTGTATCTTTGCCAGTAATTCGTCAAAAGTTCTATTTGACATTCGAAAGTAATTAAAGAATTTACTTTTGTCAGCCCTCAAAGTGCCATATAACACGACAAATTCTCCTGCTACGGCTCTCTGCTCAATCAATGGGTGAACATGGAGTCTTCGTCGTCGCCGATTTTTATTTTTTTGGGATAGATAGTACAAAGCAGCAATAATTAATACACTACGCATTTTGATCGTCGACTGTACAGAAAGGCGATCAGTACGATACTAAAAAGAGCCACGCTGAGCCTCAGCGCTGACAAACTACGCGCTGAGCTATGAGCGCCGACGGTGACCGTGAGACTAAAATCAGCCTTATTACAAAGTTGGCATTAAAACAACACTGTTTTATGCTTATTAGGTAAATTAAACGCAGTTTTTATGTTATTCTTTATTTTATTTGTTATTATACCTAAATCTTCTTCAAATAAATTACCTCAAAATGAAGCAGGAGCTTGTATACCGTATACCATAATGTGGTGCAGGTATGGCCTCAGAAGTTACAACAGCTCCAATTAATTTTTAGCATTCTAAACATAAGACTCCGTCCAATTCCTGAAACAAACAATTACAGTAGTTTGAACATTCGGTGAGGAGAGCACGAGAGAATTGTAGGAATTGAGAAGAGAGGTAAATAACACTTACACAGACTGGCGCTATCCATGATGTCAAAATATTGAGCTCCGAATCAGATAGCTTGTCCAAAGAACGGACGTGTTGCTGCCGAGGTACCGCAAAGGAAGAGTTAACATAACTGCAATCCTCACCACGGCTAGTTGTTCTTAGTCCAGACGACATACTAATGTTACCAATAAAGACTGTCTCATACTTTAGTCAACCCACGAGTCTTGATAACATAAAATAAACTTGTTTGGTCCACAAAGGATTGTTCAAATCAATATAAACGACAGTAAATTTCTTATTTTCCAATGAAGAGATATGAGCATAGGTGAAAAAGCAATTTGACTGTTTTCATGTCAAAATAACTGACGTAAGACCAGAGAGGTTGGACTAGTAATAAGGTTATATTTCTTTGCGTAAGACATTACAGATGCCAGTATAATAAAGATATGTTCCCATATTTTCGATAAGTACAAAACATTATTTTGTGGGAAATATGTTGCAAAAAGGATAAACATATTATTTATAGAAAATATTTCACCACAATACATTTTCAAAATATCATAAGATTTTGGTGTTATTTTGCTTATTAGAACTTTTGTTATGCCACTCTGTTTTCACTATGAATGTAATTTTTCCCTATTAAAAGGGCTTTGCAAGAAACTGTAAACATTTGCCTAAATATGCAAAATGAGTTTTGAATATGAAATGGCGATGTCACGACCGGAACAACGCAGATACTTTTAATTTTGAACTAAAAATCCCCGTTTCGCTTAAAATTCAAATTAATATATATTATATAAAATTATAAAATAAAAGAAGATTTTTTAGATATGAATGGTTTAGAAGCAAACGTGCCACAAAATAGCCCAGTTTTGGTCATTCTCCTTTAATGACAAGATCAGCTCTGAAAAACTTATTACCTGTCAAAAGTTTGGTGAAATGAATATAAGAGCTCAGTTAACAAATAAAAACATTTTATCTTATAGCATAATTAGAGGAGTGGATCTGGATATGACTGAAGAAGAATTATTGGAAATTATAAGTGCTTCGTGTGATATTCTTTTGGTAAAGATGTTGAGAAGATTGAATATTGAAAACAAATGGGTAGAAAGTGAGACCGTACGCATTTGCTTCAAAAGTGAAACCTCGCCTTCATTTGTCACTGCTTACGGGTGCAGATTTAATGTAGAAAGATATATTTTCCCAGTTACCCAATGTTCAGGTTGTTGGAAGTATATCAAGAAATTCTGTCCTCTACATACAATTATATGTCCAAAGTGTAGTAAAAAACACGCAAATTGCGAACAAGGGCCCTAATTGTAAAGGGCCTCATATTGCCTTAGATAAGACAGGCCCGCTTTTATAAAAGAGAAAAAGATTCGATCAATCATGAGTGAAAAGAATATTACCTACAAACACGCTCTAAATATATATTTAAATCAAGAATCTATTTCAAATGAAATTACTATTGTAGAAGTCAATGATCCAGTAACAAACAGTTTTGAAAGCAATATTTTTATGACAGAAAACATGATGTTTTGCAGTCACGAAAAGAAAGCTTGAAGATAATAAAAAAGAAAAAGATAATACCAACGTAGCCAAACAAGTTACTCAGAGAAAAAGCAGAAGAAGAAAAAAAATCGTAAGAATGCAGGGCGTGACTTTCTGAGCGAGTGTGATATGGAGGTAGAATTTGAATCAAGCGAATCGGTAACAGAATTAGAGAAACAATGTAAGAAACAGACTGAAGAAGGAAAATCCAAAAAGAGATTTGATTATTGGAGATTACTTATTAAGATTAGGAATATTATAATGTCTGAAGAACATACGGAAGAAAAGTTTCTCATGGTAGTGATTATATTTGAAGAATGTAAAGTATGGTTTTTAATATTTTGTCAGAAGTGGTATTGACTGAATATTTATCAAATATGTTCAATGGATAGGAATACTCAAATAAATATTTTGCAATGGAATGCCCAAAGCCTGAGACCAAAAGAAGTTGATTTCGAGACTTTATTATTCAGAGAACATGTTCAAATAGCATTAATTAGTGAAACTTGGCTGGATGCTAAAACTCCTGTCCACGTAAGCGGTTATAATGTGTATCGTAGTGACAGGCATGATTCATATGGTGATGTGGCAACCAATTGTTCACAAGTCATTGCAGTCGCAGGTTTGCTCCATCAACAGTATTAACCCGAATATCGAAATTATTTGAATAAAAATATTTAATTGCAAATTGTTAAAGAATATTATCTCCTTGTACTGTCCTTCATCAGTGCGCACATCACAAGTGGATTGGGACCAAAGTTTTTGTTTTGCATCTAGCAAGTCCATCATTGCTGGTGACTTAAATGGTCATCACACGAATTGGTCTCTTCGAAATGACCAAAAGGGGATTCAATTATTCGGTTCAGCTATTGACCTTGGTTTTATTGCCTTAAACGACGGAGAAGCCACAAGAGCTAAATTAGTTAATCAAGTAATTCAGAGATCTTCGCCTGATGTGACCTTTGTTTCGACAGATATAGCATTAGACTTTAAGAGGAAAGTAATGAATGAAAATCTAGGCAGTGATCACCTTATTATCAAAATGTGCTTAAATTATGAAGATACATATTGATGCCTTCCGGCCAAAAGGGGGTAAGCGACATTTTTTGCGAAATCGACTTATATATATGGTTAGAATCGGCTTTTTTTTCTGCGTCTAATGGTCTAAGTTTCGTGGCTCTAGGACAAACTTTTTGTCGCTTAGGCGGTAAAGGAATTGAGGTTCTAACACTATGTTTTTCGTCATAAACGACAGTTATTTTTGGTGTATTTTGGATTATGGTGGTTGGATAAAAAATATATTTCAAAACTGTGAGATAAGCATTTTTGGCTTTGAATATTTTTTTCTTTACTTGAAAATTAAGTAGTTTGGGCTGTAAATACTTTTTTGTAAAAAATACATTAGTCAAATTTTACTTGAATCTTTGTGTACCAAATTTTCGCGTAGGATATTAGGGCAGTTCCTTTGGATAAAATATATGTCATTTATTACATTTAGGTCTCATTTCCGTGACTTTATTTGGCGTTTATTTTCCCTAGTCACCAAATCAATCATCGAAGGCGCTTAGGATAATTTATCCAAACGAATGTCGCCTTACATTGTCGCTTACCCTTTTTTTTCCCTCCCCAAAAAAATATCTGGTATGGTGGTTAGATAACAAGGTGAATCAAAGGTTTGACGGTTAGCTTACAGAAGAATGACAAACAGCGTCGGTTATCTCACTCCTTCGTTCGAACAAAATGTCGTTAGCGTTGCACAGCGAACATTCACCGCGGGCATAAGCACCTCCGTGCTTGCGAGTCCGTTTGGCGCGAAGTTTTTCGTAGGAAATAAAACGGTAAGATTATTTTAATAGACTTTTATATTCATCTATAATTGTGTATTCTAATTAGTTATTTTAAGTGTTATAGGTAAGAAGTCATTCTTTTGCTATCTTGTTCAGACAATACTGAATGGTTAAATAAGTACCTACAGAGTTTTTGTTGGCTGGCCTGGCTTAGGAGCATAATCAAGAGTTCGAATCCCAGGTTGTGCCTGCAAGGAATTATTGGATTTTTTTATGAATTCTCAGTTACAGTCAAGAGTTAATCCTGCGACTGATATGACTCTGTTGTGTCGAATTGCCTATGGGACTATGAGAGTGAGAGAATAAAAATTGCACGTTTGTTTTGCACATATATTAGCGTTAGTAGGTCCCTCTTTTGCAAATTGTTATTCTGCCTCAAGATTTGTCACCGTGACTGATTTAACATGTATCATCATCATTGTTTAATCGATTGAGTGAATGGATGGGTGAGTGCGAATGAATGGATACACGGCAAAAGCGATAGTAAGAACCCTCTTTTTGGAGTGGCTGAAGGCCGCCACGGTGTCCTCACCTTCCGCCTGACGCATGTCTTCGTCGGACACGGTTGTTTTGGGTAGTTTCTTTGCTGTGAAGGACTCCCCCGGCTACGGAGTACATGTTGTATGGGGCAGCGGAAATAATTATGAAGGTTGTCTTTTCCTTTAGAAAGTAGTAAAACAAAACATTTTTCATCGATAGTTGGTTATGTAATAATAATATATATGTTTCGTTAAGATTTGCTATTTCACTTTCCATTCTCGCAATTTCGTTGTTACTGACGTCTGTAGTTTCTTTCATGAACTGAAACTGTACTGGTCTACAGTACCTGGTTGAAGAAGGAGATTCATTCTTCCAATACACCGAAGATTGTTTTCATTGGTCATTGGGACGGAGAGGAACTAATGTTGTTAGAAACAAGTTAGTGTCTGTGGCACCATCTTAATGTGCGTAATAATGAGTTAATTAACTAATATGGCTAAAAAAATGGAGATTCGCAGGTATTCGCAGCTGCAAGTGATTTATTAATGATCTACACAAATGTGCCTATTATTTGAATTATAACAGAAACCGCCGGAAGCCACCGCAACCTAGATGTGGCCGTTTAAACTAAGAATTTTACTTAAAAACAAGCTTTCTTCTCTAATTATCCTGCACTCATACTAATCACTTTATCGACAATACTAATTATCTAGTAGATTCTCTAAGACGTGTAGTATTACAGAAAATTTAAGTATATTTGGACCGTAGTCCCAAAAATCGCCTTTAGGAGAGAGTGTCGTAAGTGAAACACGTTCCCAAGCGAGTACAAAATTTATTGAATCAACCAGACCTTATATTCTGCCCGCGGAGAATCTTGATAGCGCGATTCAGAAATACATAAATATGCTACAACGCCATCTACCGAGCGGCATGTCAAACTTTTCAGTAAACATTGAACATTCCGCCCACCATGGACAGAATGGACATAACAATAAACAAAGATCTGATTACAAAATACAAATAGATAACCGCCCACCATGAGAAAACGTATGGTAAACAAATAGCTGATGGACGTTACCAGAGCTAATGGACTGTATGTTTTTGATCTGAACAAACTTAACTAAATCTGCTTAAACTACAAAATACAAATACACAATATAAAACAGTTTAAACACAAAATAGTGTAAATACAATATACCAATATCGACAATGTAATTACTCAGTGACCGGTAGAATAATTAACTTAGAGACCGGTCTCTTAATTATGGATCCCTTACAGCGCAAAGAAACAACCCTCGTGATCTTGTCCGAGCCAGTGTGTTTTTCAACAATGAGGCCATAAAGCCACCTTGCCGGAGGTAAATCGTCTTCCATTACCAGCACCACACTTCCTACGTCTGGTTCAGGAGTTTGGTGTGACCACTTGTATCTGTGGTGGAACTGCACTAGATATTCACAGGACCACCTGCGCCAAAAATCCTGAACCATGCGTTGTGTCAAATGCCATCTCTTCAGCGAGCTAATATTGGAATTCTCGAAGTTGGCTTCTGGTACGAGCAGCAACGGCTCACCTACTAAAAAATGGCCTGGAGTTAGAGGGGACGGGTCGTCAGGATTGTTGCTCAGTGCAGAGATTGGCCTGGAATTGAGACAAGCCTCAATTTGTGCAAGAACTGTCATCATCTCTTCGAACGTAAGAGTGCTAGTACCTATCACCCGCTTTAGATGGTGTTTCGTGGACTTCACTCCAGCTTCCCAAAGCCCTCCAAAATTTGGAGAGTGGGGTGGAATGAAGTGCCACTCAGTCCCGTTGGTTGCCAACCAGTCAGCGATGTCAGATGCTACACCAGACCTTTCGTGGCAGAAAAGAGTTTTTAGCTCTTTATTAGCCCCCACAAAAGTAGTACCGTTATCACTCCAGAGCTCTCCGCAATGACCACGACGGGATACAAAGCGCTTAAAGGATGCTAAAAAGGCTTGTGACGTCATGTCACTCACCATTTCTAGATGTATGGCCCGAGTAGCCATGCATACAAAAAGGCAGATATATCCTTTAGTGGAGTGATAACCGCGCCCTCTTGTGGGTCTAACGCTGATAGGACCTGCATAGTCCACGCCACTTCGGTAGAAAGGTCGGCAAGCATTAACTCTGGCGGATGGTAACTGCCCCATTAGCGGTGGAATACCACGTGCAGAATATCTAATGCAACGTACACATTTCCGTACATAACCTCTAACTGCATTCCGAGCATTAACGATCCAATATTGGCTTCGCAAATAATTTAACAATAGCTGTGGTCCACCGTGCAGCGTACGTTCATGAGCATCGCCTATCAACAGTGTCGTAAAATGAGACTTGTAAGGTATGATAATAGGGTGTCTCATATCGTCATGAAGATGAGCACGCTGTAGTCTATCGCCTACTCTTAGGATATGGTTGTGATCTAGATAAGGACTGAGAGAGATAAGTTTACTTTTTCTTTCAACTTGGCCAGTTTTTTGTAGACTTTCTATGTCCTCCTTAAAATATTCTCTTTGACAAAGTTTAACACAAGTATAAAGTGCTTCGTTAATTTCTGAAAAGCTTATAAGACCACCTCTATCTTTACTTTTATTTTTTAATTTTAAAAATCTTCTACAAATGGCTATGACTCTAATTAATCTTTTAAGTGATGAAAATTTTGTTATTATACTATTATCTTTATTCTCATTAATTACGACATTAAATACTAACTTTGATTTCCTCTCTTCTAAATTAGTTTCTCCTATACTTGATTTGTTATAATTTATATTTTTATTTGTTAACCATGTAGGACCTTCTTTCCACAACTCAAAGTCAACAAATTCTGACGAGTTCATACCTCGAGACGCACAGTCTGCAGGATTATCCTTAGACTGGATATGAGACCATTGGGTATTCTCCATGGTTGAGAGAATTTCCGATACTCTGTTGCCCACGAACGTATTCCAACGGCTGGGGTGGCTACTCAGCCAGGCGAGAACCACTGAGGAGTCAGTCCAGGCATGTACATTTTCTTTGGCTACACCCAAGGCACCCGAAACTTCTGAAATAAGTTTTGAGAGCAGCACCGCGCCGCATAATTCCAAGCGTGGTATGGAAACCACCTTGACTGGAGCTACTTTGGTTTTAGATGCCAATAAACTGACATGAACTATTCCATTGGAATCTACACACCTTAAATAAACTACAGCTGCATAAGCCATACTGGATGCGTCACAGAACCCTTGCAACTCAATAGTGTCATTACGACTTGAATTTACCCACCTCGGCAAATGGAAAGCACTAAGGTTGTGAAGACTATTCCTATAACTAAGCCAATCCTTGAGTATACTGTCGGGGAGCTCATCATCTCAACCAATACTAGATAGCCACACACGCTGAATAAGCACCTTGGCTTTGGTTATAACCGGAGCGATCCAACCAAGAGGATCAAATAATCGAGCGATGTCCGATATGAGCCTACGCTTAGTCACGGGTGTTTCCAGTTGGGGAAGATGGACAGTGTATTTAAAACGATCCGATTTTCGATCCCAGGTCAATCCCAAAATTTTCATAATATTATTTTCTACATTAAACTCTACATCTTCCTTCATCTCTACTGTCCCCTTCGTTATCCCTTTTACTAGTTCTATGTTACTACTTGACCACTTCTGGAGCTGGAAACCTCCGCGACTGAGTAACTCATTCATTTGGCGATAGATTTCTTCGCCTTCAAAGACGCTTTCGCAACCGGTCAACAAATCGTCGACATAAAAATCGCTGAGCACACGGCTAGCTGCTAAAGGAAAGTCCTTTCCCTCGTCACGAGCTACTTGTTGTAGGGAGCGCACCGCGAGGTATGGAGCGGACGATGTACCAAAAGTGACTCGTGTCAATCGCAGGTGCTGTAATTCAGACTCTGGATTGTCACGCCACAAAATACGTTGATAATCCACATCATCCTTGGAAATTCTCACCTGGCGATACATTTTAATGATGTCGGCGACCAAACTTATTGGATAGCAGCGCCATCGCATAATAGTTTGTCGCAAATCAGGTTGCAACGTAGGACCCACCATTAAGTCTTCATTTAACGAAATTCCATTACAACCCGAACATGAAGCGTCAAAAACTACCCTGAGCTTCGTAGTGGTTTTGTCGTTTCTTACTACTGCGTGATGCGGTAAATAGACAGCATTGGTATCTCTCTCCGACTCAGGAACAACCTCTGCATGTCCCAGTTGCAGGTATTCTTTAATGACACTACTGTATTGCGTCCTGAGTGAAGGGTTTTTCAAAAGCTTTCGTTCCAGCATGTGAAATCTTTTTTGAGCTATGATTTCAGACCTACCATACTTAGATTTGGGATCAGCGTGCTTAAAAGGCAGCTTGACGATATATCGACCAGTACTGTCTCTGCGAGTTGTCGCTGAGTAAAAGTCTTCACAACGCTGTTCCTCTTCAGTTAAACTAACCTTGCGAACTGAAGACTGATCGGACTCTAGCTCCCAAAATCTTCGTAATAGCTCATTCACGTCTGTATCTGCAATGGCATGGCAACATACGGGCTTTGGTGTCAACGGTACATTCTGGATTTTATCGGCTACGTTACCAGATAAAATCCAGCCCAGTTTAGTGTTTTGTGCGACGGGTGTGCCCGGCGGACCCTTCACTAAACCTTCCAACAGCACTTCACCGACTATACGAGTGCTCAAAAGTAAGTCAATCTTACCAGGAGTATCGAATGTCGGATCTGCAAGCGCGAAGGATGAAAATGTTGACAGTACTTGCACAATCTTTCTTTCAGGGAGGCGTGCTGTTAATCTGCTCAAAACATAAGCATCGACCTCTAAAACGAAAGTGGGATCTAGGCGTGATTGAATCTTAAATCTCACTATCCACCGAGAGGGTATCGACGATCCCTCATCATCGCCTAGTCGAAGGATGTCGGTGCGAGCAGGTATCTTCCTAAGGCCGAGCAACTGCACTGCGGACTCTGTAATGAAAGAGACCTGCGAACCCTGATCCATCAGAGCTCGTAAAACTACAGCAGTGCCAGTCTTAGACTCGACGTTTACCAAGGCTGTCGCTAACAAACCTTGGCTGCGAACATCTGCAAAGCAACAGACATTAGTGGTACACTCGCTTTGATAAGAAGAAGTAGAAGCAGTAGTCGCTACGCCTACAACATTCTTATCTGCTGAACTATCAGGTTCAGTAGCCTTAGATATCGTTTTGGGATGTAGCAATGTGTGATGTTTCTTCTTACAGATTTGGCATTTGGTTGACTGGCGGTAAAAGTAAACTGAGTGATTTTTACATAGACAATTGAAACATAAGTTATTTGCTCGGACAAACTCACGACGGTCGTCAAAATCTTTCTTTGCGAATTCTTTACAATGACACAACTTGTGGTTTTCAGAACATAAGACACAAGTTTGTGAAGAGACATGAAACGATTTGGCAGTGTTATTACGATTATTTGATGTGACAATTGATTTATTTGGCTTATTATCTATATTCTCTAACGAGCGGAATCTAGACTCTAAAAACTGCTTAAACTCTTGAAAGGTAGGCAAATCATCTGATGAACTAATTTCTCTTTCCCACAATTTTCGTGACTCAACATCTAACTTAGCGCTAATTATAAATATTATAATTACATCCCAAGAGCTCACATCAATTCCCAGCGTACGCAAACCATGAAGACAGTCAACTGTGGTGTCTAAGAGATTTTTTATCGATGCCGACGACTCCTTTACTTGTGGTTGATTAACAAAGCGCTTTAACATGCAATTTGATAAGAATTTCTTGTTATCATAACGCCTTGTTAAAACTGACCAGCATTCTTTATAATTAGACGCGGTAACAGGAGTGTGTCGCAGCAATTGTTCTGCTTCGCCAACAAGATGAGCCTTTAAATAGTGAAGCTTTTGGACATCGTCAATTGCGTCGTTTTTATCAATGAGAGATAAAAATAAGTCACGGAATGTGCTCCACTCAGTATATTGTCCCGAAAATGTGGGTAAACTAATTTTAGGCAATTTTACATTGTAACTTTTTGTTTCTGTTTGTTTACTAGTGCTAGGCTTAATTTTTAATTCCTTTAAATCTGATTTATAGTTAATGTAAATATCTTCAGTTTTATCGTAAATCTCATTCACAAAATATGCATTTTTCATATCTGTTACTGTAGCTGATTCTATTATTTTTCTGTGTGTTTGTGTAAATTGATCCCATTGATTTTCCAATGTTTCCAATCTTGTATCAATGTATGATTGTGTTAATCTATCCTTAGGCGATTTTTTGAAATTATTTCTACCTTTTTCTATTATGCTTCTACTATCTAATTGTAACTTTACTAAAGATTCCATGATTGAAAATTGCTATTCCAGCTACAAACTAAACTAATTACAAACTAAGATCAAACAAAACCAAACGTCTATGATTCTAATAAACCAAGCAAAGCAAACAAGTTACAAAATTACGCAAAATATAATATAAGTCAATGATGATACTTAAAATTTTACAAGTGTTTTAGATTATATCAACTTAGAAAAAAATCGGGCATAGATTCGTCGTCTGAACACTTTTTACTTAAATGTTCTAAGTCTACACTACTCACTACAAATTTATTCTAAGCTACAAACTATCTCTAATTTTTACAAGTCCCAAACACTTTGAAATTTTTCTTCACTATATACCACAACTTTATAAATAATTTAAAAGTACTCACAGTTTATTCTGCCAAACCTTATTTCACGTCACTATGTTGTTGCTCACTCATTCACCAGTCTCGATCTTGAAGTTACACCGCCTCAGTACAGTCAGCTCCAGTGGCGCCCTCTCGCATCTCAATCAGGTAATACGTTCTCGTAACAGAGGCGTCCTCTCGCGGCTGCGTTTCCTTATTCAATTAGTAACGTCTCACGGCATTGACAGTGATTGTACTAGTTCGACCGAAGCGCCCTCTAGCTGCTGTTGTCATCAACTGCCGTGCCTCCACACAAGGCCACAACGCGACACGCGTACACTTGTACACACACAAGCACTGCAATGGCGATCCACCACTCTCACTAGTGCTGCTGATGCCCGGTTTCGCGACTCGTGATTGCGGATTAAACAATACGTCAAACAATCCGGCTACGATAGGATCAAATGGACCGTAGTCCCAAAAATCGCCTTTAGGAGAGAGTGTCGTAAGTGAAACACGTTCCCAAGCGAGTACAAAATTTGTTGAATCAACCAGACCTTATATACTGCTCGCGGAGAATCTTGATAGCGCGATTCAGAAAAACATAAATATGCTACAACGCCATCTACCGAGCGGCATGTCAAACTTTTCAGTAAACATTGAACAATATTTAAAAAAACACCACAAACTGGAACATACAACCCACTAACTTAGGGCTTTTTTCAAGTGAAAATTCAATATCCTTTTAACTTCAACTTTGTAATTTTATTAAACTAATAAGATAACGCAATAAAAATAAAATTATTATGTGTTTGTGTTTATTTAAGCTTGTAGTATACAATACTGGTATGACATATTCGAATAGTCATACTTTTCAAAATTGAATTTTGTCCGCTCATTGACCACCGTGGGACGTTGCGAGGTGATTTACGACAACTGTAGACGCGGACATGCGGACGACGAGGACCAAACGCCGTCATACCTAAAAGTGGTCCTTAGGTACGAAATTTTAAGTTTATATATTTTTTCATACCTAGAATGTCAGCATGAATGTATAATGCAAGACTAACTTACAATGAGTAACAATTGTTTTGTTTAATTTTCTAAACTAAAGACTGATTGAGCACAATTTCTCTTTTTTTTAATTCATACCTTAGTCGGTTAGCCAGTTTAAAAACTTATAAAAGTCTAATGTATGTATGTAAGTATGTATGTATAATTTTATAAGAATTAATCACAATGCGCTTTCGCGTTGTATAAAAGAGCTTATAGTATTTTTTATAGATAATTAACTTATAATAATTTCCTTGTTCTTCTGCCATTAACCAATAGCCGGTTATGTCATATTGGCTCCACTTGATGAACAGCAAAAGCACAGGTATGCTCTTTTTCTTCAACAGAAATAAAATAAATGGTGCAGTTAAATCATTTGGGTTGGAACTCATTAATTGGGTTGTTTTCATTTACGACGTTTTTTGTTAGTATAATTAGGACCATTTGAGGGTCCCCCCCGTGGGATCTCCACCTTGTCGTGGTGGGGGGGCTCAGTAACCGTGGATTTGTCACCCGCGGTGAAGCTAAGAGGGATCCAGGAGGGGACGCTCCGCGTGGGCTTGGAGGGGCCTGCGCAGGATGCGTCCAACGGTGCGGGTGCGGGGGCAGGTCTGTCGGTCCCTCGCAGTCGGGTGCGGTCGCGGGAGGAGAGGCGTGTCGGTGTTGCGTTGCCGCGCGCCCTATCTCCCGCGACCAAATGGGGGCGCACCATTCGATGCGTCGTGGTGGGGCCGCAGAGGAAGAGGAGATGCGGTGTTGCGTTGCCGTCCTCCCTATCCTCTGCGGCCGCTGGGCGTTTTGGCGGCGGAGTCCAACACCTTAATCCGTCGCCAAGGGGGTTTTGTTCGGGGCCCGCCTGACCATCCGGCGGGCCAATACCCGTCGGAGGGTGGCGACGAGTGCTTTGGTGATGCCCCACCCTCCGACACACGGGTACATGGCGGAAGTCGAGGTGGTTTTTAGTGGAAACACCACATACTCCGGCTCTTATTTCCCCCAAGAGTCGGAGATCCGAAGGGATTTTCCACCTCGTAAAACAAAAAAAAAAAAAAAAAAAAAGGACCATTTGAGGGTAAATGACAGTAAATAGTGTTAGGAGTGTGATTTGTTTTAATTAACAATGTCATTTCGTAGAGACCTAATCAAAAACTATATGGTTAAATTTTGAAACTTTTGGAACGTACAGAAAATTTTCTATGATTTTTTTTTCATTTATTTTGAACTTTAAACTACTCTCCTGTAAAGTTTGTTAAGTGGCGGTTAGCCTCTTTTGGCCGTAAGGCATCGATATAATGTGATACAAAAACGTAACTTTAAACGTACTTTTCTTCATACAGGCGATTAATATATCAGCAAATAACAATATGCCAGTAAAAAATATTCGTATCAATCCCGTAAAGAAAATCAAACCTAAAAGATTTTGGTCCCCATTATTGTCTTAAATTATTGCAGAGCATAGATTAGCTTTAAAAGTTTTCATAAAAAATCCTAGTCTGGAGTAGGATTTTTTTATCTTTCAAAGTTAGAGAAAAAAACTAAAATAGCGAGTATACAAATTAAACAAGTGAAAGCCTCAAGCTGGAAACAATTTTGTGCTAGTATAGATGGAAGTAACTCTGCCTCGGACATGTGGTGCATAATGCGGTGGTACAAGGGATACAGACAATCCAACCAATTCGCATCAAAGGAAAAACGTAAGCAGTTACTGTACTCACTCACACCAGATTCAGTAGCAAATTGTCCACCCATTATAACATCATGTAATAGTTTTCTGGATTTACCTTTTTTATTGCACGATTTAGAAATTTGCTTAAAGAAAAGGGACACTGCACCTGGCAATGATGGAATAGCTTATTTTATGCTTAGTTATGGTCTCGCGGCATAAATGTGCGCGTGGGATTGGAAGGTCTCGGGTTCGATTCCCGAGTCGGGCAAAGTGTTATTGGGTTTTTCGTTAGGAAATTCTCAGTAGCAGCACGGAGTATGGTAATGTGCCCGGTACGGCAATAGGCTCGCCCCCTTTTACGTGGGACCTAACAATTCATGGCGAAATGTGGGTGTAGCATTACACCTCTGCCTACCCCTTCGGGGATACAGGCGTGAGTCTATAAAAAAAATAAGTTATTTACCTTCATCAGGCAAACAATTTCTTTTAAACTTGTACAATGCCATCTATAGTTTAGGTGTTGTTCTTGATCAATGGCGTACAGTTTTAATTGTTCCTATCCTCAAATCTAAAACAGATCCTGAATCTGAGACAACATTTCGTCCAATATCCCTTATGTCATGCATATGTAAGATATTTCATCATATGGTAGGCAAATGATTAGAATGGTTTGTTGAAAAGCACTCGTTTTTATCTCCATACACATGTGGGTTTAGAAGGGCTCAGTCATCTTTGGACTGCTTAACACGTTTGGTATCTTACACTCAATTAGGTTTCTCTAAGAATACTTCAACTGTCTCATGTTTTTTTGACATCGAGAACGCATATAATAATATTTTGATAAGTAAAGTTATAAATACTTTTCGTTTAGATGAGATAGGAGTCGGCAAACATATTGGAATTTTTGGAGTCATAGGAAGCTAGTAATTAAAATAAGTGAAGATAGTCAAGTTTTAGAAGTTAAGCATACTTGCACGGGTTTAGCTCAGGGGGATCCTATTTCCCCATTACTCTTTAATATTACTACATCAAAAGTATGTTTTAATATATCTTATGTAGTTGTTTTTCAGTATGCGTTTGTTTCTCAGTATATTTTGTACTATATATAAGCCACAAAGAGATTAAACAGCCAAACTGAATTACAGTGAGCGTTAAATACCATGACGTACATATTAGATGATATAGGTCTTCATTTATCCCCATTTAAATCAAAGTATGTGTTTTTAGTAGGGGGCGTAGAAAGAGTCAAATTAAATTACAAATTAAAGAAAGAGAATTACCTGTTGTAATCACTATTAGACATTTAGGATTCTGGTTAGATACATCACTGCGATGGAGTAAACGTGTGAATGAAGTTGTCGAGAAGGCTACAAGGCACTTGAATATTTTAAAAGTTTTAGCAGGTTCTGGTTGGAGAATGCATCCTAAGCACTAACGCACCATTTACATAGCACTAATAAGGAGCAAGTTTGACTATGGCTGTTTTTTATATAGTAATAGCGCAAAAACTCATTTGTAAAAAATTTATAAAGTGCAGAATCAAGCTCTTCGTGTAATAGGAGGGTATATAAGGAGTACACTGATTCACGTTATGGAGAGTGAGTTGTGTATCCCACCTTTGTTTGTAAGAAGATTGTACCTAGGTTATAAATATTGCCTTAAAATATGTCTTAGATTAATAACATTACAATAGACCTCATAAGTAAACTGTGTTGTGAAAGATATTGGCAAAGAGTTAGAACGCCATTATTGTTAACTATAATATAATCAGTGCAAAGAATATGTGATACACCACTCTAAGCCTCTCGAATTATTTAAGTTAGATGTTTGGGTAAGCTATATAGGCATAAATAACATTGTTAAGATTGAATTAGATAGTGTCAAAGGAGCCAAACAGTCACCAGAACTTAGTTCTCTGAAATTTAAAGTGATAAGTGAATTGCAGGATTAGTACTCTGGTTGGTCAATGTTATTTACTGACGGATCTAAAAGTAATAAAGGTTACGGCGCCGCTTATTTTGAGCCTGACTCAAACTTGAATGGTATTTATAAAGTGGTGGACGACGATGTTTCTGTAATTACATTGGAGCTCATTGCAATCTCAGAAGCTCTTTACTATATACGAGACAAAACTGATAAAAAGTTTGTCCTGTTTACAGATAGCAAAAGCGCCTTACAACATTTGACTCGATGTGCCTCTGGTGCAGAGGTGCACCGATAGCCTATGATATGTTAAAACAGATATATTAAATAATTAAAAATAATATTAAACTGAGATTGCAATGGATTCCTTCTCACATAGGTTTGAAAGGTAATAAAGAGGCTGACAGATTTGCTAAATTGGCAACCACTGAGGGTCTAGTAATTCCGAATATTCGTCATTATACAGAAATTGTATTTAAATTCAATCATAAATGCCATATCATATTCAAAGAATATTTTGATTCTAGAAGTAGAGCAAAAGGCATATGCTTCAAATCAATACAGTGTGAGCCGCCTAGAATTCCATGGCTCTTTAATTCTAAATTATGTCGGATTATTATAGTACCTTTAAATAGATTGCGCTCAGGTCACTTTCCATGTAACAAATTTTATTTCCTAATGAAGAAGGTAGATTCTCCAATTTGTGAAGTTTGTGGTACATAAGATGATGTCCAGCACATCCTCATTGAATGCGCTTAGTTTTGTCAACAGAGAGACTCATTGATGCAAAGGTTTGGCATTTTAACAAGCAAGATTTAGGGGTGATATTTAATATACTCAGTGAGCCATGTAGTGAAGCAGCCAGAAATTTCGCTGATATGATCTTGCAGCAATGAGACTTTCCTTTTAATTTTAAATTGTATAATTTTATTATATTGTGTAGTTTGTAAGTTTAGGGTATGATGGGCTTACATATCCTATTAGTTAAAAGCAAGGGTTAAAAGCCTCTAAATAAATAAAGAAGAAAATAAAAATGCTTTTAGTTTATGTGTCTGTTTGTCTACCTGTTTGTTTATCTGTCTTTTTATATGTCTGTTGGTTAAGATTATATTTTATGAAATATTAGGGTGAAACCCCAAATATTTTTGGGTTTAGGTTTGAGTGCTTTTTTTGTGTTTATTGGCATAACATTTAATCAATTACAAAGTTAATTTAATTTGTCTTTCAATTGCACTTATCTGTATACTAAAACAACTTTTCAGAAGCTGATGCTGCACTGAGTAAATTCCTGGTAAACGGTTACAATTGTTCGTGGTAAAAGAAATATAATCAGAAATGTACTGTATTCTTGGTACTCAAAATTGCGCTTGTAGTTTTTTTGAAAGTATAGTCGATAGAATCAACATCATCCGGTGTTAAGTTTACTCAGCAAGTATGACGGCATATTATTATATTCTGTTACTGAGTGCTACCTAACTTATCAGTTCTGGGGAATGGTGATTTTCAATGATAGCGACAAAAACGAGTTTTTGGGATACAGAACACATTTAAGACCGCAAATAGAACTTTGAAGTTAATACAAGCCCTATGGAACACAAATACATTTTTGCTGGCAAAAAAGGGTTAGTATTATTTGGTTAGGTGAAGATTATGCGTATGTTAAGTGGATATATTATACTCCTACTATGCAAACATCATTGGCGAGTCCGACTCGCACTTGATTTAATTATTATTTATGATTCGTTTGAGCGTGTATTTCAACTGAGCGCTGGAGTTATAGAATACAGAGGGATAAGAGCATATAATGGGGTTAAATTAAAACTGGAGAAGCTTGAATGGAAATGAATGCGAGTTATAAGTCCAGACTAATATTTTATCTTTTACAACTTTTTGGGACCCGTCTGCATCATGGCGCATAGAGTGTGTCTTGCTCAGTATGATATTTAAGACACTATGATGGGAAAAACAAACCACCGATACTAGAATATTTATTTACAGTCAAAGATCTGAGTTGTACTCAAAACGACATGTGCATCGAGTAATTGATGAACATTTTTAACATCTTTCGCAACCAGTGATGTTATAGTTACGTTATCTTACTTACTGTCGTCTTCTTTACAGTTCGTGGGTAGTTACCTACATACATACGTACATACATAGACTCACGCCTGTTTCGCGGAGGGGTAGGCAGAGACTGAGAGAACGCCATTTGCAACGATCCTGACATATCTCTCTTGCTTCATTCACTCCCATCAGATTCCTCATGCATGCTCTTCTGTTCAGGGTACTTCTAGCCTGTCCTGTTTTTAGGATGTCTCCAATCTGGTCAGAGAAGGTCCGCCTAGGCCTTCCCCTTCGTTCAGTCCTATTCAAACTTGCCTTATATATATGCTTGGTCAGTTTTTCGTCATCCATCCTCTTTACGTGCCCAAACCGCCAAACCGCCTTAGCATACCTTTCTCGATGCTTGTCACTACATCTTCTTTCACCAACAACACTTCCATATCACACAATTCTTTACTCTGTCAGTCAAAGACACACCACAAATACTTCTCAGTGCTCTCGTTTCTACAGCATTTATTCTACTTTCATGACTCTTCTGCCATACCCAACTTTTACTACCATACATAAGTGTAGGTACTAACACCCTTCTATGCACAGCCAAACGTGCCTTTTTGGACACGTTATGACTGTTCATAAAAGCTGTCAAAGCTCCATTCACCCTATTACCTGCATTTACTGTTCTTTCAATATCTTCTTCATTCTTACCATTCCTAGTAAACAGCGTACCTAAATATACAAAATCATTCACTTGTTCCACTCGTTGTCCATCGATCATAACATTACAAGCCGTAACACATTCCTCCTTTTCAAAAATCATAACTTTCGTCTAGCTCACATTCACTGTCATTAGTTTCCTCATTAAAGCACCATGCATGATTGTTACCATCTCTTGCAACTCTTGCGCTGACTGACGCAAGTATTACCTGATCATCAGCATAAAGGAGGCATTTGACGAGTAACCCATTCATCCTTAATCCGCAGTCACTATGTTTTAAATCTTGCAAACATGTCACATTGTCCATGAAGAGGTTAAACAGCCACTGCGACGCTACATATCCCTGTATAACACCTGTCTCGATAGTAAACCAGTCAGTGTACGACCCGTTACATGGTTATCTCATCTGTACAAATCATACCAGCTTAGATTACTACTTACAGTACATTCTGAAAACGTACAGAAAAAGCACCGATATTTTTCTTCCTTCCCCACAGCAATCAAATCGAGATAAGGCACAATCCCTATTATTCGCAATATTTTTGATAGTCCGCAGGTGATAGGGACGGAGCAAATCCGTTTTCCCTTCTATCAGGGTTGCCAGCTTAGGGACTTCCCCTCTAAATATGGGAGACATAAAGATGATTAATGTATTTTAAAGCTTAAATGAAAGTGATATAAATAAATGAAAAAGAAGATGATAGCTTTTGTTAAAATTTAATCATCTGTTTTAATTTTACACTTATATGATGGATTTTATTTTTCGTAATTTCAAGAACAGAATGGCTTTTGGAAGTATTCAACGCGAATATAGGGAGATTATTTTCTTGGAATTGGTAATACTGTTCTATATCAATAGCCATTTATCTCAATACCGACAAAGGTACCATAAGTAATCAATCTTAGTGGCACTCGTGAAAATTGTCTTTGTCGACGAATAATTTGAATAAAGACGTCGGAGCATTCAAATGGATAGGAAGCACCAAACGGAATAGCGTTCAATGAGATCGATTACTGAGACTGCCTAAGTGGTCCAGTGGACAGCGTATGTGTCTGTTTTCTGTCGTTGTCACTGACCGGTAGGTCCCGGGTTCGATTCCTGGTTCGGGCAAAATTGTTACTGAGTTTTTCCGAATTGTATGTAGCAGCACGGAGTCTGGCAAAGTGCCTGGTAACGGCAATGCTTACTCGCTATTACGTGGGACCTAAAATTCATATAACATAGCGGAATGTGGGTGTAATATTACACCTCCACCTGCCCCTCCTATATATCATATAGTCGTGAGTCCATAAGTAATAAAATATAAAAGATCGATTTAAAGGGAGGTGACTTTTCTGTGACCTATAATTGTTAGATTGGTGATGATTTACTTTTTGACATGATTAAAAAAAACTAGGCACAGTGGTTTAAGAGACAGTCTCACTGTTTAGCACTTCGTTAAGAGCTGTGAGTGTGATAACCCCTCAGAATAATACCTAGTGCGGGCTAGAAATATTAGTGAATCCTCTTTATGTCTGCTGATCTAATTATAGGGCATGATTTTTTTAAATATTGCATGGCGTGCAATAAGAGTGAGAGCACCGATTATTTCATCGTCTTCCAGTTAAACTTAACTGATAGATAGAAGACGCAAATTAGATACGCGATCCCTTCTTTCCCCAATTCTTTCAGCAAACTGCTAAAATGTTGTTTACAGTTGAAGAGCTACCTGCTCAGACAACAACTCTGGATCAAGTATCTAGCGAAGCAACTCTCCAAGCTTGCAACTATGACAACCTTTTTGACAAACGCGTAGCTATTGGTAGGTGGAGTGACGATATTTGCAAAGTGAATGGCAGCAGCTGGACACGAAAAACCGAAAATCCGGCTGTATCCAGCAGTGGACTATAACAGGCCGATGATGATGATAACTATAGGTGTGATGATAAAGGTAACTAACTAACAAAGCAAATTAAATCATAGTTAGTAACAAACATGTCTGAACAACAGCAGGTAACGAGACCAGACTCAAAGGCAGTTGCTGAAAGCACATCAATTTTAAAACATAAAACTTAAAACCTTTTTTAACAAAATGGAAAGGTAAGTACCTGACAATAATCATATTACACTCCCAAAAAAGGCACGATGCCTTGCAAAAGCGCAACAAAAGCTTTTACCTTGACATAAACCCACAGAATAATGTATGACATTTGTCTTTATAATTCATAAAACACCACAGGAAATCCTCACCACCTTTTATAAAATTTCAAATTCTTAATAAAAATTCCCATTGTGTCTTTCATCCTAAAGATATTAGACGAGCGAATAATGAGTGAGCTTATCTGGGACACATTTAATAACAACAAAGTACTTGTGACAAAAAATTATTACTTTTTTCGTTCAATTGTTTGTGTTTTATTCTTCGTGATACTTTTACGTAATTGCTTGGCCGATATGTTCTTAGTTGTAATTAATTTCAAATCTTTGAGAATCGATTTTGTTGACATGTTTGTTGAGGTGTAAATACCTATTTGTTTTCGATGTTTCGCTCATCTTGCACCGAGCGTGGTCGCGGAGAGACTGACAGTCGCGGTGCAAGACGGGTGAAACGTCGGAAACAAATAAGTATTTATACCTTAAATAAGTTAATTGTACGCAATGAAGACCCGCTAATTTATT
This sequence comes from Euclidia mi, assembly GCA_944739405.2. Lineage (NCBI taxonomy): Eukaryota > Metazoa > Arthropoda > Insecta > Lepidoptera > Erebidae > Euclidia > Euclidia mi. Next base: position 19,872,240 of record OX123182.2, on the reverse strand, counting down.
TTGTATGATGTATACAAATGGCGAAAGTTTAAAATCGATTATGTAAATTATGGAAGCGTAATTTGGACGGTAATTCAATATTTTTGCTGTTTCATTCTCTTTTAACTTTTATGTTAGGTACAGTAAGGTGTAGTTATATTTAAGGAACAGTTTGTTTAAGATGCTAAATATTACGCGTAAGGAGAAAACGAAAGTATAATACATACAGAACATTATTGAGGTTCTAGTTTTTGAAAACGATTCAATGCTAAAAAATCGAATCTTAAATTATTATCATTACTTTTATCTATAAGTGAAAGCAACTCTTTCTGTGTAACTGTTTGTTGCGTATTAAAAACACTGAACCAAATTTCTATTAGTTAATATAAATTATTTAATATAAATACTTAACCTAAATTTTAATATAAGGCCGATTTGTTTTCATTTTTCTTTCCTCTCGAGGGTCTAATCCATATACCTCACGTCGAAGCCACGTCCTCAACTATTTACAAATAAACCTGTGAGTGTTATAGCTTTTAACACAAATCTTCAGATATCGGCGAGCGACCGACTGTTTATGTCATTGTATTTGGACATTCGCCAGTGTAATGTAGCCTTAATGGTCTAATAAAACGAAGATGGATGCGATCATTTTAATGGATAAGCTAAAGTATGGTTTTTATAAAGTGGGTAATCGTTTTGAGATGGAGTCCCGTGACCTGATTGACTAGGAAAAATCGATGTCTGATACTTGTTGACACGAATGCTAATATCGTAATGCACAACACATTTTTTTTACGAAGTGTAAAGTACGGATCTCCGACTCCAAAAAAACACCCAACTGTCGACCAGACCCCAAGAGAAGAAGAGTGGGCACGGGAGCTGTCCAGTCTTCCCTTCATGACGCCATGTCTAAAGCAAACCTTATTCCAGGGAAGGCTACAAGCCCTAACTTCGAAGCTAAACTTAGAATAGTTGTCGGATGATAATTTTCCAATTGACAAACGACAGCATGCTAATTCTTTAAAACTATTTAAATCATCAATAAATGGTTGGGTGTACACAAATCATTCATTGAAGGTTTAAATATTTTTTAAATTATATTTCATATAATTTAATCTGCCCCGACGTTTCAGCATGAGGTACACCAACCCTTAAAGTTGTCCGTGTTGTGATGACGGATTAAGAATACAAATTGTCACTACCCCATTTCGTTTCGTAGAAGTCGTAAGTGGCGAATAAGGAAAATATGTACACGAAGCAAACAGTAGCTTGCGGATTATTTTTTTAACAAGACAACGCCCGCATTCGGTCAAAATCCTGTGTCGCGGGGGTCTTTACAAACATACATCTAACGGACACAATGAACACCCAGACTCGAAACAACAATTTGTGAATTACACAAAGTGTTGCCTCGTGTGGGAATCGAACCCACAACACTCAACGCAGTGTCAAGCGGCGAGGCGGCCGCTTAAACCACTACGCCAACCGTGCAGTCATATTTTCATAATTAACGGAATATTTTACACCAGGCCATACACCAGTTATCTTCGTCAGCGTGGTATAGCAGATCATTCTTCTTATCGTCTAATAATAGTATTGTGACAAATATTAGGAGACGCCGTCTGATGTCCGATGTCCGATGTCCAGCTGTCGACTGCAAAATGCTATATGATGAGACCAGACATGGTCATGATTTATCTTATTATCAAATTATTACATCGTTGGGACCCGTTACTTAAATATTAATATGCGCCCAATCGTTTTGGCTGTAGCTTGTCTGTCAGCCAGTCAGTAACGCAAGGATTTTATACATAAAGATTCTTGCGTTACTAACTAACTGGCCGACAACGAACAGCCAAAACTATTAGGCGCGAGGAGCTGAAATATGGCATGTATGTTCCTCGAAAACCCTGGAGTGCTTAGTGCACTCCTCAGAGTGCTTAGTGAACGAATTTCCACGAGATCAACTAGAAACATTTAATAAGAAATGTGCAGCCGTACGCCATCCTCTGGTAATTATATAAAAATGTGAACGATAGACTAAGGTACCAGAAGCAGTATAAAAAAACTTATAACGTGTCATTTATACCGATGTAGGAACAAGGATTTGTAAAATAGGTAGAACATAATTATGTATTTTGTTCGTGTGGTGACACATTAAGAAAACGGATTGTCACCACCCCATATCATCCCATGGGTGTCGTAAGAGCCGACAGAGGGAGCATATTATGCAGAGAACAGCACTGTAAGAGAAGGAAAACTTGATACAAACCCTATATCAACCCGTTTGGCCAGCGTGGTATAGTAGGCCAATTCCTCCTTTCAAAGGAGAGGCCTAGTCCAGCAGTGGACTATTAAAGGCTGATGATGAATGATGAATTATGTATTTTAAATATAAACTATGCATTTTCACTCACGTGCGCACCTCCCAATCCAAAATAAAAGAGCTATCCGTACAAAGTTATCTCGCCAAAATACATAAGTACATGTGCGATGCTCAGCCTTGAGGCGATATAGACTACCCACTGTGCCCTCATGGTGAATGTCGACTCCACTGTGCCACCATAGTGACTCTCGACGTCCTATTGCCAGTGTTCTAGTGCCACAATATTCGATACAGCGTAATAATACATATAAAATGTTCTTTTCTCATTCATTAAAAAAACGAAGGCTAAATTTTTGCAGGTTTAATTTACATACTAATTTATACACGTGTGTGTGCATTATATATACACGTGTCCCAGACAGTTTGAAGGCTCGTTAGCAAAAGTCCAGGACAAGATTTTCCATTTTATTTTTCCGTGACGAGTGTTAATTTATTATTATATACTAGGGGACGGCAGGAGCTACGACCGCACATTTTCTTTAATTTAACCGTTGATGCCCGAATCCTTGGAAATTTCGGTAGATCTCTTCGTACTTCGTAGTGCACCCCTACGTTGTCTAAGATTTCAGTTTCTTGCGCCTAGTAGCTTTAGCTGTGTATTGTTTGTCAGTCAGTCAGTCAGTAACGAAGTATTTATGAAATAATAATTATATATATTAATACGTCCACTGCGGAACGAGATCTTATGGATCTCGTTGGAGACTTTCCTTTAGAGCGTAGATGAAAAATTATGGTGTGCCCGCTCCGGCAAATGTGTTTTCAATGTGGTTTTTTAAAGTAAGAATGAGAGGACTGAAACTATCCTGATAAGATATCGAAGTTGTAATATTTTTATCAATAAAAACGTACGAGATCTAATAGGTCTCGTAGCGACCGGATAGTTAAAGATACATCTAGCGCGGTACGAGATCCATAAGGTCTTGTAACAATCTCGTGTTGTGTTAGCTACCGAGGAGTGCATTTTTTTTTATTTCAGATGGATAACATAAACCGAAAACGATCGCGTAGGATTTTAAAACTTTCTGATAACCGCTTGACCGCTAGCGCCAATTCGCCGAATTCACTTGACCGCTCACGTTCTAAACAAAATATCGCGCCGCCGCTCGCCAGATGGGCGCGCTAACATAAACATTTATTGTTGATAAGTCGGTAACATGAGTAAGTTGAAATGATGTTTTTCTTCAACCTTATAAATGACTCTTTCAAGTCGTATAAATTCTTTGTTGATATTTATTTTCTAATTTATTATACTTAGCAGCGAACATTGACTATCGTTGAAAAAAACACTTTGTGTATTTTAAACAGGATTATTTTAAAAAGTAAATCGATGACATACATATTTTATGAGTTTTAACTGTAGAGGTATTCTATCTACACCGAATCAAATAAAAAAAACATGTATCATAGTATAAAAATATTTAATTACACGCATACGATAAGCACGTAATTACTTAGCAGCGAACATTGACTATCGTTGAAAAAAACACTTTGTGTATTTTAAACAGGATTATTTTAAAAAGTAAATCGATGACATACATATTTTATGAGTTTTAACTGTAGAGGGATTCTATCTACACCGAATTAAATAAAAAAAACTTGTATCGTAGTATAAAAATATTTAATTACACGCATACGATAAGCACGTAATCACGGAGCGCGCGAAACAAAGAGTGGCATTTGACATTATTTTTTCGTTCCGGGTTAACGATTTTAAGACTCGCTTCGTATTTTTAGCATCAAGAAATGTTCAATGATTTGAATAGAACAGAGAAAAATAATTTAAAACATTACGTAATAGAAAGAAACAGTCAATTCAGACCGAGTATAGCGCTGTAACCAAAAAGGGAAAATAGTCACTTGTGCGCGGTCTACGGCATTTCGAAAAAGGGAGAATAGTCACTTGTGCGCGGTCAAGCGGTTAATCACTCTATAAAAAATATTGAATGCATAATGCATAAATTTACAGGCATGCCTTTTGAAAGGATAACAGTGGATAGTACAACAGTATCTGAACATATATAAATAGTCAATAATAAGAAAAGACGATGTGTTTCTTGTTATGAGAAGGCAAGACAAACAATGACAAGCAAAGAGGCGGATAAAAAAACAAAGCAAGTTAAAGGGTTTTGTGTTAAATGTAACAAAACTTTATGTCTACCACGTTTTAATGAAAAACATTGATTATTTGAGCAATTTCTTCAGCTTTTTACAATAAACTAGCTGACCCGGCAGACTTCGTACTGCCTCAACGATAAATAAAAGACCTAAACTTTTGTATAAAATGATTTTAAAACAAACAAATCGAATCCGTATTTAAAAAAAAAGCATTTTTTGAATAAAGCATGAAGTTTTATTATTATTTTCGACACATCATGTTGCTTACTTACAAAACAGAGTTTTCCTGAAATACTGGCAATTTATAAGGTTTAAATTTGATATTTACAGACACACAATTGCCGGGAAAACCCTCAAAACAACCCTTTTCTATTTCCTATACAAACGTTTTCTAAATAAAATGGAGAGTCAATTTGTAATTTATTACCGCTTCTGACACCAATTGTTACGGACGGGGTAACGGGATTGGAAGGAAACACCGAGTGGCACTGATGACACTTTATTCAGCTTCACACACACGACGCGTCGTTCGATTGTATTTGCCAAATATTCATAAACATTTTCCAAATTTCATAAAAACCAAAATCCACATAACTGTTTTATGACTGGAATTTGAACCTACGCCGTCAGAACGTGAACGGGATGTGTTATCCGCACGGCCATTGCCTTGTTGTCAATGACTGGTGAATTTGGCGAACACTTGACAGAGTGTATACGTCATCGAACTAAAAACTGTCATTTCCAAACAATAAAATAGTCTTCAAACCTCTTTGCTAATTATTGTGTTTGACGACCGGCTAATTTGTCGTGTAGACGTCAGTAGTCCTTGACGACGGTAGTGATGACACCTTGACATGATACCGGCGCGTTCGCGATTTACTTTTGTTCAGTTTCGGAACGCGACATTAGATCCTCCAACGCGCACACGAATTTGAACTTTATGCAGCGGTAATAAATTACAAATTGACTCTCCATTTTGTTTAGAAAACGTTTATATAGGAAATAGAAAAGGGCTGTTTTGAGGGTTTTCCCGGCAATTATTCTATTTTTTCTCAACTTTTAAACCTTCCCTATACACTATACAAACATTTCAAAACCAAGATAAGATAAAGCCGTTCAGCCGTTCTCGAGTTTTAGCGAGACTAACGAACAGCTATTCATTTATATATATATAGAAAATTAACATTTCGATATTTTATAAATTTTATTTCTTTCCCATCACTATTGATTTATCGACATTTTAACAATGTGGGCATTACGAGATCAAAACGATCTCGTATATTTCTTCCAAAAAGTGTATTTACGAGATCCTAAAGATCTCGTTAATTTCTTTTGTTGTTTTATTAATAAATTTTTTAGCTATCTCCGGGCGGGACCGTACACTTCAAGATACATTCATTATTTACCAGTAAATATAAAAATTACACCATATTTATCAAATTTCACAAAATTATTCGGGTTTAAAGAGAACAAGTCGTACGAGATCTCAGGAGTCTCGCTGCGTCATTATAGAAGAAACAATACGAGTACTTTTAGAGCTCGTAACGCCATAATGGCAGGTAGTAAACATTTGCTTCCCCAGTGAACGTATTAACATGTGTAACAATTACAAGATGAAGTTATTATAAGTATGTTTTGTTCGATATTCAGTCTCCGAGCAAATGGGCCACTGGCCACGGCCACTGTGGCTGTTGCGAGCTACTTGCTATAAACCAAAAACGCGTTTCAACGTTATGCTATGTATTAAGAGCAGACTATTTGTTATGCTATAATATATTAGTTACACACATTGTAGCAAAAATGCGACAGCGTTCGATTTCGTTACGTTTTTACCATTTTATCGGCATGCTTTTATTTACGTGCAGCAGATAGCAGATATGTAACGAAGTGTTGTTACGTTGGATCTAGCGCGGATTTTGATTTATATAGATACTAGCTTTTGCCCACAACTTCGTACAACAAACAATCAAATGGTTCCACACTTGTCCAACTTTAGGCATATTTACAACAATTATTTTGTATTGACTAACTATATGACACTTAAACTAAATATTTACAAGTAAATAACAACTTTTAACCATGTAGCTATATGTATACGCGCAACAGAGCGGACATAAATATAAACATTCAAAAGTTCAAAACGAAATGCGCGAGAGCTATTAACACAAATTTGTAACATAGCACGCTGACAACAGAACTGAAAACGAACTGCGCTTTTGAAATGCTTTTTATCCGCGCCTGCGTTTTTATTACTTGCGTATTTTCGTTTTGCTACATTTGATAGAGATAGCAAATCTCAAACTGTGCGTAAGAAAGAGCGAGCAAAATGACATGACAGTATGTAATTTGTATGCATTTGATTTTCGCTCTTATTTGGAGCAAAAGTTGATTAATATAAATATACAAGACACGATGACATCTAGTGGCGACGTAATAGAACTAACAGGTAACATCGATCATACTATTACCATATGCCATCAGATTGTATTAATATCGCATTTTTGCATAGATGGCGTTACTTGTCTATGCTCAAGTAACCTTCGTCCGAATATAAATACGGATAGCATAGCAGATTGGCGTAGAAATAAAAAGCAGACTGCTTCTGCTATATTTTGTAAACGGCGTTTTTTTTCTGCTATGTAATAAAACGAGCACCTTTACTTCCCTTTCCTTACGTGCAAACGAAGATGGTTAGTAACCGCCACCAAATGTTCAGATAAGCTTGTAAGTAGCGAATGGCTGCTACCGGTAGCGAGCCGCAGATGTTTAGTAGCAAGTGGCCGCCACTTGCTACGGCAATCGGCAATTCCATACAAAACCAATTCCATACAAACCGCAGGATTTACGTAGCCGAACATCTGTCCCCGGAAGGTAAAGAAATACATAGTGCCACTCGGAAGTTCTGCCGAGATAAAAATTTCAAGTTCGTTTGGGTTCGTTTCGGCCAAATATACATTCGCAAGGATGAACGAAGCCCCGCCCATCAGATAAAATCTATTGACTATCTGAATAAGTTTGCATGAAAACTGAACTTTACGTAACAAAATAGTAATAATAATTTAATATTGAGTTTCTAATAACAACTCATTATGATTGATATTGTTTCGAGCTGGGGTTCAACGATAAATTATAACTCACTATGCCACTTAACTGTACTATAATTTATCACACTTAATTACACACTAATGAAAACACCAATTATTAAAACACTAGAAAAGACTTCCGACTCAGTTAATCTTCGCACTCCTTCGGTTGTTGATCGCTGTGATTATTCAACTGTACTGTGTCTATTCGCCCGTCCACGTGGTATTTATACCGGCCGGATAACAAACTAGACCATTCTAGTCTTCCTGAGAATGTTCTCGTAACAGTCGGAAACAGTGTCGATACTTGCAGAGAACAAAACAGCAACGCCATCTAGTAGAGAATAGATGAAACACTTTAAAACTACCGATATATTCATCCTCTTCTAGTTCTCTCATTTACCGATAGATGGCGTTATTTTCAAATATCGCCATTCGTAACAATATATAATACCAGAATGTGAATAGAATCCGTACTAAGTTACCAGAATTTTACCAAAATTTGTTAAACTCTGTCCATGACGTAGTATGCCTGACGGAAACAAACCTAAACCAAGGTATACTTGACGGATAAGTTGCTGATTCTCGCTACAACATTTTTAGACGAGGTCGTATGAACACAAATTCTTCAAAACACGAGGGCGGTGGTGTACTCATAGCAACAAAAAAATCATTTCAGGTTATCCGACAGGCATATTGGGACAGCGGTCAGGAGGACATCTGAATTACAATAATACCGGAAACTCGTAATGCTCCTAAACTACATATATGTGTTTGCTATCTTCCTCCGGATCTTAGTTGTTCAAAATTAGACTAATTTTACCCTTACTGCCAAAAAGTGTTATTTACCCATTGCCAAGATGATAACTACCTAGTCGTCGGAGACTCTAACACTCCTGAATTTTCTTCTGACCCTCTCGGATCTGACGAGCCATTACACACCCCACGTTGTAGAAAATTATTGCTATTACATGAATTTATTTCGGTTTGTAAGTTATATAAAAGTAACACCATCACTAATCAAAAATACCGTTGCCTTGACTTAGTGCTTTCATTGGTTGAATCTCTGACAGTTGCTGAAGCTGAACCACTGAGTTTACAAGATAGGCATCATCCTACTCTACAATTTGAATTTCCCCAATCGTTCCATACAAAAAAATGTATAAATAGCCTAAAAATTAAACGGTTTAATTTCAAAAAGTGTGATTATGACAAAATACGACATGAACTAAGCAAGACTGACTGGCATGACTTACTTTCGAGTTCTAATGTAGATACATGCACTGTCATTTTTTGTGAGAGACTTTTTGAAATTATTAAAATATATACTCCACTTACATTTATAAAGTCCTAAAAATATCCTGTTTGGTACAGTATGCCTTTAGTAAAATGGATTAAAGAAAAGAATAAATATCATTAACTCAACAAAAAATTCAACAACCCTCGAGATTACGACCTGTTCTCCCTATTACGTACCAGATCAAAAAAAAAATGACCGATCAGTGTTATAAAAATTATATTACTTCAATCGAAAATTCCATGGCAGATAACATAAAATCTTTTTGGCAATTTGTAAATGGTAGAAAAGGGCACATGTCAGTGCCTCATGTAATGCATTTTGGTGACTCTTCATCTTCAAATGGACAGGGTATCTGCGAATTGTTTTCAAACTACTTCGGGTCGGTGTTTGAGTTGGCTCATCAAAATATATTAGCCCACTAATTCAATTGCGGACGGACTTCCGGACATCCTGTGACATGTTGATGTAACTCAGAAGGACATTGAGATTAAAATCAGACATCTGAATATTAATAAAAAGTTAGGGCACAGAGCCAAGCACACCAATATGCATAATCTTAATATATAAAATCCTTGCGTTACTGACTGACTGACAGACACGCTACAGCCGAAACTATTGGGCGCAGGAAGCTGAAATTTGGCATGTATGTTCCTTGGGGACCGTAGGGGTGCACTAAGAAGGGATTTCCCGAAATTCTCACGGGATCGGCCAAAACGGGTAAATTTAAAAAATGCAGGCGTAGCTGCTGGTGTCCTCTAGTATTTAATAAATCACTTAGATATTCCATCTGCCCTAAACGAACGGAAGATAGCTCATATTATCCCGATTTTCAAAGATGGAGACGAATCTCTTAGCAAAAACTATCGACCTATAAGTATATTAGCATGTTTTGCAAAGTTTTTCGAATCTCTAGTTTACAGTCATTTATATAAGTAACCATTTTAAGCCACTCCTCTTTAAAAACCAGCATGGTTTCGTTAAAGGGAGATCAACTGTAACTAATCTTTTATTATATAAAAGTTAACTCTATAATAGTTTTGCCACAGGTGGTCAAGTGGACTGTATTTATACAGATGTCTTACAGGATTTCGACAAAGTAAATCATAGATTGCTTTGCGACAAACTTGCCTCCTACGGTGTTCATATTCAAAACTATCGATTCGCCTAACGACTGCAATCTTTTACAGAATTAACTAAACTCTATCTCAAATTGGTGTAGGATGAACGATATGTATCTCAATGTCAACAAATGCTTCACTATAACCTTTACAAACAAGCGTCATAGGGTCATTAATGATTACACCATCGATAGCCAGGTCCTAAAGAGGTCCTGTGTTGTTAAAGATCTAGGTATTCTTTTCAACGACAGGCTCTCATTCCGTGCACATTATCAACATATAACTTCTAAAGCCAATCAACTTCTTGGTTTCGTATTTAGATCCACTAAAGGTCTTAAAAGCCCTAGATCCTAGATCTGTTCTTTATCTGTTTAATACACTTGTCCGTAGTGTTTTAGAATATGGTAGCCCAGTATGGTCTCCGTACTATGAAGTTCATACTAATGAAATAGAGAGGGTACAAAAAAAGTGCCTTAGAATGTTGTGCCACCGTCTACAGCTAGGACGACTACGAGATATGATCCAAATATCCGGGACATATTCATATATATTATGTTAAGCAAAATTGGTCCAAAGAAATTGCCACATATACAAAATTTAAAAAAAATACATATATGTACTTTTTTAAAAAAAATAGCGCACCTGAGGCCGTAATACCGAGTATGTCAAAAAATCATAAATAATTCAAGGATTAATCCCCTATGGTATATCATAGGCCTATCTGAAGTCCGAAGACAGGGGGAGGACTCGATAGTTCTCAATGCCGGTAACTCGCTCTTCTACCGGGAGGGCGACCAACAGTCCCAAGGTAGTGTCGGGTTCATCGTCCACAAATCTCTCGTGACCAACGTGGTAAATATCGGGAGTGTGTCGAGCAGGGTAGCGTACCTTGTACACATATATTCGCTGAAGGTCATATACGCTCCGACCTCGACGCACCTCGATGAGGAGGTGAAAGCCATGTACTCCTCGTACATGGCTTCCACATATCTCGGGCTATACATGGTTTCAAAACCTGTCATGGGTGGTCCGTGGTCATGGGAGATTTTAACGCGAAGCTGGGCAAACGCGACGGTGATGAGCTCATAGTGTGGCTATTTGGATATGGGCATCGGAATTCCCGGGGTCACTTGCTGGCTAGCTTTATGGAGAAAGAGGGACTCTACATGATGAATTCCTTCTTCAAGAAGCGAGAATGCCAAAACGTGGACCTGGGTAAGTCCAGACGGTGCCACAAAAAATGAGATTGACTTTATCATGTTGACGAAGAGGCAGATATTCAAAGATGTCTCCGTGATCAATTCGCTTAAAGTGGGGAGCAATCACCGAATGGTAAGAGGCACATTGAATATCTGTACAAGCCTCGAACGGTCGAGGTTGATAAAGTCAACGCTCCGACCGGCACCGGTTCATATCCAAAACCCCGAGAGCTTTCAGCTCTAACTCAAGAACCGTTTCGAATGCCTGGGCGAATGCGTCGATGTGGACGAGTACAGTAACGGGTTTGTGGATGCTGTCCATACAACAGGGGCTAAATTCTTTAAGCCCCAGAAAATCAAGAGAACTAGCAAGATCTCGGGTCCGACCGTCTAGCTGTTAAAGGAAAGGCGCAAGATGGTTCTGCTATCCACCGACGACATGCTGAAATATCGGCACCTCAACAGACAGATCTCTAAGTCTCTGACTCGCGATCTCCGCCAATACAACACAAAATGTGTTTGTGAGGAGATCGAGCAGAATAAGAGATCCAAAGTGTTCCAGAGAGATCTGTCGGTTGGGCAGAGTCAGCTGACAAAGCTGAAGATGGAGGATGGCAGAATCGTATCCTCCAAGCCTGAGCTCTTGGAGGAGATCGAAAGGTTCTATGGCCAGCTATACACGACAACGCAACAACCTGCAAGTACTCCAGCGTCAGACCCTAGAGCTGGATTGACCCGACACTATACCGAAGATATCCCGGACTTCAGCGTGCAAGAGATTAGTGTGGCTCTCAAACAGCTCAAAAACAACAAGGCGCCGGGTGATGACGGAATTACGAGCGAACTTCTAAAGGCCGGCGGTACACCCGCTGTAGAAGCCCTTCGGAAGCTATTTAATTCCGTCATTCTCGAGGGTAAAACGCCACAGGCGTGGCATAGAGGTGTGGTGGTGCTTTTCCTTAAATGACTACAAACCCATCACACTTCTGAGCCACGTCTACAAGCTGTTTTCGAGGGTCATCACGAATCGTCTCGAGAGCAAGCTAGACGACTCCCGAACAAGCCGATTTCTGTAAAAGCGTAGTATTCGTACAGTAGACCACATACATACGCTGCGGCAGGTTATACAGAAGTCCGAGGAGTATAACCAGCCTCTATGCTTGGCGTTTGTTTACTATGAGAAAGCCTTCGATTCGATCGAAACCTGGGCGGTGCTACAGTCTCTCCAACGGTGCCGGATTGACTACCGATATATCGAAGTTCTGAAGTGTTTATATGAAAACGCCACTATGTCAGTCCGCCTCCAGGATTAGAGTTCTAAACCTATTCAACTCCAGCGAGGGGTGAGACAGGGGGATGTCATATCCCCGAAACTGTTTACCACTGCGCTGGAGGATGTTTTCAAGCTTTTGGACCGGAATGGACTCAGCATCAACATCAACGGCGAGTACATCACTCACCTTCGATTCGCAGACGATATCGTAGTCATGGCTGAGACCATGGAAGACCTAGGCACAATGCTCGATGGCCTCTGTAGAGTCTTCCAATAAGTAGGTCTTAAGATGAACATGGACAAGACGAAAATCATGTCGAACCTGCTCCTATTCAGGTTGGGAACTCTACGCTCGAAGTTGTCGACTAGTATATCTACCTGGGACAAGTAGTCCAATTAGGTAGGTCCAACTTCAAGAAGGAGGTCAATCGTCGAATCCAACTCGGCTGGGCAGCGTTCGGGAAGCTAAGACATATCTTCTCGTCCGATATCCCGCAGTGTCTCAAGACGAAAGTCTTTGACCAGTGTGTGTTGCCAGTGATGACTTACGGATCAGAGACGTGGTCGCTCACTATGGGCCTTATCAGAAGGCTCAAGGTCACTCAGAGGGCGATGGAGAGAGCTATGCTTGGAGTTTCCCGGCGAGATCGAATCAGAAATGGGGAGATCCGCAGTAGAACCAAAGTCGCCGACATAGCTCTCCGGATAGCCAAGCTGAAGTGGCAGTGGGCAGGGCACATAGCTCGAAGAACCGATGGCCGTTGGGGCAGAAAGGTTCTGGAATAGCGGCCACGTACCGGACGACGCAGCAGAGGTAGGCCCCCCGCAAGGTGGACCGACGATCTCGTTAAGATCGCGGGAGGCGGTTGGATGCGGGCGGCTCAAGACCGGTCTGTGTGGAGAACCTTGGGGGAGGCCTATATCCAGCAGTGGACGTCGTTTGGCTGATATTATGAATAATCATGTAATGCTGCTTGTCACTAGCCATTGGTGGCAGTGATCGGTGACCCGTTTGTATTATCTAAAGAAGTCTTGCAAATATAAAGTTTTTATCATCTTTGTCGTCTAAGTTGTACTCGTAAGAGTTACAAGTGTTTCTAAGTAAGTTTCTCTTGAATCTTGTTAAACATATTTTCATTTGACTACGGGTTTTGTACGGGTGGCATAGTGGTTAAGATGTCTCCTCTCTATTTAGTACTTGGCCAAGCGTTGTAGGTTCGATCCTTTTACTTAATGCAGTTTGGTTCTGAGTATGTTTTTTGTTAAGTCAGTACGTAAGCAAAAAGTGATGGAGTTATTTATTCAATCAAATATTTATTGAAATACCCACATGACTGGTATGCAAAGCATTCCTGTTTCACGATATATCAAACCTCAATTTCCATCAACCATATTCCCGACACAACCATATTTACCATATTATCATTGTTATTTCCTACAAGCCTACATGACTGTGTGACGAATAAAACCACACACACATTCAAACACACCTCCATCAAAACAATACGGGGGTAAACATAGAGCAGATTATTCCAAATCCGATTATACGTATATTATTCTCGAGTTCAAATGCTCAAGATAATCTGGCAATCTAATACTGTCGCTAATTGAATAGATGATGGGGAAAGATAGTTCGAATATATTTCCCCTCCATAATCCCGGCGTATGTTCGTGTATTAATTGCATGGTGGTCTGTTATTTGCAGCTTGTGTGCATGTAAACGTGAAGAAAGGTAAAAAGGTTACAGTGTTCTCCTTTATTATTATTGGTCAGACTTCGATAAGCTGTGGCCACAAAATTCTAACAAAAATTTTGTTAATCTTATGTCTTTCCTTTTCCATATACTGTAACTAGAATCTTAAGTTTAACAAATCCTCTATGTGAGCATTCTGCACTTTTTTTTTTCTTTTCATGTCTATGGCAATTTTTGGTGTCGGAATTTATAGGCCGCCTTCAGGCTTTCTTCAGACTTCTGAAATAAGTTTTGGTTGGTTTAATTAACAAATGTTTCAAAAATATATATCTTTAATCAATCGATTTTAAACTTTCGCGATTAGTATACATCATACAAAATAATTAAGCGGGTCTTAATCGCGTAAACTTAAATTATTTCAGCAATACCTATTTGTTTCATACGTTTCGATCGTCTGGCACCGATCGTGTGAGCAGTCTTTCCGCGACTACGATCTCGGAAACAAATAGGTATTTATACCTTAAATAAGTTAAGTTTACGCGATCAAGACCCGCTAAATTATTTTGTATGATATATCTTTCATTGACAAACTCAACAAAAATAATGAAATTCATAGCTACTTCGAATACTGAAACATAATTATACATCAAACTAAGGTTACTCAACATGCAAGGGTTGATTCGCACAATTTGATACATTATCAGCCCCTATACGGTTAGGGTCGTGTCCGCGTGACGGTCTCGCGGTACGTAATTGTGGTTATGGGTTCAAACCCCGTCCGAGGTTTTAATACGGTCCTGTAATGATTATGTTCATCGTTCCGGAGTGAGTTATGTTTTTGAGAATGTTACACGTGACTTGGGAGCGTAATGAATTGAATGTTTGTAGGTTGGCAATTTAGAGCAATAATTACGGCTTACGATCGAGTGGTGAGGGATGAACTTTGGTCAACACTTTCTGTGTATGGAGTGAGCAGCAGTCTGATACGGGCACTTGAATCCTTATATAGGGATTCAAGTGCCTGTGTCAGAATAAATGGGGCCTACACGGGCTGGTTTAACATTGATCGTGGTGTTAGACAGGGATGTGTAGCGTCTCCTTGGCTGTTTAATCTGTTCATGGACAGTTGTTTGACCGATCTGAAAGAGTCTGAATGTGGATTAAGAATGGGTGGGTCAGTGTTTAAGACCCTGCTATACGCTGACGATCAGGTTCTATTTGCATCGTCAGCGTTGGATTTGCAGCAGATGATCACCACGATGAATGAAGCGTATAAGAAGAAAGGTATGAAAGTGAATGTTAACAAAACCAAAGTCATGGTCATAGAGAGGGATGATAGTGTAACTGAATGTGACGTAATGATAGGAGATGAAAAAGTGGAGCAAGTGGACGAGTTTGTGTATTTAGGGTCTTTGTTTACGAGAGATGGAAAATGTGAGGGAGATATTGAAAGGAGAGTAAAAGCAGGAAATTGTGTGAATGGCGCCTTACAGTCCATCATCAGCAATGGTATTATCCCAAAGCAAGCTCGCCTTGCTATACTGCAGGGAGTTTTGGCGCCAACACTGATGTATGGTAGTGAATCATGGGTATGGCAGAAGAAGCATGAAAGTAGAATCAATGCTGTGGAGATGAGAGCTTTAAGGAGTATGTGCGGAGTAAGGCTGATTGATAAAGTGAAAAACAGTGTGATACGAGAGAAGTGTGATCTAAAAGAAGATGTAGTGACAAAGGTTGAAAAAGGCATGTTGCGTTGGTTTGGACATTTGGAACGGATGGATGAAAGAAGGAATACGAAAGGAGTGTATCGTGCGAGAATGAATGGAAATGTCGGTAGGGGACGCCCTAGGCGGACGTACGCCGACCAAATAGGTGACGTACTGAAAAAGGGCCAAATTAAAAGTACCCATAACCGACGCGCATGCATGATGAGGTTAATGATTGTCGAGGAATCGAAAGAAGTATGTTTGAACCGAAGCATGTGGCGTTCTATAGTCTCTGCCTACCCCAATGGGAGACAGGCGTGACGATATAGATAGATAGATAGCAATAATTATGCGACCTTATTAGTTTGGTTTAGCTATTTATAACGCTTTGTTAGCAGATTTTCCTGGAAACATGCTAAGTAAATTTTTTCCAATGTTAAACTGTAGATAGATGTTTATACAACCTGTTGAGTTCTTTATATTTCACTAAACCGACTTGCTGGAATTTTTTTGTCACTTTATCCGGAATGATTAGTATGGATTGTGAAGAAATTGAGTAGTCAGTGTCTAGCTTTTTTTATTTATTTATTGGTTCTCCAACAAAGAATACACATTACATGATAGATGAGATGTTTCACAATCTTGTTACCTTGTGTTTCCTCATTTACAGGAGAACACAGCATGCATTTATGTTAAAAACAGGTTGTTACAGCTTGGACGGAAAGGATACATAATGGTATAGAAACATACATACATACATACATATCGTCACGCCTTTTATCCCCGAAGGGGTAGGCAGAGGTGTATTTCTACACCCACTTTTCACCAGATATACTTTAGTCCCACGTAATAAGGGGCGAGCCTATTGCCGTACCGGGCACATTTCCAGACTCCGTGCTGCTACTGAGAATTTCGTGACAGAAAAACCCAATAACACTGCCCGACCCAGGAATCGAACCCGCTACCGATCCCACGCGCACATTTATGCCGCGAGACCAACGAGGCAGTCGTATAGGGTTTGATGTCGAGTTTTCCGTCTCTACGCAAAGATGGTATTTGCATCGTGTTATCCCTTAGTCGCCTCTTACGACACCCACGGGAAGATAGGGGGTGGTGACACTTGTATTCTATGCCGTCAACCACACGGCTTTATATAGAAACATACTAAACAAATATTAAACTGGATAAAAAAACTTTAAAATATTTCATGCAGGTAAGTAGGTATATATGTAGGTATTTTATCTGAAAGTGTGAACAATAGCAAACAAAATTTCAGACGAGTCAGGTCAACCCTTGCTATGAAGTAGGATGTGAAGTAGATTTTTGAATTTACTAAAAGAATTGGAAAAGATGTCTATGTCTACCGAGGAACTTGACAACTCGTTGTAATGATGAGTCATTCTAACTACAGGCGAATGCTTACCCAAGTTTGTCCAATGGTGCGGAGCCGTAAACAAAGGTCATGGATATCGCGGGGTTCTAGACGGGACATTGAAAGTTATTTTTCTTAGAAGCTTTGGACAGTCGATACCACCGTTTAGCAGCGTATATAAGAAAGACAATTCAGCGATGGTGCAGGCGTGATTCTAGCGATGAGAGATTAAAATGATTCAGTTTACTTAGATAAGATCTCAAATTTCTCACGCGTAGCACTTATTTTGGCTAAGGTACATTTTATTGCGCATACACCATTGGTTCAAGTTGTCAATGTCGCTTTGCCTTACATCTTCACAATTAGAAATAACGCGCATCAATTTGAGATCGTCTGCGAAAAGATATGGTTTACGTGTGATACCTCAAGGATCCAACTTGGGACCATTATTCTTCAATATATTTATCAACGAAATGTCAAATATTTTTAATTACTCTACACCATATCTTTTCAGCTTTTCAGTTAAAGTGATTGAAAATCATTCTGCTTTTTAATTTTCATTTCTGTTCCTTGAGAGCTTTAGCCAAACAGTAGCTTACGTAAAACCAGTATTGAAAACAGCAACAAAAGTGAAAGTATAAATACATTGTCCTACAAGCATCATCGTAAACAAACCTATCACGTGCACATCAAGAAATAAGCCAACACACCAAAACGGATCATAATTCAAATTGTGGGACAGTAACAAAGGGAAACGTGGTGTATGACATCATCCGTATCACCCCCACCAAAACGTGGTATGTGACGTTATATTCCGTATTCACCCCCAGCTAATCTGTGTTGATATTCGATAACGATCCCTCGGGATCGAATATGATTTGTTATTGGTTAATCTCTTATCATCTCCCTCGGGGTTGATAGAACATTGATATGCGATATGCTTTTTGTTGATATAATTTATGACTCTCGCCTTTTTGCGGGTTCGCTTCGCCACTTTTGGTTTGGAAATTATGTTCGATTTTTAAATAGATTTATTAACTAAACTCGTGTATATGCTTTCGACCGCGGAGAATTAGGATGAATGATAAAAAGAGGGGTTGATAAGGCGAGTAAATTTAACAAATAGTGAAGTTTTGCTTCACTTTCCAAAACGGATCATAATTCAAATTGTGGGACAGTAACAAAGGGAAACGTGGTGTATGACATCATCCGTATCACCCCCACCAAAACGTGGTATGTGACGTTATATTCCGTATTAACCCCCAGCTAATCTGTGTTGATATTCGATAACGATCCCTCGGGATCGAATATGATTTGTTATTGGTTAATCTCTTATCATCTCCCTTGGGGTTGATAGAACATTGATATGCGATATGCTTTTTGTTGATATAATTTATGACTCTCGCCTTTTTGCGGGTTCGCTTCGCCACTTTTGGTTTGGAAATTATGTTCGATTTGTAAATAGATTTATTAACAAAACTCGTGTATATGCTTTCGACCGCTTTAGGGGATTAAAACTAACTCCTTTAAGCCCCCTATACCACCAATACCCTCAAATTCGGGCGACTCGTTTCGAAACCCAACCCCAGACTTTTTATTCACAATTAAACCTAAAACTAAACCTCATATGGCGTATACTAACTAAGCTCGACGGAGACCCGCTTCGCGGGGCTCCTATTTTCGGATTAAGGTTCAAAAGAGAACCTAACATAACCTATTTAGTTACTTATTACAGTCGCACCTAGCCCTAGGTACTCGAGAGCAATGACGGACGCACAAATTTGACATTAGCTGTCTATATCATTCATACAAGATGGCGGTTGCGTTTCGTTTCACATAAAACCTAAATATTGCTTTTATTGATTCCACTAGTTTAATAAACTGAGGTTATCGGAGCCCTGCTTCGCAGGGCTCCTATTTTCGGGTTAAGGGTCAAAAGACAACCTAGCACAACCTATTTAGTTACTTTCACATAAAACCTAAAATTACGTTCCGTTTAGCATATTTGAATGAAGAATTTTTGGAAATTTTTTAAAAATATTTACACGCAACTCCGGCAGCCAAAACTACTTTTAGGGGATTAAAAATAACTCCCTTAAGCCCCCTACACCAGCAATACCCTCAAATTCGGGCGACTCGTTTCAAAACCCAACCCGAGATCTTTTATTCACAATTAAACCTAAAACTTAACCTCATATGGCGTCTACTAACTAACGCTTCGCGGGGCTCCTACTTCTGGGTGGTTAAAAAAAATCCACGAAGACTAAGGCGGGAGCTCCGCTTCGCTTCGCTCCCGCTTTAGTCTTCTAACCTAACCTATCCGAGTCGGATTGCACTGAGTCGGGGTGTTAACGATAATTAATTTCGACCTAACAAGATTATGTATTATTTTTATAATTATATCAAATTTTAATTATGTCAAGAGTCGATTATGAAATGTGCACTATGGAAACTAATTATTATGATATATGTTGTTATAGAAAGTCATTTTATGGCAAATAAAAGTTATCACTGTTGAGTTGTTAAGGCAAACGTTATTAGTATAAATGATAATAGTGCAAGTAAATATTATGATCGGGGATGATTATGGCAAACAATATTAGTGCAAATGAATTTATGGAAAACGAGAGAATACCAACCTGCATGTCTGAGAGTTCTCCATAATGTTCTCAAAGTGCTGATGATGAAATTGGACCAACTTCCTGGTTTTGTATTGAGCTGAAATTTTGTACGCATATTATGTATATCGCATGACAATGCTATATTATGATGTTATGGAGCAGATTTGATGATGGAACTGGAGGGTGGTTATTACAAGACACAACCACATCGAGTTTGGGTATAGGCACTTATTTATAGCTTAAAAGGCAGCTTTATAATTTCGATTGATGTATGTCCAAGGGAATTAAGCGGTTGCCATTTAAAAACGCACCAAGTATTTGAATACGATCCACACACAAGAACACGCTCGGTGTGATCTACAAATTGTGGCTTCGAATCTGAGAATACTATTAATTTACCGTTGATTAAAAGTTGGATTAGGCCAACGTGTTGCGTAGTATTGCCTAGCTGATAATACTGGCTGTATAGTCTTTTAATAAAATTAAATGATTACTACACTACTATAAAATTATGTCTCTGTTATGTATGACTGTCCATCCTTAGGTTGCCTCTAAGAAATTACTGTTAGGAATAGGTAAGGCCGCCCATTGTACATTTTATTGTAAGATTTTTTGTCTTTAAACTATAAAGCATTATCTATGTATCTATAAATGTATATTGATGAACACAAAATGAGATAATACTAGTCCATTGAAAAGTTAAATTTTTTGGTCTTAGCGTGCATATGACAGAGGACGCAATTTTATCATAAAAAATTATGGAAACGGGATTTGCGATATTTATTTAATTTAAGGTATAAATACTTCTGATTTATAGATATTTCGGCGCACAACAGCCGGTTATTGTAATAGGTAGGTTGTTGTAATGTTAAATCCAAGTTTGTGGGGTCGCAGCCCTTGTTCAGCGGCCGCCATCTTGAAATGGGTACAAATGGGTTTCCTAGTTTATCTGGCAAACTATTGGCTGCACAGAAAAATCAAAACATGTTTAGTTGCGAATTAAATTCTCTGCAACTTATTTTTTTGTCGTTAGCAATAAATAATACATTTTATTTACTTCTCCAAAACAAGACCCAGTCTTCTAACTTGAAAATCTGCAGTACCAGAAGGTCCAATGTTTGCTCATTACAACGATACTAAAAACTGGAAGTGAAAAAAATACTCTATCCCTGGGCATCTAAAGATGATAGTCTACCCAGCCAGAGGATACTGCATTTTGTTCTCCAGTGCCTAAATATTCTGAGTACACCTGCAGGAAAATTATTGGAGATACCAAAATTCATTGAGGAAAATGATGAATTACTGACAAAAATGCGAGTTTCTTCCAAAGTTCTTCATTAAAAATATAATACCGGCGCTTGATCAGGCTCTGCACCAAAGCCTGGCTCATCTCGAAGTCTGGGCTCAGAGTTATAATGAAAAAACATTAAAATGGCCTAAATACAACAATAATAAAGATATACTTTTTACTGTTTCTACGGGATTATATTAATTATAGTGACCACGATAGTTTAAATTCCAATAAAGATATAACTTTAAATTTTTGGCTTTGTGACAAAAGTTTCAGGACCAAAGTTGTAGTGAATTTAATTTGCAAGAAAAAGCTCTTTGACATATTCTTTGTGCGGCCTATGGCTAACCAGCTAATCAAGATAACTATCTACAACTGCACTCTTTCCAAGATGGCGGTCACAAATTTGGATCAAGCTTTACAATACCCTACACATCAGTAAAATAAAATTGCGTCCTATGCAACCCAAATGTAAATTTTCAATGTACTATACGGCTTTCAGTTCTTTAGTCATTTTTACTACATACGAAAGAATGTTTTAGCTCTAGCGTAACATACATATCACTATACCATATTCTTATCTCCACAACCACACCAACAAAACCAATCCACAAATGCTATCCAAAAGAATTAAAATTCAAGCATTTGCACTTGGAAAACAATCCTCTATTGTTTTATGATTTATTAAACTGTATTACATTTATTTAATTATTTATTATTATTAAACACTTTATTTATTACATTTCTCCTAGTTACTTTTATATTAATAAACTACATTTAAAAAAAGTTTAAAAATATAAAAGGGACCACGGAGACCCACCGGTGTCGGGTACAGGGACCAAGCCACCGGTGGTTAGGGCCTCAGAGACAGGAACTTCCTCACGATGCGTGCCGTGTCGAGAACAACTGCCTTCTGCATCAAGGACTTGATCCAGCTGCCTAGTGCGAGCCTCTTTAGATGTTGATCGAGGCTCTTGGTGATTAGCCCATTTACCGACACGACTATCGGCACAATGATCGCCGAATCCACATCCCACATGTCAACAATCTCGTGAGCTAGGTCCAAATATTTAATCTCCTTATCTTTTTCTGCCTTCACAAGATTGCTGTCATGCGGTATGGTGATATCGATTATCATTGCGAGTCGCTCTGCTCGATCTATCACTACAATATCAGGCTTATTGGCTACAATAGTCCTGTCTGTAATGATAGACCGATCCCAGTACAACAATGCACGACCATTCTCGAGAACTGGGTCGGGCACATATCAGTAGTACGGTACCTCTGAAGCAACGAGATTATATATTTAAGGGCTAGTTGCTGATGGATTATCCTGGCCACTTGGTTGTGTCTGTGCAAATGCTGACCGTTGGCAAGACTCGAACAACAGGACACTATATACCTGAGCGATTTCCCGGGTTGGTGACACGCCCGACATATGTCAACCGTCCCATCCCTCAGAATATACTTCCGGTAGTTGTTTGTCATGACAACTTCGTCCATAATTGCAAAGACAAAACCTTCGGTTTCTCCAAAGAGATCATCAAATCGCAGTCAGGAGATAGAAGCTTTAAAATTTACATCGGGCCCATGTAAGGCCCGGTAGAATCGTCCATGCAGCTCCTTGCCCCTCCATACTTCTCGTCGGTCCTCAGTACTAAGTACTGCAGGTTTGTGCCAGTTCTCTTTAGCCAGAGCGAGCGAGGTAAGCCCGGCATCAATTGTGACTACATCGCGATGCACATCCACACTCATCTGCAGAAAATAATCTCTGAGGTTGCACACCTTGCGGTTGTGGAGGGTCTTAGCACATAAAAAGCCTCGACCCCCACATTTCCGAGGGATGTAAGCCTCATTGAGCGTGGATGATGCATACGAGATGCAGTCAGCATTAAACAGACTTTTCTATCCAGGGCATCTAGTTAAATCTGGGTCCACCTGAGTATGCCGAAGGAATATATTAGGACTGGCATGGCCCACCCGTTGCAGGCCCGCACCTTGTTGTCGCCTGATAAAAGACTGTTAAGTACTTTTCTCAGGCGGCCAAAGAACCGAGCCTGCAACGTCTGTTTCATGTCAGTCTCAGATATATTCAAAGACTGTGACATACCCAGGTATTTGTAGGTCTCAGTTCGGGAGAGGGATCTAAGTTGTATGGAATCTGAGAGTTGTATCTCTGCAGATTCCATAATCCTGCCTCTCTTCACATGCATGACCGCATATTTATCCATACCGAATTCCATCCTGATTGAATTACTAAAGGTTTCGGTTACCTTAAGTAATGCAGTCAGTTGGAATTTGTTGGGGGTAAATAATTTCAGGTCATCCATGAAAAGGAGGTGAGATGTAACATGACCTCCTCTCCTCAACTGATAACCTAGCCCTGAAGCCTCTAATAAGGTACATAGAGGACTCAGGCTGTCGCCCTGGAATATACCTCGCTTGATCATTATGGGAGCGTCGCAACCCAAGGTCGATCGACACCCTGGATAGCGCAATACGGTCCTCCATTGCCCCATACACGCCCTTAAGAATTTGCATGGAGTTGTATCTACTTTGTACAACTCTAGCACCCTCAAAAGCCACGCATGAGGCACGGAGTCGTATGCTTTTTTGTAATCTATCCAGCATGTCGATAGATTCTTCCGGTTACGGCGCACCTGTTGGCTAATGGCCATGTCTATCAGAAGGAGCTCTTTAGTACCACGAGCCCCACTCTTACATCCATTTTGAGAAACAGATAAAATTGAATTATCAAATATATGTTTAGACTAGCTTTTGCCCGGTGCTTCGCACGCGTAAATTACGATTAGATAAAATATTTTGTACAAACACCCTCCTCAAGGAACATACATGCTAAATTTAACCTTCTTGCGCCCAATAATTTCGGCTGTAATGTGTCTTTCAGTCAGTCAGTAACAAAAAAATTTTATATACACAGATTGAAGTGATTCCATTGAAAAATAAACGTTTTTACACAAACTCTGAATCCCTTTTCCACCCTCTTAGGGGAAAATTTCCAAAATAAATGTCCTTGTGTTCGCTAACGTCATTCGCGGATCCAATAAACAAAGTATAAAGTTAAGCCCTTGAAGGTATAAAAGGTTCTATGCAAATTATGACTCCCATTTTTATCCACTTAGGTAAGAATTTCCAAAAAGACTTTCTTAGTGTTCAGTTCACTAACTTCATTTGAGAAACCAATAGGTATACAAAGTTTGAAGTTAATCCATTGAGGGAATAAAAAGTTGCATACAAATTCTGACAACCAGTTTAACCCCTTTAGGGTCGGAGTTTCCAAAAATTCTCTCTTAGTGTGCCTCTACACACCTCAAGGAACATACATGCTAAATTTCATCTACTTGCGCTCAGTTGTTTTAGCTGTAGCATGTCTGTCAGTCAATCAGTGACACAATGATTTTATATACAGACAGATTATACAAATAAATAATATTTGACTGTCTCCGTGGTATAGGTCGGTTCACGAAAGATGACCACTGCGCAGAAATAATTTCTTAGAGGTCTCCGTGGAGGTGCGGGGTAAGGCGCGGGTGGAATGCCAATGGTGTGGCTCCGTTCTTGACGCATTCCCTAAATGCTTCAAGAATGGAGCCACGCCATTGGTGCACAAATGTACATATGCGCGACGGCCGCCATTTCTGGTCAACTTTCGTGAACCGACCGATATAGTGGATAGCATATGCGTCTGCTAAACGGGAGGTCTCGAGTTTGATTCCCGGGTCGGGCAAAAGTATTACTGAGTCTTTTCCAATTCTCAGAAGCAGCACGAAGTTTGCCAATGTGCCCGGTAACGGCAATAGGCTCGCCCCCTATTCCGTGGGACCTGATATACAACATGGCGAAATGTGGGTGTAATATTACAACTCTGCCTACCCCGTCGGGGATACAGGTGTGAGAATATAAAAAAAAAAACAAACTGTCTGTAATCTCAAAATAACCGTATTGCATATTGTTGCTAACCCGGTTCCAGTACCACAATGATTTATTTAGATAGTTTTTCTCTTTGTCTATTTATTCAGGGTAATCTTAAAAATGGTTGAATCGATTAAGATGTGTATTTTACTAATGGTTCATGAAAACTCTCGAACAAACTATAAAAAATTCATTTATGCGTAGCTGCTTGCAAAAGCTAGTTAACAGTAAATGAGTCAAGGATTCCGTCGCAGTACACATTTATATAGATTTACGATATTGTAAAAAAAAACTATCTATGTTCAAAAACCCTTTCTTAGTATTTTAGGTTAAAGAAATGAGAGAAGCCTTGGTCAGCAGTTGGACAAAGCAGATAAATGCCCCCCGTGGGATCTCCACCTTCTCGTGGTGGGGGAGGCTATGTAATCGTAGTTGGGTCACCCTCGGTGAAGCTAAGCGAGATCCTGGGAGCTGCTTAGTAGATGATGCTTAATAGAAGAACTGTCCCTTGGGACAGTTCTTCTATCCCTGGCAGTCGGGCGCGGTCGCGGGAGGAGAGGCGTGTCGGTGTTGCGTTGCCACGCGCCCTTTCTCCCGTGACCTAATGGGGGCGCACCATCGTTGCGTCGCGGTGGGGCCGCAGAGAAAGAGGAGATGCGGTGTTGCGTTGCCGTCCTCCCTATCCTCTGCGGCCGCTGGTTGTTTTGGCGGCGGAGCTCAACACCTTCATCCGCCGCCAAGGGGGTTTTGTTCGGGCCCTCTTGGCCATCTGGCGGGCCTATACCCATCGGGGGTAGCGAGGAATGCTTCGGTGATACCCGACCTTCCGACACATGGGTACATGAGGAACACGGGTTGATTTTAGTCAGTAAGAGTCTGACAGTCCCCTTCGGCCTGCAACCGGGGCGGACGGACTCCCTAAGGATTTTCCAACCCGACACCAGAAAAAAGGCTTCTATTGGTCATATAAAGAACCATCCCACATTTTAGTTACTGAAGATGAAGAGCGCTTAGACTCATCTAAGCGCTCTTCATCTTCACTAACTAAAACTAAAATTAATTAAAATGCACATTAGGGACGATGAAAAAAAATCTGGTGTAGGAATAAAAAGCTTCATACAAACTGGGACCCTTTTTTGAACTCCCCGTTTTAGTGGTGAATTCACTAACGTTACTTGAGGAACTGATATACAAAGTTTTAAGTGAATCCATTGAAGTTTTTTTATATTAGAAAATGGGACACCCTTTCTTAAGGCCCCATAGGGGAGTGACTTCGAAAACTCCTTTCTTGGTGTTCACTAATGTCATTTGAGGAACCTATGTACAAAGTTTGAAGTTAATCCAACGAAGGAATAAAAAGGTTTCATAGAAATTCCGTCTCCCCTTTTTAACCCTTTACGGTAAGAAATTCAAAAAATATTTTCTTAATGTTTACTAAGGTCAATAGAGAAACCAATAAAGAAAGATTGAAGTCAATCCACTGAAAGAATAATAAGTTTCGTTTCATACACACTTTGAACCCCGATCTTACCCCCTGAGGGTAGGAATTTTCGAAAAACAAATTCTTAGTGTTCACTATCGTCGTTTTAGGAACCAATATACAAAGTTTGACCTCAATCCATTAAAGGCATAAAAAGTTTCATACAAAGTTTGATCCATATCTTACCCCCTTTGGGGAAAGAATTTCCAAAGAAACAAATTTTTAGTGTTCACTATCATAATTTGAGGAAACAACATATAAAGTTTGAAGTCAATTCACTGAAGGAAAAATAAGTAACATATTTTAACCCCTATCTTACTCCCTGAGGGTCGGAATTAAAAAAATAAATTCTTAATGTTCACTATCGTCGTATAAGGAACCAATATACAAAGTTTGATGTCAATCCATTAGAGAGATAAAAAGATATATACAAACTTTGACCCTCTATTTTACCCCCTTAGGGGAGGAATTTCCAAAAAAATTATTCTTAGTTTTCATTATCGTCGTTTCAGGAACTAATATACAAAGTTTGGAGTCAATCCATTGAAGGAATAAAAAGTTTCATACAAACTTTGACCCCAAGTTTTACCCCCTTGGTGGTGGAATTTCCAAAAATCCTCTCTTAGTGCTACCCTAGACTCCTCAAGGAACATACATGCTAAATTTCATCTTCTTGTAACCAGTAGTTACGGCTATAGCGTGTCTGTCAGTCAGTCAGTAACGCAAGGATTTTATATATCGACGTCCCCATGGAATAAACCCGTAATCGCAAAACTCAAATTTTACAGGAAAAATGATTTAGTGTTTTTGGGGTATATCTCTTCAACAAAATGTAACTATGACAAAATTGTAATATGACGGAGAAGCTAATTTTTACCCGAAAAGTTTACAGTATTTAGTGTAACTATTAAAAATGCACATAATTAGTTATTCACCAAAATACATATTACCGAAAATGGTTTCATACAATTTTTACTGTATTGATATCTTACAATCCCGACTTATTAATATTCTTTCAGTTTTGTTTACTTACCGAATTATTCTTGTAAATTTCTTGAAAATCATGGGCATAATATTGCTTTACTGGATTACTAAACGTCTTTTTATTACAGGCGAGAGATTGTAATGTTCAGTTACCGACTTG
Source organism: Euclidia mi (assembly GCA_944739405.2). NCBI lineage: Eukaryota > Metazoa > Arthropoda > Insecta > Lepidoptera > Erebidae > Euclidia > Euclidia mi. The sequence continues at coordinate 19,844,544 of OX123182.2, read as the reverse complement.
TTATGGTTGATTTTAAATAACCATAAATGGGTAACGTAGTGTAACCCGTATATTATAGAAAAAAAATGTTAGTCATATTATCGTAATCATTGAAAACCGATAATGTAAAATAAATTTGTCTTCGCTATCTTCGAGGGAATAATTAAAGAAAGCTTACAAAATTTATGAAAATTGTAACTTTTATTGGAGACCAAGTTTTCAAAGACATCACAAATAACAATCAGTGAAAATATAAAAAATAGCCAAGTTAAAACATTAATAACTAATCAGTATTATCATTTGCATCATCATTATCATCGCGATCATCACTTAGTGCTGCAGAAATTAAAGATTCATAAAATGCGTGGTAATACCGTGGACTCGCTCCACTATAGCACAAGGACATTAAATCTCTATGCAACGCCTTGCTTATAGGAAGAGGTTGATGATAAGCTTGTGCCAATACAGTGTCTTCTATCGAAGCATCTGTCTTAGGTTTTCGCCCACGTCGTTTGGTTTGGAATGAACTTAAAATATTTAATTTAGAATATGCATCATCATAATCATATTTAAAGAAAACTTTGTCCTGTTGGGATGATGATACATGAATTTCCATTACATCAGACCAGCGTATCGTTTGCCATCTATATCGCGACGCCAATTCAAAGGATTTACCAATTGTTTAATGTCTAAAATATCTCTTTGCTCCAATTCTTATAAAGTATATTTTTCTCCCGAGACTTTGGAGTTTAGAATTATTATACATTTGATCAGGGGCCCAATTCTGCTATTTTAGATGACATCAACATCATATTTTGAATGGAATGAGATTATATTTTGAATTGACTCAAAATCAGTATTCTGCTACACAATATCATTCTATTCTAATTTCGATATATTCAATTTAATGTCAAATATCCTGACATGAGTAGGTATTGCCATTAATGAAATAATGAACTTTATTGCTGGTAATTTGATGTTACAGCGTTGCCTATGATTTGTTTTTTATGTAATATGCCCGCAAGTACGCTCTCACATTTTATTTCAATTTAACAGTTCCTTACGATCTGGTAGATGTTTCGGGAAATCTCTTCTTAGTCAGGGACCGTAAGGGTGTAGCATACGGTCCTCGAGGAACGTACATGTAAATTTTTAGCATCTTGTGCCCAGTAGGTTCGGCTGTGCATTGCTGTTAGTCAGGGAATTGTGAATGAATTTTATATATACAGATGATACTACCTAGCAGTGCAATATGGCAGTCTATAATACTAACCAGTACCATTTTAGTAAATGAATTTATTCGTTGGATTGTGAGAGATTTTTTGATACATAATCAATAATGTTACGTACGATTTGAAATCGAACATTTAAAATATGGGTGTTTTGAATATGTGTATTTGCAGTTTGACGTTTGTCTTTGTACAAAAATATATTTAGCAGAATACCGTTTATGTATTGTTCAACTCTCAATATATTCGCAATATCATTTCAATGACTCTTAATTTAGGAGAATACCATTATTACGTAAATATGACACTGACATCATATCGAAACTGCATTTTGAACAAATATAATTAGCAGAATTGGGCCCCAGGTGTGTAAATAGACTTATTTCTCATTTATCTTTCAATACTGGCATGCATGGAGTCGCCCTCGTTTTGGCTATGTCCAGTCTCAAAAAATCTGTGGGTTATAGACAAATTTAAAGATTATACATTTAAATATAACGGAACCACGACAGCAAACTGGACTGCTAGTAACCTACAGGTAGCTGCTGTTGAATTTTCACGCCTATTTTGAAGTAACATAACATGTTTATTCATCTTGTGATATAAACAAAAAATGTATTACAAGAAGAAAAGAAAGCTTACAAACCGCAGGGCAGCTTTGTGGCGAGCTGAATGTGTGTGGCGACACTGTGGTCCCGAATGCTTCAGAGGGTTGGTCAGAGTCTCGTCTCCGGCTTACCTTTGTTGGCTGGTTGGAGTGGATTTCCAAGAGCGCCCGCAGGACTCTCAACTCTGGCTTGCCTTGGTCGGCCGGCCTGAGGGAAGCCGCAAGAACTATTAGCTCGGGGGTGGAAGTGTCATAGTAAAGGGCGTAACTACGGGGAAACCCGCTCCGGGTCTCCGTTGTCACAAGACCCGCGATGGCGAAACCAGTGCAGCACCGCTCGACACCCTTAGCCACTCGCACCGGTGTTGGCCTCTGGCTGCCTCTATGGCAGAGTTTGTTTGCTTTGGGTGGCTGTTTAGAGAGGGCCCATCCAGTGAGTTGGTGAGTCACCACCTGCCACCGGATGGATGCTATACGAGTATCACTGGCAGGTGCCGTTTGTTACCCATAGTACCATTATTTTCAGTCCATTAAACATCCAACCCCATAAACCATTTAAATTAGGCTCCACATCATCACAATAGTCCTACATGTTCTGCGGCTAGTCTGAAGCTGTACTCAGTAGTGCAGTTGTGTAAGCTCCGCGGCATGTGTCCCATCCCATTTTAGATTTAAAATCTCTACGGGCCTCTGCACGTTGGATCCATATCCGCGTGTAAGCCTCCCAAAGGACCGGTTATTCTTCTGACACCAAAGTTAGAAGAATAACCGTGATAATAGAGAAACATAATAGGAGAGTAACTGCCCTATGTAAAACTCAACTAATGGGCAAGCACCTAATAAAGACATTGAATACTTACGCAATTCCTATTTTAACATATTCTTTTGGTTTAATAAAATGGACGAAAACTGATATACAGCAAATAGAGAGAATGACTCGTACTACACTCACCAAACATAATAATCTGTACCCTAAATCTGCTATAGAGAGGCTATCCATCAAACGCCAAAACGGAGGGAGAGGCCTGATAGACATCCACGAACTTTGGCAAAAACAAATAAGAAGTTTAAAAACCTTTTTCTACGCAAAGTCTAATACGAGTGAAATTCACAACGCCATAGTTACAAATGATATCAACACTATCATCCATGATACACAAAAACAAAAACTAGAAGATTGGAAAAAGAAAGTGCTTCATGGCCGGCACCCTCATGATTTAGAGCAACGCCACATAGACAATAGATAAAGTAGCATCAAATAAATGGCTTAGGATAGGCAATTTATTTCCTGAAACAGAAGGCTTTATTATTGCAATTTAAGATCAGATTATAAACACAAAAAACTACAAAAAGTATATAATTAAAGATCCCAAAATCACTAATGACAAATGTCGTAAATGCCATAACCAATCAGAAACCATACAACACCTAACTGGAGCATGCACACAACTCACACAGACAGATTACTCTCATAGACACAACCAGGTAGCAAACATCATACATCAACAACTAGCACTCAAAAATAAACTCATACAAGACACAAAAACTCCTTATTATTACAATTATTGTAAGCGCAATTATGGGTCGCAGTTTATTTCCGTGTTTAAAAAGAGATGCACTGACTATCACCGACGCCGCATATTAGTATTAGTGTGCGTAATGTGTATTACATGTAGAAACGCGTTCTTGAGCCGCTGAGCGCGAGCAAGTTACCGCCAATATGTATAGTAGGTATAAATTTATGTCCCGGATGATAAATGTAATAATCAATTACCGAAAATGTTTACCACAAAATTTACGATAGTAAACCTGTTATGGTGTTAACCAGCTATTTTGCTGAAATATTTTCCAGTACTATTACTTTACCAAAATGTAGCCGCAAAACTTAATTAGTAAAAATGTATTACGTTATTTTTCTAGTAAATAAAAAAAATTAAATTTCCAAAGAACAAAAGTGTTATAAGGAAAAATGTTGAAAATTACAGCAGAAAAAATTTAAAAAAATTGCATAGGTGTATCCCGACCCCTAGATACCGTAAATGGTATAACAATAAAAAGTAGGTATTAGTATAATACAGGTTTATTCCTTGGGGGCGTCGATATTAAGATAATTTCGTTCTCAAAATGGATGTAAGAAGTTTATATAAAGTTGGTAAGCACGTAATTGGCCTAAATTCTTGGGGTCCGTGGACCCAGACTTATAAAGTCTTACCAGACTTATTATTAATAATATTACTGTATTCATTTCCTCTTCTAACTCTGTAATGTGACTTGTGGTGTACAATAAAGAAGTATCTATCTTTCTATCTACATTGTCCTAGATAATACATACACAATGTTTTTCCAGACAAATATGTCCCTTGACGAAAATAAATATTAGGGAGTTATTTGTTTGGATACAGTGTTGATTTCAACCTCCCCATAGCCTCCTTAACAGGTTTAACGGGTTAATTACGTTTGAATTTATGCCTTTTAAGTTAGTTTAGTTTAGGGGTATTTCATTAGAGAGGTCTAGAAGCAGAAATAAATCATATTAGCGCAGGCCTTTCGAGGAATTGTTGGACGTAAAGTTAGGGTTCTGTAGTTTTTGTTTGGCTAAAAACGTTTGAGTTGGTAACACCTAGCGGGGTTTGGCTAAAATCGAGCTTTAGAGGAAATATATTTATCCTATTACACAAGTTTCTAGATAACTAAAGAAGACCTATATACATACATACATAGTCTCACGCCTATAACCCCGAAGAGGTAGGCAGAGGTGTATTTCTACACCCACTTTTCGCCTATTGCCGTACCGGGCACATTTCCAGACTCCGTGTTGCTACTGAGAATTTCGTGACAGAAAAACCCAATAACACTGCCCGACCCAGGAATCGAACCCGGGACCTCCCGATCCCACGCCCACATTTATGCCGCGAGACCAACGAGGCAGTCGTAAAAAGTTTGATGTCGAGTTTTCCGTCACTACGCAAAGATGGTATTTGCATCGTGTTATCCCTTAGTCGCCTCTTACGACACCCACGGGAAGATAGGGGGTGGTGACACTTGTATTCTATACCGTCAACCACATGGCTAAGAAGACCTTTTTGTTCATATTGTCTGACAAGACGCGTAGCCCTTTATAGATATAATAATCTATAATATTAAAGACATATTATGTCTATCTTTTTCGTGTGGGTGTGTGCCCAACTCGTTGATATTCGCAAAAAATCTACATCACAGCATTTGTAAAGCTCCATATTTTCATTCTATACAAATTGTTAGGTGCTAACACAGACCATATTATAGTATTAACCATCCAAGAGACTTTTCGTCGTTGCGCCTGCCAAATTCTTACCTCCACAACCACACCAACAAAACCAATCCACAAATGCTTTCCAAAAGCATTAAAATTCAAGCATTTGCACTTGGAAAACAATCCCCTATTGTTTTATGATTTATTAAACTGTATTACATTGTCCTAGATAATACATACACAATGTTTTTCCAGACAAATATGTCCCTTGGCGAAAATAAATATTAGGCAGTTATTTGTTTGGATACAGTGTTGATTTCAACCTCCCCAGAGCCTCCTTAACAGGTTAAACGGGTTAATTACGTTTGAATTTATGCCTTTTAAGTTAGTTTAGTTTAGGAGTATTTCATAAGAGAGGTCTAGAAGCAGAAATAAATCATATTAGCGCAGGCCTTTCGAGGAATTGTTGGACGTAATGTTAGAGTTTTGTAGTTTTGTTTGGCTAAAAACGTTTGAGTTGGTAACACCTAGCGGGGTCTGGCTAAAATCGAGCTTTAGAGGAAATATATTTATCCTATCATACGAGTTTCTAGATAACTAAAGAAGACCTTTTTGTTCATATTGTCTGACAAGATGCATAGCCCTTTATATTATAGATATAATAATCTATAATATTAAAGACATATTATGTCTATCTTTTTCGTGTGGGTGTGTGCCCAACTCGTTGATATTCGCAAAAAATTTACATCACAGCATTTGTAAAGCTCCATATTTTCATTCTATACAAATTATTAGGTGCTAACACAGACCATATTATAGTATTAACCATCCAAAAGACTTTTGCTATGTTTATTCTATTAAGATTCTATACTTAGTTGTACGTATAAATGAGCATCGCTAATACGCCAGAAAAACTTTCCAATCCCATACGAATAAATTACAAAAATATACACAACTTTTTCAATCTCCCCAAATCTTACGGCACTCGTACATAATATAAAACGTGGAACACGAAAGTAAAAACTCAACACAATGTTACACAAATGCGTGCGAGGGTTGAATGCGTGCGCTCGTGCGTAATGCGTGCAATCGCGTTCATGCGTGTGAGAGATATGGTCATGTATTTAGGCTGTAGGCTTAAATTACTGATATCCAAGTATTTATACATAATATATAAGAGGATAGTGGCAGTCAAATGACACTGACATGACGTTTGACAGTTAAACTATCAAACGTGTAAATAAGGTTTAAGCTAGCTATATAAGTCGACAAGCTCGACTAGTTCGTCCTATTCTCCTTCGACGATGGCTCAGGTACGATATGATTCTGACTATTTAACTGCCACTGTTTCAATATTCTGTGTTGCTTGTTCTTTTGTTTCATCATCTAGGAAACAATGTAAGATAGTGTAATCATTATCTTATTGATAATGTGGATAGTTTGATCGTTTGAGATATTAAAGATTGTAATATAGGATAGAATAATATACTCTATATATCAAGTGGTATCAATGAGATTCATTATATATCTGTGGTAAACGTTTAGTAAATTGTGTTGATGCTAAATAATGCTTATTAACTTATGTTGTAAGACAGACCTTTCTTCTAATATAAAACTACCCACAACATTGATATTTGATATAAATTGGCTGTACCACTATTTGTAAACTATTACTTATTGAAAAGATTGGCCAAGACTTTTATTGACCGTTCTTTCTCTTGGTTCTATGCCTATGCTTTGCGAACTGGGCTCTAAATGTAAATATAGAATCACGACGTAATCTAAAGATATATCTTTTTGCCAAACTAAATAAATGAAAGTAAGATTTGATTGTTGTCTCTTTTATTTATCAAAACTGTCTCTACACTATACGGAGCTTTCCTGAACCTAACACGTGTATTGCATTACGTGCTTACGTCTTGCTTTCGTCGAAGTAAGAGAATGATTGACGTTTAATTCTTTTGTTTTTTAGTATGGAACGTTTACTTTGTTGACATTTTAAAAGCAAAATGGCATGGTTTCTTCACTTTTTTAATTTGAATTGAGCTACTAGCTTAATGGGAAGAAATCCCGTAACACAAGGAACTTTACCTGCATTAAATCAGTGGACACAAAGAACGCCCAGATTCGAAAAAACAATATAATATGTATAACACAAAGTGTTGTACCGTGTGGAGATTGAACTCACAACACCCGACGCTGTTGTTATGAGCACTTAACCCGTTTCGCCACAAGTGCAGACAAATGCTTTTGTCAGCAGTATGTTGAGTTGCTCTATCTGATGTTGGTGAAATTGTATTCTTGGGCACGTTTTTGTGTTGCCCACTGATTCAGAGCAATTATAAAGCCTGATGTGACGTCATCCGTTGAACATAACATAACATAACTACACGCCTGTTATCCTCGAAGGGGTAAGCAGAGGTGTCAACTGTTGAAGTGTTTCAGGATTACCTTTCTCCAAATAGGCATAGTTCTCATGTGTCATTCTTATAAAAATCAAAACAGTTAAATAATAAAAATAAACCAACAGTTACGATATGAACTTTTTGTTTATGACCAAATTTTCTATTTTATAAAATACAACGTTTATTTTTTGCTTGTTCGTTCGCAATATACAACGCAATTGGAATTTTATCTTTTTTATATAGTTGAATTAACTACTAAATTTTAAGTTTTCATTTGTACAACAGCACTCTATCCAAGTATTTTGTAATTGACTATATATGATTTAGTAAATGCACCCAAAACAAATTTTGGTGAACAACCATTTCCGATTCTGTTGCATTTCATTGTGACGTTTGTTTTGGCTTTATTCAAGTTTTTGATGAAATAATAGACGGTTTCAGGCTGCATGCTGGCAATTATTGGCTACGGGCGTCAAATTATGACGGCGTGTATGCCATAAAATGACTTTTGGAGTGTAGATGTAATAAAAGACTTATGCCTACCAGATTGCATATACAGTCATGAGCCTATAAAGAAAGTATTTTATATCACATAAACGATTTTAAAGTTCACATGGCAACTATAGTTTTGTGCAAGTGGAGTACATAGAACTGTCTGTGTACAAATGTCAGCAGCGAGGTGGAAAGGATCTGCTCTAAAATGTCTACCATGACCACTTAGGGAAAATTAAAAGAGCTCATAGGGACTGTACTCTGGAGTCGGTTGACTACAGCACCCTTTGAGCTTATTTAATTTTCCTTAAGTCCTTGGGCCCTTGCGATATTCGGCCACTGTAAAGGACATTGCAATGTTCTGTAGTGTCGCAATGTTCTGGGGAGCCCTAGTGCAAAGAAAACCACCACTAAAAACATAACCTTCATAGCGCACTTGCGTCAAACAGCTTAAACTATTTTTTATTCTATATATGCTTGTGATCAAAAACTGATCTATTCACATCTAGCATGCCTACTTAAACATATCAATGTCAAACATCATTACAGTAAGCGCAACCCTTTGTCTATCCCCATCCGTCACATCGTTGCGTTGATAGATGCCGTCATGTTGACTGTTTCTATTAAGCTCGTTAATTGCTTCGCAGTCAGCGTGGAGGTGACTCGTCTAGTCTAAATTAATCATAAGCTGCAAAATAGGCTTTCTGTTATTGCCCGTAAGTACTACGGTGACAGTGAGTTGAATGGTAGATTATTACTGCAATCACGTCTACCGTATCTTCGAAATTAAACTTGTTTATGAGCGTTTTTGGAGGTTTTAAAGTTGCTGAAATGTTGCACGATAACAAAGGCGTCGTGTTTTAAGTATCAAAATATGTAGAAATTAGAAAAAGAAGAAGAAAGTATAGCTATCCCCGACCTCTTCTCATCTCTTTATCCTACCTATTTGCTTTTCCTTCTACCTCTATTCAAATATATCTATAAAAAAAAGATGAAAAGGACTTGAACCTCAGGCATTCACAATCACGAAACGTGATAGTATGAATACTGTAACGCTACGTCATCTTCTGTAAGAGGGTAATTTGTCGTGAATATTAAAGAGTAATCCCGTAATGTCATGTATAAATACCTACCAAGATCTTAGCAGGGGACAAACGAAACATGCTAATACGAGTACTGTCACGTTGCGTCAATCTTCTGTGAGAAAGATTTTCACACTAAAAAGTTGTCCCACAATTTTTTGTATAAAAACCTACTATGATATTATCAGAATACTAAGCTAAACTAGACTTCACAACGTTGAGTTCTTGATCAAACTTCAGGAATGATCTAGAATTAATACCAGAATTACTGTAATAACAATTTCAGTAAAAAAGTAATTAATGTCTAGGTATAATTACAAAACAAAATACGTAATGAAACTTTGTAATAACCTATTAGACTAATTAAATTATTTGTTCCAGGAATCAGAAGCTAGATTACAGTTTTCAGAATAATTACACCAATACGAAGGCAAACAATCTTCGTTTTGCTCGGCTGCACAAATCAAATCGTGGCACAAACGGTGAGCTGTCAATATCGCTAATCACTGTTGGCTGTTTGGCCATCATAGGTTGAATAAAATTTGTGTAAAATCAATCGTGGTGCCCTCTGTATGTTTTAGTGGTTGTACCAAGCTACATATACTAGTACATAAAGTAGATTTTTAATATACACTTGCTGCCTAGGTGGTATATTGAAACAGAGTAGTTCTGATTTCATTATCATTATCATCCTTGTGTTATCACTCATGCGGTTTCTAGCTTCACCACTCTCACCTAGTTATCCCTGAAAAGATATGGAAGGCCTTTTCCACATATTTTCAGCGATAACTGGGGATCTCTGATACTGTGGGTATTGGAGGGGGCTTCAAGCTAAAAAAGAACAGAGAGAAATGGAGAAATTTCTTATCAAGGTAAGTGGCAACAATTAATTTGTAAATTGATTTTTTAATGATATGCCAGCTTACCCATAACCATAATTATTGACATAAGCCATTCAAACGTATAGCGGTATTTACGCCTTAAATACAAACAACTTAAATACAAACGTACAAAGCGGTCAACACCCACAAAATAACTTTGGTAATAATAAGAGTAGCAAGTTCAAATAGATTAAAGAAGAATTTGAATGCGAATACAATAAAATACATCTACACACATTTTCATTTAAATTGCTAAATCTTAGTCTCTTTTGCTTTGATTTAAAATTACTTTAAACGGATTTGTCCCATTTCATTTAGATTCTTAAGTATCTCAAACTTTTATTTCTATAAGAATAATACGTCGTATTTATGGAAAGGGAGCCGATAAATTATAATATTTATATCACATAAAAACATATACAATTTTATTAAGACTTACAAAAATCTGTAAAGCTTTACAGATTTTATGTTAAACCTAATTTAAGAAGCAAAATTGAGTCTTATTTTTTAGTATGTAAATTACTGTATGACCCCTATTAAAACCAAGTGGGCAAGTAAACTCCTTGTGAACAAAAGGGGCTTCAGTAATTGTATTTTTCTGTATTTGAACATTTCGCAAATCCCTAGGCTGCGTTCACAGTATCAGTGTGAACCGTTTTCACTAGCTTAGGACATGTGTGACAATGGCTAGACGACAGTTTTACTAGTGATAAGGGTCGTAGTATTTTTGTGAACCATCTACTTTTTATGAAACGGAATATATCATATGGGACATGTATATACTTATCGATAGAAATAAACCACGAGAATGTTTTGCTATCGGCAGTTGAGTGGAATGGTTTGTTAACAACTTCATTTGTACGTTGATTTTTTTTGGCTCCTGTCTTTATTTGAAGATGGCTTTGATAACGTGCTCTTCAACACGCGAATTTGTAGTGCACCTATTTTTATTTCGTACGCATCATATCTTTATCGTATGTTGGTACATATCTTTATCGTATTCTTATAATTTATCTTTATATCAGAGGAATCGAGAATAAGATAATTTACAAATCTGTATAATCTACTTCTTCAATTACAGTACCGTTGAAATTGAAATCTATTTGATGGAGTCAGTTGGCGCGTAGAATAAATAAATTACTACTTATTTACCAGCCTTGTAATAAATAATATTGTTCCCGGCTCCAAGAAGTACAATAATAGTCACGCCGATAAAGCAGATCTTTCGAAACATATTGATCGCTTAACGATTAGCCTCGGCCGAGGCAATTCCCGACGCTAGAATCGAGATCGATTTGTAATATCTGAGCTGAGATCTTATATTTTTGTAGCTATTTCCCGTTGATTTCGCTAAGTAGAGTATTATTTATTGGAATTTTCGGTTCACCTTGATAACATTTTATTTTATTTGATTATTACCTTTTTTATATACGATTGGATTCTATCTATAGAAAGGTTACGTGTTTCCTGAATTGTCAAAATAGTAATACATTTTATAAAGTTGCTAATTACTGGGTATTGCATTAATTGGTAAGTTAACAGCGTACCAAAGGATTACATTTGATTCCTATCTTTGTAAGTAAAAGGAACCGGCTCTTTGTTACGTTTAGCAAATCATTAATTGGAAACAATAGAGTCAATAATTAGTTCTACTTAAATATTATTGACTGCTGCGTTATTTTGCGTTATATGCGGAAAGGGCAGTTTTGTTAGATTAGATTCAGATACCTATACATGATACATGAAGTCTGAATAAATGCAGAACATATTCCAACGTGGGACTTCAGAATATAATTTGCTTAAAAGTTTTTAATAATATCTACAAGCGCCAATCGCGTGTAAAAATCTATTCGTATGTGTATAAACAAATACCAGGGCGTCATAATCTAAACGTAGGTAAATAAATAGCTTTGTAAACTTTTACGTGGGTGTCAGTTATAGAAGGTAGGTTGCAATATAAAAGGGTACAATACAGGCACCGTAAGAAGGCGTTGTAGCTCAGCTTCTGAAAATAGGTTCGTGGGTGTTGGGTGATTTTATAATGATGGCAGCGCTGCGCGCAACGTAGCAAAATATGTTTACCTGCTGAGATCATACATAATTACCTCGCTGTATGTAGGTTTTTAGAAATTGAAATAAATTTAATTGCATTACAAAACAGAAATAAGCATGAGTGAAGATGCTTGTTCAGTTGCACAAAGAGTACCTTGATCTGTTTATATAAAACTAACTTTTGCCCGCGGCTTAGCGCGCGTTAAATTCGCGGTAACACAAGTCTACTTTCAGTCTCAAGTTGTGTGAAGGCACTCTTGATTATTCTAAAGTGTTCAGAAACTATAGGGTATGAAGTAACTCGGTCAGTTTCCATGACATTATCTACTATTATCTACCGAAAGGTAGGTACATAATAACATCAACTTGCATACAGTCAAATGTCACAGCCATATTCCAATACAATACATGTCCAATATATATATATATCTATAAACACTTTCGCATTTATAATATTAGTAGAGAAATTCGTTTCAGCCGTTTAAACGTAGTATATAATTATTAGTTTATAAGCGAACAATGTAATCACCCTGCATAATATGACAATATGTATGTTGTGACAGTACTGACGGATAGCACATGCGCAGCACTCATTATTACAGCGCATGCGTTCTTACTTCCAAGAGGAAAATTTGTGCCGTACTAACGTCTTCCCTCCCTACAATCCCTCCCAGTTTATTTTTTGCAACTTATGGTAGCCTATGTCCGTCTCCATGGTCCAATATATCTCTATATTAAATTTCAATAAATTCGGTTAAGTCGTTTTAGTGTCAAAACGGAACATACATACGTACATACACACTTTCGAATTTATAATATTAACTAGCTGTTGCCCGCGGCTTCGAGTGCGTTAAATTCGGGGTAACACATAAGTATCTACTTTGAGTCTCAAGATGTGTGAAGACACTCCTGATTATACTAAAGAGTCAGAAGCTCTATAGGGTACAAAGTAACTCGGACAGTATCCATGACAAATGTCAAAGCCATGTTTCACTACATGTCCAATATACTTATATCTATAAACACTTTCGCATTTATAATTTTAGTAGGTAGAGAAAATCGTTTCAGCCGTTTGAGCGTGATATATAATTATTAGTTTGGATTTGCGAACAATGTAATCACCGTGCACAATATGACAATATGTATGATGTGATAGTACTGACAGATAGCACATGCGCAGTACTCAATTATTCGCGCATGCGTTCTTACTTCCAAGAGGAAAATTTCTGCCGTACTAACTTCTATCCTCCCTACAATCCCTCACAGTTTAATTTTTGCAACTTATGGTAGCTTATGTCCATCTCCATGGTCCAATATATCTCTATATGAAATTTCTACAAAATCGGTTCAGCCGTTTTCACGTGAAAACGGAACATACATACACACTTTCGAATTTATAATATTAGTAGGGATAGGGATAACAACTTAACACATACAACAAAAATAACTTTACACATACACAAAACATGCACATACACTCATTAAATATGTTATTGTGTAACATAACTTGTCGTCATAGTGACGCAATATTGTTTCTTGACGCTAATAAATTTATTGGTAAATTTATTTTAACAAAAGATACAATGTATCTGCCATTTTATATTAAGCGACAGATTGCTAAGTTATTAGCATACAATTTACAGCAAGGCAGAGAGCCTTGTGTTGACAATTTATTTGATAGGGTTATTACATGTACTAACAATGTTTTTAATGACATGTGTCACTAAACTCCAAGATAGGACAACAGTCTGGCTGCAGTATTTGAATATAGTACACCAAAACATGCAGGGCCTATCTGGCAAAGAATTAGAGTTATGTTTATTTCTAGAAAATATGACGTTAAGGTTTTGGGCTTAACTGAACATTGGTTAAAACCCATGAGCTTATTGTTATAAATGAATATTACACAGTGCAGAGTTAGCACCCAGTAGTGTTGGCTGTAGCTTGTCTGTCAGTCAGTTAGTAACGCAAGGATTTTATATATTATGATTTTATTTGGCGCATGATGACTTTGTCATGCACCTTTTAGTATATAGACAGAGACCACGGACCTCATCAGATATATTCTTTATTATACGAGTGGGTCCCCTGGCAACACATACGATATTTATTGCAGCTGTTCTATTGGAAGAACGCTCTTTGCTAGTTGCCTAAACATGGCGGGACCGACTGCAGACTGTTATTCTTATGAAGGACAATATACTTGCATCATTACTGTTGTGTATTGGACCTCACTTCTGTGGGTAGATCGATCCTTGTGAGTGCTGCACATCATCCACCAAAGTAGGAGAAATCCGTTCTTGATATCACCATCGCCGAATGATTCTTCACTCTAATTATCACTTTCAACAGCATCCACCTCCAGGTAATCTTCTGTTTCGCTATCAGGTATAACTCCGAAGCAGTAACATCTTCCTCTTCGGACAGTAACCTCACAATACATTCAGCAGGTAGTAATTGTCTTGAATCCATGTTGAAAACTGCAATAAAACCAAAAAATCATTAGTTGCGAAATTATACACAAACCCTAACCATTCGTCGAAACAACGAACACTATCGTAATAACTCGAAAACTATTACACTTACCTGAACGAACCGTACCGCTCCCGAAAGAGCTCGGTGAATACTGAGTTAACATGTAACGCTGTTATGATCGCCGCACGCGCTAAAAAGATATAGCGAATTTTCTGTCTCGTAGTCGTCGATTCGACGAAGGTTAGGTGTAGGGTTAAAGTCACGAAGCCGCTCGTCATAGGTCTTCAAAACATGAGCAACCCACCGTCATGACACAAATGCCATAAAAATCTCTTTTGTAATCTTCCTAATCTAAGGGAGTGTATGGAATAGTGCGGTCTCCATATCTGACTGCAGTATACTAGGATACTTCTCACTATGGTATTATATAACAATATTTTAGTAGCGGGTCTCCTAAATTCCTTGCCATTCCGTATCACAAAACCCAGCATTCTAGAAGCCTTCTTTAAAGTTTGTTTTATGTGGAGAACAAGTGTAAGCTTGTTGTCAAGAATAACCCCTAGGTCTTTATCTGTTTGTACCTCACACAGACTGTTCCCTTGTATGTGGTATGATTAAACGATAGGTTTTAATTTTCTGGTAAATCTTATGAAAGTGCATTTTGAGTGATTTACCTGCTTCCCTTTCACTACACACCATTTGTCTAGTTGGTCCAAGTCCCTCTGCAATTCTATCACGTCATTTGGAGTTAATATTACTTTTGAAATCTTCAAATCATCCGCGTACATGTAAGGTATAGAGTAGGTGATACATGAAGGTAAGTCATTAACGAAAATATTAAATAGGTCCTAGACGCGATCCCTAAGGTACACCAGACGTAATCTCACATGATTTGGATCTATATCCATTGACAGCTACGAAAAATTTTCGCTGGTTCAAATACGACTTTAACCACGATAATAAAGGGCCCGTGTAACCGTATCGTGCCAATTTTTGCAACAGAATATAATGGGATACCCTGTCAAATGACGTCTACTTGTTTTTGGCGATCTAGAGCACATGTCACATCATCAATAAACGTAGCTAGATTGGTACATGTGGATCGAGACTTGACAAACCCGTGTTGGCAATCAGTAAGCAAGCCTTTAAAGTGACTCTTAACTGCCGGACACACTAGTGATTCAAAGACCTTGGCCATTGTGGATAGCTGGAAAATTGATCGGTAACTTTGGACTGCTTTATTTTCTTCTCCTTTGTGAATGGGAACTATTTTAGCAGCTTTAGCTAATAACTTCCAAATGGTAATATGCCTGTTTGTAAAGACCTATTATATACAATGTGCAACGGTACAATAGGTGCCTTTGCACACTTTTTTATCAATATGGGAGGTATATCATCAGGCCCTGCTCCCTTATTTGGGTCAAGTTCTAATAGTTTTCTTAGTATGGTCTGAGAATCTAGCACCAAAGTTGATATCATCTGACCTGAGTGAGGAACAGTCTCCTGGTACTCTGTGGAATGCTGAGTATTTATACATGTATCAAAAACTGAAGCAAAGAAGTCTGCGAACATGTTGCAGATTTCAGAGCCGTCATTTGTTATTGTCGCTGGATAGTTTCCCATATTATGCCCTCGCTTTTTTTCATGTAGGACCATGTGACGTCGCTGTGACGTCGAGAGGACACCACCTCTCGGCCGCTTGCACCTCCGCCCCCACCACACCGCGAGCTCCTATAAATATTGAAGCGCTGGCCGCGTTCGGCCCTTTTTTCTGGCGGCTGCGAGACGAGTTAAGTTAAACAACTCTCCTGTACGAACCGGCAGCGGGAATCTCAACAAAAACCCCACCCATCGCCGAATCACGCGACCCTGTGTAATTTTTTATTAATTCCTAATTTTTTTCGCTTGCTAAATGATGTCTAAAATTAATTGAGAATTAAATCAATTTTTATTGTAACATTTAACCACGTTTCTCATTTAAACACACCCTAGTAGGGATAACGTTACAGTGGACACCTGAAAGGTCCTTTTTACGTTACAGTGGCGCCCACGGGAATATTATAGGTAGGGTTTTGTTGAGAATCCGCTGCCCGGTGAGTCATTTTATTTTTTTAACTGTGTATGTGTGAAGTCGTTCCAAAGCAGTGTGTGATTATTTTAGTGGCATATATTGTTTTTGTTTTATTGTGGACGGAAAGTCGGTGGTGTTATGTCGGCCACAATAGACATTTTATGTTTTTGTTCTGTTGTGCTCGGAAGGTCGGTTTTGTGTTGAGCCGGTCACAACAGACAAATTTTGTCTTACTACGCTTGGTAAGCATTTCTATATTATAACTATTTCTGTTACCGCGTGTGATAATTATATTGTATCAACCGCATAAGTAACGAGTTATAATCGTTCGACTGCGGCCACGTGTCCTCTAAAGACGCGCTAAGGTCACATTCGTCGATCGCATTCTTTGTATTGCGATTTATGACCTCACGTCCACTAACGACATGCTAAGGTCACCTTCGTTGATCGTATGCTTCCCGATTAGCTTTTTTAAATGCCACTAAGGTAATTAAGTGCTACTGGTAATTATTGCTAATTATCTGATTTGGCTGACTTATGGAACGAATTCACACCCTTCTCTTTTTCATTTCTTTCTATTTTCTACTATAACCTTCTGCTAGTGATTTTGTACGGCGATATATTTCTATATAGTCGGTATTATTTCATACTTTTACCGCCTACTACGGCGATTATCTTTTAATATTAACTATTCTTTTCTTTCTTACTAAGAAAGTTGCATCTTTATTATACCACGTGTACCTAACATAGTTGGACTGACTGAGAGTGAACGTACCTAAAGATGCTAGCGTATTATATACTTGGTATTTAACTAGAATTCTGCGTTCATTTATTAATAAAATGTACACGTGTCACATGCAGGTTGCTCACTAACAATAATGAACGAATGTAATTATTGTCTATTTGGTATAGAAATACGAATATCATCGTAGAATTATTAGTTGTACGTTTTGTCAAATGTTTATTATGCTACAATCGTTGTTTTTGGTCTTCGATTTTATCTCCTTGTTACTGCCTATCGGTATGTCATTTGCAAATGCATCTATTTATGCATTTACTGTTCATTGTGAACTCTAACATAAAATTCCTGCGTCGCAATTAGTGAATTATGTTCTTTTTGTAATGTTTTGTGTCGCTAGGATTGTTTTTTCAATGTCTGGTTTCAAAACATATAATGATAAATAAATGGTAAAGTTAAGCCGCTGACGGCCGGAAAAATTCTTAATTATCAATATGTAACTTGTTTCCTTTATACAAAATGCTATAATAGTGCTGGTTATAATGTGTTCTTGTGTTTACGCTAATGTTATTATATCAAACTGAAATTATCAAACTTAATTCAATTGAAACTAACTTTAACTAAAGTGGGTATTTGCACATAAATTGAATCAATAACTTCTTTTCTTGAATAAATAAGTGCCTATTTACATATGAATCAAATGGATAATATTTATACCTCATTAAATAACTAAATTGGCTGTTTACACACAAATTAATAAATAATATCAATACTTAAATAACTAATGTGGGTACTTATACATAAATCAATAATTTATATACTATAATAACTAAAGCGAATTAATTGATGTACAAGTTTAAGAATACCCTTTCATATTTTACAATAAACTATTTTAAACCTAAAAGCTGAATAAAATAACTGAATCTTATTCTATTACAGCATAAATAAGTTTATAAACGATTGGGTACAGTGTCATTTACAACAATGTAAGACGCATATGTATGCGAAGTTATAATTACCTACATAATTATTTGTGAAGGCCAACAATGGTTCTTTTGTTTCCGAGTCGAAGCTCACAAGATAATGCATTGTGTTGTGTTAATGATTTATGTAAACATGCTAACATAAAATGAATAAATATTTCAGTTATATATTGTAATAAAGTTTATTAAATGTAATATTGTTACAAAGAATCTGTTATTTATCTAACTAATTATCCAACTATCTGATAACTATCTAATTTCACATAACTATATAAACATCAGATATGTTTCTCTTGGTGATTTCCATATAAAAGATCTTAAATTAACTCACTACAAAGTTTAAAAATGTAATGATTAATGCTCATCACTAATGAATTAATCACTAAAATGACTTAACACTTCGTTACATATAATATAAAAATCTTTAACTCCTAATTACAGCTAAATCATGTACCCATATATCTTGTTACATATAGCTTTGGTAATAAATGATCGTAATATAATAAAAAAAAAATTCCCTTATGGCTCAGTGGCTGAAAGGTTGTTGTCGGATCGGTCTGTGGTTCGATTCTCGATTGTGCTTATTTTTTTTTGTTTTGTTTTTTAACTATGGTAGTGTGTACTATGTCGTCAACAGTCTCCTTCGACGATGTACTTTACATTACATCTTGCCGCGAATATTTTTTTTGTGTTTTTGGCTATGGTTGTGTATACTATGTCATCTATTGTCTCCTGCGGTGATGTACTATACATTGCAACCTATTCCGAATTGTGTATTTGCCGTTGTTGATTTTGTATCATAATCAGAAACCAGTTAATTGTCCGCGACAATGGAATGCGGCCGGCGCCAAGCGCGCAGTGATGACTCACTTGTTTACGTCAGCCGATCACTCGGCTCAAAACATTGTATTATACTTTATTATAATGAACACTTTTTTTATGCTTTTACAATTCCCATCGAGCGCGTTAATGAGCAATTTGTTTGTGATACTGCCAACTGATCGTAATATTGTTGGTATCGTAATAAAGTAAGATCGTTATATTGGTTTACGACTTATACACTTTCAATTAATTTCACTTATCGAATATGGGTGGTCAGGTGGTGCCTACCAACATAGACTGGGTGACTATTTGCTATAAAACTCACGTATAATACCTCTTCGCGCGTCGTGTATTATAATGAATGCGACTCGCATCGTGAATGAATGTTGGCTTGTTCATGCGTATGATTGTGTGTTGGCCTTTTTGAATGTGATGAATGCCAGGTTATAGGAACGTTCAATGCTTGGTGACGTATGAATGGCCGAGGGTTATACTTGTTTATTTTTCCTCTTTCAGGGTTAATAGTTGCCTTGTATTTAACCTACTGACACCACTACCACTCATCTGTTTCAGGGTCCCGGAGTGCAGTTGCCGCCTACCAGCCACAGAATTTTCCCTCTGGGAAAATTCTGGCCTAATGGGGGGAGTGTGTGACGTCGCTGTGACGTCGAGAGGACACCACCTCTCGGCCGCTTGCACCTCCGCCCCCACCGCACCGCGAGCTCCTATAAATATTGAAGTGCTGGCCGCGTTCGGCCCTTTTTTCTGGCGGCTGCGAGACGAGTTAAGTTAACCAACTCTCCTGGACAAACCGGCAGCGGGAATCTCAACAAAAACCCCACCCATCGCCGAATCACGCGACCCTGTGTATTTTTTTATTAATTCCTAATTTTTTCGCTTGCTAAATGATGTCTAAAATTAATTGAGAATTAAATCAATTTTTATTGTAACATTTAACCACGTTTCTCATTTAAACACACCCTAGTAGGGATAACGTAACAGTGGACACCTGAAAGGTCCTTTTTACGTTACAACCAGACAAATTTAAAGTTTTGTTTTATTTTGTTCTTCGCTGAAGCAATGGAGGTATTGTAGCAGTCTACTCTCAATTTTTTACATTGCTTACTTAGATCACGTAGGGCTATACCGTCAAGAGGGTTATTATATTTTTTAAATCTGCGAAGCAACTAGTTTTTTTCGCGGAGAACTTTAATAAGCTGTCTGTTAAACCAGTGTGGATAAGTTTCCTTTTTAGTTTTTGATTTGGGGTCAAACAAATCAATGGCTTCTTTCAAGATAGAGTAGAATGTCGCTACCATGTGGTCCAAATCAATTTGACTATCCAGTACTGTAGCCCAATCAATCGAGTTTAGGTGTTCGCTGATCAGCTCGTAATTGCCCTTTATAAAATTGTATTGAATTTTATTATTACGTTATTCAAGTTTTTTTGAGGATGCCATAGAAATACAATAAATACTATAGGGGGATGCAATTGGTCAACAGCACTCAGCTCGTCAGCAGCCACCGGAAGCGAGAACGTCAGCGAGGCGTCCAGGAGTACTAGGTCTAGAATTCTATTTCTGTTGTTTACTACACCATTACACTGTCGCAAATTATGAACATTAATGAAATCTATTAGTGATTGTGCCAGTTGAGATCCGACTGTGAATGATGAAGAGTTATTATTATACAATGCCCAATCAATATTAGGAATATTGAATTCTCCTACGATTCAGGGTAATAGGTTGGGTTGCTCAATTACATGATTGCAATTAGAAATAAAATCTTCCAACAGTACCTTGTTAACGGTTGAAGGCAAATATACCGCGCCAAACGCCAAGGTTACAGCATTCTTATTGTGGAGTTTCTTGACTGTAACCCATAAATCTTCACAGTCGGTTTCTCACACTTTTTGGCGATTAGGATTGTGTTTTTTTAATACAGTTATTAATACCCCACCACCATCCTTCCTGTTGCAATACTTTGTAACAGATCTATCTCTCCTAAAGACAATGTATCTCGAGTCAAAAAGCTCAGTGCCCAATACGGTATCGTTTAACCAAGTCTCCGTTAATATAATTACATCGTATGTGCAACAACAAAGATAACGGTAAAAGTTATGAGTCTTAGTTCTGAGACCTCGTACATTTTGGTAATAAATCTTTAACGTTGTGAATTTTATAAACAATTAATCACAATAACATCCGCCTAAATGTTATAAGTGGGGTAAAAAGGTAAAGTTCTAAAGTAGTTTATCCAAAGATTCCATATTCTTAACATATACCTGCTCCTCGCCTGCATCTTTACGTACGTACACTCGTCTGTTGCGGACCCAGACGAATTTGTACCCGAGTTCCTTCGACTTCTGTCTCGCAGCTGCGTGTAGAGCTTTGTTAGTAGGTGAGAGGTACTCCATTAGAAATACTGGATCCTTGAATCCTGATATACCGATGTGACTGTTGTTCAGTTTCTCGTTCGCATGTTTGCGGTTGAAAAACATGACCGATGCCAAAAAATTATCCCTAAATACTGGGAACTGAACTGGGCGACAATGCTTCTCGGTTTTGATAAACGATTCATTTTTGCGATCCTGGTGCAGTTTCTTATAGAGTCGTCTCCAACAGGACAATTTATGATGTCTCCAAGCTTCCTTACTAAACTGATAAAATTTTCAGATTTCGATTCTTTTACGCACTGGATCAGTGTTACACGCTCGTGAGTGCTAATCGAGTGAATTTATTTGGTTCTTGAGATCCTTTACCGATGATTGCAGTGTTTTATTTTCTTCTTCTAGAAGAGTGATACGCTTCAAGGTCGCAGTATGGTTACTAATAATCTCCTCATACTTGTTATTCATAAAGAACATTGAGTCCTTCACATCTTGTAGGTCGTTTTGAATTAATTTCAGTTTTTCATCAAGGACTACATTCATGGACAAATGTATTTGTTTCATATGGTCCAATAATTGTTCGCGCAGAATTTCTCTTACCGCGTCACGGCTGTCTTCTTTCGATAAAGGCAGTTCTTGGCTCATCTCTGATGACAGAGCGCGTTTTTTGGAGCGATGGGTACCCATAGTGTCCGAGCTTATTGGACTTGCCCGCACTGGAGTCGTGTCGCTTATTCCTTTAGGCAAATGACATAGTTTGCACTTCCATTCTGAACATTTTACACTTTCAGGTCTAATACCCAGGCATTTGTAGTGGATTTTTTTTCTGCACTTAGAACATAGGAGGTAACTTTCTTTGTCCAATTCCTTATTGCAACATTCGGGTAACATTTTGGTTCCTAGTTGGTTATTGATTTAATGTATTTATGATAACTTCCAATATCACACCAATCTGTGTATAATCTATAGTGCAACACCAGCAATATCAGAGAGGTTGGACTAGTAATAGTGAGCGCATTAAAATAGCAACCTTACCCAATATATGCACTTCACTGTGACTTATGATTTTTTTCTCATGTAAGAGAAAGATTTGAAATTGTCGTAAATTTTAACTCGACTAGTGATGTGCTTACTCAAAATTAATTTCGATAAAATATTGATAATGTTTGCAATAAATCCTTAGATTTGGTGTACTTACAATGAATATCTATTGAATGTTGATAGATCCTCAGATAAAGTAAAATATGTGAATAAATCCAGCTTATACTTAAACACTAGTAAATAAGTTACGATAAAAAAAAATATTTTGAAATTACCTTTTTAATATAATATGTTATTTGTTATTTTTAATATGCTATATGCAATGATAGGATCAATGACGAGATCATTACCACGTAATGGTTTTCGAATACAAAACCACGTTACGTATTTCAGACTTTTGGAAGTTATATGCTTATTATTTGGAAAATTATCACGATCGTCGAGTGTTTGTCTAAAATCTTCCAAACTAAATTAGGCCTTCTCAAATTGAAGGGAGGCACGAGCCCAGTATGTTCAGTTACATAATTATATTAAATCACCAATCGAGAGCAGGCTGCAGTAATAAGTGAGTTAACTAATGGCGACGGATTAAGGTGTTGGACTCCGCCGCCAAAACGCCCAGCGGCCGCAGAGGATAGGGAGGACGGCAACGCAACACCGCATCTCCTCTTCCTCTGCGGCCCCACCGCGACGCATCGAATGGTGCGCCCCCATTTGGTCGCGGGAGATAGGGCGCGCGGCAACGCAACACCGACACGCTTCTCCTCCCGCGACCGCACCCGACTGCGAGGGACAGACAGAACTGTCCCCCGCACCCGCACCGTTGGACGCGTCCTTCGCAGGCCCCTCCAAGCCCACGCGGAGCGTCCCCTCCTGGATCCCTCTTAGCTTCACCGCGGGTTACCAATCCACGGTTACTGAGCCCCCCCACCACGACAAGGTGGAGATCCCACGGGGGGGGAGACTGTTGCGCCTACATCTCTATAATTTTTTACCAATTTTGTTGACCTAGGCGTATTTCCGGATTTAAAGAAATTAAGTAAAATCATAACTTTATTCAAATCTGACAGTAACAATGACATAAATAATTTTAGGCTTATCCCTATCTTGCCGGCATTTAGTAAAATATTTGAAAAGATTTTATTAAAGCAGCAATTAAGACACTTTAATTTAAATAGCTGCTTCACAAAGATCAATACGGATTTACTAACGGTAGATTCACTACTGATGCGGGTGTTGCTCTCGTAAAACACGTTTATAATGCTTGGAAGTAATCTAAAAATGCTATCGAAGTATACTGTGACCTATCAAAAGCATTTGATTGCGTTCATCATGACACACTACTGCCTAAGCGCCGCCACTACGGCGTAGAGGAAACCGCACTTAGTGTTGTCGACTCGTACCTGCGGCAAAGATTTCAGTGCGTCGATGTTAATGTTTTGTTTTTCGTGTGAGTGTGTGGCCAACTCTGGTGTCGGAGTTTTCAGACCGCCCAAAGGCCTCCGACATGGCCTAACGACCCTTATCCATAGACAAGAGCCGGGACCGACAGCTTTACGTGCCCTCCGAAGCACGGTAGCGCTCAGATGAAAATGCCACACACGGTCACCCATCCAACTGGTAACCTGTGCAAGCGTTGCTTAACTTTGCCGATCTGTTACGAACGGCAAGCCAAGTCTCGCTATGAGCGCTACTATGATGTTAATGGGACTACTTCTTCTAAATTGCCTATACAGTTAGGCGTTCAACAAGGTTCAATTCTAGGTCCTTTTCTATTCCGTGTATATATTAAAGACTTAACTTTTTATATAAAAAACATCCGTGATGTAGTACTTTTTGCAGATGATACGTCACTTATTTTTAAAGTAGATAGGAATAGGAATCAATTTGATGATGTAAATAATGCACTAATACAGGTTACACAATGGTTTACAGCAAACAACCTAGGACTTAATTCTAAAAAAACCAAATGCGTTATGGTAGCGCCATCTACCTTCCTATCTACAACTAATCGCATCAACATGAATCGTTCCACGCTTGTCGAGTGCGAGCGATATCATATTTCCGTCCCTCTCTTTCCCTCTCCCTGGAAGAGGCACTGCCTTCGCCTGATTCGTCGACGTGATCGTGGACGCGAGTGACAGTCTAGAACATTCCACTCGCTAAGGACGCCGTCTCGGTACCGCTCCGCGCCGCACCGCTGTATGTGATTTACCGCTTCCACAAAGGAAAACCCGCTCGTGAGTGAAGTGAAAACAAGCAGCTGCATCACGAAACCACCAGGAGACTGCCCTACGGAAACGAAGAAGGTTGTATAAGGTAGGTGCCCTCCATCCTTGAAATATCCTATACCCACTCAATCTCCTCTTCCCTTATTCCTTTCTAGGCGACCCAGAACTCGCCCTAATACAGTCCATTCCATTAATCCTTCCCAAGTCGCCTAGAACCCTACGGTTTCGGTGTATAGCCGAACCATTTTTTTGATCCATACGAGTCGGATTCATTTACGTTTTATACGTTATACCGCTATACCTAGGCAGTTATAGCACCTAGCTATACTCCTAATATATTCACATAACCGTCACATGGTTATTTCCGCCCGCAATAGTAGGTAAACTTTTATGTAGCTACCTACTTATTAAATTATTATTTCTGCAACTATCATAGTTGTCTTATAAATCTCATATTTCAATCAACTTTTATTTCCTCAGCTCTAAAGTGTTGCCTACTTAGGTAAAATAATAGATACATTAGATATTCTTATTTTGTTTCGTTCTCATTAGCTTATACTTACGTAAGCATGTCACAACAAAAGAAGTCACGCGTGTCGGAAGACAAAGAGATGACAATCTTAGAAGCGAAACGCAATATTTTATTCTTCTTCTTTTATCTATGAACGATCAAAAACCGCATCTATGTCTGACACTAATAGCGAAGCATTTCTCAGTTATTGTATAACAGTAGATAGTATTCGAACAGATTTTCATAAGTTGTTAGACGATTATAACGCAAGATTACTTTCTATCAATCCTGATGAAAAACCGAACTATCAGGCGTATACCTCATTCGAAGATCTTTATTGTATTATTAAGCGTATACAATCGCAATTAGAGGGTAAATGTTCAGCAGAGCCCGTTGCCCGCAAACCGAGATTACCGCCAATCGAGATTATGTCGTTTGACGGAGATATACGAAATTGGCCGTTATTCTATGCGAGTTTTAAGTCTACGGTGCACGATAATGGTTCTCTGACAGATGCTGACAGGTTGTACTATTTAATAGGTAAACTGTCACCGAAGGCCCAGTCCGTATTTGCAGGTGTCACACCCAGTGCTGAGAATTATCAGGTCATATTTCAGTCACTACTTGACAGATATCAAGACACGCGCGTTCTAGCGTCTACGTACTTTGACCAAGCTTTAAATCTCAAACTGTCCAGCAACGCGTCTGTCTCGAATTTCCAGCTGTTTATTGATAACTTCGTAACCGCGGTTAATTCTCTTAGGAATTTAAAATTAGAAGATCTTTCCGACTTTATGTTGCTTCAACTCGCTTTAAAAAAGTTTGACACTGATACAATTCGCGCATTCGAGATGACGGAACGCAATAATAAAATACCTACACTAGATAGTTTTATTTCGTTCATCAAAGATCAGTGTCGAATATTTCATAATACGCAGTCTGGTTCACCTGGCCCGTCTAACACTAACAACAACAAACAAAGGTTGAATAAATCGCGAAATAGTAATAATAACTCAGTCCCTAATCCACAATCTTACGTAACATGTTCGGAATCTAATAGTAATAATTCACAGAAGTGTCTGTGCAGTAATATAGTGCACGACCATTACTATAAGTGTCCCACCTTTAATGATTTAAATCCAATTGCTCGTTTTAAAAGCGTAAAAGATAATAAAGCTTGCATTAATTGCTTAAGCATAAAACATAAAACGAGTAATTGTTCCAGTAGAACGAGATGTCGCACGTGTAAACAAAAACATCATACACTGTTACATTTTGATAAAAATAACCGGTTGTCAAGTCAAGCCGCTAACCTTGACACACTCACGCAAGTGCAGAACACGGTAGCTGCGCCTTCCACGCCTCGCAATAATGAGATATCGTTGTGTACGACATCCATTGCGCGGGCGGCACGCACGCGCGGACGGCCTTCACGCGCTTGTAGTGATCAGAGCAGTGCTAGGCCGCCATGTATGGCGTCTAAGACTGTTCTGTTAGCGACAGCGCAAGTTATCATATATGATGTCAATGGGTCGCCGCACATGGTACGTTGTCTGCTAGATAGCGCATCTCAGACCAATTTAATAACGTTAGAATTGTTCAAACGCCTCGGATTATGGAATAACTTTAAAAATACGAACTCAATAATCCGAGGGATAGGCGGATCAGAAAAACATTGCAAAGGTTCCGTAGATATTAAAATACATTCGCGTTTTAATAGGGACATTAATTTTAACATTTCTTCGCTTATCGTGGAACGTATTACAGACACGTTGCCAAACGCTAATGTGGACGTGTCGCTCCTCACACATCTCGAATCATTACCACTAGCGGATTCGGAGTTTGCGAATCCGGCAGACATTGATGTTTTGATCGGAGCCGCAATATTCCCGCACTTGCTACTTACTAAAGTCGTACGTAGTGAGCAAAATAACTTACCGCCCGCTATTGAGACGGTATTCGGGTATGTGATTATGGGTACCGTACCTACATTACATACTTCTCAATACGTTACGTCTTGCTGTTGTTCTGTTCTTCAAGAAAACAATATTGACTCTCTTCTCAAGCGATTTTGGGAGCTTGAAGAGGTTACCGCACCGCCCTCGATGAGCCGTAAAGATCTCGAGTGTGAAGAACATTTCCGCGCTACCACTGTTCGTGACGACAGTGGCAGATACGTTGTGGCGTTGCCATTCTGTGGTGACCCTTATTCGTTAGGCGACTCGTACGCTGCTGCGCTCAGACGTTTCCATTGTTTGGAACGTAAACTTGATGCATCACCTAAGTTACGCAGCGCCTATAATGACGTCATTCGTGACTACATAGATAAAGGTTTTTTGAGTGTAGTTGTAAACAACGAGGGCAACTCTCTGCCCTCATATTATATCCCGCATCACGGCGTAGTTCGCGAAGATAAAACCTCTACTAAACTTCGTGTGGTTTTAGACGCTAGTTGTAAGACTACATCGGGTCAGTCGATTAATGACATTTTGCATGCCGGCCCCAATCTACAGGGTGATTTATTTAACATCATAATAAAGTTTCGTCTTTTTCAAATCGCTCTGTCAGCTGATTGCCGCCAAATGTTCCTCAATATCGGCGTTCGCGAATCTGACCGTAGATTTCAACGGGTCTTTTATCGTTTTGACAAGAAAGAACCTTTATCTGTGTATCAGTTCAATCGTGTTTGCTTTGGACTCAAGTCTAGCCCATATCACGCGTTACGAGTTGTTCGCCAGTTGATCGCTGATGAAGGCGATCACTTTCCCGCCGCAGCGGCTGTTGCCACTTCCGCTTTGTACATGGATGACATTGCCTGTAGTGTCATATCCGCTCCGCTAGCAATTTCGCTTTGTGAAGAGCTTATACAGCTTTTCAAGCGAGGCCAGTTTGATCTTGTCAAATGGACAAGCAACTCTAAGGAGGTTCTCGCACGCATACCAGATTCTCATAAGGCTTCTCCAGACATTGAGTTTGAGAAGTCTGTACCGCATAAGGTTCTCGGTTTACGCTGGGACAAATCCTGCGATAGTTTTCGGTTTGACGTCTCACCACCAGATGATAAGTGCACCAAACGCACTATGCTGTCCACAGTGGCTCGACTATGGGACATAATGGGTTTTGTGGCTCCCACAATTTTGTACGCCAAGCTCTTGATCAAAGAGCTTTGGCTATCAAAGTGTGAGTGGGGTGAAACACCCCCTGACCATATTGTCGCCGCTTGGGGCCAGTTTTGTATTGAGCTTACCGCGCTCAATCAAGTTACTATTCCGCGTCATCTTGGGTTGGTAGATGGATGTACCATCAACTTGATAGGTTTCGCTGACGCCAGCGAGCGTGCTTACGGCGGAGTCGTATATCTGCAAGTCCGCATTGGTTCTAACTACTCGGTGCAGTTTGTTTGTGCTAAGTCTAAGGTCTCGCCTGTTAAAACCGTTTCAGTTGCGAGACTGGAGTTGTGCGCGGCCCTTCTGCTGTCTCAGTTGCTCCGCAAGGTTCAAGACACAGTTTTGCCCCACTACCCCATTAATAAATTATACGCATTTTCCGACTCCAAAGTAGTGCTCGCTTGGATTAATTCTTCTCCTCATCGCTGGCAGACTTTTGTCGCCAACCGCGTTAGCAAATTGATTGAACTGGTTCCTGCTACTTGTTTCAATCACGTCGCGGGTATTGAGAACCCCGCAGATTGCTTGTCTCGTGGTGTCACTCCACTTAATCTTCTGCATCATCCATTGTGGCGTCGTGGACCTTCTTGGATCTCCCATGATCCGTCAGAATGGCCCATGCAACCCTTTGACCACAGTGCAGAAGACGAAGATGTACCCGAGCGGAAGTCTGTTTCTTATCCCGTGATTGCTGAGGTTGCGGAGTCTCCCATCTATGCACTCGCACTACGCATGTCATCGTGGTCTAAGTTACTCCGCGCCATCGTTTATGTCTATAGGTTTCTTAGGCACCTACCTAATGAGACTTTTGTATCAAGTACTGATCTCAAATTCGCAGAATGTAAGTTACTACGATCTATACAAGCTGTTCATTTTAGTAACGACATTCAAAATTTCAAGGACAATGTACCTTGTTTTCCCGCTATCCTTAGACTCAAGCCGTTTCTCGATGAACATGGCGTCATACGCGTTTGGGGTCGTCTGTCAAATTCGGATGAACCTTATAACTACAAACATCCTTGTATTCTGCCGCGACACGATCATGTTGTCGACCTTCTTGTTGATTTTTATCACAAGAAGCACCTCCATGCCGAGCCGGAGTTGCTTATGTCCTTACTTAGGCATAAGTATTGGATTTTAGCCGCTCGACGAATAATTCGTCACAGAATACATAAATGTAACGTCTGTTTCAAATTTCGTCCGCGTCCGACTTTCCCTCCCATGGCCGATCTCCCTAGCCAGCGCGTCAACCAGGTTGCTAAAGCGTTTACACACACCGGTTGTGATTACGCAGGACCACTGCAGTATACGCCAGTGCGTGGTCGAGGTGTTAAAAGCCGTAAAGCCTGGCTATGTATTTTTACATGCTTAACGACGCGCGCTACGCATATTGAAGTTGCGACAGATTTAAGCACGGTGTCATTCCTGGCAGCCCTTAAACGATTTCTCTCACGGCGCGGCCCTATACAGTGTTTGTACACGGATAACGGCACTTGTTTTGTGGGCGCAAGCTCTTATTTACGCGACCTTTATAAGTTTCTCAGGGAAGAATATCGTACTCGTCTTCAGGAGGAACTTTCCATAAATCATATCGACTGGAAGTTTATTCCACCAGCATCACCGCATTTCGGTGGATGTTGGGAAAGCATGGTCAAAGTCATTAAAACGCATCTCTTCAAAGTTATAGGTCAACAGATCCTCTCTTACGAAGAGCTTTTAACTGTCCTTGCACAAGTCGAGGCACTGATCAACTCGCGTCCGCTCACGGCATTGAGTAGTGACCCTGCAGAACCATCCGCGTTAAGCCCTGCACATTTTCTGAACACAGTGCCATTATCGTTATTTCTGGCTCCTGAAGCAGACTCTTCAAGCTTGCTCCAGAGACATACTCTGCTGGATAAACTCGTGCAGTCGTTCTGGCGGCGCTGGCGTGCGGAATATCTACACCAGCCTTAGGCTAGATCCAAGTGGAATAGTCCTGCATCCCCTATACAGGAGGGTACGTTGGTCGTCATAATACATGATAATGCTCCGCCGCTTTCATGGCCGTTAGCCATCGTAGAGAAATTGCATACTTCCAAGGACGGTACAACTCGCGTTGTTACCGTGAAAACCGCCAAGGGGAGTTACGTGCGCCCTGTTGTACGTCTCTGTCCGCTTCCAACTCAGTGAGATCTAGCCTGAAGTTGGATTTACCTCTTAGTTTAAGTATTTAGTTAGTAGTTTTCGCTATTATTGCGTTTGTAGCTTTCGCTAAAGTTAATTTAGATTAATTTTATTGTCATATCGCTGTCTTAGCCTATTGATGGGTTATGCGGTAGTACACCCAACATAGCTAAGTTCAATTCTATTTTTTTTAAAGGCAACCCTTTAGGGCCGGGGGGATATGGTAGCGCCATCTACCTTCCTATCTACAACTAATCGCATCAACATGAATCGTTCCACGCTTGTCTAGTGCGAGCGATATCATATTTCCGTCCCTCTCTTTCCCTCTCCCTGGAAGAGGCACTACGCGGCCCTAGAAAACGCACCAACCAACCTGGCGCTCTCGGGACGGCCCACTTCGGCGACACCGTCGAAGAGGAACCGTCACGACGACACACCACCAAGCGCCACGTCGAAGCGTGCAAGAGTGGGCGCAACACCCAAGAGGGCAACGATAAACTTCGCCGATGCGACTAACTCGCATCTGATGGTGGCCGTCGTTGCCACTCCACCTACAGACCTGAAGGTGGAACAAGCAAGGCAGCTCGAACGCTCCATAGAGGCGCGGATTCTAGAAGCAGCCTATGCACCTCGGTCAAACAACGAGCCTGCACTCGCACCATCCTTTAGAGGCAAACCCCTCGCAGCGGGAGGTGTCCTAAAGTTATGGTGCGAGGATGAAAAATCACTGGCGTGGCTCAAACAGACGGTAGCGGGACTACAATCACCAGTTGAAGGAACCGGGCTGACCGTCATCAGGCAGACGGATCTCGCGAAGCGCGTACGCGCATCGCTCTGGCTGCCGAGGTCGACCAGCCTGGTCCTCCCGAAGATTCACCAACTCCTAGCTGCCCAAAACCCATGGTGCGCTGTCCAAACTTGCCAACTGTACAGCGCTACCATGTAAAAACACGGCCTGTACCTATCTCTGGGCATCCCCGAATCGGCAGTGCCGAAAATCGAGGCGCGCAACCGCCGAGTCTCCTTCTTCACCGGCAGCGTGTACATAGTGTTCCACGCTGCCAGGGCAGGAGCTGGCGGGGCGGCTGCCGCGCCCGGGGAGATGCCGATTGCCAGTAGGCCCACGCAGAGACAAGCGACAACACCCGCCGAACCTTGCACGTCGGGCACAGCCCGAGCACACACGACGCCCGCAGCGACAAACATCGCTGTGACGGACGTCGACGACGAGCACGACTCGTCTGACGGGGAGTCCGTGGACATCAATGTTCTCGGATCTTCGTCAGACTAGAGTCGTACAGACGAACCTCCAGCACAAGCAAATTGCAACGGCTACCCTACGCAGGCTGCTGGAGGTTAACCACCACACAATAGCCCTAATCCAGGAGCCGTGGATTAGAGGCGACACTATATGTGGACTCAACAACATCGGAGGTAAGATATTGCACTGGAGCTCGGCTCCTAAGCCGAGAACATGCATATACATTCCCCGAACGGTACCAGCATTGCTGCTGACTAACTTTTGTTCTAGAGATCTCACAGCCGTGGGAATACGAACAGGGCCCAATGATCAGATGCTAGTACTAGCTTCGGTCTACATGCCCGGTGATGAGGAGATCCCATCGATGGAGCTGGCCGAGCTAGTGCAGCACTGTGAGGACCACGGCTGGCCAATAATACTCTCGGCAGATGCTAACGCCCACCATCCATTGTGGGGAAACCCCGAGGCAAATAGACGAGGTGAGACCCTAACTGAATACATCTACACAACAAAACTAACGGTAATCAACAAAGGCTCAGAGCCCACATTTGTTAGCTCCAGATATCAAACCATAGTAGACATTACACTGGCATCGGATGGAGCCGCGGAACTTGGCACGAACTGGCATGTGTCCGCCGAACCATCCTTTGCCGACCACAGACGTATCTGCTATGACATACGAGTGCAAGAGAGGGTCACACAACCAAAACGCAACCCACGCAATACCAACATTGCGAGCTACAAGACCCTGCTCGAACAGGAAATAGCCATGTCAAATTTCAACGACATGACCGCAAGCACTACAAACATAGAACACAACACTAACTTACTAACAAAATGCATACAACGCAGCTACCAACAAGCCTGCCCCACCACACTACCGAAAACGAGTAGTAAAACCCAATCGTGGGGATCAGAACTGGAGAAGCTCAGGCGCAATCTGAGAAAACTCTTCAACCGGGCCAAAAACACAAGGAAAGACACGGATTGGGACAAATACAAAGAAGCCTTGTCGCACTACAAGAAACGCATACGATTCCGCAGGGGAGAGTCCTGGCGTAATTTCTGCACTAACATTAACTCCATATGCGAGGCAGCCAGGGTAAAAAAGATCCTATCCCAGGACAGCAACAAGACCCTAGGCTCCATCAGAAAGCCTGATGGCACCTACGCAATCACAGACATTGAAATAAGCCAAGTGCTAATCGAAACACACTTCCCAGGTTGCACTGTGACCGACGACTGTGACTGGGAAGAATCAGAACACAGACCACCGACCCAAACAGACTGGACGATAGCCAACAACATGGTTACCGTGGACCGGCTGAAATGGGCAATTGATAGCTGCCAGCCGTACAAATCTGCAGGCCTGGACGAAATAACACCAGCACTTCTACAATGGGGCTGCACAACGATTGTGCCACAACTACTCAGCATATATAGAGCATCTATAGCGCACAATTACATACCACGAAGGTGGAGGGAAGTAAAAGTCATATTTCTCCCAAAACCGGGCAAAACGGATTACACTCAAGCAAAATCGTTCAGACCTATCAGTTTAACCTCCTTCTTGCTGAAAACGCTGGAGAGGCTCGCTGACAGATACCTACGGGAAGGCGCACTGCTACGCAGACCACTACACCCGCAACAACACGCCTACAGAAGTGGTAGATCAACGGAATCAGTGCTTCACTCCGTAGTGGGGACCATAGAGACAGCGCTATCTGACAAACTAATGACCTAAGGTGCCTTCATTGACATAGAAGGCGCCTTCAACAAAACTAAATTCACCAGCATTAGCCGAGCCTTTGAGAAGTTCCGAGTTGAAAAAACTGTCAGTGGCTGGATTGATCAACTCCTGAAACAAAGGGCTATTCAATTCACGGTTAACACCACCACAAGGGGGATAGTAGCAAAAGGCTGCCCACAGGGAGGTGTCCTATCACCCCTGCTTTATAACGTAGTGGTAGATGATCTGTTGAGAAGCCTGAATGACAAATGCTTCTACACGGTCGGCTACGCAGATGATATAACCATCCTAATCAAAGGAAACTCGGCAGACATGATCCATTATCGGATGCAAGCAGCCATCAGGATCATGGAACAATGGTGCAACCACCATGAACTGACAGTCAATTCAAATAAAACGGAGCTAGTACTTTTCACTAACAAAAGGAACACCCGTATGACCAGAAAACCAAAACTTTTTGGCACGGAGCTTAACCTATCGAGTAAGTCAAGTACCTGGGCGTAACACTCGACCACAAGCTCAACTGGAATAAACACATCACCACTAAAACCACAAAAGCATGTACAATATTCTGGCAGTGCAGGAGAATAATAGGCAAGAAATGGGGTCTCAACCCATTCATCACCCTATGGATCTACACTGCCATAATACGCCCCATGCACACATACGGTGCAGTAGTGTGGTGGCCACGCACCGAACTAAGCACAGTCAAGAGCAAGCTGCAGAGCATACAACGCCTCGCCTGTCTGGCCACAACAGGCTGCACGAAAACAACTCCAACGGCGGCATTGGAGGTGCTTCTCGACTTGCGACCATTGTACCTCATCATCCAGCAGGAAGCAGGTGCCGCCGCGATCCGGTTCGATAAGTTCGGGCTTTGGAGAAGAGATGACCGAATAACCCATGCACGCCTGAAAAGGACGTTAACTAACGAGATCCCGATGCTAAATGCAACGTGCGACCTCATACCTAAAACCTTTGTCTTTGACAAAAAATACCGCATACAACTGCAAGAAGAGCACAAGGATAGCTCTGGTATACACGAAGTTAGAGTATACACAGACGGCTCAAAAACAAAGTATGGGACAGGTGCCGGATTATTCTCCCATGACTTGAACATCAATCTCTCAATATTGCTTGGTAAACTCAACACCATCTTCCAAGCTGAATGCGTTGGGATTATAAGGTCGGCGACGGTGATCGCGGCCAGAAAAGTGAGTAACCTGTCAATACGCATCATCACAGACAGTGCCTCAGTACTACAAGCTCTCGATGGCAACTGCTTTAAAAGCGGCCTAATTATGGAGTGCCACCAAGAGCTGCAGAAAACTGCAGCGAGGAATCGGGTCACGCTCCAGTGGATACGAGGACACAGTGACTCCACGTGCAATGACGCAGCAGACCAACTGGCAAGGAAAGAATCGGACACAACAACTCTGGGACCCGAACCAACTGTTTATTTTATTTATTTTATTTTATTTTATTTTATTGGGGTTAATAAACAATTGTACAATAAGGCAATGTAACAAGGTATGTCTTACAAACTGAATGTCATTGTACAACCAACACCATTAACCCCAGATTACAAGCTATGAGTAATTAGAGAAAATTATATTAGATGCACTAGCGTAGATAACATACAAAATAACTGACAGATGACATACTAAGCCGAAAATTACGCACAAACCGACATAAGTCTTCGAACTATATTACATTACAGTATATTGTTACTAAAACAAAGGCGTAAACATAAACACATGATAGTGGGAATACTCTGGCAATAGAATTGATTATTGGTACGACTCACAGAGTTAAGCTGCTAGACTAGCCCTACGATATTATCTTGGGATCGGTTCAAATAGTCCACTAGCCAAGCAGGTATTGCCAGGTATTTTATCTCTAAGATTCAACAAAATCTTATCAATATCAACATTACTTGATTTTTACTGGAAATAAGTATCTTAATAAGTTGCTCATCTTTACAAATACCAGCCAGTGTGACCACAATCTACACCCTGTCTCTATGGCTGATATGTTCCGATACCTTTCAACCAACTTAAAACGTGGTTACGCGAGAGAACTCTACAACAACATGAAAAAGAGTGGGCAGAGTTAAAAGAGTGTAGGCAATCTAAAGATGCCTTTCCCCAATTAGATAAACGACACTCGCAAAAATTGTTGCACTCCAACAGGAAAACACTCAAGCATGTGACTGGCATAATAACCGGCCACTGTCCACTAAACAAGCATCTCTACAATATCGGCGTCACGGACAGCCCACTATGTAGGGGCTGCATGGAGACCGAAGAAATGTAGGATCACATGAGCGGGTGTTTCTTCAAGAAACACCCGCTCATGTGATCCTACATTGTACCAGCGTGAGCGACCAACGGACGAGGTTCCTGAACAACCCCAGAACCATGAGCGAAGCCATACGCAACACTGGTCAACTCATGGCCTTCTGGAAGGAGCTTGCATGGTATGAGTAGCAGGCGACAACCGTGTCACTGCTAACGCACAATGGCCCAATTAAGTGGCTAAGTGCGGAAAACACCTGTCCAACTAACTAACTAAGGTTGCTAATAACTGGGTATTGCATTAATTGGTAGGTTAACAGCGTACCAACGGATTACATTTGATTCCTATCTTTGTATGTAAAAGGAAAGGGCCATTTGGTAGGTTTAGCAAATCATGAATTGGAAACGATGGAATCAATAATTAGTTCTACTTAAATATTATTGACCCTGCTGCGTAATAGAGTGACGTCACGGATGTCAAAACGGTAGTTGACCCGTCGCGTACTTTTGCTTCGAAAAAATATAAACAAAGTAAATAAAGGCGTGTAATATACTTTCAAAGTTTTTAAGTGGTGCGTTACATAATATAACCTGTTAACAAGACTTATAGTGAACTTATCAACATAAAAATCGTGATTTAAAACTATTTACAATTTTTCGTACATGAATCTACCCTATACATCAATAAAAATCTATAAAAAACCGAATTTGTGTTAATCCTACAAGTGCCGTGTTGTGCAATCCACGCGAAACAGTGCCCAAGTAGGAGAAAACAGTTTTATGGTGCTGATTGCACATTATAACACCGATAAACAGCCTACGAAATTAATATTTAGGATAGCGCCATCTCTTGATTACCACATACACTACATTAGTCTGTACGCTCGTCTTTGTGGATAATTTTACTGTATCAAGGCTACATGATGGTGAAATGCGGAAGTTGTGGTAAATTCCTGGCTGCCAACGCAGGAGTCAAATGTAGCAAATGTTCGGCTACATTTCACCGTGGCTGTGTGCTGCCCGAGGGATCTGTTTCTGTTGTCGGGAACGACTGGGCTTGTCCTGGATGCTTGTCGCGTACCCCTGCAAAGGGCAGACCCGGTTTCTATACTCCGGAGGCTTGAGCAAGCCCTGCGCCCGCAGATAGTGACACAACTGAGGATCTGCGAAAAGGTGAAAGCATAAACTTAGCACAAGAAATAAGAGCTTTCCGCCTAGAATTAAGTGCATTGAGGGCTGAAGTCCGAGAATATCGACAGGATTTTCACACGGCTTTAAAAGCATGCAACGACTCCATAAATAATCTGGACAGCAGAATTTCCGCTTTGGAAAAACAGGAGGCGAGGGTCGCGGAAATTAATACCACAGCATTAGAGGCTACCGTTAATGAGCTTAAAAGCCAGCTCAATGAACGAGATCAGGACCTGCTACTGAATGATGTTGAGATATCTGGAGTTCCGGAGCAGAAAGATGAGAGCGTGTAGCACATCATCAAGGTATTATCTGCTAAATTAGGCTCAGATGTAGATGACCGAGAAATCGTCCATGTAGAGAGAGTGGGCTCAACTCGTCGGAACAGAGTTGCGAACACCTCCGGTTCAACTTCTGCTGACCCCACAACACAGCGACCACGCAACATCATCGTAAGATTTGCGCGGCGCGCGACGCGTGACTGCCTGCTGCGCGCGGCTCGAGTGCGCCGCGTTATCAACTCGACCGACGTACAAGTCGGTGCCGGCCCGCCGCGTCGTGTGTATGTGAACGAGCGCCTAACGCCAACTAATAAGCGTTTGTTCTACATCGCAAAGCAGGCTGGGCAACAACACCAGTGGAAGTATGTCTGGACTCGGGATGGGAAAATCTTGGCTCGCAAGGACGACGGTAAACCGGCGGATCGTATCCGTAATGAAAACGACATCAAAAAGGTTTTTGGTCCTGCGCCCGTTTGATACTGATTTGTTTTATTTATTGTCATTGCCTGGTTGTAGCGTTAAATTTGTTAATTGATAATAATCAGAAGACTCTTAACAATCCTATTATAATCCGTAGTTGTAATTTTTGACGTGACAACGTCTTATAAATTGGTTTGCCGGTGACACTTCAAGAAACTGCGTTACGCTCCGCTCACGTTATGCGCTCACAATGAGAGCGAGTGAGAGGCACGCGTCCCGCCTAAGAGCGAGAGAGACAGACATAAAAAGTGAAAGGCACGCGTCTTTCATCCTTCTTCCTACTATACGAATGAATATTCACATTAAAATTATTTTACCACTCAAAGTCGTTGTCACGTAAAACTTTCGCCCGTATACCGACTTTACAGGCAACCAATTTTTTTATTTGTTTCTATATGCCTACGTAGTTGTATACTGCACGCTTCTACAAATTACTAATTTTAATATCGCGGTAAATAACTGCCGAAAGCCAAATAAACACAAAAAATGTTTTATAAATTCAACGGAATCAGCTCATTACTATTTGCTTTTAATATATCTGTTTTTTATCGTGTGTGGTTTTGAACCTGTTTTCACAATGAATATTGCATTTGTGGTGCTAGTAGTTGTAGGAACATTGTTTGCAATGATTAGAATCGCTCAATTACTACACATAGATAAGCATGATGCTTCTGCGAGCGCAATCGTGTTCTGTAAAATATTGATTTATTGCTCACTTATTATACATCTTAAATACATGTTTGAACCAATAATTGCTATTACTCAATGCCTACTTATATACATTTTATCAATTAAACTATTTACAATGAATATGAATCATTTACATACTGATTGCATGTTATTAATTGAACTATTAAAAATTAATATATATAATTTTATAAGATATAAATATGATGATTTAAAACTTATTTCTAGTACATATAAGTTAACCCCTTGCTCTCAGTCGCGACGCATTTTTGATGTATTATTTATGTTAATTCCAATATTAATATGTGTTCCGAACCTAGTACATGAAAATTATCAGAGTTTTATATGCAATGCCGCTAGCTAGGAATCTTAGGTTAGGTCTCTTTAACGCTGGCTCTCTGGCAACAAACCACGATGAGTTCCTTATTGCCATGAATAAACACGCAGTAGATATTATGGCTATTAATGAGACGTGGCTTCGCGAGGGTGAGGAAGGACGCGCGCCGACTGTGCCAGGCTACAAGTTATGTCATATCCCGCGCCCGAACACAACGCGTCGCGGACGTGGAGGGGGGGGTTGCATTTTATGTTAGAACCGGTATCAACGCACGGGTAAAAGCGCATCCCCACAGCCCCTCTGCGGAACAAATGTGGATGAGTATGTCAATTAACTCAAAAAAATTGCTGATAGGAACCGCGTACCGCCCGCCTTGGCTTGACTTAGATATATTTCTCGATGCAATAACAGCCAGCATGTGTGCACTATCTCCGTACGACAACGTTATTTTACTCGGCGACTTCAACGTCAATATGCTTGAGACTAATAATAAAACAAAACAATTCGCTGACTTTCTGAATTACAGCAGTATTGACCAGATAGTCTCTGAGCCCACTCACTATGTAGGTGATAGTGCTACATTAATCGATTTGATTTGTACGGACGCTAAATATAGATGTGTATTGGTGGACTGTATAGCGGAACTGGGTCATCACGCATTTGTTACATGCGAGTTAAACTTTAAAAAAGATAAGCCAGAGAGGAGAGCGGTTATTTATCGGCCATTTAGGGACATACAGCTTGATTACTTCACAAGCGACTTAGAGAGGGTCCCATGGCATGAAATATCGGCCCTATCAGACGTGAACGATATGGTTTACCTATTTAACTTATATATCCTTGGTCTTTTTGATACACATGCGCCGACAAAAACTAAAATCTTTCGGGATAAGCCCACCCCATGGATAACGGAAAATATAAAGCTCATGTTTAGGTTGCGCGATGATGCTCGTCCCAGAGCCCGCAAGACCACAAACGGAGCACATAAACGTTATTACTTAGATCTAAAACACCAGGCAGCAATGGCTCTGTATCAAGAGAAGAAAGCCTACTTCGCTAAGTATATTAACGACAATGCAAGTGACTCGAAAGCGTTATGGAACAATCTAAAAAAACACGTTCTGCCTCTCAGAGGCAATGAAATTGTACTTACAGGCCAGCTTGACGATCCGGACAAAATAAACTCAGCTTTTTTAGATGTTCCTGGCAACCCAACTGTTCCCATCTCACAATTAACGTTCTTTGAATATCATCGACGCGATTCCGTAAAGTTTTCATTGACCCCTACTGATCCTAAAACCATACTTAATATAATTAAGAATATAGCCACTAATGCTATGGGAAATGATGGGATATCAAAGGAGATGATATTGCTTACCCTCCCACAATCTCTTACTGCCATTACTCATATCATTAACACATCCATCGTCACTAGTGAGTTTCCAGAATTATGGCGCAAAGCTATAGTGCGACCTCTACCAAAAAATAATAACCCACAAAGTTTTAAGGATTTGCGTCCCATAAGTATCTTACCGTGCTTATCTAAGGTTCTAGAGAGGGTTGTATATTTACAGATTACAAATTTTTTGAAACAAACAATATCCTGCCGGACTTACAGTCAGGTTTTAGAAAGGGTAGAGGGACGGCCACAGCCTTAGCGGATGTCATTGACAATATTTTAGAGGCACGTGATTGCGGTGAGGGGACCATTTTAACGCTACTGGACTACTCCCGGGCATTCGAAAGCATAAATGGCAACC
Source organism: Euclidia mi (assembly GCA_944739405.2). Lineage (NCBI taxonomy): Eukaryota > Metazoa > Arthropoda > Insecta > Lepidoptera > Erebidae > Euclidia > Euclidia mi. The sequence continues at coordinate 19,803,946 of OX123182.2, read as the reverse complement.
TACTATTGTCAAAGCTTGCGTACTACGGTTTCGATACAAGTACACTAAAGTGGTTTGATAGCTATCTCACGAATAGATTACAGTCAGTGGAAATACGAAGGAAAGACGGTTCAACAGTGTCATCTTCACCCCGGAAGGTGCCTAGGGGAATACCTCAGGGATCCCTGTTGGGACCACTTTTGTATATAATATACAGTGCCGACGTATCCACCTGCATCCGAGACTGTAAATTCCACTTGTACGCAGATGATACCCAGCTGTACTATTCGTTTAAGCCACATGACACAATAGCAGCCGTACAAACGATAAATGAGGAGCTTAATAGGGTAGCTTCCTGGTCCTTAGCGAACTCACTAGTGCTTAATCCCTTGAAAACCAAATTTATAATTATGGGGAGTAAAAATCAAATTCACTCAATAATGTCTGCACATCCCTCAATACAGGTAATGGGTATAAATATTGAAAGGGTGGAACTTGCAAATAATCTTGGTTTACTTATGGACCCGGAACTGCGATTCGAAAACCACATAAACAATTTAATGAAAAATTGTTTTTATAGACTAAAAGTATTATATCGCATTAGAAATTTCCTCAGCGTAGATATAAGAAAACAATTAGTTGAAAGTCTAGTTTTATCAAAATTAAATTATTGTGACACGGTATACGGTCCATGCTTGTTGTCTCGCACGGCTCGCTTAGTGCAACGTGTCCAAAATGCATGCGCACGATACTGCTTTAACATAGCCCAGAGGAGTCGCATAACACCATTTTTGGTACAAAACAATATACTTAAAATGGCTGCAAGGAGAACACTTCACCTGGGAAGTCTATTGTTTGGTGTAATAAATACAGCAAAGCCAACATACTTATTCCAGAAACTGAGTTGGAGGCAGGACCATTATCAGTATCCCGCACGCTCGTCGTCGAAGCCACTCTCAATACCCAAATACAGAACCAAAGCTTTCCGGGGTTGTTTCAGGTATGCTGCCACTCATTGCTGGAACGATATACCGCCTCCCATAAGATCTCTAAAAACAAAAAATACTTTTAAATTCGCCTTCAAAAGATATCTTTTGGAGGAACAGAAAAATATAACAAGTTAACATTTGAGAACATTACTAACCCAACGGTCATGTCCTACAGGCAAAATAGGTGTACCGAATCCTAAGCTTATTGGTTCTGGGTATTGTTTGAAGATGCATATATCATCCAAAATTCACAATAACACAGAGAGGCACACGAGCTATGGGTGTAGCAAAAAAATCACCTAAATTACGATGTTTGCTGTTTTATTTGGTTTATGATATGAATAGGTATTTAAATGGTTTATGGTTTGATTGATAATTTGTGTAAGCAAATGAAAATGTAATGAGTGTATTCATGTGAAAATATAATATTAGGTATTGTAATTATATAATTACCTGTTAAAATGCTCAGTAGGCTAGTTCCAGTTGATATCCACACATAACCACATTTAAACCAGCCTCATTTATCAAGCTGTAGATGTATGTTTGTTAGAAATGATGCAATGCAATGTTTACATCACGTGACCACGCTGAGCTAAAAACTTGTTTTATATACGCTCGCTGACGCGCGCTGCTTTCGCAGCGCCACCACCGGTCAACACAAATAACTAAGTGGTCGTTTTTAGTTGTAAACATAATTTATCACTGGCACTTTATTATAACATTTAATTTTAACACACAACTATTATGTACGAACAAATATTTTTGTATTTGTATTTGTTTACTGTGTATGCGTAATAAGCAGTTTTATTTTAAACTATTATTTATTTTATTAGGTTATTATTTTGTAACGTTAGGTACCTACGTTCGTTACGTCACTTGGGGCAGGCATTGAAAACCAGCAAGTCGTGTCGCGGCTAACGTCACGAACGACGCAACGCTGAATGCCTGCCTCATTTGTCACATCGGCGGCGTACAGTTGTAATCAGTTATCCTGTTATATATTTTTAAGGTGGGTATTGCTGTAAAATGTAGGTAGGTAATGTTGTGTAATGTGTACCCGTATTAATAAGATTATTTGTACATGCCTACAAACTTACTTGTAACAGGTTATAGTTATATGTACTTACTTACCTTTGTTTGTAATCGATGATTGTACGATGAGATGTGACAATAAAAGGAATTACTTACTTACTTACTACTAATATTGTGTTATATGCGGAAAGGGCAGTTTTGTTAGAGATTAGATTCAGATCACTCGGCAATTGTATGAAAACACAATATATCTCATAAGTAATACATATATAAATTAGATTGTTTATTGCGATTCCCAAGTCAATATATTTATTTAAAACATTCAAGATTTTTAATTCACCGACTTGGTATCACATGGATCTCACAACTTTTTACGGTCGCGAGACTTGGTATTTTTGACAAGTATTGTTTTTATGGGATCTCATTTATTTTTGTACATAGTCTTACTTTTGTCCTTTGCGGTACCTTCTACTTCTTGTACAGCAACAACGAATTTTCTTAATTTTAGCTCTAACTGTAAATGTAATTTTGTAATCCTTAATATTTATATAGGATTACAAAGTTATTTATGCAGTTGATGTATCTGGAAAACTGGACATAAATTGAAAAATATTTTAATTTTTCCTTGATTCATATACTAAAGATAACTAATCGTATTCTAAATTTGAAGCTTCTATGTCAGCTAGAAGTGCCTTAGACTTTTGATGATCGGTCAGTGAGTGACAAAATTAAGAATTTTGACTGGTTATAATTTTTAAACCACTAGTTCAAATTGAATGAAATTTGAAATACACCATTTTTATACAATGCCTGCATGGTTACTCAAAAATCAGGCTTTTAGTCTTATCCACAACGAAGTTATAGGGGATCGAAAATGGCCTGAATTGCTTCGAGAAAAGGAAGGTACTCGGGGGGCACTGCCGTGCCCCCAGATTATGCTGTATGTAGATTTTGCAGAAATTGAAATAAATTTAATAACATTACAAAACAGAATTAAGCATGAGTGAAGATGCTTGTTCAGTTGCACAAAGAGTAGGTACCTTAATCTGTTTATATAAAATGATTGATTAACTGATTGACTGAAAAACGACGCACAGCGCAAACTAGTGGGCGTAGGAAGCTGAAATGTGGCATGTATGTTCGTAGGAGTGTGTCATCATCATCAGCCCTTTATACCATCCCACTGTTGGGCACGGGATTCTTCCTATTATTCCTAGGACAACCAGTTGGCGCAGCGGTAGTGTAAGCGACTGCCACGCCGAAGGTCGCGGGTTCGATTCCCGCTCAAGTCAAACATTTGTGTGCGTGAACATGGATGTTTGTCTTGGTCTGGGTGTTTCTATGTATAATATGTATGTATTTACAAAAAAAAAAGTATATATGTATGTTTATCCATTGTCTAGTACCCATAGTACAAGCTCTGCTTAGTTTGGTACTAGATGGTGTTGTGTGAATGAGGTAGTATATTATATTATTATTCATTTATTTATCACTTCTCAAATTTAAATTACATTTTTAAATATATCACTTATAAAAATAAATACATTTAAAAATATAAAAATATTTTCTTTTTTGTTATTTTATTATTATTCCTCTTTATTTATTTTCATTCTCATTGATCTTATTTTATATAATTAAATCACTTAACAAAAAAAAAAAGAAATAACTATATAAAATAGGACCACGGAGACCCACCGGCATCGGGCACAGGGACCAAGCTACCGGTGGTTAGGGCTCCAGAGAGAGGAACCTCCGAACGATGCGTGTCGTGTCCAGCAATACTGCCTTCTGTATAGAGGACTTGATCCAGCCGTCTAACGAGAGCCTCTTGAGGTGGTGGTCGAGGCTCTTGGCAATAAGACCATTTACGGTCACGACTATCGGTACAATGATCGCCGAATCAACATCCCACATGTCGACAATCTCGTGAGCCAGGTCCAAATACTTAATTTGTTTATCTTTTTCGGCTTTCACGAGATTCTCGTCATGGGGTATGGTGACGTCGATGATCATTGCAAGGCGCTCTAATCGGTCTATCACCACTATGTCCGGCTTGTTAGCCGCAATAGTTCTGTCAGTAATGATAGACCGATCCCAGTACAGAGTAGCACGACCATTTTCAAGAACTGGGTCGGGCACATACCTGTAGTACGGTACTTCGGAGTCGACAAGTTGGTACTTTAAGGCAAGTTGCTGATGGACAATCCTGGCTACTTGGTTGTGTCTATGCAAATATTCGCCGTTGGCAAGACGAGAACAACCGGATACTATATGTCTGAGCGATTCACCAGGCTGGTGACATGCCCGACATATGTCGACCGTCCCATCCCTCAGAATATACTTCCGGTAGTTGTTCGTCATGATAACTTCGTCCATAATTGCAAATACAAAACCTTCTGTTTCGGCGAAAAGATCGCCGAAACGCAGCCAGGAAACCGAAGCTGGAAAATCTACATCGGGCCCGTGCAAGGCCCGGTAAAATCGTCCATGCAGCTCTTTGCCCCTCCATACCTCCCTGCGCTCCTCTACACCAAGTACGGCAGGTTTGCGCCAGTTCTCTTTGGCCAGACCCAGCGGGGTAAGTCCGTTGTCCACAGCAACCACATCTCGGTGCACACCCGCGGCAGTGTGGAGAAAGTATTCTCTGAGATTGCACACCTCGCGATTGTGGAGGGTCTTGGCACTTAAGAAGCCCCGACCCCCGCACTTCCGCGGGATGTACAATCTCATCACTGACGAACGCGGGTGATGCATCCGGTATGTGGTGAGTAGACAACGAACTTTCCTATCCAACGCGTCCAATTCCGTCTGAGTCCATCTGAGTATGCCGAAGGAGTACATTAAGACCGGCATGGCCCAACCGTTACAAGCACGCACCTTATTTCCGCCCGAAAGAAAGCTTTTTAAAACTTTCTTCAGGCGGCCAAAGAAACGCGCCTGCAATGACTGTTTCATGCCAGCCTCATCAATACATAATGCCTGCGACATACCCAGATATTTATAGGTTTCGGTTGCAGAGAGTGATCTAAGTTGTGTGAAATCTGAAAGTTCTATACCGTCAGATTCCACACTCCTGCCTCGCCTTACATGCATGACCGCACATTTATCCACACCGAACCCCATCTTAATTGAATTACTAAAGCTTTCAGTTATCTTTAGTAACTCAGTTAATTGGGGGTCAGTGGAGGCAAATATTTTGAGGTCATCCATGAAAAGGAGGTGGGAAATAACTTGACCTCTACTCTGCAATCTATAGCCTAGCCCTGAACTTTCGAGCAAAGTGCTCAGTGGGTTCAGTGCTAGGCAAAACCATAGTGGACTCAAACTGTCGCCTTGGAAAATACCCCGCTTGATCCTTATAGGTACGCCATATCCGCAAGGCTGTCGACACCCTGGATAGCGAAGCACCGTACTCCACTGCCCCATACATGCCTTCAAGAGGGCGCATAGAGTTGCATCAACTTTGTACAACTCCAGCACCCTCAAGAGCCATGTATGTGGCACAGAGTCATAGGCCTTCTTATAGTCTATCCAGCATGTCGCCAGATTCTTTCGACTACGGCGAACCTGTTGGCTTATGGTCATGTCAATAAGGAGTAGCTCTTTAGTACCACGGGCCCCGCTTCTACATCCATTTTGAGATACAGATAAGATGTTATTTCTAAATATATGTGCTTCTAATTTCGTTCTCAAAATGGATGTAAAAACTTTATACATTGTAGGCAGGCAAGTTATAGGCCTATAGTTCGTAGGCTCCGTGGTACTACCAGCCTTAAAGAGCAGATGAGTTACGCCAGTTGTCATAAAAATAGGCAGCGACCCTGAATCCAGAGGTGACTGAAATTGAGAAGCCAAACGAGCATGTGCACTGCGTAGCCATTTTAACCAGAAATTGTGCAGCCCGTCCGGTCCTGCCGATTTCCAGTTGGCTAACTGACGGACTGCACAATATACATCTGTGGTGTCAATGGCTACGGGCTCCATGTGAGGTATTGCCTCACATGATCGTTTAACATCTCTAATCCAGTCATCTTCCGTATGGCTGATGGGAGTCGACCATATGCTGCGCCAAAATTCAATCGTATTCGCATCATCTGGCCGACTTCCATCATCCACACGTGGGTCAGGTCGCTCCCAATTTCTATAAACCAACTTCTCATCTCTTTGGAATGCGCGATTTTGGGAGTATCGGGCTACCCTTTTCTTGTATCGTTTGATACGATTTGCCCATTTGATTATTATTATTATTATGAGAAGGGTAAGGCCATAGTCCACCACGCTGGCCAAGTGCGGGTTGGCAGACTTCACATATCTTTCGAGAACAATAATTATGGAGAACTCTCAGACATGCAGGTTTCCTCACGATGATTTCCTTCACCGTTTAACAAGAGATAATTAACCATTTAATACGCACATAAATCCGAAAAGTCATCGGTGCGCGCCGTGGATTAGAACCCGGGCCCTCTGCGTAGCAATCTATCGGTCTCTCCACTAGACTATCGCTGCTGGGGTGTGTAGTGAGGATTTTTGTAAATTCCCAAATGAAGGGTGTAAAAAATATCCACACGGGTGGAGCTGCTGTGGATGAGGTGTAGCTTACATTTATTTACACGAAGTCGTTGCATTCACTTTAGTTAAGATCCATTACGGACACGTCAGCTTTCTAACAAGAAAACTGCATCATAATCGGTACAACTGTCTAGGAGGTACGATGCCACAGACAGACATACTGATGAACAAACCAACTTACTACATCATCCGGTTGCGTCGGGGGTCAAAAAGTGAAAACAATGTAAAACCAAAAAGTTTCTGCGATGAATTCTGCTGGAAGTTGTTTTGTTCCGAAACATTAGATTATTGATATTATTACAGATATTTGACGAAAATGTAATATGCGGGTGAACAATTCTTAAGTGGCCGAAATTAGTTCCTAACCTTTTATCTCAGTTTTCGATATGTATCTTAATTTACTTACTACTACTACTACTTAATTATGTTTCACTTTTACGTAACCTGTTTTAAAACAATGATTTATTTTTATTTTACGTGTCTTGGGCGAGTGGGTGTTCCTTGTATATCATTTATTATATAATTACCATAGGAATAACGCCTTAAGTGGGGATCATGTCAATCAATTAAGAATATGCCTCCTGTTTCTGTAGTAACTAAAAATACATTGTCTGCTATTGTCAGAACGCTCCATTCAGTATTAGGTACTTGGTATTACGGCATATTATATTTATTCATAAACCTTTTTTGTATCTTTGTGAATCTCTCTAACATAGACTGAGAGCTACTTTGAGCATTACTTTCACATGTATGTGGATAATTAAGGTGATTTTTTAAATTGTTTAGTATGATTACTTTATACAATGAAATGTGTTTAAACACAATCAGTGAGCTCAGTGCCATCGGAGAGACCTATTGCAAGATTGCGGATTAGGGACCGAGTTATTATTACTATTTCGTGCTTTATTCGACCTTTGTTTGCTGTTGTTAGTATTCGACGGACTAGATGAACTAGACTGCGTGTTATGAAATATTCGACACTGATCTTTGATGAACGAAATAAGACTATCTAGTGTAGGTATTTTATTATTGCGTTTTGTCATTTCGAAAGCACGAATTGTTTCAGTGTCAAACTTTTTTAAAGCGAGTTGAAGCAACATAAAGTCGGAAAGATCTTCTAATTTTAAGTTCCTAAGAGAATTAACCGCGGTAACAAAGTTATCTACAAACAGCTGGAAATTCGCGACAGACGCGGCACCGGACACTTAAAGATTTAAAGCTTGATAAAAGTAGGTAGATGCTAGTACGCGAGTGTCTTGATATCTATCAAGTAGTGACTGAAATATGACCTGATAATTCTCAGCACTGGGTGTGACACCTGCAAATACGGACTGGGCCTTCGGTGACAGTTTGCCTATTAAATAGTACAACTTGTCAGCATCTGTCAGAGAACCATTATCGTGCACTGTGGACTTAAAACTCGCATAGAATAACGGCCAATTTCGTATATCTCCGTCAAACGACATAATCTCGATTGGCGGTAATCTCGGCGTGCGAGCCGCTGCAACGGGCTGTGCCGAATATTTACTCCAATTGTGATTGTATTCGTTTAATGATACAATAAAGATCTTCGAATGAGGTGTACGCCTGATAATTCGGTTTTTCATCAGGATTAGTAGAAAGCAATCTTGCGTTATAATCGTCTAACAACTTATGAAAATCTGTTCGAATACTATCTACTGTCATACAATTACTGAGAAATGACTCCCTATTACTATCAGAAGCGGCGGCGGTCTTTGAGCGCTCGTAAATGTTTTGAATACGCTCAAATAAAATATTGCGTTTTGCTTCTAAGATTGTCAGCTCTCTGTCTTCCGACACGCGTGGCTTCTTTTGTTGTGACATGCTTACGTAAGTATAAGCTAATGAGACCGAAACAAAATAAGAATACCTAAAGTACCTATTATTTTACCTAAGTAGGCAACATTTTAAGGCGGTGGAATTAAAAGGTGCTTGAAATATGAGATTTACAAGACAACTATGATAGTTCCAGGAATAATAATTGGGTAAGTAGGTAGCTACATAAAAGTATATTACCTACTGATGCGTGTGGAAATAACCATGTGACGGTTATGTAAATGGACTAGGAGTATAGCTAGGTGCTATAACTGCCTAGGTATAGAGATATAACGAGAAGTTACGTATAAAACGTAAATGAATCCGACTCGTATGGATCAAAAAATGTTTCGGCGAACCGAATGTTCCTAGGCGATTTGGGAAAAGTGGACTGTAAGGATTTGGGTTCTTATCGACTAGGAAACGTAAGGGAGGAAAAAGTGTGTGGGATAGGAGGAATTATAGGATGCGGAAGGATGAGGGCACACCTACCTTGCACATCAGTCTTCTTCTTCTCAAATGGCAGCCTACTGGTGTCTTCGACAATCCTGAAGCTGCGTTGAATCACTCCACTACACTCGCGCGTGGTTTAGTTCTCGTTATATCCCGGGAGCGGTAAAAAAAATATGGCGGTGCGGTTTTGCGGGACGCGTATGCTATATACACCCGTCAGCCGAGTCGTTCTTTCTAGACTGTCTTGTAGGCGTGCCTTGGGAAGGGAGCGAAAGAGACAAAAGGATCGCTCGCATTGGACGAGCAAGCGTGGAACGATTGACGTCGATGTGATTAGTTATCGATAGGAAGGTAGATGGCGCTACCAAGTAGAATACAACGAGCTGATGATGTTGATAAATTTCATCGTTATTCCATCTATTCAGTCCAGTAATTAAGTTGCCGCTAGTTGACAGTACAAAACCAAAATTTGTCAGATAATACATTTAATGGACCAGTGTTATGTCGCGGTGCATAATAAATATAATCATTATTGTCAACTTGTGACGTCGCTGTGACGTCGAGAGGACACCGCCTCCCGGCTGCCTGCATGTTCCGTCCCCACCGCACTGCGAGCCTCTATAAAAGCGGACGCGTTGGCTTCGCGCTTCCTCTTGCGGCGGCTACAGACGAGATAAGTTGACCACCTCTCCTGGACGAACCGGCAGCAGGATTCTCCACAAAAACCCCAACCCCTCGCCGAACTACGCGACCCTGTGTAAATTTTTCTTAATATCACATAAATAGTAATTTTTTTCATTAAAGTAACGCTTGCTAAATGATGTCTAAAATTTATTGGCAATTAAATCAATTTTTATTGTAACATTTAACCACGCTTCTCATTTAGACACACCCTAGTAGGGATATCGTAACAGCACACACCAGAAAGGTCCTTTTTACGTTACAGTGGCGCCCACGGGAATATTATAGGTAGGGTTTTGTTGAGAATCCGCTGCCGGTGAGTCGTTTTTTATTTCTTTGTGTATGTGTGAAATCGTTCCAAACCAGTGTGTAATTATTTTAGTGGCATATATTGTTTCTTTTTGCTTGTTCTATTGTGCTCGGGAAGTCGGTGGTGTTGTGCTGATCACAATAGACATTTTCTCTTTTTGTTCTGTTGTGCTCGGAAGGTCGGTATTGTGTTGAGCCGGTCACAACAGACAAATTTTGTCTTACTACGCTTGGTAAGCATTTCTATGTTATAACTTTTTCTGTTACCGCGTGTGATAATTATTGTGTATCAACCGCATAAGTAACGAGTTATAATCGTTCGACTGCGGCCACGTGTCCTCTAAAGACGCGCTAAGGTCACATTCGTCGATCGCATTCTTTGTATTTTGCGATTTATGACCTCACGTCCACTAACGACGTGCTAAGGTCACCTTGATCGTATTGCTTCGCGATTAACTTTTTTAAATGCCACTAAGGTAATTAAGTGCTACTAGTAATTATTGCTAATTGCTGCTTTGGCTGACTTATGGAACGAATTCACACCCTTCTCTTTCTCACTTCTTTTCATTTTCCTACTATAACCTGCTGCTAGTGATTTTGTACGGCGATATATTTCTATATAGTCGGTATTATTTAATACTTTTACCGCCTACTACGGCGATTATCTTTTAAATTAACTATTTTTCTTACTAAGAAAGTTGCATCTTTATTATACCACGTGTACCTAACATAGTTGGACTGGCTGAGAATGAACGTACCTAAGATGCTATCGTATTACATACTAGATATCTAGCTAGAATTCCGCGTTCATTTATTAATAAAATGTACACGTGTCGCATGCAGGTTGCTCACTAACAATAATTAACGAATTTCATCTTTGTCTATTTGGTATAGAAATACGAATATCATCGTAGAATTATTAGTTGTTCGTTTTGTCAAATATTTATTATGCTACAATCGTTGTTTTTGGTCTTCGATTTTATCTCCTTGTTACTGCCTATCGGTATGTAATTTGCAAATGCATCTATTTATGCATTTACTGTTCATTGTGAACTCAATCATAAAATTCCTGCGTCGCAATTATTGAATTATGTTCTTTTTGTAATGTTTTGTGTCGCTAGGATTGTTCTTTCAATGTCTGGTTTCTATTGAAATATATAAAACATATAATGATAAATAAATGATAAAATTAAACCGTTGACAGCCGGAATAATACTTAATTATCAATATGTAACTTGTTTCCTTTATACAAAATGCGATGCATCTGGTTTTACTAAACCATCTTAAATAGTGCTGGCTATATTGTGTTCTTGTGTTAACGCAAATGTTATTATATCTTACTGAATTTATCAAACTTAATTGAATTGAAACTAACTTTAACTAAAGTGGGTATTTGCACATAAATTAAATCAATAACTTCTATTCTTGACTAACTAAGTGGCTATTTACATATGAATCAAATAAATAATATTTATACCTCTTTAAATAACTAAAGTGGCTGTTTACACGCAAATTAATAAATAATTTCAATACTTAAATAACTAATGTGGGTATTTCTACATAAATCAATAATTTTATACTTTTATAGCTAAAGCAAATTAATTGATTTACATGTTAAAGATAATACCATTTCGTATTTCACCGTCGTTTATTTTAAACCTAAAAGCTGAATAAAATAATTAAATCTTATTCTATTATAGCATAAATGTGTTTATAATCGATTGGGTACAGTTTCATTTACAACAATGTAAGACGCATAGGTATGCGAAGTTATAATTACCTACATAATTATTTGTGAAGGCCAACAATAGTGCTATTGTTTTTGAGTTGGAGCTCACAAGTCACAAGATAACGCATTGTTGTGTTAACGATTTATGTAAACATGCTAACATAAAATGAATAAATGTTTCAGTTATAAATTGTAATATAGTTTATTAAATGTAATATTGTTACAAAGAATCTGTTATTTATCTAACTAATTATCCAACTATCTGATAACTATCCAACTTTCACATAACTATATAAATATCAGATATGTTTCTCTTGGTGATTGCCATATAAAAGATCTTAAATTAACTCACTACAAAGTTTAAGAATGTAACGATTAATGCTCATCACTAATGAACTAATCTCTAAAATAACTTAACACTTCGTTACATATAATATAAAAATCTTTAACTCCTAATTACAGCTAAATCATGTACCCATATATCTTGTTACTTATAGCTTTGGTAATGACTGATCGAAATATAATAAAATATTTTTTTTCCCTTATGGCTCAGTGGCTGAAAGGTTGTTGTCGGATCGGTCTGTGGTTCGATTCTTGATTGTGTTTTTTTTTGTGTTTTTAACTATGGTAGTGTGTACTATGTCGTCGACAGTCTCCTTCGACGATGTACTATACATTACATCTTGCCGTGAATATTTTTTTATGTTTTTGGCTATGGTTGTGTACACTATGTCATCGATTGTCTCCTGCGGTGATGTACTATACATTGCAACCTATTCCGAATTGTGTATTTGCCGTTGTCGATTTGTATCATAATCAGAAACCAGTTATTTGTCCGCGAGAATTGAATGCGGCCGGCGCCAAGCGCGCAGTGATGACTCACGTGTTCACTGGTTCGAACCTTCATTGTTATTCCATTTTAAATGAATACAAATTGTCCTTGCAATATTGCATCTACCTTGTTAATGAGCAATTTGTTTGTGATACTGCCAACTAATCGTATGATTGTTAGTATCGTAATATAGTAAGATCGTAATATTGGTTTACGACTTATACTCTCTCAATTAATTTCACTTCTCGAATATGGGTGGTCAGGTGGTGCCTACCAACATAGACTGGGTGACTATTTGCTATAAAACTCACGTATAATACCTCTTCGCGCGTCGTGTATTATAATGAATGCGACTCGCATCTTGAATGAATGTTGGCTTGTTCATGCATATGATAGTGTGTAGGCCTTTTTGAATGTGATGAATGTCAGGTTATAGGAACGTTCAATGCTTGGTGACGTATGAATGGCCGAGGGTTATACTTGTTTTTTTTCCTCTTTCAGGGTTAATAGTTGCCTTGTATTTAACCTACTGACACCACTACCACTCATCTGTTTCAGGGTCTCCGAATGCAGTTGCCGCCTACCAGCCACAGAATTTTCCCTCTGGGAAAATTCTGGCCTAATGGGGGGAGTGTGTGACGTCGCTGTGACGTCGAGAGGACACCGCCTCCCGACTGCCTGCATGTTCCGTCCCCACCGCACTGCGAGCCTCTATAAAAGCGGACGCGTTGGCTTCGCGCTTCCTCTTGCGGCGGATACAGACGAGATAAGTTGACCACCTCTCCTGGACGAACCGGCAGCAGGATTCTCCACAAAAACCCCAACCCCTCGCCGAACTACGCGACCCTGTGTAAATTTTTCTTAATATCACATAAATAGTAATTTTTTTCATTAAAGTAACGCTTGCTAAATGATGTCTAAAATTTATTGGCAATTAAATCAATTTTTATTGTAACATTTAACCACGCTTCTCATTTAGACACACCCTAGTAGGGATATCGTAACAGCACACACCAGAAAGGTCCTTTTTACGTTGTCCGGATGGGATAATATTGTACCAAGTTCTCGCGTTCGACCGTGCTAGCGATCGGACGTGTTTGTGTGCGCTCTCGCGAGTAATTTCATTGCTCTCGAATTTTCTATTATTTTTCGTTATTTTAATACACGAACAGCTTCGTGTTGTTCGATTTGTGTTGTGAAAGTGTTATTGTTTGTGAAAATTGTGTTTTTCGTGCGTTTTCTGTGGTTTTCACCGTGCCGCGCCCGTGCATGTGCGCGCGCCTGGAGGAGTCACAGTTTGGTGTAAATCGGGTTTGTGGCGTGTCATCCAGGGGCTTACTGCCTTAGGATTGGGACTGCCTACCCAATAGAGGTAAAACAAGGCTTCAGGGTCGCCTGAAACGGTTTTTCGTGGCGTTGTGGCGTGCACATAACCTCAATTTGAGGTTAGGTGCGCGTGCTCTGCTGCGCGGCCGTAGCGGGCGCTCAGTCGCCTTGTTATTTTTTCTACTAAGTACATATAACTATAAATACAAATACCAGTTTGATTTGATAAGCATTCAGCTGAAAAGTAGTGAATAAAGTGAAAAGAAAACCGCGTGGCGAGTGACAGCCGCTGTCAGACGTCGATGTGCGTTGGCGGCTGGTGACGTTTGACACTGACGGCTATCGCGGTGTTGCCAACTATTAAAAATAGCAAAGGGGTTTGACTGGGTTGCCATTAGTCGAAAGTATTGGAACGGTTGCCGATCTATTGATACAGCAGTACTGGACATTGGGTCGCCGCACTTCGGCGGCTGACATCGGTTGTCATCCGTCACCTGTCATCTGTCAGAGGGTGACCGATTGACGTAGTGCATATCGGTATCAAACAGTACTGGACATTGGTCTTTTGGCAACGTCATATACAGTACCGGACATTTGCCTCCGGTCTAATCCTGACAGTGACAGTGTCATCTGTCAGTGTCACTTAGGATCGAGTGACGTGCTGCTCTGGGTTACCAGTGCAAGCACAAAATTTTGGCATTAATTTTTATTGTGTGATTTCGTTATTTCCTTATTTCTTTGTTTTTATCCTTTAAATATTGTGTGTTATTTGTAAGTTTTCCCATCAAAGCAAAAGCTGTGTCGACCGTAACACTGGTTGGTTGTACAGATGGACGAGGACGAGAAGGCTCGCAGGCAGCGAGAGCTGCTAATGGATGAATTTGACCGACGGCAAATGGAAATGGAGGCGCTCAGAGAGTTAATGGACGAATCGTCCAGGGAAGCCGCACCCGCGTCTCCCTTTGAGCCTCGGGTGTCACTGGCCAGAACACCACCGGGAGGTTTTTCGCCGGCTCAGACCGCGGTGGAGGCAGCGGTGGAACTCGGGACGCCGCAGCCGCGACCAGTAGTGTGTTCGCAGCCCGGGAAGCGCCATCTTACGTCGCCTGAGGATGTACAGGAGGCAGTGCGACGGCGAACGGCAACGGCAAAAAAATCTACGGCACCACCATTGGGCGGTATTCTAACCAGTACAACAACCACTGCGGAGCGGACGCCGGCTGGGCCGAGCGCGCCGTCGCAGTCAATGGTCAGTATGGAGAAAGAGGCGCTCATCGAGTCGGTACACTCGGCCGTAAAGGCCATTTCGGCCGTGGCGAATGCCACAAATAAACTTAACATGGGCGACAAAAACGCAATCGCAGGACATGGGCAAGACATTCTGGCGGTGGTAGCGCAGTTGGCGTTGCGTCTTGCCCGCGTGGAGCAGGAGGTGGCGGCTATTAAGCTCCAACAGGCGACAGTTCAACAACAACCGGCAATGACGGCGGCACCACAGGTGCCACTTACGGACTCATCCTGTACCTATGCCAGCAAGCTTAAATTACCGAAAGGTAAGCCTGACATTGCCCTGGAACCGCGCGGCCCGACTGTCCTTTTCTACCCAAACAACGCGCAGATTAAGACCTCCGAAGATACAAAAAAGGAACTGCAGACCACCATTAAACCCGGAGCGCACGGTGTTCAGTGCCAGAGAGTAACGGCGGTCTCGAACGGTGGAGTGGCTGTACAAACACGGTCGGTAGAGGCTGCAAGGAAGCTCAAGGAAGCGGCCCCACCAACCCTGAAAGTTGCGGACCCAAAGGGCAAGAAGCCTTTGGTGGCGATCAGAAATCTGCGGTCGGATCCTTCGTCGGTGGACCTTTTAGAAGACTTGCATCGCATCAACCTGGCGGAGGACCCGAACTGGCCGAAGGATAAGATGCTGTCACAGTGCAGTGTCGCTTTCAAGAAGGGTCGGCGAGAGTCTAACAGGACTACTGTCGTATTAGAATGTACCAAGGCTCTGCGGGATAAGTTGGTAAGCCTTAATCGAGTGTACATAGGATGGGACGAGGCCGAGATAGTTGACTATATTAGGCTGACGTGCTGCACTAAGTGCCAACAGTACGGCCATCCTGAGAAGCATTGTCGGTCGGCCAACACCATCTGCGCGCAATGCGGGGAGGCAGGCCACAGGAAGGACGAGTGCAAGGCGGAGACCACCTGCTGTGCCACCTGCATCAGATTCAAGCGCCCGAATAAGGACGGCCACCGTACGGCTGCGCTCACGTGCCCCGCGCGACAATACGCTGAGCAACAGGCTGCCTACATTAGTTATGCATAATAACGCTCTTCGGATCGGGCAGCTGAACCTCCAAGGCTCAGCTGCGGCGACGACCGAGCTACCCGTTGTGTCGGCGCAATGCGGCCTAGACTTGGTCTTAGTCCAAGAACAATATCACCATGACCAAATAATCCAGTGCGGAGAGAACCCAAAAGCGGGGATCCTGGTAAACAACAACATGCTTGCAGTGACACTGTTAGGACACCTTAGCAACGAATACTGCACGGTCGCTCACGTTGACAATGGGCCTCGCGGCGACGCCCTGTACGTAGTTTCGCTGTATTGCCAATACAGTCATGACGTGGCCAGACATCTAGAGACTCTGACTCGTGCGCTGGATCAGCTGGCTGGGCACAAAATACTGATTGGGATGGACAGTAATGCACACTCACCACTCTGGCACTGCGAGCGGCGACAGTACGAGGGAAGGGGACCCGACACCGACTATAGGAAGTCTCAGGTCGAAAGCCTCATACTTGGTCGAGGCCTCATTATTCACAACAAGCACGGTCAACCACCAACTTTTCACGGACCAAATGGGTATTCTAACGTGGACCTAACCCTCTCTACACGGGGTATCTCGGTGTCAGGGTGGAGTGTGCATGAAGGTGCCAGTATCAGTGACCACCAGCTGATCACGTGGACCATCGACTCCTCTAGACCAAGGGGTAAGGACGAGCTGCCCAACACTGAACCGCGGCGCTTTCGGGACAAGGGGGTGGATTGGGAGCTTTTCTCAGTCACTCTCCAATATAGGCTGGGTAAGCTCCGCACCAGAAGGCCGGCTGAAGCACTAAGCCGTCAGTACACGGACACTCTTGTGGCCACGGCTCAGGACACACTGGGTGAGGCTAGGAAGAAAGTTTCGAAGAAGTACGAGTGGTGGTCTACACAATTGGACGACATGCGGCGCCAGGTATACAACGCCAGGCGTGCGTGGCAGAAGTCACGCCGATTGGGCGGCGTCACGGATAGTCCCCTGCACAATCATCTTCGCAATACACGGCGGGAATACAAAGAAGCTATGAAGGAAGCCGAAATCAAATACTTCCGACAGATCGCTGATTCCGGCAACGAGGACCCGTGGGGCTTGGCATACAGAGCCGCGACGGGCAGACTTAGACCGCCCGCAAAGGTCATGCACGGACTCAAACTCATGGAGGAACATACAGGAACGGCTAGGGAGACGATGTCCGCCCTACTGAATACACTCTGCCCCGATGACGACCCCAGCCGGGACACAGTATACCATCGGCAGGTAAGGATAATGGCGGCGTGCGCCCCCTCGGGAAGCAATAGTGAGCGCCCTACTGAACAGGCACTGAATTACATAATAAACCATCTGCCTAACACCTCCCCTGGTATTGATGGACTAACTGCCAAAATCATAAAACGCGCCTGGAGCGTTAGTAAGGTGGAAACGCTGGCTGTATACTCGGCGTGCATTGAGGAAGGAGTTTTCCCGTCGGTTTGGAAGATCGGACGCCTCGTTGTCCTGCCAAAGGGCAACGACAAGCCGTTGTCTGACCCTAAGGCCTATAGGCCGATTACGTTGTTGTCCATCTTGGGCAAAATCTTGGAGCGGCTAATTATAACCTGCGCCCCTTGCCTGCACCGGAGCATTTCGCCGCTTCAGCATGGCTTTCGGCGTGGAAAGTCTACGGTGACGGCGCTCAACGCAGTGCTGAACCGAGCCACGAGTACCGCCGAAAGCTATGTTCAGCTGGTTCTACTTGACATATCGGGGGCCTTCGACAACGCCTGGTGGCCCATGATACTACTAAAACTCAAAAAGGGTGGCTGTCCACCAAACATATACAAAACAATAATCAGTTATTTCACAGACCGTACTATCGGTATGTTCATGGGTCACCAGGTGGTGTGGAAGAGATCCACTATGGGTTGCCCACAAGGCTCGGTGCTGGGACCAACGCTCTGGAACGTCCTGCTCGACGACGTTCTACGACTGCCGATGCCGGGGGGTGTGCACATGGTAGCATATGCCGACGACCTCACCATGGTTATTGAAGCCTCATCCAGGGCGGCCATAGAGCGGAACGCCGCGTTCTCACTCCGGGCAGTGAGTGAATGGGGGCAGAGAAACCGAC
Source organism: Euclidia mi (assembly GCA_944739405.2). Classification (NCBI taxonomy): domain Eukaryota; kingdom Metazoa; phylum Arthropoda; class Insecta; order Lepidoptera; family Erebidae; genus Euclidia; species Euclidia mi. The sequence continues at coordinate 19,785,777 of OX123182.2, read as the reverse complement.
TCGCCTTCTCTGCCGGAAAATCTAAAACCTTAACGATAAAGGGCAAGTTCAAGCGCCCTCCTACGGTCCGCATGGATGGGGCTTCAGTAGCACGGGTGAGTAGTGCGAGTCTGCTGGGCGTGGAAATTGACGAGGCTAGCTCCTACGTGCCGCATGCGAAATTAGCCGGCTCCCGTGCCGTGAACGCCTTCGGGAAGATGTCGAGGATCTCGGCATCGACCTGGGGCACTAAATATAAGGCCTTAAAAATGTTGTACATGGGTACATATGTGGCTATTATGACATACGCTGCGGCCGTATGGTGGCGACGCTCGTCACACTACACTGTTAAAGCGGCGCTGCTGCGTGCGCAGCGTCCGGCGTTGGTTCTGTTGACGAAGGCCTACAGGTCCGTCAGTACCGCGGCGCTGCCCGTGCTCGCCGCAGTGCTCCCGGCGGACCTGGAGGTCGTTCGTGCTGGGCGCCTCGCGCAGGACGGTCTAGGGTTGGTCGGCAAGGAGCGCAGGGTTCTGAAAAGGGAGTTGACTGAGCTTGTCGTTGCTCAGTGGCAGGCGCGATGGTCGTCCGAGGACAAGGGAGCCGAGCTCCGGCAGTTCTTTCCCCATGTAGGGGATAGGCTTTCCCAGGGGTGGGTCGAGCCTGATTATATCACCTCACAGGTGCTCACAGGCCATGGATGCTTCCGCAAACGCCTGTTTGACATGCGGCTAGGTGACAGCCCGGAGTGCTATTGTGGCTCGCCGGAGGAAGACAGGAATCACATTTTGTGGGAGTGCCCTCTATACGCGGAAGAGCGTAACAGGATGCTGGACGGATGGTTGCGGGAGTCTGCGGGCCCAGTATGGTATCAAGACCTAGTAGGCAGTACGGAGGGTTTTGGCAGATTGCGCGCGTTCGCGCACTCTTGGCACAAAAAGCGTAGAGAGCTGGAAAGATAACTTGCCTGCGCGAACGCGAAGTGCCGTTTTATGTGGTGTGCTGCCCCAATAGGGGAGAATGCATAAAGAACAGGGACAGGATAAAGAATTTGTAGGGAGTCAAGAACGAGCGCGCGGGAAAGAGCAGACGCAAGTACTGCGCGCTCCTCCCATGATTCGGCCCGTATGCCGCAAGGCGGGTAGGGCCATGAGGAGGTGGTGGGAAGTGTACCAAGTTCTCGTTGTAATTACCGAAACTTAGTTAAGAGTATAGTGAGAATGGACTGTAGAGAGACTTGTTAGCTTCTGTTAGTCCTGTGAACTTCGAAAACTTTTTAAATTACTCTGAAATAATCACATTCAAGTCTTTTGAAATTCATAGAATAATTAATATAACTTTTATTTTAAATTTAATTTACTGGGTTGCTGTACGTACATTTTACAGCTGTTTATATCCGAATATTTATCCAGCCGTATTCTCACTACGCTGAAGTGGCGTTTGATGCACCAGTAAATAAATAAGATCTTGCCGTTGTAAAAATTAGTAGTTCGTTCTAAACTGGCATCGATTATCTAGAAATATATGTATGTTTAGCTGGTTTTCCTAAGTGTATTCATCGTCCTCCTAGAGTTATCCCAGTTTCAACCCGAGGTCCGCTTTCTAGTCTAAATGGATTTGGCTGAATATTAGCTTTTCCACGGAGCGACTGCCTGTCTGACTTTCGCAACCCGAAGGGATAGCGGTATTCCATGGTTTAGACTAGGGTCAGTTTATTTTAGAGGTACTGACGACTGTCGAAGATCTTCATGACAACCGGGACCGACGGCTTAACGTACTCGCCGAAGCACGGGACAAGCGATAATTAACAATTCAATACGCACATAACTCCGAAAAGTCAGTGGTGCGCGCCGTGGATTCGAACCCGATACCCTCTGCATCGCTGCCTAACTAAAGGTTTTTCGAACGAAGTGTTTTATTACGTCCATTTGCGTAACCAGGTTCATTGAGGCGCAGTCACAAAGGCTGGTCAAAGGATCATCTATTATTATGACTGCACGGTTGGCGTAGTGTTTTAAGCAGCCGCTTCGACACTTGACACTGCGTCGAGTATTGTGGTTACGATTCCCACATGAGACAACATTTTCTGTGATCTATAAATTGTTGTTTTGAGTTTGGGTGTTCATTGTGTCCATAGATTGTATGTTTGTGAAGTTCCCCGCGAAACCGGATTTATTCCTAAAGCGTCTTTTTGGAAGAAAAATAAGTTAGCGGAGTACTATAAACTCGTGTGTAGATGTGATTTCTTTATGATATCAAATGTTGTTCCTTGATTTTTATTGCTTAAATAACAGTGCCAACAACTTTAGCAACAGTATAACCTAATTCTTTTACAGACTCCTTTGCCAATCAAACCCCGTACCTAAAATATTTTCAACCAGTAATAATTTCAATGTGACCCGTAACAAGTATCCGTGTATGACAACGTTGTTTCACGGTTCACAAGTACTCAAACAAGTTTATAAATGGTAACGCACTGTGATCATAGACCGGGACAATATTCAAACAATGTTTACTCAAAAGATTGCTTGGGAACGATAGTTTTATGAATTTCTGAAATTTAATTTGATATGACAAAACAATATGTTTTCTAGATATATAGTCTTAAGACTCAGATAAATTATTGTTTGTTTTGCTTATTGTATTTATTCAGGTAAACTAGCGGTAACGGCACAAAATAAATCGGATTGTTGATGAAAGAAATGAAGATTACCGTATTTAGGCTCAAACGGTTATTCTTGCACTGGCGAGTGGTGTACTGTAATTATAGTGTTCATCATACTGCCTTTCGACATCCACTACTGGGTATGCTCAGAGGCCTATGGGCATCTCTCATGTAAGTGGATGGAAGGCTATGGTCTACTGTACCACGCTGGATAGACGGGCTAGTAATCACTACGAAAGTCTTAATAAACTACAGGACTAAACAAACAGGTACTAGTATAACATATTACCTGTTATTATGTATGTAAGCCACCAAGCAAATGTTCTGTCGGTCAAACGCCAAACTATTGCTTATGCCAATTATTTTTTTACAGTCGGCAGTATTTTGAATATCCTTTTTGAAAACAACGCCCACTCTTCTTACTTTAGAGCCACCACAGACTAGCTTCTTTTAGCATCGGCCACCGGCGACTCGGTCGCTTTTCTGCATCAAGATGCAGCGTCCAAATTCTTACACCGCACACTGGAAGATGCCGATCGCTGCAACTTGTCACTTAAAATAATAACGTAGGTGTCATACATTAGTAACGTGATTTATGTCTTGCAAATTTTAAACTTACTCAGTGATGATGATAAGTGGTTAGGTTAAAGGCTAAACGCATTCTTTATAAAAAAAAATTATAGATAATATATTAACCAAAAAAGACATTGCGAACCATATCGACATGATGTCGAAATTGAAACTAAAATAAAATTTATTATACTCATTATTGTTGAGATTTATTTATTAATTGAGAGATGTAGTACTCAAGGACTCGAGGGAATGCAAGGTAGGGCAATGATGTCATAGATAGAGCGAAGTGCAGGAGAAAATAAAGAAAGCTTACCCCAATACCACGTGGGATATATAGCTAGGAAGAGAGAGAGGGAGCGAGATACTCATTATTCTCTTCATCTCTTGCCCTGGTTTCAATTTGTTAGGGTCGGCGCTGTATTTCTTCTCCTCCATACTTCTCTGTCACCAGTCATTCGATAATTTCCCTCTATTTCTTACATTTTATGTTAATTGTCATCTCTTCGCATAAGATGTTATGGGCGCTACTTGCAGACTACTTTTTTTTTTTTTTTTAAAGACAACTCCCGCATTAGGACTAAATCCTGTGTCGCGGGGGACTTTACAAACATGCAACTAACGGACACAATGAACACCCAGACTCGAGACAACAATTTGTGAATTACAGAAAGTGTTGCCTCGTGTGGGAATCGAACCCACAACACTCGGCGCAGTGAGGCGGCTGCTTAAACCCCTACGCCAACCGTGCAGTCTTTGATATGTAAACATGTATACTGAACATGTGTAATTCACAAATTTTTGTTTCGAGTCATAAAAGGATGCGGAGAGTGAAGATCGCTTGATTGAATCACATTAATAATATAATAATATTCTACTATATTCACACAAGACCATCTACTCCCAAACTAAGCAGAAAAAAAAACAACATTAAAACTTGTCTCAGAATACAGCGATCATGAATCCGTTATGGAAATGAATGCAAACCTAACATAAATGCACCAATTTTGTATCCGTCTAGCCTTTTCATATTTGCTGCAGGGTGCGCTCCTCCACGGCGTCGGCATAGTCTGTTATGCCGACGATACGTTGGTCACGGCCAAGGGTACGACGCACCGGGCGGCGGCCATACTGGCGACGGCTGGGGTCGCACACATAATGAGTCGCATCCGGCAGTTGGGCCTTGAGGTGGCCCTGTCGAAATCCGAGGCCATTTCGTTTCATGGGCCTCGGAACAGGCCAAGTGCAGGGGCCAACATAATGGTAGGAGGGGTTCGCATCGGCGTCGGGACGAGCTTGAAATCCCTCGGGCTCGTTCTCGATAGCCGATGGGACTTTCACCGGCATTTTGAGCGTTTGGCGCCTAGACTCCTGGGGGCGGCGGCCGCCTTGTCGAGGCTGCTGCCAAACCTACGGGGGCCGAACGCCTCTTGCCGGAGGCTCTATGAGGGAGTCGTGCGGTCGATGGCCCTATACGGATGTCCCATCTGGGCCGAGAACCTGACGGCCCACAACGTTTGGGCACTTCGCGCACCGCATCGCGCCATGGCCGTCAGGATAATTTGTGGCTACCGCACGGTCTCCTTCGGAGCCGCGACTCTCCTCGCCGGATGTGCGCCCTGGAACGTACAGGCCGGGCTGCTTGCGTTGCTTTATAAGTGGCGCCGCAAGGTCCGGTCACTAGGCGGAGAACCCGCGCCTCGCGAGATTGAGGCGTGAAAGGCGAAACTCCGACAGGTCCTAGTGGCGGAATGGCGACAGCGACTCACGCACTCCAGCGCGGAACTTCGCTGCATTGAGGCAGTGAGGCCCGTACTCGACGAGTGGTTTGAGAGACGACACGGCGCCCTCACCTTCCGGTTGACACAAGTGATAACCGGTCATGGTTGTTTCGGCCGGTTCCTGCACCGCATTGGCCGGGAGGAGACGCCCGGATGTCACCACTGCGGAGATCGCCGTGACCCAGTAGAGGACACGGCGCTGCACACCTTGGCGAAATGCCCTGCTTGGGCATCGCAGCGCCGAGACATAGTCGCGGCTATAGGAGTGGTCGAACTCTGGTTTCGGACCTTGATTCGTTCCATGGTTCGGAGCGAGATGTGTTGGGACGCCGCCGCCTCCTTTTGTGAGATGGTGATGTCGATCAAGGAGGCGACGGAGCGGGATAGGGAGCCCACGCAACCTGTCTCCACCCGCAGAACCGGGCGCCGTCGCCGGAGGGCATTCAACGATCTCCGGCCACCGTGAGTACACGCCTGCGGACGGCGCGTGGCGGGCCTGTTATACCACCCCTCGTCCGCGAGGCCCGAGAGGCGGCGCACGTGTTCCGCGTGCGCCTCTCGTAGCGTTAGTAGAGTACGTCGGTTTTTTCCGCTTGTAGTATGAAAGAGGATGTATGAGGAGAAGTATGATGGATGCATGCGAGGGACGGGGCCCGCTTGCGCGGAACAGCTCAGGCGGGGTCGCGGCAGTAATGCTAACGTAGATCCCGTGACCCCGCCATTCAATGGGATCGGATAGAGGAACACCATGGTGGTTTTAGTGGGTAGTCCCAGCGAATCTCGTCGGGGAGTCTCCACACTCTCCCTAGACTGAGCCCCTTTAGGGGCCCAGCCTGGGGGGGTCAGCCCGTAAATTGTTTGGTTTCCACCATGAGTCAAAAAAAAAAGCCTAGTCTAACTAGAATATTCAATCATATCATACATACAGGTCACTGGTTGAATTAGTTAATGTGAGTCAACTAAGTAGATGATCTACTAGCCTGTAGATTGAGTATCAGGTACCTAATAATTAAAAATCCTCCTTTAAAACACTGCAGTATTCTGTAATCTTAATATATAAAATCCTTGCGTTACTGACTGACTGACAGACACGCTACACCCGAAACTATTGGGCGCAGGAAGCTGAAATTTGGCATGTATGTTCCTTGGGGACCGTAGGGGTGCACTAAGAAGGGATTTCTCGAAATTCCTACGGGATCGGCCAAAATGGGTAAATTAAAAAAAATGCAGGGGTAGCTGCTGGCGTCGACTAGTTAAGTGATATATTGTAGAACTATTGATATATTTGGTGTACAATCAGATTTTTTGTGAAAGAATAAATGATTTTTAGCGCAACGCACTTCAGTGTTACTTAAGATTTAACTAAAAATATCCCCATGTAAACTACAAAAATAATTTATTTTGTATAGGTTGTTCAGCTTTTTATAGCTGTTGGGGGTGATTTTACCCCAAAGTCTTGTTTATTATTCTGTAACCGAAAATAATTACTTTAGGGTTAGACTAGTGACTGGCTTAAACAGAATAAATTTCGATAAAATTATGTTGGCTAATAAATATGTAGAATAGACATGAATGACATTTTCCGATCTAAGTTTTTATTATGGCAGTTATACTCAAACAAATACTCGAAATATCTACCGAGCTGAATTCGGTATTTTTTGCCTACGTCCCGCAACCAGTTCACGTATTACATTCGGAGAGCATCATCTATTACTTCATACATTAACATTAGTACGAAGAAATGAATGCAATACTGTCCATGTCATCTATTGTCTAAGGTATAAAATGTCTATTAATAATAGGACATGATTTAACATTATTGTAACAAACATCATATAGTTAAACTGGTATATTTATTTTTTTGCTGGCAACCTATATTACCGATATTGTTTTGAAATATTGAAGAAATAAATCAATTTATCGATATTTGAATCAACCGATCAGCAACAAAACACTACAGCACTACGGTCGCCGGGTTCGAATGCAGAGAGTCGCTAAAACGCGATGCTGCATCGATACAGTTGCAAAAACGCCAGTCGCCGATGCTAAAAGAAGCTAGTCTGCGGGAGCCCTTAGTGATGAATCTTGTATTGTGAGAGCTTAACAAAAACCCATGTGATATCCGGAATGAAAACAACCATTTGGGGATCGCATAAAGTGAAAAAGTTTTCCCCGTGTGAAATCGAACCTACACAAATGGCAAAGCTACTACACGTATGGGGTAATGGTTTATCGTAGATACATTTATTTATACGAGATAAAAGCCATATCAATTTTATATTAGAATATGTCTTTGGCTTATTTGCTATCAAAGACGCTACAACATTACAAGACAAGTATTTTTCTATTATTTTGATGACATCGCAATTTTCAGGTCGATATTCAAAATTTTTGTGTCCTTAAAACTTTTCTCAGCACAAACATCCAAGAATACGTATCCCATAACACTACAAACCTAAATATGTACTACATATTTGAATACAATCCGCGAGGCAGCGATAACTTGAACTAAGGTTCCGTAAGAGAAGTCCATCTATTAACTATTCAAAGGCTTTAAATAGAATCGAAAACGTGCCAACTCGCTGTATCCTGACCGGCAGACGATTCGAGGTGTCATATTATATTAATGCCGGTGGACGTATTTTGAAAGATAAACACAAGAAAGCTGGTGAGACGGGTGAGAACTATATTATAAGAAGGTTGGGTTTGGGTTGACAAAAATTTTACATTGAGATAAATAGGTTCCCGGCGATGTCACGGCGAAGTAACGAAAAGTCTGCAAACTGCGCAATGCAATCGTTGCATGATCATGTCACTACGGGACGTCGAGAAAACCGCGGTTGTTTTAGTAAGAGTCCCGAACGCCGCCAGGGTTGAGCCTCATACACCTACTGCGGCAGCCCCAACTCGATCAACCACATTTCGAGTGGCGAAGGGAATAAGGCGCTATTTGGGATTCCGCCGATAAACCAAAAAAGATATACATAAGTTAAAACTGTATACTTTTCTCTGGGAATAACAAATAATTATGAAAACCGTAACTGAAAGTGTTTATTTGGGATACATACCACTTACATAGTCGTGGGTTACATGCGTGACTGTGGTGCTTGCTACTCTCTCCAAATATCAGAATCTCGACACATTCACCTAGTTTAAATAACCGCTATATTATAATAGTTAGTCGTTATGCATACGATTTTGAATCAATAAAAGCAAATTAAAATCGGAAAAGAGAGCTACAATATTCTCTCTCCCTCTCTCTCTCTCTCTCTCTCTCTCTCTCTCTCTCTCTCTCTCGTGTATCCTTTCCTTTTATTTTTTTATTTTCTTTTTTTTATTTACTTGGTGATGTTTCTAAATAAATCATATATTTTTATTTATTTATTAAAGAACAGAAAGTAAAATAGCTACAATTATGTTATCCCTAAATTGTGTTTTAAAAATGTAAAAGTGAAATGCAATATCTAAGAAGTAATATCAGCCATTTTTATCTTTTACATTTTAAAACGACGCTTTTTTTATTTAGCAAAATATTTCATTCTATCTATCTATCTATAACGTCACGCCTGTCTCCCATTGGGGTAGGCAGAGACTATGGAACGCCACATGCTTCGGTTCAAACATACCTCTTTCGCTTCGTCGACATTCATTAACCTCGTCATGCATGCGCGTCGGTTATAGGTACTTTTTATTTTGCCCTTTATCAGTAGATCACCTATTTGGTCGGCGTACGTCCGCTTAGGGCGTACCCTACCGACATTTCAATTTATTCTCGCACGATACACTCCTTTCGTATTTCTTCTTTCATCCATCCGCTCCAGATGTTCAAACCAACGTAACATTCCTTTTTCAATTTTTGTCACTACATCTTCTTTTAGACCACACTTTTCCCGTATCACACTGTTACGCACTTTATCTTTCAAACTTATTCCGCACATACTCCTTAAAGCTCTCATCTCCACAGGATTGATTCTACTTTCATGCTTCGTCTGTCATACCCATGATTCGCTACCATACATCAGTGTTGGCGCCAAAACTCCCTGCAGTACAGCAAGACGAGCCTTACTTGGTATAATTTCGCTACTGATGATGGACCGTAAGGAGCCATTCACACTATTTCCTGCTTTCACTCTCAACATCTCCCTCACATTTACCATCTCTCGTAAACAAAGACCCTAAATACACAAACTCATTCACTTGTTCCACTTTTTCATCTCCTATCATTATGTTACATTTAGTTATACTGTCTTCCCTCTCTATGACCATGACCTTAGTCTTGCTTACATTCGCTTTCATGCCCTTCTTCTTATACGCCTCATTCATTACGGTGACCATCTGCTGTAAATCAGACGCTGACGACGCAAAAAGAACCTGATCGTCAGCGTAGAGCAGGGTCTTAAACACAGATTCACCCATTCTTGATACACATTCAGACCCTTTCAGATCGGTCAAACAACTGTCCATGAATAGATTGAACAGCCAAGGAGACGCTACACATCCCTGTCTAACACCACGATCAATGTTAAACCTGTCCGTGTAGGCCCCGTTTATTCTGACACAGGCACTTGAATCCTTATATAAGGATTCAAGCGCCCGTATCAGACTGCTGCTCACTCCATACACAGAAAGTGTTGACCAAAGTTCTCAGTTGCTCACCACTCGATCGTAAGCCTTTTCCAGGTCAATAAAGGCGCAGAAAACCTTCTGGTGTTTACTTAAGGTTTTCTCTGAAATGCACCTTAAGGAAAAGATTTGATCCGTACATCCCATTCCCTTTCTGAATCCCGCTTGCACATCCCAAATTTTACTAACAGTTTCAGAGATCACTCTTTCAATCAGTATCTTTGCATACAATTTGCCAACAACACTCAGGAGGCTTATACCGCGATAATTTTTGCATTCCTGCTGTGACCCTTTTCCCTTGTACAGTGGCACAATTACGGCCTTGTTCCAGTCACCTGGTACACGACCGGACCGCCAACATTTATTGAAAAATAGGTACAGTAGGCGTAGGTGACGCCTTCGCCTACCTTGAGCATTTCAGCAGATATTCTGTCATATCCCGCAGCTTTACCCGCTTTCAAACTTTTCATTGCATACCGTATCTCTTCCATACTTATATTACTTGCACAATTATCTTCCTCATTCGCTACTATATTCCTAGTGTCACTTTCTCCTCGTTCAAATAAATTCTCAAAATACACCTTCCACTGATCCAAAACTTCCCCATGCTCTCTTATAATATTTCCATTTACATCCCTTATCACACCAACTTTTGAGTCACCTGCTTTGCCTCGGGCTGTTCTAACCAAGTGCCAGATAATATTTCATTATCAATATTTAATCACTTATCTCTTTGCGTTGCTCTTGTGCGTACATTGCGCGTACATTCAAATATCTGCTCTTGTACTAACTTTATCTTCAGGTTCGACTTCGAATACAATTATAAGAACGCTACATTAATATCCAATGTTTATCTCTCTTCTATCTAGTTTCGACGTTCAAAATAAACCGTCGTTTAATTAATTTAATTATTACTTGGAAGAGCCTTAAAGTTTTCTTTCTTATTAATGGTTTTTGTTTACTTAGATACGTCACTCAAGCTTAAGTTAATGTATCTTTAATTTTAATTATGGGTTTTATTTTAGGCAATAAATATTGTCATCGTTTTTGTTGTTTCTGGCTTTAGGTAAGCTTTTATTTGTATATTCTATTTAAGAACTACAAAAGCTATACTACTATAATAATAGCTGGAAGAAAAATATGTTCTAGCAGAATATACTAAGCAGAAGAGCATACAAATTATCTAAGTTACGTCACCACAGCTCTGCTAGTGGGGCCTATTCCCATACTGGACAACTGCTTTTTTTCTAAATCTGCTCTTTGTAGCAATGTTTTATGTTTGATGTTAAGAGGAAGAAAATTCAGAGAAGCTTTCGGAATACTTCTTGTCCATCAAAGGCAATTTCGTGAGTAATCAAAATGTCTTCAAGTTCTTTTAGGCAAGAAAACTGCCACAATTGAAATCAAAATCATGTTCAGTATACCTAAAAGCGATATCGAAACTATCTCGCCCAAGACGTCCAGAATACGTAAACACATGTTACATTATGAAGGTAGGTAACCAACCTCGGTTAGCAATAAATTTAAAAATGTATGCCGGGACGTCGTGCATGCCGGTATTTTATTACGTAGAACCCAATTCAACGGATGTATGGAGAAGATTTTCATCTTAACAACTTTTCGTGTTTAAAGTTTGGAGGCAAGTAGTGGTTTTGAAAGAAAATTGGTTTGGATGAAGTAAATGTGTTTGTAACCCTTTTGTTAAGTCAGTATTGTTCATAGTTACCTTATCGAGTGAAATTGGGAAATCGAAAATTGCATTGGCTATGTTGCTGTGCCGTTTGTAATGGATAAGTATTTATTTTATTTTTTATATAAATAATGTCGATATAAGTATATGTTTATGATAAGAACTGTTGAACAATCATACATTTTAAATAATATAACAGTTAAAGTCATAGATAGTGGAAAATATAATTAGAAGATTAATTGACCAGAAATAAAACCAATTAAAATGTAAAAGGTTAAATCTCGGCCAAATAAATATTAATACATAAATGATATAAAAATAAAATTCCATTAATAACTATTCCCTTTCATTTTCGGTTTCATTACGGTAAAACATGACAACTACAGGTATCTTGACAAAGAAATGTGCAGTGAAGTACAGTTATCTTTTACTTTATAGTTTTTCTTTGCAATCCTTGAGATTTTAATCAGCCCAGACATTTACGTACAGCATTAGATTGTTAATATTTCTGGTTCCGGGGATTTGCATAAATACTGCTTACTATTTGCCCGCATTTTATAGGTCCAGTTTTGAAAATAGCGGTTTTCCAACAAACTTTCAACCCCAATGTTACCGCCTTAGGGGAGAATACTTAAAAAAAACTTGATTAGTGGATGCCTACATCATAAAAACCCTGTGGCCAAATATCATGTTCAGACGGTTTGGGTCTGCGCTGATATGCCAGTCAGGACGTATATATTTTGACAATAGTTTGTACTAATTCCGTGTATGTATTTCGGCATTGACTACATCAGCTTGTGATTGATGAAGTAAATTTTCTTTATGTGACTCTTATCTCATCCTAATGAGGGCAAGAGCTGATGATGATGATGACTCTTATTTAGACTTGTATTTAGAGTCTTTTATAATATATACGCTACTACGTGGAGGAACTTTGGTGCAAGCCCACCCTGCGATGCACAGCACTAAATCTTTGAAGTTATAATTATGCGTAATTGTTAATTAATAATAATAAATAAAACCATTTATTGTCAGGTAGAAAAACCCATAGATACACACAACCTTAAAGTCTAACATAAATACAAAAAAAAATATAATTATTAAACGAAATGCATGTTGTTGTTTACACTATTTTCATGTTAGGCTGCGTGTTATTTCGTAACCTACCATGAAAACGCCGATATATAACACCCTTCGGCCAAAACTCTTCCTTTAAGAAAGTCTCAAGTTGTTGAGTCGGCACCCGAACCACGTACGACTTGAAGTTCGTATTATGGCGAGACTCCAATCTCTCGACTCTCAAGGTCCAGTTGGTCTTCGTGCGTAGGTACACCACCTCCTCGTCCTTGGTAGAGTGATGCAGTCGGGACACGTACATCAGTGTGGTTGGTTCTGCGGGACGCAGCAGCATTTTAGGTCCTGCTAATCCAGTACCACAAAGATTTCGACTAGTAGGCTTCTTCTTCTTCTTCCTCTCAACCTTGATGAAGCCCTCCTTGTCGCACGTTTCCTTTTCGGGGACTCTCAGTTCCACGACCTTGTGATGGGGGAGTTCACGATGCTCCTGTTTACCCCTTTTATTCACCTGCCGATTTTGCCTCGTTTTGCACTCGGCAGTAACATCGGCATAGGCACGTTTGGTGTTTGACGTAACCACATTCGTCATCACCTTGACAGGTGTCGACGACCCGAGGTCAGCAACAGTACATGAGGCGCGTGCATTACCACCGGCAGGCGATGCAAGCAAATTCGCTGACTCGAAACTGCCGATCGATGCATTTTGAGCCCCGCGTTGTGTGTTGACGTTAGCGTTGGGTGAGCTATTTATAGAAATAGCGTTACGTAATAACACTTTATCTGCACGTAGCTAACTTATGATGCCGTCCGACTTCTCTAACTTGGACTGCACCTCGGCCAGGATTTTAGAAATGTTATGTCCTTCAACAGCCTGGTTACGCCGACGTGGTCGAATGTGACGGGCGGCAACTTATGCAGATTAATATATTATATAATTACCGCTTGCAAACGGTAAAGGAAAACTTCGTGAGGAAACTTATATGTCTGAGATTACTCTATAATATTCTTGGAAGACACGTGAAGTATGCTAACGTGCAATCAATTTTGGTCACCATGTTGAACACAGACTTAGACTTCACAATGAAGTGAGACCAGTGGGAAAGTTTATATATTTATGTATATGGCTGATGACGATAAAGGGCAATTCATATTTGCAAGTATATTAGTATAAAATTTGACAGACATGGAAACAAGCAACTTCTTATTACCTTCCACGTAACCGAAACCTTGTAGCGTTTGGCCTAATCGCGTTTATTTGCTTACCCTTACACTTTTTAAATACATGTTTACTTTAGCAAGATCGGGTTTACTCTTGAAACGACTAAGCGCTTTGTCCAAAAGGGCTTAGCTAATATTGACACAATGTCTCCAAAGAATACACTGGGTTGGGAAAACTTTCAACGGAAATGATAGTACGTATAACTGGTCACTATGTCATCACACCGTGGGTATACGGTACAAGTGCAGAATACTTATGGAACGAAATGTAGTTTGAACAAAAACAATGTTTTCCGAGCTCGAAACTTCCTTGGATTATTCTTTCAAAATTTCGTCAATCCGTTACTTTAATGTTTACCAAATCTGTAGTGATAACAATAAAAGAACTCTTTGTATTTTTACCTCAAAATCGGCGCTGAGTTGGTGGCTTACAATGAATTTTATTGCGCGCTAATTTAACCTCTGACAGTACATAACGCATTGACTGTGGTCAGGTAGAAGCAAGTCATCCGTGCAGATTTTATTTACACCGCGGTAAATTCACTTTACTTGTTACTACTTTTTTAATTCAGGTGGCTCAGTATCAGTCCATGTGTGGAGAGCCTTTGGAGAGGCCTATGTCCAGCAGTGGACGTCTTTCGGCTGATATGATGATGTCTTTTTAAAGCTTTTCTTTTCAAAATACTTAGGGATTAAAACGGCAAACCAAAGAGATGCCCTTATGGTACCACTTTTATGTGATAGACATAAAAGTGGTCCTCCATCCAATGATGGAGAATTTAAAAAAAAAAATGCCTTTCTACCGTTTACATGTCCCACTGAGCCACGTCAAACGCCTAGCCTAAATAGAAAGCTCCACATTCGCCGCAGAGGCCTATACCAACAACCCCAATGGCGTTATTATTAAAACTTGGTGGCCCACACTCACCCATCTACACAAACTCATTAACACCACAGGACACACATTTGCACTCACACAGCTACTCACTGCACAAGCATATCACAAACAGTATTTACACCGCTTCCACATAACCGACACTGACACATGTCCCTGCGACAACACTACCAAACAAATATTCATACATTTTTTGACACAATACCCAAAATACACACTCATACGGCTACACCATGAACATTACTGCCACTTTAAGCAAGTTATACCATATGACCCAGACTCTATACTCACAGATGCAACTGCCACTAACACATTCATGACACACCTAACGCACATCGTCGACACACTCAAACTTTTCAACAACACGTAACCACGCATACACACAAACAATAAAACCGACTCTGGCTCTTATGTGAAGACAACTCTACAAGAAAGGTCAGATTGTATTACTTCACAATGTGTCATTATTCGGTTCCAGTATTTCTTGTAGTAAATTGATTTGATTAGATGGCTGTAAGTAGTAAGAGGTGGTGTTAAGGTTAAAAAGGATAATAGGATAGAAGCCTTTGAATAGGATTTGTCGAAGATATTGGAATGGAGAAATTATGTAGCCTTCGAGATATTTTAAGGTTGGTCGCCAGTTTTGTCTCCATCAATTGGTAAGGCCGTATTTAACACATATTTAACAAGATTGTCTGTTAGCTTTAGTAGTGTCTGAGAATGCTAATCTAAGAAATATGTTAGGTGTTTAACATATGTCGGAGATTGGAAAACGGAACGTCAAATCTTAATAGATTTGGGCGCATTCGGATACGTTAGTTGGCAACACTGAGGTCGGCAGTTGACAGTTGTCAATGTCATTTGATGTTTTTTATAAGCGATTGTGGAGCTGTCAACGGACACTTTAGCGACAGACACAGCGGAGGAAATAAGTGTGGCTTACCTACGATCGACTTCGCCGCGTTTCCAAAAGTTATCCATCCGAGCCACGTGTGCATATTAAGATTGTGAAGATACTGTATTTTGTGTCCTCGAATAAACAGTGTGTTTAACTGTGTGTATTAATTGCAAAGAGAACCAGCTGTGCCCACCTAGAACTGTGAAGCGTTGATACCGGCCAAAATGAAGATACCCTTTTGTCATCAGAAGTTCAATTTGAACACGTGGGTCGTTGTGGTCGTATCCCACAACGACCCATGTGTTCAAATTGAAGACGCTAGTAACGAAAAATAGCTGGGCCTGTTGGAACTACAAAATCGCAATTTTCTGACGCTGATCCAAGCCATGAAAATACCTACTACATCGTCGCATGGCCTTTGTTTACCGGACTTCGATCCTATGCAACAAGATGTCGATGCACGTGCTTTGGTGACGACTGCAGACATGTGATTGGACGATCAAGATCCGCATTGCGCTCCGCTTATGGTCGCACTAAGCCGGGCCTTGAAGGGAGGAGCTTCGACCTGGCTATCTACCGTGCAGTTTCCTGGGATGGACCTGTTCAATGAAGTGTGCCCACAAGGCGCAAGCGAAGGCGGCTGCTAACGCCGCTATGTTAGTAAATCAGCTGGGCTTTCAACTGCAACTGTGGTGAGCATATTTTGTCTGATTTTTTTTGGTACTGCAAATTTTATTTAGTTACGGTAGTTGTAAAACATTCTTGGTTAGTAGAATACTGCTACGCGGAGAATACTGCTAACCTTGGAAATATCATAATCGTTGTGGTGATGTCGCCATCACATCGTACCGAGTGTTGTGGGTTCGATTCCTGTACGAGACACTGAGCTGTGGAACTGTTTGACTTTTACGGTGTCGTGTTTCCCATAGCATGATCTCATGAATAACCTTTTTTTTAATAGCTAACAGAAGAAAAAGACAAAAAAAATGTGGGTAGTGCAGAACGATTTAATTGCGACCTTTACTGTATTTTATGTTTGCGTATGGTTGTCTGTTTGAATTTGATACGCCGGTTAAAAAGAAAGCGATTATTTTTATTTCTTCATGCGAGGGTGGCTCGCACTCACTATTATACACGGTTAGAAAGGTTATTTAATTCACTGTTAGAGGAAATAAATAGAATTAAAAGAAACATTTTAATTTTAAACATAAAAAAATAAAACAAAGAATTGATTGTTAATTGCCGCCAATTTCCGTATTTTATTTTTTTAAATACCTTTTCATGTTATATATCTGATTAAATCCCACATAAGTTTCTTACCAATTAGATTTCCAAGCAAAATAACCATTTCCGATAAGAATCCGATAAGAATTACTCTTACTAGAATGTGCACAGTTGTTTACTTTACTTAGCCGCCAAAAATAACCTGAATATCAGCAATTTTTTTCGATAATCAATATCTCATGAATAATATGAGTATTATACATCATATGATAGGTTTATTTATATACTCAAAATAAAAAAATAACACAGAGCATAAATGTAACCTTATCAACATACATATGTATTTACATTCAATAAAAAAGAAATGCCGTTTTTACGATAATTGTTTGTAAAATCTCTTAAATTAAAGAAATACACGATATTTATTATGTTTTTGCTGTAACTTCATAAATAATTAGTTTATTCACAATAAAAACATACAAGTATCATATATAATTATAATATTTGTTTACAATTAAGTTTTTAATCACAGACTTAGATCTACATAGATAACGCAAATGCATGCACTTCGCGTGTCTGAACTCCGACCAAGCGTCGAGCTTGGTCGCCACTAACTTCAGTCCCCGCGCGTCCGTTTTACCGTTAAGTAAACTTTATTCACATTACGTTGCCGCGTTTGCTTCGGACGTTTGATCTGACGTTGTGTATTAGGAGACGATGAATATCGCACAAGCGATACTGTCGCGCATCGCTTCGACTTCGTGATACAGGCAACGTCACAGTAGGTATTAAAAAGTTGGCACGCTTGGTTTCAATACAAATCGTGATAGTTGCGTTATCTATGTAGATCTATATCTGTGTTTTTAATCCATAATTACGCCCCGCGCGCAAAATGCAAAGTCAGCGAAAAATAAAATTTTTTTTTACATGCTAATATCTAAATAACTTTTGAAGCAAATATTGCTATAATTTTATATATTTGTTAAGAAAATATTACCAGGTATATAACAAAACAAAAGGAACCAAGGTTCAACTCGTATTGTTATCACGATAAGCAATTGTTTCGACTAAGTCGTTAAAAGTCGTAATTGTTTACATAGCATCCGGTTCGGCCCCTCGCATAAAGTAAACACTTCATTCAAACGTAGTGTATTTGGGAGCATATGAAAGAATCATTTATTAAGTTGAACAAAAACATTAGTTCAGGCCACTGAGGTGAACAAGGGGTGCACAAAAACTAATTTAACGACCCCGGGCGGTGTCAAGTGGCCGCGTCAGCTCGTCATTTGACACCTTGCGCGGTCGAAGCACCTAAGCAAATTATTTAGATCGCTCAAGCGAGGCAGCGGATAAACAACTAAATTTTTAAACTTCATATTAAAGTAAATGCAAACACCTCACAGTATTGTTATAATAAAATATAAGAGTTAAAAATTTAAAACTCTCCCAGAAGTGACGTTATGGCACTAGAAATAAATTAACTGGGCAATAATGACCTAAGGATCAAACAGGAAATCATATTTTCCCAAAGTTTTATTACTTAAAGTAGAATTGAAGTATATTTTTTTAAGTTCTTTTGCTGCGTTTATCTATTTTGAGTCCGAAAAGAAACAAAGTACACACGGCTACTCACACCATGGGGATAGGCTTGTTTAACTCACGATAAAAGCCTTAGCCTATCCCCATGGTGTCTTATCATTTGAAAATTCCTTAATAGTGTAACCCCTTTGTAAAAGAAAGTTCCTAATTGTCCGTTTGTATTTGTGCATGGGTAAATTCATTATTTCAAGAGGCACTTTGTTGAAAAATCGTATACCAATCCCCGCAAATGAGTTCTGAACTTTATGTAAACGGTAGTTAGTTCCCACAAGTTTACGCTTATTCCTTGTGTTCACTTTGTGCAAATCACTATTTTTGCGGTATAGAATTAAGTTTTTCTTAATGTACATTAAGTTAGCATATATATATTGCGATGCAACTGTCAATATATGTACTTCTTTAAATTTATCACGTAAAGAATCTCTAGCACCTAACTTATAAATTGCACGCTTGGCCCTCTTTTGAATGACTAAAATAGTCTGTATGTCAGCAGCTGTACCCCATAACATTATACCGTATGAGTTACGATATTACGCTGTGAAAATAACTAAAGTAAACTAGTCTAGCAGTAACTATATCTGTGAATTCCCTAACTTTTCTAACTGCAAAAGCTGCAAAACTAAGTTTTACTGGGAGACAGGATATTTGGGCGCCCCACTGAAGCTTACAATCTAAAGTTACACCTAAGAATACGGTTCATTCGACTAAAATTATATTAGTAGGAACACTTTTGACATTAGGCAAAGATAATTTAACACATTTGGTTTTGCTAGGGTTGAGCAGCAAATTATTTGTCGAAAACTAATCTAATACTTGTGCAAGAGTGTTATTGACGGTATCAAAGTTACTTGAATTGCGATCAACTTTAAAAATTAGTGACGTATCCTCGGCAAACAAAACAATATCACATAAAATTGTAACAAAGCACGGCAAATCATTATTATATATAAAAATAAGAAATGGACCGAGAATAGAGCCCTGTGGAACGCCCATTCTTACTGACAAACCTAGAGACCTACTCCCATTAACATCTACATACTGAATTCTATCTCTAAGGTAGCTGGCAACAAGATTAAGTGCGGTATCTCTAATACCATACCAACTTAGTAATGATACCAACTACTGTTCACTAATCAGAAAGAAGCACCACTAAATTTAAGGTCATTGGACTCCATCTTCTAACCAAATTCCTTTAATAAACTACCTTCACTTTCATTGCCAGTTTCGGCCAGATAGGCTTTAGCTATACCAGTTACCAGGCTCCTCAAAGCCACATACAGGCCTCACACCGGCCCCGCGCCACACACGGGCCGCGCGCCACACCACGGGCCGCGCGCCACACACGGGCCGCGCGCCACACAGGCTACGCTGGCCACCAAGCCGCACCGGCCACCAGGCCGCGCCGGCCACCAGGCCGCGCCGGCCACCAGGCTGCGCCGGCCACCAGGCCGCGACGGCCACCATGCCACGCCGGCCACAAGGTGGCACTGGCCTCTAGGCTTGTTCTACACAAAATCAGCAAGGTCAGCCGCAATCACAGCACAGTCTTACACTATGAACTCAGTACGTACGATTCGATTAGTCCAACAACCC
Source organism: Euclidia mi (assembly GCA_944739405.2). Lineage (NCBI taxonomy): Eukaryota > Metazoa > Arthropoda > Insecta > Lepidoptera > Erebidae > Euclidia > Euclidia mi. Next base: position 19,765,968 of record OX123182.2, on the reverse strand, counting down.
CAGCGCTGCTGCCCTGTAAAAGACCGTTTAGACTGGAGTTATTGTTCTAGATTTAGCAGAAAACCAACCGAAGCTGGATGTTGGTTCTAAAACCAATATTACAACTGCACTAGAACAAAAACTAGCACGTTTTACTCAAATGCACTTGCTTGGAACAATGCAATTCGGCCTGTACGCTCACTCTCGTTACTATTACAGTCCATAAGGTAAGACCGAGGCAAGATAATCTATTTGCAAGTAAGCATATGATCACAAGGTTCGTGAGTGCGAGCTACCCTCCCATGAAGAAATAAAAATAATCGCTTTCTTTTTAAGCTGCCTATCAAACTCAAAACACAGTGGTAGTCAGACAATCGTACGCTAACATAAAATACATCAAAGGTCGCAATTAAATCGTTCTGCACTACCCAATTTTTTTTGTCTTTTTTTTTCTTTTAGCGATTAAAAAGAAGGTTATTCCTGAGATCATGCTATGGGAAACACGACAACGTAAAAGTCAAACAGTTCCACAGCTCAGTGTCTCGTGCAGGAATTGAACCCACAACACTCGGTACGATGTAATGGCGACAAGTCATCACCACAACGATTATAACATTTCCAAGGTTAAACGCGTAGCAGTATTCTGCTAACCAAGAATGTTTTACAACTACCGTAACTAAATAAAATTTGCAGTACCAAAAAGAAATCAGACAAAATACGCTCACCACGGTTGCAGTTGAAAGCCCAGCTGATTCACCAACATAGCGGCGTTAGCAGTAAAATAAATGGTAGAATCTTAGTTTCACATAACAGTAAGCAATCCAATAGACGTTTAATTTTATTTATTTATTTATTTCTTTATGCACAAAAGAAGAGTACATAGGCGGACTTAATGCCTTATGGCATTATCTACCAGTCAACCTGGGTGGTGGAGAGATAAGTGTGGTAGGTGCATTTAACATAGTGTAGATAATTCTTAAGCAAAAGGATATTATACAATAATATACTAGTACCTAAGTACGTAAAAACCAATGAAGTGATATAGAGTGAGCGAAACAATTGTATAAATAAAGTAAATACATAATTCTATTACATAAGAGTACATAAGTAATATACATACAAATAATTATGTACATAAATACTAATAAATATGTCTATAAACATATACAATATACATATAATTATAAAAATATTTAAATATATATACATATATAAATATAATATACTATAATTCATGAGAATGATGGGTTGATTCCTTCAATTTGTTGAAGAGAAGCACTCGTACTTTCATTTTAAATGCATAACGGTTGGTGGACATTCTGACTTCAGGAGGGAGCCTATTCCAAAGCAGTACAGCTTGTACTATGAAAGAAGAGTTAACGAAAACAGAAGAATGTGTGGGACACGCAAGAAGTAAATTATGAGAGGAACGAAGGGCTCCATCATGAGTAGAAGAGAGATATTGAAAGTATTTGGTCAAACAATCAGGGGGAGAAAAAGAATGAAGAAAAGAAAAGAGTGTAGTAAGAGCACGCAAACTACGGCGCTGACGGATAGGTAACCATTTTAGTTCGGAACGAAAAGTAGACACATGATCATACTGGCGAAGATTGTATATGAATCGAATGCAGTTATTTAGAAGCCGGTCATACTTGTTGAGATATTCTGCATTCAGGTCATAATAACATACATCACCGTAGTCGATTAAGGGAAATATTAAGGTCTGCTTGGGCAGACCCCAACCAAAACCAAGACCATGCTTGTGCATGGTCTTGGTTTTGGGCGGCAGGAAATTCTTGAGCCGGTATAAAGCCCGAGGGGTACCGGTGACTCTCTGACTTACGTCGGTGACCTGAGGCTTCCAGTCGAGAGTGGCATCTATATTCAGTCCCAGGTCTTTGACGACTGGGCTGAATGGAATAATTAACCCATGGAATTTGACTGGCGGTAGGGATGTTACGTTTAATCTGTTTGTCATGCGCTGACTGCCTACTATTATAGGCTGACATTTAGCTGGGTTAACGTCAAGGCCGAAATCATTGCACCAAGCCAGGATGGTGTTCAGGTCTCTGTTCACATCAGCTATCGCTAATGTCACGTCCTCCACTCTTGCCTGGGAATATAACTGCAAGTCATCGGCGTAAAGATGATACGAACATCGAAGTTTAGGGGACAAGAAGTTGATAAAAATAAAAAATATTAAAGGAGAGAGTATGCCACCTTGAGGAACGCCAGAGCTAAGGTCACGCCAACTTGATGAGGTTTCATCAATGCGGACAGCCTGCTGACGTCCCTGAAGATACGTTGAGAACCATTCCAGCAAACCAGGTGGGATCATGAGATAGGAAAGGATAGATAGAAGGATATCGTGACTGACGGTATTAAAGGCGTTCGAAAAGTCAACTAAGGCCAACACTGTGACCTTAGTCTCCTCCATGCCCGCCCTAATATCGCCAGTCACTTTAAGGAGAGCGGTAGAAGTGCTATGGCCAGGTCTGAAGCCAGATTGGTACGGACTTAGAAGCTTGTTTTGGTGTATAAAGTTGAACAGCTGCTTATTGACACAAGCCTCTAGCACTTTGGCTAAAAACGGTAAAATGGAGATAGGTCGAAAATGACTAGGGAGTGTAGGATTCGGAATTTTCGGCAATGGGATAACAAAGGCTTTGCGCCACAAGGAAGGAAAGGTAACGTTGTCAATGGAAAAGTTAAAGATGTGGGATAAAGGAAGGATGAGGTGATCAAGGATAAGGGTGATCATACGACGGCTTATGCCATCATATCCCACCGCGTTGGACTTTATGGAAAGGATAGTTTTCTTGACCCCACCTGGAGGGACTGGAGAAAAAATTAGGGGAGTTACGTCGTGCCGAGGTAGAACAGCCAATTGATCAACAGTGCGACCTCTGGTTTGAAGATCCAACTGAGCAGTAGAGGAGAAATGTTGGTTTAGATCGTCCAAACCAACCGGCATCTGAGAATCAATGTGACGTTGTTTGCCATTACCTAGGGTCCCGAGGAACTTCCAGATATTGGCAAAAGAAGAAGAATTTATGTTTTCTAGAATATGGCGGCGTTTGGCGTTGCGTACCATCTGATTACACCGATTCCTTGCAGCTTTGAAAAGGCTCCAGTTTTCGTCGGTCCGATCCTTTCTGAATAGCCGGAATGCTCGATCCCTGCGCCTCATTGCCATTTGTACGCCTCTAGTAAGCCATGGAGCAGGGGGGCGTTTAAATTTAACCTTCCTGATAGGGGCATGTTTGTTATAAAGGTTCAGAACATTGTTATTGAAAATGTCCACCTTATCGTCTACAGTGTCAGCGGTGTAAAACTGATTCCAGTTAAGTTCCGAAGCATCTTTTTCCAAGCTGTCGCGATCTATACGTCCAAAACAACGCCTGTGCAGAACCTTAGGACGGGGTTTAGGGGGTTTAAGGTTATAAGAAAGGAAGAGGAGATCATGGTGAGAAAAACCGGGAGCAGGGAATTGGCCATGAGAACGGATCAAGGATGGGTCAGAGGTAATAATTAAGTCCAGCCAAGTGTCTACACCTTCAGTGTTGTGATGAGTGGCGCCAAGAGGAAGGGTATGTAGACTGGCAGACTCAATTATTTTAGGAGTCGAAGGGAACGTGGTGAAGCGGCGGCAAGAAGGTCAGTATTAAAATCTCCCATGATGATATGATGTGCATATTCTGACCCTAAAGATTCCAGAATCGATTCGAGACTGGAGAAGTAGTTGATGTTTGGAGTGCAATAAACCACTCCAAGGAGTGTTTTGGCTCCATTGACTGAAACCTCGAGGAAAAGATACTCTGCTGAAGCAGTATAATTAGGTGGTGAAGACAAGACAATTTTGAAAGAAAATGAGCTACGTAGGTATATAGCCACACCACCTCCTCTCCGGTCCACCCTGTCATTACGAATCAGAATGAAACCAGGAAGAGGGTAGGTGGTAGAAGGAAGATGAGGTTTCAGCCAGCTCTCTGAAATCAGAATGGCATGAACGTTAGCATTACTGAAAGTGTCATGCAGGTCGCTGTAGTGACTAGATACGCTCTGTGCATTGATGTGACATACATTTAATAACTTTTTGGTAGGTTGGTCGAATATACGCTTGACAAAGTCCCCAAGCGACTCAGTGAATGAGCAAAAACTGTCATTGTTTGAGGAACAAGCGGAATCGTTAGCGGAGTGAAACGAATCACCATCAGAAAACATAGAATAAATATACCTAATATACTTAATATAAATATATATATATACATACATATCGTCACGCCTTTTATCCCCGAAGGGGTAGGCAGAGGTGTATTTCTACACCCACTTTTCGCCAGATATACTTTAGTCCCACGTAATAAGGGGCGAGCCTATTGCCGTACCGGGCACATTTCCAGACTCCGTGCTGCTACTGAGAATTTCATGACAGAAAAACCCAATAACACTGCCCGACCCAGGAATCGAACCCGGGACCTCCCGATCCCACGCGCACATTAATTATGCCGCGAGACTAACGAGGCAGTCGTAAAGGGTTTGATTTCGAGTTTTCCGTCTCTACGCAAAGATGGTATTTGCATCATGTTATCCCTTAGTCGCCTCTTACGACACCCACGGGAAGATAGGGGGTGGTGACACTTGTATTCTATGCCGTCAACCACACGGACTATATATATATAATAAACTAATATTTAAATAAACTATGCAGGAATATAATACGGTATGTACTTATAGAAAAGGGCAAGCACGCGTATAGATGCAATGCCTTAACGCTGCACCACCCGCCAGCTGACACATACACAAAACTGTGCTAATGTTTAAGAAAAATAAAATGGTTAAAAACTAAACACAACCTTAAAAAAAAAGATACATATTTCCGAACGCCACTCTAATGTCAAAAGTAAGTTGACATTGACAACTTTGACAACTCTTAATGAGAAACTGTGACAAACCTAAACAAAACATTTTACAAGAAGAGGGTGTGATAAAAAGATCAAATAACTATGTTAACAACGTTACTGTGGCGTAAACTTAAAAGAAACAGATTCAGCGTTAAATAAAAAGTAAGTTAATGCATTTAGCATAAGGAGTCACGCTGCTGTTTTATATCAGATTTAAATGTAAGTACCTATATACTCCCAATTTTACTGCCTCAGCAATAAAATTACAATTTGTAGGTATCATTTACAAGATGTGGCATAAATAAAAGAATTGAGACTTTGTAGGTTTTGGATATTTCTCCCATTAAAACATCTTGTCTTTTGACTAGTCTAACTAGAATATTCAATCATATCATACATACAGGTCACTGGTTGAATTAGTTAATGTGCGTCAACTAAGTAGATGATCTACTAGCCTGTAGATTGAGTATCAGGTACCTAATAATTAAAAATCCTCCTTTGAAACACTGCAGTATTCTGTAATCTTAATAATATTAATATAAAATCCTTGCGTTACTGACTGACTGACAGACACGCTACAGCCGAAACTATTGGACGCAGGAAGCTGAAATTTGGCATGTATGTTCCTTGGGGACCGTAGGGGTGCACTAAGAAGGGATTTACCGAAATTCCCACGGGATCGGCCAAAACGGGTAAATTTAAAAAAAATGCAGGCGTAGCTGCTGGCGTCCTCTAGTATAATATAAATCGGTGCATAGGGTTCCCAACAAGAACTTAGGGTCCCAAGCCAACCTCACCTGCAAGTGGTGCACCTGCCGATCAACGGACGAGGCTCTGGCAAACAAAATGTCCCAATAAGCGGCAATAGTCTCGCCACCTATTACGTGGGATCAAAACACTGGCGAAAAGTGGGCGTTTAATATGCCTCTGCCTACCCCTTCGGGGAAACAGGCGTGAGTTTATTCATTATACACTACTCTTTACCTATTAACCAAGTATTATAATTGCTTAGCATACGCGGCAGTGAACAGTGCCCATAACAATACTTCCAATTATAGATGCATCAAGTGCAGTGGACGGCGCCAGTGCTCACCACTGCGAAGCGCTATTGATGTACCCGTGCAGACCTCACTATCATTGATTATATCGACAAGTTATCACATGTAGAACACCAAGTATATCTACTCCGTGATGTAAAGCAATCATGTTGGTAAATTATATTGAACTAGCTGCTGCATGTCATAGTGCTAGCCTCTGAAATCAGCTATCAAACTTTCAAATGCTATGATAACTCGTTCGTGGAATAAGTTAAACTAATCATGTTTTATATATCTACACGTATTATAAAATTACAAACCCGCCGGGCCGTCTGAATGAACGCTATAAACTGACATACAGTTTTTGGTAAGGTTTCCACTAATATTGTGTGATTTCTGACGAAGACTTAGGCGTGTAATTCACGTGGGTGTTGCCGCGGGCAAAGTGTAGATTACCTAGGTATATATGTGACAAAGTGTATCTTCATTTTGGCCGGTATCAACACTTCACAGTTCTAGGTGGGCACAGCTGGGTCTCTTTGCAATGAATACACACAGTACAACACACTGTTTATTCGAGGACACAAAATACAGTATCTTCACAATCTTAATATGCACACGTGGCTCGGATGGATAACTTTTGGAAACGCGGCGATGTCGGACGTACGTAGGCCACACTTGTTTCCTCCGCTGTGTCTGTCGCCAAAGTGTCCGTTGACAGCTCCACGTTCGCTTATAAAAACATCAAATTACATTGACAGCTGTCAACTGCCGACCTCAGTGTTGCCAACTAACCTATTCGAATACGCCCAAATCTATTAAGATTTGACGTTCCGTTTTCCAATCTCCAACACGGCCATCTTGACACGTCACACGTCCCTGTGTGATGACCCTGCAGAAGAGAAAACGTTCTGCAATATCTCAAGCTCTTAGCTCGACCCATCCTGATCATCGTTTAGTTAAAGAATAGGGCTCATTACGTAATAAACCACAACACTAAGGGTTCACATCAAGATTATTTCAACTGCATCATACTATCGCATCACATAGTATCATGAAAATAACTCTCTTATTAGTGAACAGTACTTAGTAGGTAGTAAAAAGTATCTCAGCAGAGATTAATATGACAAACGTTAATCAGCGAAAAGTGTCGTTCGCGGTTCACAGGCACCTTCTCACTATGAGAAGGGTAAGGCCATAGTCCACCACGCTGGCCAAGTGCGGGTTGGCAGACTTCACATGTCTTTCGAGAATACTCCGGAGAACTGTCAGACATGCAGGTTTCCTCACGATGTTTTCCTTCACCGTCGTTGCTATCGCCTATATCGAGCGATAGCCGTGCGACCCATGCCACCTCCATCGAGTGACGATAAGGCCATAGTCCACCACGCTGGCCAAATGCGGGTTGGCAGACTTTACATGTCTTTCGACAACACTCCGGAGAACTCTCAGACATGCAGGCTTCCTCACGATGTTATCCTTCACCTTCGTTGCTATCACCTATATCGAGCGATTGCAACTCATGCCACCTCCATCGAGTGACGTAAACCATTGTCGTCGTTATCACCTGTATCGAGCGATAGCGACTCATGCCACCTCCATCGAGTGACGATAACCTTGCCAGTGTCGTTGCTATCACCTAAATCGAGCGATAGCAACTCATGCCACCTCCATCTAATGACGTAAACCATGTCAACTCCCTCGAGTGACTCTTAGATTACTTATTGCCTCCAACGAGCAATAACAACGAACACATCACCTAAATCGAGCGATATGTCCGATTACCAACTTAAAGTCAAAATCCTTTATTCATTTGGGTCACAATGTGACGCTTATGAACATGCTTACAAATGAGACCTTGTCTCTAATAGCCGATTTTTATCTTCTAAAAAATAAGTGCTAGTCGAACAGAAAAAACGTTAGTTACAAAAGAAAGTTAATATTGATGCAAATAGAGATTAAGCGAGATGTACAGGTGGTTTTACAAAGTGCTTTGACTTCAACGACTATTTCTGTTGATATTTGATTTTGTTGCGTGGCTTTTGATAAACTATAATAGTATTTTTATGTATCTGCTGTAGGAAATAAAAAGCCATGAAAACTATGTAATTATTATATTTCATTATAAAATGCAAAATATGCACTTACTTTATTTAAGTGCCTCCTAGGGCGTTAAAAAAATAAAGTGAGAGCAAATAAAAATTTTGTATGCAGTGAAATTGCTGACGGTTATCTCATGTAGGAGATAAAAATCTTCCATTTTGTCCCCAGATACTCGAACGGTATAAGAGCAATTAAAAGTCAATATGTTTAGTTGGAGATCGGTCGGTTATTAGATTGGTTTTCGACAAATAATTTGGTACTCAACTCAAGCAAAACCAAATGTGTTAAATTCTCTTTGCCTAATGTCAAAAGTGTTCCTACTAATATAATTTTAAATAAGGAAACAATTCAACTAGTCGAATCAACCGTATTCTTAGGTGTAACTTTAGATTGTAAGCTTCAGTGCGGCGCCCAAATATCCTGTCTCGCAGTGAAACTTAGTTCTGCAGCGTTTGCAGTTAGAAAAGTTAGGGAATTCACAGATATAGATACTGCTAGACTAGTTTACTTTAGTTATTTTCACAGCGTAATGTCTTACGGAATAATGTAATGGGGTACAGCTGCTGATATACAGACTTTTTTTATCATTCAAAAGAGGGCCATACGTGCAATTTATAAGTTACGTGCTAGAGATTCTTTACGTGATAAATTTAAAGAAGTAGATATATTGACAGTTGCATCGTAATATATATATGCTAACTTAATGTACATTAAGAAAAACTTAATTCTATACCGCAAAAATAGTGATTTGCACAAAGTGAACACAAGGAATAAGCATAAACTGGTGGGAACTAACTACCGTCTACATAAAGTTCAGAACTCATTTGCGGGGATTGGTATACAATTTTTCAACAAATTGCCTCTTGAAATAATGAATTTACCCATGCACAAATACAAACCGACAATTAGGAACTTTCTTTTACAAAGGGGTTATTACACTATTAAGGAATTTTCAAATGATAAGACACCGTGGGGATAGGCTTAGGCTTGTTTAACTCACGATTATTTTATTTACATGTTAAGTGGAGGTGCCTCGTGAACACATGATTTTTGCAGGATTTGGATATTTTTATGATTTGTTGAATGTAGTTTAACATTATTTATCCCTGATCATATCATTGTTCACTTGTCACCTTCACAAAATTCTTTCTACATTTGCATTCCTTCACGCGTTCCACTAATTTATGTTAATAATAACGATCTGGAAAATTGAGGTAATTGGCGGTCATGGTCAGTATACCAATAGATTGTTTCTTACTGCTGGTTCGTATACCGTTGTCGTCATGCTCACTAAAATGTCATTTCTTGTGGTGGCGTCGTGTGTCGGGACATCCCTGTCCCTCTAATATGGCGAGAGGGATGATGGCTGGCACGTGCGTCATACTCGTGAACGGGTGCTACTTGCGATGACTGGTCGATGACGGTCTTGCGGGCTGGTATTAGATTTTAATATTTAACTGCATCATTTCCATCATGGTTCTGATCACTTTCGCGGATTGCCTGCATTATTAGGTATAGTAAATATATACAAGTGATATAGAAGGTGTAACAGTTGCAGCACCTTACAAAATGTAAATTGTCTATTATGCAAAACCTGGCGATGAAAAAGAGTGACCGTGGGTTTTATTGCCCGTTCTTTCTCATGGTTCTACCTATTGCTTTGCGAACGTGGCAGTAAATGTAAATGTAGAAGCATACAGTAATAATGTTTTAAATTTGAGTATAAGTAATTATTTTATAAATTTATTATTTTGACGTTCATAAGCGTCACATTGTGACCCAAATGAATAAAGGATTTTGAATTTGAATTTGAGTTGTCAATTTATTTATAAATTGGTGTGTACAACAGAAGAGCATGTATGAGAAACTTGATGGGAGTGAATGAAGCAAGAGAGGTATCTATGGATTGTTGCAAATGGCGTTCCGTAGTATCTGTCTACCCCTTCGGGAAACAGGCGTGAGTCTATGTATGTATGTAACGACAGTACTTGTTTCGTTGTAACCATGTCCTAAAAACGTCATATTTTTACATTAATAAGTAAACAGAGTGTACCCAAAGGCATTGAAAAAAGACACAAGATGCCTGTTACTTGTACTATATCGGTTAAATATATGGTTAGAGTTAGATTTTTGTAAGTGTAACATAAATGGTCGTTTCTGCCTTCGTTTTATGAAATAAGGTTGCTTGCTTAAAAATTTCTTTCTGCCACTTGAACTTACCAAATAGCGGTAAGTTAAACACGCAGGTACCAGGCGCCAGACAACCGCAATAGTTGGCACATAATTATGTAGCTATCACGTTGAGTGTGAAATAATCAATACACCGGCGCTTACACCGAGAACTCGCCACTGGTGACACCTGGTTCAATATTTACGTCTGAATGGAACGAAACGTCATAACTTTGATTTAAGTTCAGCTGTTGTGCTTGGCATGGCTATTTATGAAATGAATCTTATTCTTATAAATGGTACGACTATTTATGAATTGAATTTTATTCAAAATAAAGCTATGGGGATATATATGCGATCAATTTAATTACCGTGCACAATATGACATAATGTATGATGTGACAGTACTGACAGATACCTATGCGATAGCACATGCGCAGTACTCAATTATTACTTCCAAGGTAAATTTGTGCCGTACAAACTTCTACCCTCCCTACAATCCCTCCCAGTATAACTTTTGCAACTTAGCCTATGTTCGTCTTCATAGTCTAATATATCTCTATATTAAATTTCAGCAAAATCGGTTCAGCCGTTTTAGCGTGAAAACGGAACATGCATACACACTTTCGAATTTATAATATTAGTAGGGAAGTAGAGATAATGATATACTTCATTTAAACGGCTGAAACGATTTTCTCTACTAATATTATAAATGCGAAAGTGTTTATAGGTATATATTGGACATGTATTGGAACATGGGTTTGACATTTTACTGTATGGAAGGTGATGTTATTATGTACCTACCTTTCGGCAATCGGTAGACAAAATTAGATAATTTCATGGATACTGACCGAGTTCCTTTGTACCCTAAAGAGTTTCCGAAGGCTTAAGAATAATCAGGAGTGTCTTCACACAACTTGAGACAGAAAGTAGATTTGTGTTACCCCGAATTTAACGCGCGCGAAGCCACGGGCAAAATCTAGTACACATATAATTATTCTTTAAGGCATACATACTCATGTTATGGTAAAATACTCCCAGTCTCTTGTGCTCATCACACAATGATTTTCCCGAGTAAAAATTGAACCCACAATCTGCGGCTTAGCGGTAAAGTAAGCTCAGTAGCCACTAGACCAACAGACCAGTCATCAGCATCAAGTCTATTTGCATTTTCGTGGTCTATACATAGATTTCTCATACTTACGTATTTAACATACTAAGGTATCATAACAACTAAGAGACAACAGAGGAGCCCTACTCGTTAAAGTTCATATTATGCAGCCTAAATTCTATTCAGAATATGTGAGGGTGTGTGTGTGTGTGCGATAAAAATACCAGGGGAACATGAAGCAACGTAGTTCTGCGATAAAAACTACTCCACTCGAAGTCCACGACCCGTAAATCGTTGCTTGCGTCCTCTTTTCTTCTAATACGCGGTTGGTTTGCGATTCCATGTTATTGTGCTATACAGATTTTTTGCCGGTATGAATGTTATAAAAATTGCACACTGCTTGCTTGCAAAATATATTTTAAGTCCTTACCTGTGGAATACGGAAAATCTGTGTAAAGATACCTCCGTATTGTGCAATTCCTTTTGAAAGATCTCTTTCTCTATAACAACCACGCCACGTAATCCTATAAAACATTACGTGATTCTGTTTTGTTGTTATTGATTTTTTCTCAATTTACGGAAAACGTAAAATATATTACGCACTATGATTACGCACAATAAATTTCCCAAATCATTAATTAGTTTATGGTTGTACGTTTTCTTGGATTATATTATAAGGGTTGCATAACAGGATCATATTATTATTTACTAGCGTCCAGAAATAATTAGAAGTCTACAAAAAAGTTTTCACAAAATCTCTATAACAACCACGCTACGTAATCCTATAAAACATTACGTGATTCTGTTTTGTTATTATTGATTTTTTCTCAATTTACGGAAAACGTAAAATATATTACGCACTATGATTACGCACAATACATTTCCCAAATCATTAATTAGTTTATGGTTGTACGTTTTCTTGGATTATATAAGGGTTGCATAACAGGATCATATTATTATTTACTAGCGTCCAGAAATAATTAGAAGTCTACAAGAAAGTTTTCACAAAATAAACCTTCCTCTGACCATTTTGATCTATAGAATATTTTGTTACCAAGGAGCCAGCATCAATTTTAAAAGCATACAGTTTCATCTCTTACAAATGAATATGACAAGTTGTTTAAAAGGTCGGTATAAATTTTTATACCTCAGCTCTGTGAAACAAAGTTCTTCACAGCGAAATATGAACAGTAAATATCAGTGAAATCTTTATGCAGATGAAACAACGGGAAGCTCTGCAATAACTTAAGTCACAATAAAAATGCGCATAATTAATTAAATACATTTATTTATCGCCATTAAGAACGTGACACCCAATGACAATATTTATATGTTACATATATTCATATAATGCACAATATTAAACTAAGAAACACATGTATAACAGAACATTTTGATAGTGCGAAATTGACCAATATTTTTACAATGTGGACGATTACCAAAAATCAAAATTACAATTCTTAAGGTCATGTGAAAAATAAAATACAGGTACACTATTTTTATTTTAAATAATTCGGGAGAGAAAGTCAAAGGTGGAGGAAGGATCTTATAATTAAATTTATTTCTACAAAATTAGCATTTTAATTGAAAATTAATGAGGTTACAGTTAAATTTATTAATTTTAGAGAAATTCGTTATAACATAAGATAAAAGTTTACAAAATATATTATTAAAATAAACGTAGTCATATTGAAGATAGAAAGTTATGAAATATTACTTGATTGTAATTATGAAAACAAATATACAGTACTAAGAAATATTTTAGTTTACGATTTCAAACAAATACATCTCCCAATTACTTAAAACAAATATAAAAAAATGTTCAATAGATCCTCAATGATTTATTAAATTTAGACATTTTAACTACCTAGCTGTACTTAATTTTATATACAATTTTATACAATAATAATTTTATATTTATACTTTGGCATGACAAAGGTTTCTTGGCGCTATGTTTTAGACAGCTGAATGCTCTTTGTCCTTTTCAGACACGCTGCAATTAGTTTCAATATAAATGAAGGCCTTTCCGTAAAACTGTTGGGCTCAGTTGTGCGAATGATCGTAAAGAACTTTAACGTATAATTTTCTGAAATTTCTCCCAAAGCTAGCATACAGCGTACAAGTGTAGTAAGAGTATTTTGTATTTCCGACTGAAAAGGATATTTTGGTTGTACCTTTCATGTGCAGGCATCAATATGGAAAGAGAGTATTGTAGTATGGTATTAGTAAAAAATGCTTATTTATTCTGTTTATTATGATAAATAAGCTGAATAATATGAATAAAAAACTGATGACATAATGCTTAAATTTACAAATACTTTACGTAGCTTGACGAAAATAGAAGTAACGCTCAAAACGTGACTTGAATTTTCGCTCTTTTGTCTTTTTGTCAGAGCACTACTGTGCTTTAGAGTGCACGTTAAGGCATCGGTCTCGGTTCTTGTCTCGGGACATGAATCGTTAGCCTAGGGCAAAGACCTACGTGTGGTCTATAAACTGCAATACTAGAATTGGCCACAAACTTACAAGACAGAAATCATAAAAAATACATATGTCGTACAATCATGTACCGACCAATTAAAGATGATAACAATCATCGACTGGATAAGGAATATACGAGATTGTTTTAAAGTGAGTTGATTGACTGTTTGGACCTAGTCAATATTAGAGGATGAAAATTATGTACTTTGTTCGCTTTCTGTTATAATATGGTAATATCTGATAAGTTCATAAAATAATATGAACTTAATCAACGGCGCCCACCAATTACTTTTCGAAGTTAAGTGCGTAATTAATTGTTAATTTTACCTTGCGTAATGGTGAAGGCAAACATCGTTAGGAAACGTGCATGTCTGAGTGTTCTCCATAACGTTCTCGAAAAACATGTGAAGTCTGCTAACCCGCACCCGGCCAGCGTAGTAGAATAGTCTGGCACACTGACCCTACTCTTATTAGATTTTGCATATCGAAAAGTCTACGAAAGTAAAAGACTTGCTATTTCCATGTTGTTACTTACAATTTGACAAGGCAAATGTTCTGTCATACAAGTAATATGACAAAACGAAAATTGCTTGTATTCTGGGCGACATATGGCGCTGTTCCAAGGAAAGCTCATATTCAGACGTGACTGTTTAGACTACAAGTGGTTAGATTAACAATAACCTTGGCTTATTGGTAATATACTTATTAAAAAATAGACGGTAAAAAAGAACCGTCCGAGAATACCACGTGCTAGGGCGAAATCCTTGGCGAAGCATTTTTGTTTTGGAAACTAGAGTACTACTAATTGAATAAGACATAAGGAGGGTGCCTCACTGTGTGTGCCTGTACATTTTATTATAAAAAGAGGCTGATTTTAACAACTTTTCTATTAGGATCGGCAATGATCATGATGAAAATGATTTTAAACTTTTACAACTTATATGTCTAATGTCTATCCTCCTTGCGTAGTTCATCGAGGCAAACATAGACATTTCTACCCTTTAATTAGTATCAATGTGATTAGGACTTAGCGATAAACATCGCATGATCATAGTGAAAGACTCGGATTTTTCTATATTTTCAATAAGGAACACCCAGAACCTAGGTGAAAAATATCGACCAAATTTAGTACAACTACGACCAGGTCAAAGAATTGCTTCTCATTTCCCCACGTCCGCTCACATGTGATTCAACATTCGAAATCTTATTGCAGACAATGTACCGACAATCCGGTACCGTCATTTGGTGCTATTGTACTTAAGTCACGCTCTACTGCCACGACCTTGTTACCGAGCGCGATGGAAATCAAATTTATGTATTCATGAGCAACCCTTACGAAGGCAAGATTCAAAGAATTTTCAAGTGCAGTGTGTGGAAACTATTTTCATTTCAATCTTATCGGAATTGACTTCGTACTTGAGGGCATCATCCTTTTTTAACGGAACTATTCAACGATGTTGTTCATTGCTAGATGTTTCGGTACATCATAGAATATGGAAGAAGTGAGATTTTGTGCATGAACGTGGAATTGCCAATGGTAATAAGGAAAAAAGAGATACAAGCAAGAGACAGACGGATTGAATAAAGGACAACTAGATAAAAAATGGATTCAGCAGTGAATTGACAGTTAATACGAAGACAAGTCTTAATAAAGAAGGCTTAACGTTCTTTAATAAGACTTGTCTTCGTATTAACTGTCATACGTTACAATTTTTTACATACATCATACGTTTCAATTCTTTAAGAATTTTATTTAAAGTCGATTTTGTATATTACCCATTTATATATTGGTACATATTACATATAATTTTCAGGAACTCAATGATCGTAGAAGCAGGTAAATTTACCATCAAGGTGGATTATAATTGTATTATTCATCACTAATCATTGTATTACCATTAAGAGCCCCACCTATTCTACCGCACGGCATAGATTTCTCTCTCTGCTACCTCTCTGTATCTAGAGCTATAATTTGGTATTTATAATAAAACTGTAAATTATTCTTCCATTTCACTTCAAGCCTGTCTTAATGTACTAGCAAGTTTTTTTACATAACTATTATGCAGATACTGAAAATAATCGTTTTTAAAATATTCATAGTAAAAATTACGCATTCATCATAATCCTTTAACAGTCCACTGCTGGACTAGGCCTCTCCTTTGAAAGGAGGAATTGACCTACTATACCACGCTGGCCAAACGGGTTGGTATAGGGTTTGTATTCTTAATCCGTCACCACACGGACAAAAAATTACGCATTAGCAATTCTAAAATCTTTTGCCAGCTAACAATACATACTTGCCTAAGCTTACGTATATGCCGAAGGCAGAAAATCCTTTAATCTCAAGGAAATGGGAACGGGTTTTCTTTGTTCCTTATCTTGGCTATGATCATTTCACCATGGCTTTGTTAGATTCATAATTATTCATGTCGACACGAGTAAGATCTTTTTTTTTCTGCCGAACAAATTGACTCCATGCTGCCTGATGTTAAGTAGTCAGTGAAGTCCCATAGTGATGGCCATCATCCCAGCAGCCAGCATGGCATTATGGCATAATGGCCCTCACCTTGACGGCCTTGAGAAAAGCTTTTTCACGCCCCGCTTAAAGGACCCAGGATCATAAGTGGAGGGAAACACGTGGGCTGGTATAGAGTTCCACATCTTAATGGTACCACAGAGATAAGAGGCGCCGAACGGTTTGGTGCGTGACGGTATCTGTTGTACCGTGTAAGAGTGGCACCTCAACCCAGCACGTGTCGTTCGGGATAGGAAAGGAGAGGGTGGGATTAGTTGAAAGAGCTCTTCGGAGCACTCACCGTGATAAATGCGATAGAAGACAGCCATTGAGGCCACGTCTCTGCGTAATTGCAGTGACTCAAGAGTCTTAGTGGCCTCTGGATCCCCAATGATACGGACGGCGCGCCGCTGCAACCTATCGAGGGCGTCCAATAAATACTGAGCGGAGCCATTCCAAAGGTGAGAGCAGTATTCCACGCAGGAGCGAACCTGGGTCCTGTATAACAGACACAACTGCTCCGGCGTGAAAAACCTCCTCACCTTGTTCAGGACTCCGAGATGCGGATTTGATGATACCCACGATGTAGGTCTTTTGGTTGAGATTTCTGCGTATGTCCATACTCAGGATATTGAGGCTGTCTTGAATCGGTAGTGGAGTGTCCAGAAGAGAGGGATGGGGAAGGAATGGAAATACCTTGGCTGAGAATGCGCACACCTGTGTTTTCCTGGCGTTGAACTTGACCAGGTTCTCATCACCCCAATGCAAGATGCAATTCAGAACCCAGTCAAGCTCAGCAAACAAGTGTTCGCCTATACTCCTTAGTATCAGCTTGCTTAGCCGCAGGGTGTTCGAGATATCGCCCATGTACAGTACTGTCATCTGCATAGCAGTGTATGCCACCAAAAGTGAGCATATCATTGATATGCAGAAGAAAAAATGTGGGCGATAACACGGACTGCTGAGGCACACCAGCATTCACCTGGAGAAACTTCCATGACTCACCGTCACAAAGAACTCGTATACGGCGCTCATGCAGGAAGCTGGCAACCCAGTTGCACAATCGAGGCGGCAAGCCGTAGGCTGGAAGCTTGGAAAGAAGCGCACGCACTATGCCAGACTCTATCGAAGGCTTGGAGATGTCGAGACTAATAGCCAATAATCTTATATATACATATTTAAATATACTCATATGTATTAAACCAAGTCTATGTTTAAAGGAAGGCTTAATATTCTTAAGCCTCGTGTTTTTTTAATATGCAATATCGCTTGTCATGTATTTCTTTATTTTATTCACTCTTACCTCGAATTTTACTTATTCAATCATGAAATTACTTGATGCAAAATCTTGACTCTGATCTGTATAGTATCTGGACTTTCTTTATATTCAGAATCTAGAATACCAGCTGTAGGAATCGGTTTATCTTAGCCATATTGCACAGCTTCCATAATATTCCATATCTTTCTTCCACCCTACGCTTTTCCTTTTAAGTAGCTGTTTCGATTTTAAGTAAACATTTTTGTGTTCAATAAATTCAATACCGTTTTGAACGCAATACTTTGTTTGAGTTCATGGTATTACACTGCATTGCTTGTTATTCATGAATTTTGATAGCGGCTTCTGTTTATTCAGCAACGGTGATTCTATCATCTATTAAAATATTGTCAACAAAATATTTTTTGTCGGATTTTACACAATTTTGGTGTTTTACTATTGCTGAAAGTTTTCAAGAAAATGTACTAGCTTAGGTTTACTAACGGCTAAAGTGATATTAAAGTAGATTATAAATTATGTATGTCTTGAATTACTATTCTAACTCAAGACATCCATTATCATCTTCTGTTTAGTAAATTTACTATATTTTCGTCTAGTTAGGTTTACTTTATCTTCAGACAATCATAATGAAAATTGCTTCCTTTTTTAATATATTATACAAGCAGTTTTGTCGGACAAAAAAAATAATTTCGCTGTCTAAAACATGCAACACCTAGACTAGAATTCAAGTGCTTTTGTTTATAACAAATATTTATAATTTGGCACAAAAATAATAAAATAATATATACATTACAAAATTTTAGGAACGACGGGATACGAGATATTTCACATAATTATTATTAAAAGTAAAGGCTGAGTATTGAGTAAGTATTTCTTATTGGTAACAATAGCCCTTAAATGAAACAATAACAGTCCAGTATTGGCGAAAATTGAGGTTCAACGAAACAGGTTTATGGCAATATAAAAAAGTAATAAATTTGTTGCATAAAACTAAACAACGTATAAATAATTTACAATAACATGTATTCTAACAACAATTTGATAGCGTCATGTTGACAGTTCGCTACGAAATGGCGGCAAAACTAGTAACACAGATAATAAAAAAAATATTAAACATTGTGTCACTCATCCTTATGACTAATGTATTACAATGCAGCTGATATTTTTCTATACATAGTTACAATTTTATTGAATAGCTTACCAACGGCATTGTAATACAGAACTTCATAAATATTGATGTATTTTACTGGGCCTATCTATATTATATCTGCTTCGTTTCGACAATTCTGAATAACAAATTGTTGGAACACCATAACAACATAATAAAGAGTATAAAAATTATTAAAGTATGAGGCACAATTATAAAATTTTCACTTTATGAAACTCAAAACGTTGTTTAACAACCATTTCAACCAATCAAATACGTTTAAAGAAACAAACCATATTACAAATTTCAAACAACAACACTTCAATCGCACTCCTGTAGCGTACAAGTAATTGCTTCGCTAAGCCTTTACTTAGGATCGTACTTAAAAAAAAAACGCACTAAAATACTCCTCTTTATTATTAGCGCCTGCAGCCTTATTTTAACTTCAGCTTTATTGTAACTTCGAAACATATTTACATCAAAGAAAAGCCTTTAAACTCGATACTGCGCAAACTCAACTTCCGTAATAACTTAAGTGGCCACTGTCAACAAGACACTTCCCGACCTTACACTGTGTATATTATTTATAACTTTATCGTATCATCAGCTCTCCCAACATATGCAAATATTACAAATTTTTATTTTCCGTGACATAAAACATCGAAATTCAGTGCTTGCTATTTATAGAATAATTGATTTATAATAATACCTCATTATTTACGACATTTTTTATTACAAATATCACTATGTTTGCACGTTATATTCTGTCGTTTAAAATTACACAACTAATAATATGAACACTTTTAGAGACTGCCAAAAGAATACTCGTATTCTTTAGAAAAAAAAAACGAAAATCAGAACACTTTTACTTTGACTCGAAAATATCTATTGCTCGTATCAACTCTAGCGACATCAAATATAAATGTGATAACAGAAAACAAGGTGTTATTTCGAGTAAAACAGTGTACGGTCAGAGTGCTCTAAAAGCTTATTGGCCTGACAAAGGATTCGAGGCTCCAATTCCCAAGACTGCAAAAGGCTTGTAACAAACAGTCCGTTACGCTGTGAAACTCAAATATTAACATTTTTGAAATGTGATGTTTTACTTGCCGTTAGTGCTGATAGCCTGGTAGTTTAGCTGAAACATTTCTGAGAACCAAAAACGTAACTTTTTAGGTGAATTGCTAATATAAAGATGATAATATGGTCATGTATATTAAAAATGATGTAATGGTAGTAGAAAAACTAAAGACATTGACTGATACGTAGGAAGTATGTTATAACGATAGTTACTAAATTGTAGTGGATAGTTTTATTATTCAGGCATCCATGTATGAAATATTTTGCATGCATGAAATACTACGCTTACAAAATCAGAATTTCATGTGTGTAAACAATTCTGAACAGAGGCATTTATAACCATTAAAATTTAGCTAATAATTACGGTTTAATATGAAACGAGTAATACCCGATTAATTTGAAATTATTTTGTGGCGATAAAATTAATATTGTATAAAATCCATGAACAATGTCCGGTACTTAAACGAGTTCAATTGTTGAAAATAGGTACGAGTATAATTTTTTTTAGCTGTAATGAATGGCATTCTAGTTCATGGCCAAAATTGAATGATGATGAAAATGTCCAAAATAAGTAGCCTATAGTCGGTATTGATTATCTTATCATTTAAATTGTTATAATATCTCAAACTTGAATAAGCAATTTGTACCATATCTCGATTTTGAAAGAAATAAACAAAGAAAATCATCTGAGTATGCATGTAATTTACTAAACAACAGAATATATACGCAATACAATGTTTACACGCCAAAAGAGATTTCCATTTGATTGTACCAGGGCAACATAAATATTGAATGGTGTACGGAAATAAAACAGTGAAATATCCTACAATTCTCAATATTACGTATTTATGAGGATACAATTGATTCGAAGTATATTTTGATATTCTGATATTCTTTGCATTGCATGAAAATATTACTGAAGTTTTTATGATTCCAGATTTTATTGATACTTTTACTTAGGCAATCAATTATGTATTGTCCATTTGAAAGAATGGAGACATGGGTACTCGAAGAAAGTTTTTCGTTTTCAGGTTATGTTTACAATCTGCCCCAATTATAAAGTGCTGGTGGAATACTAGATTTGGGTTGTGCAAGTTTATGTTGTTATAATTGATAAATGTATGTAGCTCATTGAGTTGTCTTTAGCCAACTAGCCTAGCGTTTAGTAACTGTGTGTGCTACGTTGAAAGACGTGTATTTGATTCCAATCTAGGAAAGATCTTTGTGTGATAGAGACAATAATTTGTATTTTTTCTGGGTGTATATGCATGTAGTTTCAGGCTCAGGTGATTACGAGTGAGTATTGGTTTCATTGGCTTCTTATAATCAAGATCCAGTATCCTAACTAGGGTCAAAGCAAACGTTATTGATGGAACGTAATTTTTTTGATGATCTTTTTTCAATGTTGCAACGGTTTGCAATTATGTAGCTATTGCTTTTACTTAAACATTGAACAGTTTTAAATGTACATTCGAATAATCTTCAATTTCATTCGGTAAAATTTAATCATTTGAGCATTCGAAAACTTATCATATTTTATCGACGACGATTACGAACATTTTGTTTTGTGATTCACACTTTCACACCTATATTCACAATTTTCAGTCACAAGTAGAAGAGAAAAGCTGATCGAAATCGAATAGTATTTGAATATTACAGAAGGCTATTGTTACCCTGTGCGTTCGAGCGCATCATGGCAAAAATTGCGAATGTAGGTGATATTGATATTTGGAGTAATAAAACTTTATTTGATTTCAGATCGAATATTAAGGGTAGGTAAGCACGGACTTTAGTACGAATGAAGCCAAAAAATAGCAGGAGCTCCAGTAAATACACACATCGATACCCCACTAAAGTTGTTGAATCCGACAAAAATGCGCTGTTGCGTGTTAACTGAAATCCACGCTATTATGCATAGTTTCGTAATTTTTTCACATTGTATACTTTATTGCATTGAATGTTTTCCATTTAATGTAAAAAATAACGAAATTAAGCATGATGGGGAAGATTTCATACAACAACTTGCGTGGGAGGTATCGACAAATACATATTATGTTAAAGAGAAAACCAAGGTAACCATGGTAACACACGCACCTGAATGTGTACCTATTCAGCCTTTTAACTACATTATGTACATACAGTACATGTTATACATGCATGTGTTATTTACTGAAGGTTCTCTTTTTGACCTACCTTTTGACGTGACAACGTCTTATAAATTGGTTTGCCGGGTGACACTTCAAGAAACTGCGTTACGCTCCGCTCACGTTATGCGCTCACAATGAGAGCGAGTGAGAGGCACGCGTCCCGCCTAAGAGCGAGAGAGACAGACATAAAAAGTGAAAGGCACGCGTCTTTCATCCTTGTTCCTACTATACGAATGAATATTCACATTAAAATTATTTTACCACTCAAAGTCGTTGTCACGTAAAACTTTCGCCCGTATACCGACTTTACAGGCAACCAATTTTTTTTTACTCCTCAGCACATGACTGAAATCTTTCGTTTTTTATGGTAACAAAGACGACTTTCTGTGTCAAATTTTCAAACGAATCTTTTCAAATCATAGACGTCAGTCTAGAAAACATTACCTTGTCCTCACCATACTTACGTTTGGCGTGTAAACAACGAGTGATACATTAGATATCTAACTATGCTAGACGCTCGATATTTATAACTACGATATCGATTAGACTTCACTCAAGGCACTGCATTTAGAAAATATATGTACTGTGACGCACAAAATGAGTATCAGTACTGTAGCTTCGGATTTAGTTGAGCTCGAACCTGTGAACAAATAACGTACGTTAGTAAACTTGTTTAGAATATAAGCACTTTATATGTATATTTTAAACTAGCCGTTTCTCGCGGTTTCACCCACGTCCTGAGGGAACTACTTTGCGTACCCGAAAAACCCAAATATATTACGGACCCCTATTTTTTCTAAATAAAATATAGCCTATGTTACTCGCAGATAATGAAGCTTTCTAATGGTGAAAGAAATTTAAAAATCGATCCAGTAGTTTTTGAGTTTATACATTACAAACAAACAAAGAAAAAAACAATTTTTTCCGCTTTATAATATTAAAAGTTTAGATGAACTTGTCGAAAGAATAGAATTTATTTCTTTTATTTTTAGAAAGTTTTTGAGTTTTAGAAATACCCTAGTAACCAAACCTTACGAAACCCATGGGATGATATGGGGTGGTGACATTCCGTATTCTTAATCCGTCACCACACGTCACTTTCAGTTTATATATTATTATTATAATCACTTTAAATGCTAGCTAGTTATGCACCCCGCTAATCCCCATCAAACCATAACAATAGCATAAGACCACCATGGTCCAACCTTTGTCACATGGTATCAAGTGCTAAACACTTAATTAATATAAAAGTAACGATGACCAAAACCATAACCATTATTTTGAATCACTCATTACTATAATCTTAACGATGGCCAAAACCATAACAATTATAGTAATGACATTTCGTCTGAACTAAGACCACCTGTGCATGTTGCATCATGCAAACATCACACCACCTTCTCCCCACGTGACACTGGCCCTATATAAACCCAGTACAGACAAATTGTCGTCACTACTCATCTTGCATTAGATTGTACTCGTGTATACGGTGGTGCTCTGCGTAGCACACCTCGTGTTAAATAAATACTTTTTGTAAATACTTATACACGGTCTATTAATTTGACTAGCTACTAGGGCGTTTAGCGAACACTAAGTAAAACGCAATAGATTCGTTACCTATGACAAATTATGATCCAATCTAGCAAATTTCTTTATATTATCCAAGCGACAAAGTTATTTGGAAATTATGTTCGCTCATGTAAACACATATATTTGTTGCTAGTCGATTGAATTTCTATTAATGCGTGAAATAGCAATAGCTCGATAACAACCTTGTCAATTTTCAGGTACGAACCGAAAATTTAAACATCATAGCGACTTAAAAGCAGCAGCAACTTTGTAAATAAAATTGCTTGCGAAGTTTACTTGTGTACGGTTAGTTAGTCATTCAGAGGTTTTTTGAGTGGAGAGTCGATTTAAATGTATGACGAAGTGGTTTAAGCGGTCGCTTCGCCGTCAAAAACTGTGACGAGTGTTGTGGCTTCGATCCTCATGTAAAACAACACTTTGTGTGACCCCTAACTAGAAATGTTTTCGGCTAATCAAATCAGAAACTTTTAATGAAAATGAAATGTCGAAAATAATCTCTTTCTACGGCTTTTGTATGAAATATGACACTTAGTTTCTTTTTTAGACTCACGCCTGTATCCCCGAAGGGGTAGGCAGAGGTGTAATTTTACACCCACATTTCGTCATGAATTTTAAGGTCCCACATAACAGGGGGCGAGCCTATTGCCGTACCGGGCACATTACCAGCCTCCGTGCTGCTACTGAGAATTTCCTAACGGAAAAACCCAATAACACTTCGCCCGACCCGGGAATCGAAACCGAGACTTCTCAATCCCCCCACCCCCGCACATTTATGCCGCGAGACCAACGAGGCAGTTAGAAGAGGCAGTAGACACTTAGTATCAACAGATTAACAAAAAAATATATAGTTTTAACATTAATTGATGAATTGCAATTTTTTTGGCATGTACGTCTTCCTAGATAAAATAATTTTACTTACAAGCATCAATCACTAATGTTGTTTTGAGTCTGAGTGTATCTTTTATCAATGATTGAACGCCCTATGATACAGTACTTTTCACTAGTGCTTAATAAATGGTATCTCATTAAATTGTGAATAAAGAAAAATGATTTTATGCAATACAGATGACACATTGTGCCCTTAGCACGTAATTTGTAACTTTATATTAAATTCTAGATAGCCTTCAAGTGTTAAGAGTTATATTAACTTTGAAGTAGGCATCTGTTCTTAGGTCAAACGTGAGATTATTACAATTTACATTTCTAAAGACGGTAACTATTATATTATTCATATATTTTGTTTGCAAAATCTCTCTGTCTAAGTCTAATAATAATGTAATATGCCGTAATTTTCCATTCGTTTTCGGAGTTATAATCATCTTGAAATTAAAGTTTACTTATTTACTTTACTGAGATTACATTTAAAACCGACTGCTCTGAATAAAATCCATAATGTTTTGTTTAATTTTAGTGTGTTACTTTCGCGTAAATAAAAGAAAGAACATACTTTTTAATAATTTGCTTACATTTTCATCTGAGACGTCTTAGGATAATCCTTCGATCAATTTCTGCTTGGGCAATATTGAAATAAGTTTGGCCATAAGGATTTCTTTTTGAGGACAGATTTGATCCGATTTATCTTAGCATCAGCAAACGGATTTTAGATTTAACCTAGATGTAAAGAAATCATATTTTAACAAACCATAACACAAAACATCATTTCACTAAACAAAACAAACACTCCAAATTCAATCTCCAAAACCTACAGCAAATGGATTAACTCAATAATTAGCGCTAACTCAACAATGTGTGCCTGACCTAACATTGGTAGTGAGATCGGCGATAAATAGATAAAGTCTAAAGACTCAAGTATATAGTGAGCTCTTGAATAGTTCTGAACGCACTCACTTTAAGTTGTGCAGGCGGCGAAACTAATCCAGGACCCTTTACGAAATTAGACGAATAACCCTTAAGATAATTAAGGGATGCGTACTGAAATTTTCCGACGGGAATGCAAGTCATCCCAGGAGCAACTTAATAACCGTTAGTAGGGACTATAGGATGTTAATTAGCGGCTTTATGCGATGTATGTCATTGGATGACGTTAGGGTGTAATCAGACTGGCATTTTGCGAATGATACCAGTGAGGCGATTATCGCGTGTAACTAGCTTGTGACAAATATGCGAGGCGAGGTTTGGTTGCTCCCTAAATTTGTACTCTTGTTATAGAAAGCTGACTGAATCATGTTCGAGTAGACGATCGACAAACGTTATATAACGAACCGTTCTGAAAATTAACCAATCTGGAATACGGCGAATATAGCATTCCAATTGATGAAATAGTTTTTTAATATGTTTATCGGATTTGACATCAATTTAATTTTAGTGATGACTGTGCGCAGCCTGATTTCGATTCATGCTTTGAGAAAATCTGTGCATATATCTGATAAGCCGAAGAAAATGGAACTTGAAACACAAACGTCAAAGTCCAGGTGTAATGGAATTGTTTATTACATTATTTTAAGCTCATTATTTATTACAGTCCAAAACGTGCTCAAACAAATTTTAGGGACTGATATTTCACAAAGCCATACCTTTACCGTTTTAATACACATAAGGCCAGAAAACTTGATACGCTATAGTTAATCCAAGGTATGTGTATAACTCCGACGACACCATTATAGTTATATACCTGATTGATAATTTTGTGACTCTGGTAACAAACCAGTAAAAAACTCTCAAATTGAATAAATTTAAGAGCGAACTTTTAGGCCCACTCCAGAATTAACCAAATACGCCAACGCATAAATCGTGTTCAGCTTATATTAAGTAGATACTTATTTCCAAAAGCAAGCTAACAAATTTCAAGATTCAATAACGGACTTCAATAATTTTGGTCCGTGCCAGCGAGGATGGCACTATAGCCGAGCGCAATGCACTGAAAAATTGCGACAGCGTATATTAGGAACGTGTCGGGCCGGGCAAGATCGAAATTTTGATAGCATTTACTATATTAATCGGCTGTGAGATTTTGCCGCTCTGCGGATATTGATATTTCTAGAGTCTGAAGAGATTTAGAAAAAAACAAGAAAATGTAATACCGTTGAAATTGAACTACGGATTACGGATTTTATCGCGATGTGTTGGTTTTAATGACATTGCATTTAATCTGTTAGTTGTAGTTTTATTTCAATGTGTCCTATTCGCGCAAACCCAAGAAAATGGAAAATACATTGTCTTGTTCAAAGAACCTATTTTGTACTATATTGTAATATTGGTTTACATTTAGTCGAATGTTATTCAACCTTGGAATTGGTTTTAAACTTTTAGCTGTGGCTAAAACTTAACTGAATTGTGGCACGTGCTAGCTTTTAAGAACCGTCTTAAGAACTTTGCATGTAATAATGTGCAAAATATTACTAGGAGTGTTAGAGACATTTATTAGAGATTTCAATTAATTAAACACCAAGTTATGTTTGATCATTGAAAATAATTTTTCAATTATCGCTTATGAGTGCGAAGGGAAAAAAAATGAAAATCTACCAAGTACATTATTTTGGCAAAGATACACAACATGAACAAATGAAAATACCCTTATTTCATGCTATCCTTCCTTTTTTTAATTTATCAATAACAGAAGCTTCATGTGGCTAGCAATGTAGCTTCAAATTTACGTTTGATTTTGATAGGTACCTCTCAAATTTAGATGTTACCTGAAATTCTTAAAAATCCGGTACTTATATAATTCCTGATGTAAACATATTCCATGCAGTTTTTACATAACCTGGGTCACCATAAACGGTAGTTTACCAAAATCTAATACATAACTTGACAAACAAAATAAAATTAAAAACTGAAAAGCAATTGAGTCGTCAAGAGGATTAGCAAAAATAACGGAAAACCGGGCCTAACTAAATGGTTCTGTCAACAAAGTAAGCTTCGAGCGGCCTATCAATCGAACTGTCCATCTGCTGGTATCGGGTAGTAGTGATGTAACGATTATGTTAGTATATTTCATATAATTTGGATAAGACAGCTTCGTGGAGAGACTAAGAGACTTGACTGCATGGATGACGTAGTGGTAAAAGTAGTCGACTGTTATGAGTGCTATTACCATTCAGGACTCCACTTTGTGTGATCCACAAATTGTTATTTTGTGTCTAAGTGTTTTTGTGCCTGTTTGCTGAATGGTTGTAAAGTCCTCCGCGACGGAGTTCGAGAAGTAGTATAGCCATTGCCGCAAAAAAAAGTATAGCGTAGTGATTTTATCAAATGAAATGTGTACTTGTATCCGTTAATCGAATGTTTATAAAGAACCCCATGACACATGATATATAATAATAATAATATTATTATTATATTCTACCACATTCACACAACACCATCTAGTCCCAAGCTAAGCAGAAGCTTGTACTATGGGTACTGGATAATGGATAAACTTACATATATATTTTTTTGTAAATTTATACATTTTCTATGTATAACATAGAAACACCCACACCAAGACAAACATCCATGTTCATGCACACAAATTTTCATTTGACTTGAGCGGGAATCGAACCCACGACCTTCGGCGTAGCAGTCGCATAAACTCCCGCTCGCCAACCGGTCGTCATTCATATTATGTATCCCTGGTGTAAGAGTTATCTTTTAAAATAAGAAATATCTCTTGCGACGAAGGAAAAATTCAGTGTGTGGGACCTGCATATCTGAAAATTTGCCATAATCTTCTCAAAAGACGTGTGAAGTTTGCCAACTGGAGTTGGCCAGGCAGCGTGATGAACTATGACATACCCCTTCTCATGGTGGTTTATATTAAACGTAACTGATATTATTCTTACTCCACGAGGTGAACGTTACGCAGGGAACTTAATGGTATGAAGATATATTGCATCCCGGGGAAGGACGTCCTTTGTTATCCCGGAAAATCTGCTACTTTTTCTTCACCGTCAAACAAGCCACTCGCTTGCTTTCTTTTATTTTTCGACATCGCATTAGTAGCTTTCAATGGATACATTATTATGTTTTCTTTATAGTCTCACGCCTGTATCCCCGAAGGAGTGGGCAGAGGTGTAAATATTACACCCACATTTCGTCATGAATTTTTAGGTCCTACGTAATAAGGGGTGAGCCTATTGCCGTTACCCGACTCTTCACGGCAGTCTCTGATAGGCTGCCTCCGTGGTCCAGTGGATAGCGTATGCGACTGCTGATCGGGGGATCCCGGTTTCGATTCCCGGGTCGGGCAAAACCGCAAAAGTGTTACTGGGTTTTTCCGAATTCTCAGTAGCAGGCCGGAGTCTGGTGAAGTGCCCGGAAACGGCAATAGGCTCGCCCCCTATTAAGTGGGACCTAAAAATTCATAGCGAAATGTGGGTGTGGGTGTAATTATTATGTACGTAATTTAAATGCGATTTAAAAATAGATAGCTGTCTTTCCGTTATTTTGTGCAATCTTTGCAATGGATTAATTTTGATGGAACTTTTACTGAAAGCTCGAGACGTCTCTGATGCTACTAATATGCTACACTATCGCAAAATTATTTAAGGTTACAGTACGAAAATCTGATTTCACTTAAAATTGTATGTATAATTTAGATTTTTAATTGAGCTGGCGATTGGTGTCACAGTTTAGATGCAGATAATTAAACATGAAAAACCGCGATTCACGGCTAGTATTGAACAAATCAAGCGCGTGTCAAAAGCTTACGGTAATAATAAATTGATATAATCCCGTGTAACATTTGAATTCATTATAATCGTCCATTTGCAACGTGTACAGAATAATTACGTTCAATACTTGTAACATGGACATTTACGCATTTGTATGACAATTTATAAAATGATAGATAATTATTATTTTCTGTTACGGATGATATTCATTTGGACGTGTTGGTTTTGTTTTGACATAATATACCAAAGATGTTACAAAAGTAAAAAGTAGTAGATACGTTATAGGCGTACCAAAAGCAGGACGCTAAACATAAGCCAATTGGCAAGAATGACATATGTGTGTGTAAAGTCGCGAGCCGGCGTCAAATTGAAACTGACACATCTTGTTAACCGAAAATAAAATAAATTTGAAGTTATCGATGTGTGCGTTAGTGTTCCATTTCTACGGATTGATTACTACGTAGGTAACGTATCTATTACTTTTGTAACATCTTTGTGATATACCCAAATAATTGTACCAATTAAATAAGTTGTAAAACGTGTCACTGGCCTACAATTATGATATTTACATATAGATAGGACTAGCAGTGTACCTCAATATAATGACAAAAGTACGTAAACAAAATATCATTTATTATTTATCAGCATTTTTAACAAGAAATCTTGCAATGTCTCTATCCTCCGTATCAATGAAACACTCACACGACTGATACAAAAAATGTACAGATTGGTAGATCACACCAAATCTTTGTCTTTCGTTTAGTTAGTGTTGTGGGTTCGATTCTCACACGAGGCATGACTTAGAAATATGTCAACATAATAAGTTGTTCGTTTGAAACAGTAGATATTAGAATACAATATGTGCTTTGTCTCAGGCTCAGATGACCATATTAAAATAATAGATAATTAAAAATACAAATGAAAAACTCTCATATCTTCAAATACCCCTTACCACAAACCCAAAGTGTCGCTTTGTTTTAAGGGCAATAGTAAAATTTGTACTCCTTAAGATATTTATGAAACCATACTTAAAACTAACTTAGCAGCTTTATCAATATTATACGGTGTTAGTAAGCCGCCAAGTTAATTTTGTGTGAACACATGCGAATACCACAAAGAATAATAAAATTCGTTAAAACAGCCTCACTAAACTCAGACGAATCTTTTTTGCAAATACGTGCCAAGAAAACATACCTAATTATATACCAAAATCGTCCGACATATTCAATGTAGCTCTTGAAGTTACTAATATTACGTTCTTATGATCAAAGTCTTTATATGACTATACAAACACTCGTTTTGTAGGTATAGCAGGAGAAGAAAATTTTGTAAGCTTTGAAACCTGTGTAGCCCTGAGGAAGAAAAATTTATTCACGTCCTCTAAAAGCTGATCGTGTGTTTCTGTTCTATAGAATATAATGTTACCTTAATTTTTCTAACACGTACAGTCATAGAACCGTCTCATATTCTATTATATGTACAATACAAAAATAAATGTTATTATGTTGTGAAATTTCGAAGAGCTGGACGAAAAATCTTATATATATTTAGTCTCGCTACACGAGGCTCCTCTTTATTTTAGCCGACCAAAGCAAACTTGTATTGGACTTTTTACTTCAAAATTTCAACGTGCCATATATTTCGAAGAATTTTAGACTTATTTTTTGTGCAAAGTCTCTTGTAGCGTAGAAACTAATGAGGGCTGGGAAAATGTGGATGTATGGCGAAGTATAATTATTATTACAAGAGCTACATTTTCACTGAAACAGGTGAATATGTGAGGTCGATATATTAGGGCTCTTTTTCAGAGCAAGACTTAGCGTGGTTTGCCGGCAATTTGCCGCCCCACCGTAAAAACCGCCTGAGTTTATCCATCATACACTTTTCACACTGTGAACCAACAGAAAGGGAGCCTTGGTTAGTTATACGTGTGAATAAACTAATTCGCGGTAAATCTAGATGTAACGTTATTAGTCATTTATTGATTTATATAACTACATTTTAAATTTTAGACCGAGGCAGCGATAGCGTAGTGGACATACCAACAGACTGCCATGCTATCGGGTTCGAATCCACGACGCGCACCAATGACTTTTCAGAGTTATGTGCGTATTGAATTGTAAGTTATCACTTGTGTCTCGGAGAGCACTCTAAGCCGTCGGTCCCGGCTGTCATGAAGATCTTTGGTAGACTTTATAAGGTGTCAGTACCTTGAATAAAACTGACATTAGTCTAAACCATGGAATACTGCTATCCCTTCGGGTTGCGGAGGTCAGACAGGCAGTCGTTCTATGGAAAAGCTAATATTCAGTCCAATCCGGTTAGACTAGAAAGCGGACCCCGGGTTCTAACTGGTATAACGCTAGGAGAATGATGATACTATGCATACATTTTAAACCAAAATAATAATAAACATTGTAGAACTGCACACAGCGCTGATGTAAATCACGCACACCAAAAATACGGCCTACTACTACTACTACTACTTCTATACTAGTTGACAATACTATTTCCAAATTGCTCCTAGGAACGTAGATTTTCTCGGTTAATTCGCCTTTATGTTACGTGGTGTGTAGACAAGGTCCTTTAAACCGAGCGACGGCAGTATATTTCATACAAACGTCAGCCTACATGTATCTAATAAAAATTATCCAAATATTCGAAACATATTACCTGCTGCTGTAAACATAGATAAGTGTGGCGATCTCGCAATCTCCAACGTTTTGTTGGTGGACCGCGTGTACGGCGGGAACGTGGGCTGCGTGGCCTCACATCTCAAGGCCATGGAGGTCTTTGAGGTGGCCACTCTCTGCCGTAAGGACCGCCAACTCGACCGCAGGCCGAATTCATCCGCTGCTGACACCCGTGTGTTGTTCACCATCCATGGTTCCGTCTGATATGAAACAGAATGTTATACTTCTAGTTTTGATAAACGGGTAGGTCCAAAGCACGCGGAACCGGCGAGCAATGAATGTAGAGGAAATGCGTAAGTTTTGTAAGGATAGAAGCAAGTGGTTCCGTTGTCTCTGCCTACCCTGAAAAAAGCCGTGAGTAGTTGCTAGTTGCAGGCAAAGCCGCGGGTAGCTACTCACGCAACTAGTAGTAAATATAATTAATAGTCCTAGAAACTAACGTAGTGGGACATTCCTACATGAAATAACAATCTAACGGTGCTTTCAATTAAGGCTTTTTACTCTTAAAAGTGATCGTGTGGCGGTAATGTAGTACGTTCGAATAGCTGGACTACTGTTGAAATTCTGGAGTATGATATTTTGTGGAGTATTTTTGTATGATGAACCATCCATGCATCGCGCTATAAGCGGACAGCACTGGTAGTAGTCCGACTCCAACCGTCTAATAAAAACGTCGGCACATAATAGGTAATATAAATAATCCTTCATTTCTACTTCATAGTAGAAATACAACGGAGAAAATACAAGAATCACAAATGATTACAACGACTACACACAAGCACTATAGCTCTTCACACAGAAAACGTAACAAACAGTTGTATGAATGTATTACCATAATTCTCACGTTTAATCACACTAATGTATGCCAAGACTCGCTTTTTGATTTACTCCTCCTCGTTTTATCGAGGCATATCTGCCTACAGAGATGTTTTCATCTCCTTTTCTACACCTACTTGAATTTTAGTACTATTCACATGCGTAGTATTACTAGATATTCTGTGATCGCAGCATACGATACTTCGGTTTCAGTGCCTATAATAAATTTTCTGACATATCTTTATTTTATATTAATCGTATTATAATGTCAAAATAAGGAGTATGCTTCTTATACGATTCTGGGTAAGTAGTATAAGTCAATATAACTTCAAATCAATCGATGTTATTACCACCAAAAGTGCTCTGACATGATACTTGTTAAAGAAAAGAGCGGAGATTTATGGCATGTGCTTCCTAGATTTGTAAAAGTACCTACAACAGCGCTTCGATGTAGACGTCACACATCCATATAGCGGCCCAGAACAAGTTGCTTAAACTCACATTTTCCACAGAAGAAGTTGCGACTAATATAGTATGCATAGCTATCATATATAATGGATCTATTGCTAAGGAAAACTTCAAAGAATTCACCTTAACTTAAATATTTGTTTTATATTACTAACCTTCTCAGGTCGTCCATCTATGAACCATGCTATGTTAGCCGGCGGCATCGCAGGCTGTGTGGTGCAATTGAGCAAAATATCTTCTCCTATCTGTACAGTGCCTGGCACGCCCAAGATTTCTGGATTTTCTTTCAACGTCACTGTTCAACAAAAAGTAAAATATCTATACTGATACATACAATAATATGTGCTTAGTAATATTATAAATGTGAAAGTGTTTTTGTTTGTCCTTCGTACACGTTGCAGAACAAGACCCGTCCCGACATGATGATTCATGTCGGGACGGGTATTGAGCCCACTTTCCACTATCCGCGATCCCAACAAGATCCTCAGTCTACCTTGCGGAAGGTCTATCTCTGCTATCACGTCCTTTGCGTAGCCACCATTCTAGAACATTTCTGCTCCAACCACCATCGCAGTGGAGTAATGTTATAGTACAATTTTTGTATCATCATCATCATCATCATATCAGCCAAACGACGTCCACTGCTGGACATAGGCCTCCCCCATGGTTCTCCACACAGACCGGTCTTAAGCCGCCCGCATTCAACCTCCTCCCGTGATCTTGACGAGATCGTCGGTCCACCTTGCGGGGGGCCTACCTCTGCTGCGTCGTCCGGTACGTGGCCGCCACTCCAGAACCTTTCTGCCCCAACGGCCATTTAGCTTGGCTATCCGGGGAGCTATGTCGGCGACTTTGGTTCTACTGCGGATCTCCTAATTTCTGATTCGATCTCGCAGGGAAACTCCAAACATAGCTCTCTCCATCGCCCTCTGAGTGACCTTGAGCCTTCTGATAAAGCCCATAGTGAGCGACCACGTCTCTGATCCGTAAGTCATCACTGGCAACACGCACTGGTCAAAGACTTTCGTCTTGAGACACTGCGGGATATCGGACGAGAAGATATGTCGTTGTTTCCCGAACGCTGCCCAACCGAGTTGGATTCGACGATTGACCTCCTTCTCGAAGTTGGACCTACCTAATAGGACTACTTGTCCCAGGTAGATATACTTGTCGACAACTTCGAGCGTAGAGTTCCCAACCTGAATAGGAGCAGGTACAACATGGACGTTCGATATGATTTTCGTCTTGTCCATGTTCATCTTAAGACCTACTTGTTGGGAGACTCTACAGAGGCCATCGATCATTGTGCCTAGGTCTTCCATGGTCTCAGCCATGACTACGATATCGTCTGCGAATCGAAGGTGAGTGATGTACTCGCCGTTGATGATGATGACGAGTCCATTCCAGTCCAGAAGATTGAAAACATCCTCCAGCGCAGTGGTAAACAGTTTCGGGGATATGACATCCCCCTGTCTCACTACTCGCTGGAGTTGAATAGGTTTCGAACTCTGGTCCTGGAGGCGGACTGACATAGTGGCATTTTCATACAAACACTTCAGCCCTTCGATGTATCGGTAGTCAATCCGGCACCGTTGGAGAGACTGTAGCACCGCCCAGGTTTCGATCGAATCGAAGGCTTTCTCATAGTCCACAGACGCCAAGCATAGGGGCTGGTTATACTCCTCGGACTTCTGTATGTTCGCAGCGTATGTATGTGGTCTATGGTACTATAGCCTTTACGGAAACCGGCTTGTTCGGGAGGCTGGAAGTCGTGTAGCTTGCTCTCGAGACGATTCGTGATGACCCTCGAAAACAGCTTGTATACGTGGCTCAGAAGTGTGATGGGTCGTAGTTCTTCAAGAGGGTTTTATCCCCTTTCTTAAAGAAAAGCACCACCACACCTCTGTACCACGCCTGTGGCGTTTTACCCTCGAGAATGACGGAATTAAATAGCTTCCGAAGGGCTTCTCTAGCGGGTACACCGCCAGCCTTCAGAAGCTCGCTCGTAATTCCGTCATCACCCGGCGCCTTGTTGTTTTTGAGCTGTTTGAGAGCCACACTAATCTCGTGCATGCTGACGTCCGGGATATCTTCGGTATAGTGTCGGGTCAATCCAGCTCTAGGGTCTGACGCTGGAGTACTTGCGGGTTGTTGCGTTGTCGTGTATAGCTGTCCATAGAATCTTTCGATGTCCTCCAAGAGCTCAGACTTGGACGATACGATTCTGCCATCTTCCGTCTTCAGCTTTGTCAGCTGACTCTGCCCAACAGACAGATCCTTCTGGAACACTTTGGATCCCTTATTCTGCTCGATCGCCTCACAAACACATTTTGTGTTGTATTGGCGGAGATCGCGAGTCAGAGACTTAGAGATCTGTCTGTTGAGGTGCCGATATTTCGGCATGTCGTCGGAGGATAGCAGAACCATCTTGCGCCTTTCCTCTAACAGCTTGAGGGTCGGACCCAAGATCTTGCTGGTTCTCTTGCTTTTCTGGGGCTTAAAGAATTTAGCCCCTGCTGTATGGACAGCATCCACGAACGCGTTACTGTACTCGTCCACATCTACGCATTCGCCCAGGCATTCGAAACGGTTCTTGAGTACGAGCTGAAAGCTCTCGGGGTTTTGGATATGAACCAGTGCCGGTCGGAGCGTGGACTTTATCAACCTCGACCGTTCGAGGCTTGTACAGATATTCAATGTGACTCTTACCATTCGATGATCGCTCCCCACTTTAAGCGAATTGATCACGGAGACATCATTGAATATCTGCTTCTTCGTCGACATGATAAAGTCGATCTCATTTTTGGTGGCACCGTCTGGACTTACCCAGGTCCACTTGCGGCATTCTCGCTTCTTGAAGAAGGAATTCATCATATAGAGGTCTTCCTTCTCCATAAAGCTAGCCAGCAAGTGACCTCGGGAATTCCGATGCCCATAACCAAATTGCTCCACTCTCAGCTCATCACCGTCGCGTTTGCCCAGTTTCGCGTTAAAATCTCCCATGACCACGGTGTAATGGGTTTTGAAGCCATGTATAGCCCGAGATATGTCCTCGTACATGGCTTCCACCTCCTCATCGGGGTGCGTCGAGGTCGGAGCGTATGAGCTTCAGCGAATACCGCTTGGATATTCTGAGTATAAGGTACGCTACCCTGCTCGACACACTCCCAATATTTACCACGTTGGTCACGAGAGATTCGTGGACGATGAACCCGACACCACCTTGGGACTGTTGGTCGCCCTCCCGGTAGAAGAGCAAGTTGCCGGAATTGAGAACTATCGAGTCCTCCCCCTGTCTTCGTACTTCAGATAGGCCTATGATATCCCATCGCAACTTGCTCAATTCTTCTTCCAGCTCGACAATCTTCTCGTCGGTCCGCAGTGTGCGCGTGTTCAGTGTTGCCAGAGCCAATTGTCGTTGGTGGTGGTAGCCCGATCTCTTCCGGAGATTCTTCTCACCCCTTGCCCCGCCGTTACCATGACCGCTACCATAACCAGGACTAGCGGAGCCGCCGGGGACTAGGGGCCGGTTTTTATTGGTGTGGTTCATTTATGGGGGGGATTTGCCATAATCGCCACGCTTGGCAGGCGTATTGGCGATTGCAGTGGCGGAAGTTTTTACTGCTGGACGCTGCTGCCCATCTAGCATCTTGGGATTTACTTCCGCCAGGTTCGGATGGTTTGACCGCCATCTTTTGGTTGACTGCTTGCGCTGGGGGAGATACTATGACGAGTATCTACTCGTCAGAGTAACTCCCCCAGTGGGCGGTGGGGTCGTCACGTCCCGACGCCAATTTTTGTTTGGCAATAAAAATTATTGAGAATCGGCAATAGGCGCGCCCTCTATTACGTGAGACCTAAAAATTCTTGGTGAAATGTGGGTGTAATACCTCTAAAAACCTCTGACTACCCCTGCAGGGATACAGGCGTGAGTCTATAAAAAATATAATTTTTGTAGGTAGGAGACTTGACAGTGACATAAGTTATTTTCTACTGCAATAACCGGCATAATTCTATAAAAGGCAGAGCCCCGGCAAAGTCTAACCTTACATATAATATAATATTTATTGAAGTCAACCCTTATTTCGGACTTGATCATGTTACTTGATACTACGATACGAAAGTTTCCCTACTTAAAGTATTGGATTGCAAAATGGCAAGAGGAGATAACTTTATGCAAACTTATCTTCTTGCGAGCTTCCTAGCAATGCGTTTATAAACAGCTGAGAAAAGATCGTGAACTGCAGTCGGTACGATGTCATGTAGAGTAGCTACTCAGAAAACTGATAAACAAATAGATTTATTTCTAAAGAATGTCATAAGAGATAAAACGAGTACAAAGCAAATTATACCTTACCAGCTACAGTTAAATTCTTAGTTTGCTTGAGCACGGCGAATCTTGGGCCCTCAGTGGAGACCTCACAAGTGAATGAATGCTTCATGTTGTAGGACTTGGGAAGTATGACGCTGATGGCACAGCTGTTCAGATCGCAGGTGTCTTTGCTGACGCCACCCGCCGTGGAGTTGAAGGTTCTTGTGGCAGGCTGCAAAAATGTGAAGTCTTTATTTCTTGGTGAAGAAGTAAATGGCAATAATTTGCCTGAAGTTTACTTTTTTTATTATTATTTTATAAATTTATTATTTTGACGTTCATAAGCGTCACATTGTGACCCAAATGAATAAAGGATTTTGACTTTGACTTTAATATACATATAGTTTCACGCCTGTAGCCCCGAAGGAGTAGGCAGAGCCTTATTAAGAACCGGTTAGTCCCACGAAATAAGGGGTGAGCCTATTGCCTTTACCGGTCACTTTGCCAGACTAAATGCTGCTACTGAGAATTCGAAAAAACTCAGTAAGAGTTTTGCACGACCCAGGACCTGGACCAGAGACCTCTTGATCAGCAGAGGCATACGCTATTAACTGGACCGACAGACTGGAGAGAGAGTTTATTATTTAGGTAAGTGATTGATATATGAGTGATGATGCAGCTGTAGTAAGTTATATTATAATATGAGACACAATCCTTGATTCCATTCATTCTTATTAGAGAACAATAAAAACTAAATTATTATTGTAGAACGACTGCTTAAGGTGAGGATTTCCGAGCGCTCAAAGCTTTTGAGGCTCCCCTCTGGGAAGAGGGGAGCCTCAAAAGCTTTGAGCTGCGAACTGGGGACAGTTCGCGAGTATAAGTACGATCAATCGCGACGCGAGACGCGACGTCACTGCCACCATATGTAGGTATAACACTTTCGCGCCATAGTACAGAAAATTGAAGCAGTATATCAATTGAAATATAAACTTACTTATCGAGTATAAATAATTTGCAACGTTTCTGTTTTGAATAAACCTTTATGAAATTCGAAAGTAGTTTTAAAAAATTGGTTTTGTTTATAGTGACAATAGTAATCAGTAGATAATATTATGAACATTGTTTGTTGTTAATTATAAAAAAAAACTAATGATCGCTCGCAATGCGAAAGTATCGCTTGTTCGATATCAATCTTATGGAAAAGGATTAAATTAATATAAATTAATTAATTCGTTGGTACTGTCAGCAAAACAACGGCATAGAACCAATAATACACATAACGGGTAAGATACTCATAGCTACTTTTAATCACCAATGATTACATTTTGTTATATTTAAGATTTTTATTACAGGGCAATAGTTATAGCAATATACTCATGCAAACACACGTGCATGTACTAAATATATGTCAATGGTGCCGGCCAACTAAAATAAACTTATAGAATATTACGAAATAAACACTTTTTATCACTACACTAAGGTTCTAAGTGCAGTCTGTGAGATAATATTCGAGCTCAAAGAATCTATTTTGTACATACATACATACATAGACTCACGCCTGTTTCCCCGAAGGGGTAAGCAGAGGCATATTAAACGCCCACTTTTCGCCAGAGTTTTGATCCCACGTAATAGGTGGCGAGCCTATTGCCGCTTATCGGGATATTTTGTTTGCCAGAGCCTCGTCCGTTGATCGGCAGGTGCACCACTTGCAGGTGAGGTTGGCTTGGGACCCTTAGTTCTTGGTGGGAACCCTATGCACCCTAAATCCTAAGATTATTTTATCATTATTTTATTAGCATAAAATAATAAGATTCAACACTATGCCGTCACTTGTAGGCTGTCCAACTGAGTGCTGATGAGAATTCAAAAGTGCAGGTAGAGTGAGTACGCATTTCGGTCATATATTTTTGTACGGCATTATGACCTTCGATAGATCCATGATAAATAATAAGAAAGCGTGCAGTGCTGTAAAAAATGGTGCGCTACAAAGTCGGTATTTTTTTGGAAATTGTCAGAAAATCAAATTCTCACCAGCACTCAGTTGGACAGCTTACAAGTGACGGCATAGTGCTGAGTCTTATTATTTTATGCTCTTATATCGTCCTTTATACGTCACCTGGTGGTTCATATGACCCATCCATTTTGGACATGGGCCTGTAGTCTATGTAACAATTGCCGCGATCAGTTTATGAGCAGTGAAAACTCCAGCGGAATAACAACTACAGTAGGATGTACCCGATTAGAATTCTTCAATAAATAGTATATTATACCTAGGGCAAGAAATAAAGATGGGCAAAGCAAACCAAGTGAACAGGATTGATATACGTATCCATTTAGATTGGGCTGCTTTCGATAACCTGGCATTTGCTTTTACGAAGCAACAAAAGGCAAGAATATTCAACCAGTGCGTCCTGCCAGTGCTCACCAACGGAGCCGAAACTTGGGTTACTACAGAGGCAGCGCTACATAAACTTGAAGTTGTTCAAATGGCAATGGAGAGAAAACTGGTAGGAGTGACACTCAGAGACAGAAAGACGAATAAATAGCTCCGAAAAGAAACTCTAGTACCAGATGTTGCCAAAAGAGTAGCGGCCGGACATGTAGCCAGAAATCCCGAAACATGGTGCAAGCAAATATTAAAATGGCAACCATGGGATTGTAAATGACTAGCTGGAAGACGGCAAATGAAATGGAAAGAAGACATCATAAAGATAGCAGGCAGTAATTGGTTGAAGACTGCCCAAAACAGAACGGAAAGGAATCTGTTGTAGAGGTCTACACCAAAATGGTCGGAAAAGGCTTAAGATGGTGATGTTCATGGCGCTGGGACGCATAAGCGGGGCATTCCGCCAACATTTGTAGCGCCGTTTCTTGGACAGGGTTGCGGCTGCTGTCGCTATAGTGATATCCAGGCGTTTCCTCCTGGCCTTTTCTCTACAAGAACCGGCCGAAACATTGGAAAGTGAGAACGTCGCGACGCAACATCTCTTCAACCACCTGGTGCCATGCCTGTATGCAAGACCTGTACCTGGCCGGTCATAGACATTCCTACGAAAGGTTTAGACGATATTTTTATATTTGGTCAGGAGTATTTAAAAATATGTTTTTTACTTTTTAATGAGTCCACTGCATTTTAAGGCTCACGTATTTCACGTTAGGCTGAAAACGTATAGTTGACCACCATTACACCTCTTTGATTTACCACTTTTGTCAAAACAAAACTGCTCTACGGTACTTTGAGACATACATTCAAACCTAAATATTGTCTCAGAGAATACGCTTGTATCCTTAAATGTAATTAGCGATTGATTCGTTCCTTTAGTAGATGTTAAACTGAAATACCTGATTTTTTCTTCAAAAAACAATCAACAATATTACTAATTACGGCTTTTTAAAAACCTTTTTGAATTTGACACGAAAACGCTGTAAACCATCATAGCGGTTGAGTCATATCACAAAGTACAAAACAAAACAATCCGTGAATGAAGTCTGGTCTGATGTACCTACCTACTTTTATTTTGTTATATTCGATTTGACAGGTAGAAACTTTTACGTTTTAGTTGTATTTACTACTAAAACGTCAACAACATGAATGGCGGACGTACTGTTTGACGTAATGTTCTCTGATTGGTGTTCACTGTCACAAGAATAAAAACATTATTTTTAGTTTTAGAATCCTAAAAATTACATTAATCTTACCTTTTTATATTAAACTTTATTGACATCTTAAAATCATAATGGATCCATAGATACTACAATCAAACCGATTTATTCTTAGTGGAAACAAGCCTAATGACTTAGAAGTTTGGTGTAATAATTAAAATCTTTACAACAGTGTGTTCTATTAAAATAACACAATTTATTGATTGGCCGGCACAATAAAAATTAACCCAATTTGGGTGATCTCCTTTAGGCGCTGCCATAGGCAAGTAGTAGTGAAAAAAAGTTAAAATTATACATACATACATACGTACGAAATGATACTCCTACACCCACAATGCTTATTTTCCGCCAACCAATAATAAACTCTAGTTTTCGTTATTATTTGTCAGTCAAATTGATATACTTACCTACCGAACATTTCTAAGCTGTGACACCAGTGCATTCTTCCTCGGCGTGATAAATAATTACTATAATATTATTAGGTGTCCATTGTTCCGTGTTTGGTAATAGTGTGGAAATCAATGATATCATAAGTGGAAATAGTCAATAGAATTATTGAATAGACGGAAATTCATAAATCTACCTATCTATATTTTTTTTTTTGTCTTAGGAACTAGCAGGGCAATTTCTAAAATTTATTTGCTTCTCTAGCCCATTTGTTGAGGAAGGTTATACCAAATAATATCACGCTACTACCCACGAGGGTGGGGCAGTAACCATAAATAACACTAAGTAGGTAACTGCGGATATTTGTATTTATTTAGGTAGGTAGGTAGGTACCTATAAAATTCGCTTGTATAGCTTTTAGGCACATCTCACATTTTATTTCCGTATATAGGTACACAGAATAATAGTGTGAATTATTATATTAGGTAGGTACCCAATACAACAATAATACTATAAATCATCCGCAATATACAACATATCAATATTTTTCTAAAGTATTGTTACCTAACTATGCTGTTGTTATCAAGTCGTTATCTTGCCCAATAATCAAAACGATATTTTCAAAACTATACTTCTT
This sequence comes from Euclidia mi, assembly GCA_944739405.2. Taxonomy (NCBI): domain Eukaryota; kingdom Metazoa; phylum Arthropoda; class Insecta; order Lepidoptera; family Erebidae; genus Euclidia; species Euclidia mi. The sequence goes on along the minus strand of OX123182.2, from coordinate 19,723,841 downwards.
ACTTATATACACTATTATTACTTACTAAAAATTTAAAATACCTATTTACAAACTAAACCTAGATGATATATTTATCAATAAGTGATGATGACATTCGTAACTGACGATAAAATGATTCGTAATCCTGCGATGCGTTCTGCAAACGAGCGATACGTCCTGTCTCCGTTACATCCCGCTTGGGACTGAACGACGCCGGAGAGAGCGCGTCGGCAGAAGGAAATTACGTATTTTCGGTATTATATTTTTGTATATATTAAAATTCATAATATGATGGCCGAGAACCATCCACTTTCACATGACATTTCTTTTGGTATACTTTTGAAAATTCTAATCCCAATACAACTCAAATGAAACGTGAAAAATTGTTTAAACAGACCTATATTCGCGATTATTTTCTATCGTATCAAATGACAGTAATCGTGTTTCGAATGGCCGAAAAATATAGATCTAATGCTGTAAAATAACATATATTTTTTTCCGAATTTAAATCTCTGTTATTTACAAATAAAACGCGTTTGATCAAGCTAGATAACACTGTATTTTGGGAAATCCTCGCCTTAAAAGTTATTTTAAACAATAGTCAATTAAAGGGGAAATCCAGGCCTATTATGATTTATAAGTTTCTACGTAGTAATTGCGCAGTTGCAAAATAAATAAAAGTCTGAGATGGAACAATATTGACTGTATGCCATGAAAACTGTGGATTGTCAATAATTTGACATTCAATAGAACAATAGGGTTCCCATCAAGAACTTAGGGTCCCAAGCCAACCTCACCTGCAAGTGGTGCACCTGCCGATCAACGGACGAGGCTCTGGCAAACAAAATGTCCCAATAAGCGGCAATAGGCTCGCACGTGGGATGAAAACACTGGCAAAAAGTGGGCAATTAATATGCCTCTGCCTACCCCTTCGGGGAAACAGGCGTGAGTCTATGTATGTATGTATGTCAATAGAACAAATTAGTGTCATTGCAATAAAGACAACAATATTAAATAGTAAATAACAAGCAAATAACAAAGCCTAAGAATTAGGGGATGAAAAACATAACAGCGCAATGCAATATAATATTATTGGAAAATCGTAGCAGGGTGTCCTGTTTAATAATAATATAGTAAGGATGCCGATAAATCTTAGGGACCCAAAAATAATCACCTTATAAACTAACACACATGAAGTATAAAACGAAGCACCAAGGTTTTAATTAATGGTACACGTAATAATATAATAATGTTGGTTTCGTTCGCTGCGTGACATGTGCTCTATAACATTTTTGGTATATACTTACTTTGTTATAAATAAATTTTATGGTAATGTTTACGTTGTGGCGGCTCACCCACTACTTAGGCAAGTTAACTCGCCCGTTTGAACGAGCCACAGGATCACACCACTACTACGTCACATCGTATGATGTTAGTGCCGCGTGCAAACGCTCAGGCCGTGTGCGTAACTTAGCGCCGCCCCTAACAAGATGGCGACAACCATTCTTTTGTTCACGCCACAGGTAAGCAAGATGGTCGCCTGCGCATCTTTTGTCTTCGCGTCGGCCACCATGTTGTGGGCGTTCTACTCCTGCGCAAAAGTGTCAAGCGCGAACACTAGTTAGCGTTATTAGTATTAATTATATTTTTGTATAAATACTGCTTGTTTAGAAAATGTAATTACACTTCGCCTTACTTACTCCTTGCGCTAATCTAGCTTAGATCCTTGCTTACTGTTCTTGTTTAGCTTAATATTAATTGCTGTAATTTAATTTAATTTGATTTAATATAAATAGTTGTTAGTTGTTTTCTTGTTTATTTTATTTTTTTCCCTTGCTCAAGAAGTTCCTAGAGTAAATAATTAGTAATAGTTAGTTAGTTAGCTTAGGGTTAGGGAAACATATTGCAGCAAGAAGATAGGCAGCATTCTTGAAGCCTACAACGTCAACAAATAATGAAATTAAACTTGGTTTCATTAAAATCGTCAGAGTCGATGATTTTTGATTGGATATTAAATTAAATTTTATATACTTCAAATAATTTTAAAATTCTTCAAATTATTCCAAATTGAAATTTTGTATCATATTTACAGTAAATCTTGTTATATAATAGTGATGTATTTATAAATATAGTACCTATACATGTTATGTATATGTGACGCTCTTTCCTTATGGTGTAGTGAATGATGTAATAGATACAATAAACCTAGACTAGACAGAGAGAGAGAGACCAACTAATAGTGGATAATACCACTCTTGTAAGTTTCGTGTAACTACGAGTACATATATTAATGACCAGAGACTGCCCGCGGTTACACTTGCGTAATTTAAGGCTACTGCTCCGCTCCCGTCGCTCATAGCGCGATGTTATATATAGCCTGTAGCCTTCCTCAATAAATGGGCTATCTAACACTGAAAATTTTTTTCAAATCGGACCAGTAGTTCCTGAGATTAGCGCGTTCAACCAAACAAACAAACAAACTCTTCAGCTTTATATGTTAGTGTGAGATTCGAAATATGCCTTTATGAATTCCGTTTGAAAGCCTCACAAAAAGTTGACAGAATTTTATACTACGTGAAACACATAACTTTACGTAAAATAAAGCTTTTACTAACCATACTAAACACAAACGAGTTTTTTAAGGTAAAGGCAAGCTTTTTCTCTGCTTAAAAATATGGCGCAAGCCTTTTCATAGCCTACTTTATGCGACATTTTTAATAGTTTTGTGTTATGCAATTATAGTAACAGGTGTAATAATAAAACAGCGTACAAGAACAAACTAAATTCGAAGAAGTTTTGTGAAAATTGCTTTTACTTTAGCGACTCAAAATCAAAGAACAAGTCGGTTAGATCAAAAAGCCAATTACACGATGAAATATCTTTGTTGAAATAATATTTTATAACCTAAAGTCTAGTGATAGATAACGATATAAGTGTCAAATATTTTGATATCATTCTATAGGGTATATTTTTGATATGATATTATATCAAAAGTGAAAAGAAAAAGCGGAACGTATTTTCGAGTAAAATAATTTTATTGACTCATCGGACGTAATTGGCAATTTGGTCTCTCGGTAGATCTGTTATTGGTTTAAAGTTTGACATTCATAGATTGCGGTGCGCCTTTAATATTGTGAGGGATATGCGAAAAGGTTTTACGACTGCATTATAGTCATGATGCAATCCCACTTAAGGAGGATATAATGATTTGAAGGTAATTGAAAAGTTATTATAATAATACTTTTAACTTTTTTTTCTGTCTGTACTAAGGTACAATTATTGTACCTTAGTACAGACAGATCCGAGATTTTTTAATAAATGTAAGAAAAGAGGTCTTGTCAACACTTTTTCGCATTTCTAGCCTTTAAGCTACATTATTTTTTTTAATGTATGTTTCATAAATACAATTTATCAAATCGATTCAGCCGGTCTAGAATTATGCACTTTGCAAGATGTTTAGCGATTCATAATTAAGTATGAAGATGAAATCCTAGAAAACATGAATAAACAATTACAAACTACTACCTTATTACCATCGAGACTATTACAAAATATATTCTACACCCACGTCTAAGCCATAAAAGGAACAAGTCAATCTAAGCAACAATCTATCTACAAATTACTTAGCGCACGCTCGGATTTACTTTAGACCCGATGCAACAAATGGTTTTTCAGTACACCTCTCCTCGTATTCATTGCCCCTTTACTTTCATTAGCACTCCACGTTCCTTCCATTACAGTAATGTTCGAAATGTTGACACGTATTACAACACACAAACTGTTACACGTATTAGGAAATACTAGCTTTTGCCCGTGGCTTCGCACGCGTTAAATTCGGGGTAACACAAATCTACTTTAAGTCTCAATTTGTGTGAAGACACTCCTGATTACTCTAAAGACTTCAGAAACAATATAGGGTACAAAGTAACTCGTTCAGTATCCATGACATTATCTACCGAAAGGTACATAATAACATCACCTTGCATACAGACAAATGTCAAAGCCATGTTCCAATACATGTCCAATATATGTATCCATGAAAACTTTTGCATTTATAAAATAAGTTGAGAAAATCGTTTCAGCCGTTTAAGCGTAGTATATAATTATTAGTTTCTAATAATATATGCGAACAATGTAAGCACCGTGCACAATATGACATTATGTTACAATTTCAAAGTGGAAATGTTCAATAATCTCTTGTATCTGTCAGTACAAAACAATGAATATGCGTATCTGTTTGATAGCAACTGCGGGCTGTCATTAAATATGTTTTCTTGTGTAACTGGAAAAATTAATAGAAATGGAATGAAAAATATTTACGAACGAATCATGGACAATATTTTAATTGACATCAATTCATCTAATCAGTTTGACATATGCTTAAATATTACACCTGACATAACGACGAAATCTCAATATCAGATTGATAATCGGTTTTTTCTCTGAAAAACATATGTATATCCTACAAAACATAGCAGCGCTACTTAACAAATCAGGTGCATTATGCAGTTTGGAAGAACTCAGAGACAATAATATATGTGTAGACGCTATATGTATAACTGAGCATTTTATGATGATAGGTCATGAGTTAAATTTAAACCTGCCTAGTTTCACTGTAGCATCCACCTACAGTCGGCGTAATACCAAAAGGGGAGGAGCATGTATTTTACTGAAAGATGAGTATAAATTTAAGGAAATAACGGATAGCAGCAAATTTTGTCTAGACAATGTCTTCGAGTGTTGCGCGGTCGAATTACTTGACCAAAAAATAATTATTGTCTGTCTCTATAGAGTACCTAAACAAAATAACGTGTATACCTTTTTCAATAGGTTAGAAAAAGTTTTAATATACATCGCGAAACTTAGTTGCGATAGTATTTTGATTGCAGGTGATTATAATATAGATATTTTAAAGTGTAATAACATATCCCTAGATTTTGAATGCCTGTTATTAAATTATAATCTTAAATTAGCGCTCCGTGAACCGACAAGACTATCAAGTAAAACATGTATCGATAACTTTGCACATAACTTTAAAAATCACTGCAAAGCTGAAGTATTAGAACTAGGCTTATCAGACCATACTGCTCAATTGATTAAAGTACCCGTAAAAAAGATACTCACATTGAAATCATGGCGTACTATAAAGCGAGATTATAGTCCTGATAATATAAAGAAGTTTAATATGTGTATAAGCAGTATATCATTCTCTAATGTCTACAACACTGATGACCCAAACAAAGCTTATCAGCATTTTATTGAAGATTTTAGACTTTTTTATGACTTATGTTTTCCTAAAACACTAACTTTGATAACAGTAGACAGTAAACCTAAATGGGTATCAAAAGGAGTTAAAATTTGCAGTAGACGCAAAAGGCATTTGTTATGGAAATTGAGAGTAACACCTACTATTGAAAATAAAGTAAAATATGGACAATACTGTAAGATCTTTAAAAAGTCATAAGATTCACTAAACGTGCGCAAAATAATTTTAGGATAAAAACATCTTCGAATAAGGTTAAAACAGCATGGCATATAATAAATAAATCAAAATTAAATCTACCTAAGATTAACATTTTTGACATAGAATCTGTTGATGATAGTATTATTAATGACCCTAGAGAAATAGCTAACGCATTTAACAATTATTTCATTGACAAAATAACTCCCATACAAGGTGCTGGAAAAAAGTCACCTCTTTAATCAACCAACCACTAAAGTCGATGTTTTTAGCACCAAGTTCACCCTATCAAATAAACAAAATAATAAAAAATCTGAAAAATACCAATAGTGTTGGATATGACGGCATTAACACTAAAATAGTTAAAGAAGTAAGTGAACATATTTGCCATCATCTTAGCCACATCATAAACTTATGTATTTCAACAGGTATATTTCCTAATAATCTCAAGCTAACCATTATAAAACCTTTGTTTAAAAAAGATAATCGACTAGTAATGCAAAACTATAGGCCTATCGCTTTGTTGTCGGTTTTCTCAAAAATATTGGAGAAATATCTTTATGGTGAAATTAATTCCTACCTGTAAAATAATAGTATTCTATGCCCAGAACAAAAAGGATTCCGAAAAAATAAATCAATAAATATGGCAATTTATGAATTTATTCAAAATGTTATATCTCACGTTGACAAAAAAACTCCAGTTTGTGCAATCTATTTTGACATGACACAAGCATTTGACTACGTAGAACATAATATATTAATCAACAAACTTGACGCATACGGCATTAGAGGTAATGTTTTAGACTTACTGAAGTCTTACTTAACTGATAGGCAGCAGATAACAGAAATAACTAGAGTGAACGCGATAACGAAAACAGAAGAAAAATATACTTCTGCAAAGCGCTGCTCTTCATATGGTGTTCCCCAGGGGAGTGTACTTGGTCCACTACTGTTTATAGTTTACATTAATTACTTGCCTAATGCTATAAATCAATCAATGACATTATTTGCTGATGACAGCACTATTACAATTGCATGTAGGGACATTGATCAATATAAACTCAATATTACTAACTCATTGACATCTATTATTTCATGGCTTGACAATAACAATTTGAAAATTAATCTGACAAAAACAAATATAATGCATTTTGACCAGCGAAAGGTAAACCCATTCAATATAGATCTAATTCATGACAGTTACACAATAAAACATGTTACTTTTCCTCGTTTTCTTGGATTAATTGTAGATAGTAAATTGAATTGGAAACAACACATTAACTCACTGTGCAAAAAGGTAAGCAGTCTAGCATATACATTGTATAAACTTGCTCCAACAATAAATACTGATACTGATACTTTCGGCATATTATGGCCTGGTAGAATCTGTTCTCAGGTATGGCATAATTTTTTGGGCTAACTCAACCAATAAAGATATCATTTTCAAAATGCAAAAGCGATGCATACGTGCAATGTTTGGTATACCAATTACTGAGAGCTGCAGACCACTTTTTGATAAACACAAAATTCTCACGCTACCATCGCTGTACATAATGGAAGTAGCCCTATTTGTAAGAATTAATCCTCACTTATTTCCACGATTATCCCAAAATGGAAGGATTAATCGGCGTGACAAAAGTAGACTTTGCGTTCATCCAGCGAAAACGGCGTTGCTACACAAAAGTGTTGTGTGCAAAGCTCCTTTAATCTATAATAAGATTCCCGAACGCATGAAAACATTAAACATTAAATTATTTAAAAAAGCACTCAAACGTTTTCTGTCTGACAAATGTTATTATAATGTAGATGATTTTCTTAATGACAAACATGTATAAAGACTTGACATTTACATACATAATTATTTTTAAATTTGTTTGAATTATTGTTAATTTGACATTCTTATTTATTTTATTGTTACTTTTATGCCTGTGTCTAATTGCAATTTATATTAATTTAATTTATATAATTATCTTTACTATAGACATCTGTATGAATTTATGTAATAAGACAACTTAAATTTTATAATATTAATTTTGCTCAAAAAATAAATTAAATTAATAAAATATTTGTACACCTGATTTGTTGATTCTCATGCAAATAATTTACCACCAATGATATGCACCAACCATGTATTATTGTATTTACACATGTTTTCACAAAAAAATACATCTTTATCTTTATCATCATTATCTTCATGTTTGATGCGACAGTACTGATAGAGATAATATACGATAGCACATGCGCAGTCAATTATTACAGCTCATGCGTTCTTACTTCCAAGAGGTAAATTTGCACCGTACTAATAACTACCCTCCCTACAATCCCTCCCAGTTAATTTTTAGCAACTTATGGTAGCCTATGTCCATTTCCATGGTCCAGTCGATCTTTATATTAAATTTCAACAAAATCAGTTTAGCCGTTTTAGCGTGAAAACGGAACATACATACATACACACTTTCGAATTTATAATATTAGTAGGGATAGGGATATTACAATTTTGTGAATTGACAGCAACATACTACCAATAACTGGTCTTGATTTTCATTCAGTATATGCTAAGTAATTTCGTTAACCATAGAATATCCCCTTTGGCTGTTCTGCTAAAAAGCTAAATTCCGTTACACCTAGTAAAAGTAAAAAGTGGAGTTTGGACTTTAAGACATCTAGGATGCAACCGAAATTACGCTAACGCTATAATTAAAGTCACCTTTTTTTTCTAATTATTACAAAACGATGCATTTCTTGTGCCAATTTGTCCTGTATGAACTAATTGATTGGTAGGCATCTCGAGCATTACACGCGCGCGCTTTACGGTGACCTTAAAAGGTTTCAAATTTTAAAAGCCTAACATTTTTTTCGTGTCTCAGGTATTCTCTTTACTTAGTATGACTTGGCACGATGTGCAAAGTGAGTAGATTTCGGCTTAGTGATGAGTCTTTTGCCATCTTGTATAAAATGTTGTCGGAACCAGTCATTACAGTCGCTAAGCGAATCGATAGCGAAGTTATTTATAGGTAAAGATGAACTCACCAGCTGTCCAGGCGTGAACCGGAATATCTCATTTGTCCCCCGGTACCATTTGACTGAATGGAGCGGCGGATCATCCTGCTCACTTACGTAGTGGCACACCAGGTTCGACTCGTGGTGCGGGTCGCCGTACATCGGGACTTCTAGAAACGTGATGTTGTGTGCCGTGGCTATCACTGTGGAAGAAAGTACTAGGGTTACAGAAGATAGGAAAAGTTTCATATACTTATAATATTTGAGTGATTTCGCACTACATCCGATGCGAATCATAAAATGCAGTTCTAGAATTAGAAATCGGAATAGAAATCGGATGTCGGATATAATGCCTAGTGTAGTCTTAACAATTAAATGATATATTTCTAATATTGGTGACTTATTCCATATTCTAAAACTGGGACCAACATTCATTTTCTTCCTTTCAGCATTACAACACTCAAGTCCATCATAATTAATGACTAAGTAACAAAAATATTTGTGAGTAAACATACTTTATACAGCAAGGTTATTTGAGTTCTCGGTATCATATATAACCTTTTTATACTTCTTTCAAAGAAACTCAGTGGTCACTTAGGGTCATCCGAATGCCACAACGTTTAATTCCTTACCTATTAATCTTACACCGAATCGAGAGTTGTAGGTTCATTAGTCAAAGAAACCAAAAATTTTCTATCAAGTCTACAAATCGTATATCAGTCTACGTATACTTTATATTTGTTTATTAATGTTTATAAAGTTTGATGTTACGTAGGAATTACTCTTCCTCGACTTTTCTGGCATTAAATGAATAATAAAATATTTAATTTAATATATTTCTATAAATAAAATACCTTCCCACTTCTATTAAAAACACTAGCCGCAGCGCGCAGTATTAATAAAATAAAACTACTACATCATCCATGCATACATACCTAAAAACAGCTATTCCCTTCTCCTCATAATAAAAATCATAATCACGAAGTACCAAAGAAAACAAACCTAAAAAGAATTAACCGTCCTCTAAAATTAAAATACACCTTATAATCTTTTATAAGGTGTATTTTAATTAATAGTAAGTAAAGTAATTTAATTTTAGAGGACGGTTCGCGTCGCTAAATAAAATGTACACTTTACTTTACACAATAAAGACAGCAAACACGGCACATTTCCCATCACTTCCTCTTACAAAGTGTACAACATTAACAAAATTCATCGATTTTTATTGCAATCTTAAAGCGACAAAGGAAATTACCTTTACAACATATAGAGCTGTGTTCAGCATTTCTGCAATAAGAACACCAATAGCATTCTGCTAGGGATGTTTCCAACTAAAATATCGTAGCGCTCATAGCGTGACTAGGCTTCGGTCGGCAAAATTAAGCACCATTTGGATAGGTTGCTAATTGGATGAGTGCCTGCGTGTGATTGGTTGAATTAATGAATGTGATTTACATCAGAGCGCTACCATGCGTAGGGGCGCATAAAGCTATCGGGCCCGGTTCTTGGCTCAGAAAAGGAATCGCTACACAATGTCAGAAAACTGCGACACCAGATATCCACACATTCACACGAAAAAGAAAAAAGAACTAGTCAAATCAGACACTTTGAATGAAATTTCATAAACAATTTCATTGTGCGTCTTGGATGAAATATAGAATAGCGACGACATCATTTTTTGCTGTCAAGTAGAGTACTAGTTTATCAATAAATTGACATTAAAAATCTAAAATAGCAAAGAGCAATTATTATATCTATAATATAAAAATGAATCGCATAATGTGTTGGTAAGCGCATAACTCAACAACGCCTGGACCAATTTGGCCAATTCTTTTTTTAAATGTTCGTTGAAGTTCAAAGATGGTTTTTACGGCGAGAAAAATTCTAATAATTGCCGGGAAAATCCTAAAAACAGCCCTTTTCTTTTTCCCATACAACCGTTTTGTTACGGACGTCGTAGCTTTGTAATATAATGTAAATAAATATGAATATATAAGTAGACTTAAGTAGATATAAGGATGATTCAATAAAAACGATTTGAGAGTAGGGAAATGTTTATTGTTATTCGATTAAGGTTGTTTTATTATCCCATAGTAAATAAGAAATTAAAACATGACGATGTAAAGTGGACGCGAGCACGATCGAACAGGTTTGAACATGTCGAAACCTGTCCGAACGCCACCACAAGTGAAACTCGGACGAAGCGCTGTGATTGGCCGAACCGAATGCGTTGCGCTCACATCCACTCACTACTTGCACCCTGTAAAATAGAACATAAGCAGGACGGTTTGTTGCACCGAGGTAGTTCAGTTCAGTCAGCAGTAGTTCTCTCAAGAAATCCGAAGCAACAAGCCGATCCTGATCAAGATTAAAATAAATCAACTCACCATCAAGCCAGGCGTTTCATTCCTTTGGAAGATTAAAAACTACAGTCCACCTCAACAGTTTGGTCCTACGCTCGCCGGATACAGTCGGATCATCGTTCGCCTGACGAGTTGAAGATAAAGAAAATACGCAAGCGCAGTGTTCCTGAAAATGAAGACTAGGAGTATTGCGGCCAAAGAGAGTGAGGCAGAATCGGGTTACGACAGCCGACGTCGCCGAACATTCGAAGAGCCGCCGAGATCACCTTCAACCGTTGCGTCCGCGTTGCCGCGCGCCCAACATGAAGTGCCCGCAAGTGGAATCGACAGTGCCACGCCCATCGCCGCTGTGTCGGTGACCGCACCGCCCGCCACCGCCGCGACGGGAGGAGTTGTGCCACCGTCTGGTGCGTCCGCCGCGCTTACCGCACCCGCTCCACGCCACGTACCGGCGAGTCGAGCAACCGCGATCGCGAGCGTAACAATGCGTGAAGAACAACTCGTCACTCCAAGCACGTCGTTCCAGCCAAGAATTCAGGACTCTGTCAGAACAATGACGGCAAATAGGTCAATGAGAGACACCGCAAGTACGATAAGATCAAGGGGATCTTATAGCAGTGATGTGGCAAGAGTAAAACTAGCGGAATATGAGGCACAAAAAAGAATTGCTGCAATTAGGAACGAGCAATTGGAAATTGAAAAGGCCCTAGTAAACAAACGGTTCGAGTATGAAGTGTCGGCGATTGAAGCAGAGGCAGAGGCTCGTGAAGAGGGCTCCAGACATAGGAGTGAAGACAGGGTGGATGAGTGGCTGCAAAGTATTGACCAAGCCCACCCACCAGTCACCGAAGAGAGAACTCAGCCGACGCACCCCGCCGCCCAACGAACCGCCGCAGAGCCGAACACATGTGTCGACGCTACAACACCTGCCATGCCACGCAGGAGACAACGTTCGATCTCACGTTCACCTACAAGAGGGGAACGCAGAGTAGGAAGAGGCATCGAACAACTGGCCGACACGCTGGACAAAATGATGCGTGTACGCCCGCCGCCACGACAAGTGACTGAGCTACCTGTGTTCACCGGAGCAGCTACGGAATGGCTGCCATTCAAGGCAGCTTATGAAGATTCATCGAGTGTCTACAAATTCACCGCGATGGAAAATTTAGCGAGACTGAGGAACTGCGTCAGAGGTCCAGCAAGGGAAGCAGTCTCCGCACTCCTGTACTCTGCGTCTGACCCACGGACAATTATGAAGACGCTAGAACAATACTATGGAAGGCCGGAGATATTAATGGACCATGTGACGGAGGACATAAAGAAGTTGCCTCGGCTCACTAGTGTGGCAAGTGAACTAAACTCGTTCGCAGTGAAGCTACAGAACATAGTGTGTGTGCTAACCAATATGGACAACCGCGGATACTTGTGGAACCCGATGCTAGTGCGTGAAGTTGTGGACAAATTAAGCCCGCACGTGAAATCAAGGTGGTGCGACTACGCTTCTGAGGCAGTGGAAACGTCACGTGAGCCTGAAATTACGATATTATCTCGGTTCCTGATGCGGGAGGCTGACCGTGCAATGAAGTACGCCTTCACAAACCCGACGCCCACGCCCGCACCAAAGAGAGAACAGAAAAATGTGGTGCAAGCAAGCACAAAAAGGAAAGCGGGCAGAGAAGTTATTTACGCCACGACAGAAAAAGAAGATGAAAAGAAACAGGTATGTCTGTGTTGTGCTGGGGACCATGATGTGCCTAAGTGCGCCAAGTTTTCAATGATGAGTGTCGACGACAGGTGGGAATGGGCACGAACGGAGAAAGTGTGCTTTAAATGTCTGAATAATCGCCACCGGCGAGAGCACTGCCGAGCTAAGCGATGTGGCAAAGAAAACTGTACCCGCCCGCATCACGCGCTGCTCCACAAAGAGATGTTGCAACGAGACACCAAAGAAAAAGCGACGGATGCCAAACCGACAGCGGAGTCCGTGATGACTGTCTCAGCAAGCAGCGACGCGCCGCATTGCGTACTCTTAAAGATGTGCCCCGTCGTTTTGAAAGGACCAGGCGGTCAAGTGACCACGTTCGCGCTAATGGACGAAGGATCGACGATCTCACTCATCGACGAGGATTTAACACGCCGTATCCAAGTGAAAGGGCCAATTTCTTCACTCAAAATACAAGGAGTGACCTCACAGCCACACGAAGAACACAGTCAAGAGGTCAAACTACAAATTCGTGGTCAGAACGGCGACTATCAAGAATTACGCGCACGAACGATGAAGGATCTACGACTTCATGGTCAGACAGTAGATAAATCAATGTTACTCAAATATCCACACCTCCGAGACATGCAAAAGGACGCATTCTTTGACGAAGCCACACCGAAAGTATTGATAGGTGCGGACAATTGGCACCTGATCGTGACGCGAAAACTACGCATGGGCAAGAAGAATGAGCCTGCGGCCTCGTATACCCAACTGGGATGGGTAATTCATGGGACGGCGCCACGCTCAGCGTTGACTCAAAAAGAGGGTCAACTAGTGCTTCATATCTACGACGTGTCTGCGAACAAACAGACAGAAGATGTACGGCGCGTAGAAGAAATAGTGAAAGCACACTTCAGGATTGATGCCCTTGGAGTCTCCCTGGCAAAGAAAGTCAGACCAGAAGACCAAAAGGCAATCGACGTGGTCCAACGAACAATGAGGAAGGTTGGTGAACACTTCGAAGTGGGTCTGCCATGGAGAGATGAAGACGCTCCGATGCCCAATAATTATCACTGTGCCGTGAAGAGACTAAAGATGATAGAAAAAAAGATGGACGCCTCTTCGGATTTCGCTGCACAGTATCGCGCTCAAGTGAGAAACCTCCTCGATAAAGGTTATGCCCAAGAGTGCGATGGACAAGAGGAACGAAGCAAGAAGATATGGTACCTGCCACACTTCCCGGTCGTGAACCCTAACAAGCCGGGAAAGATGCGGCTGGTTTTTGACGCGGCGCACCGATACAGCGGAGTGTGCCTCAATGATCACTTACTAGAGGGACCTGACCTCCTGAAATCGCTACCAGGAATCCTCTTCAGATTCAGAGAACGTCAGGTAGCCGTGACAGCAGATATTCAAGAGATGTTCCTCCAAGTAAGAATAAGACCACAAGACCAAGCAGCTCAAATGTTTCTTTGGCGAGACGAAGAGCGTGATAAGCCACCGAAAAAGTACAAGATGATATCAATGATCTTCGGGGCATCGTGCTCGCCGTTCATCGCGCACTCAGTGAGAGATGCCAACGCGAGACGATACGCACAAGCATACCCCAACGCTGTGCAAGCAATAACATCGAGCCACTACATGGATGACTACGTCGATAGCTTCGCCACAGAGCGAGAAGCTATAAGAACAGCACAAGAGGTCATGAAGATACATGAGAATGCACACTTCAACCTCCGTGGATGGTGCTCTAACAGGCCTAATGTGGTGGACAACGTGGCTACAGAAAAACGAGTGCTCAAAGCCGAAGTGAAGCTTGGTCAGAGACAGGAAAACTCCGATAAGACACTTGGTTTACTTTGGCATACGGATCAAGATGAACTAGGCTTCAACACAGGGCTTAGCCGTCTAGCACCTGAAGTGAGGATGAGAGACAGAGCGCCGACGAAAAGAGAAGCCCTTGCAGCAGTGATGGCCGTCTACGACCCCCTCGGTCTCATCAGCCATTTTACTATCACGGGTAAAATCATACTTCAAAACCTGTGGAGACACGGAGTGGGATGGGATGAAGTGATTCCCGAAGAAGACGCACAACATTTCGAAGAATGGCTCCGAGGTTTGAGCATGGCCACGAAACTGCGAGTCCCAAGATGCTACGGCAAAAGCTCTGAAGACGACATAGAGCTCCATGTCTTCTGTGATGCGAGTGAACAAACATACGCGGCGACCGCCTACTGGAGGATCCTGAAACCAGATGGAAGAGTGACTGTGAGCCTGGTTGCGGCAAAAGCAAGGGTCGCACCATTAAAACCAGTAACCGTCCCTCGACTCGAACTCCAAGCGGCAGTGATCGGCGCACGATTAGCGGAAACAATCGTGAGAGAGCATAGAGACAAGCCCAAGAACGTGACGTATTGGACGGACTCACAAACTGTTCTGCGTTGGATAGAAAAAGATGCCATCAAGTACACACCCTTTGTGGCACACCGCTTGGGCGAAATAGCGGAGCTGACCGACGCCAATCAATGGAGATGGGTGCCCACGGAACAAAACGTGGCAGATGATGCAACGCGCCCTAATTATAAACTACAAATGAAACCAGAAGACAGATGGTTCACCGGGCCTGAATTTCTATATGATGAAAAAGAACTCTGGCCGAAAGAGAAAGCCAGGAAAGAAGACCAAGAGGAAGAAGTGACTTATGTAGTCACAGAAAAGAAACACGCTTCTCATCTGCCCGACATAAGCAGATTCTCCTCATATGAGAAGCTGATACGAACTACAGCGGTACTCTTTCTCTTCAAGGAAAAGTACAAAAATCGAGCTAGCCAGATGACCGTCGACCTGATAGAAAAGGCTGAGAAGACATGGGTGAAACAAGCGCAGCTCGACGACTACGCAGAAGAAATAAGACTGTTGGAAAAAGGAAGACCAGTGCCCAAGTCCAGTAGCCTGTATAAACTGGACCCTTATTTGGAAGACCAGATTCTCAAAGTGAGAGGAAGAATCGGGCACGCTGCGGTTCCAGACATGAAGAAGAAGCCGGTCATATTACACGGCAAGCACCCGTTTACCAGACTGCTAATAGAAGACGCCCATCGAAGGGCCGGCCATGCAAACAACGAACGCGTGGTCAACGACTTAAGGCAAAGGTACTGGGTGATCAATCTGCGCCCTACAGTAAGAACCATAGCGCAGCGATGCCAACTTTGCCGCATCAGAAGAGCGACACCAGTAAAACCAGTCACGGGGGACCTACCGATGGAACGACTAACAGAGACGCAGCGACCCTTTATTCACTGCGGAGTCGACTATTTTGGGCCAATGACAGTGGTCATAGGAAGAAGACACGAGAAGCGCTGGGGAGCACTGTTCACTTGCCTGGTGACCAGGGCAGTTCACCTGGAACTGGTGGCGAGTCTGTCGACCGACTCGGCTATAATGGCCATAAGAAGAATGGCAGCACGACGAGGTTGGCCCCGAGTAATGTACTCCGACAATGGCACCAATTTTCGAGGAGCAGACACAGAACTGCGCACGGCCTATGAAGAATGGGCCAAAGAATTCGCCCACTTCGGACTTTCACACCGAATGAAGTGGAAGTTCATACCACCAGGGGCGCCGCATATGGGGGGAGCGTGGGAACGATTAGTACGCTCTGTTAAAACGGCGTTGGGGGCGACACTGCATCAGCGGGCGCTAAAAGAAGAAGTGCTGCTGACCCTGATGGTAGAGGCCGAACACTCTATAAACTCTCGGCCTCTCACCCACGTTTCCGTCGATCCCAAGGATCCGGAGGCGTTGACTCCGAACCACTTCCTCATCGGGACCTCCTCAGGCCTTCCCTATACTGGGCCTTGCGAGGAGGTCAGCCGAAAACAGTGGAGAGCTGCCCAGGCGCTCGCCGACCATTTCTGGCGACGCTGGGTAAATGAATACCTGCCGACGCTGGTGCCCAGGGGGGCATCCGACGACCGAGGACGACCTCTGCGCGTTGGCGACCTGGTTGTCGTCATCGACCCCACACTGCCACGAGGGACGTGGCCCCGAGGCGTCGTGGAGACTACATACGTCGGTCCAGACGGCAAGGTGCGATCAGCCGACGTCAGGACTACAGCAGGCATCCTACGGCGTCCCACGACGAAGCTCGCCGTCCTCTGCGTGGAAGATAAGGCTACGGTAGCCCTGCGCCGGGGGGAGGATGTTACGGACGTCGTAGCTTTGTAATATAATGTAAATAAATATGAATATATAAGTAGACTTAAGTAGATATAAGGATGATTCAATAAAAACGATTTGAGAGTAGGGAAATGTTTATTGTTATTCGATTAAGGTTGTTTTATTATCCCATAGTAAATAAGAAATTAAAACATGACGATGTAAAGTGGACGCGAGCACGATCGAACAGGTTTGAACATGTCGAAACCTGTCCGAACGCCACCACAAGTGAAACTCGGACGAAGCGCTGTGATTGGCCGAACCGAATGCGTTGCGCTCACATCCACTCACTACTTGCACCCTGTAAAATAGAACATAAGCAGGACGGTTTGTTGCACCGAGGTAGTTCAGTTCAGTCAGCAGTAGTTCTCTCAAGAAATCCGAAGCAACAAGCCGATCCTGATCAAGATTAAAATAAATCAACTCACCATCAAGCCAGGCGTTTCATTCCTTTGGAAGATTAAAAACTACAGTCCACCTCAACACGTTTTCTAACTAAAACGTAGAGTCAATTTGTAATTTATTACCGCTGCATAAAGTTCAAATACGCGTGCGCGTTGATATACTTCTTTGTTTGATGGCAGTTTTGACAGGTTTCCGGACCTAAAGTCTCAGTGCTGCCGCCCAGCGGGCTTCATGTCAGAAGAAACCCATTGATAATCCCTACTTAATATTATAAATTCGAAATTGTGTATGTATGTATGTTCCTTTTTCACGCTAAAACGGCTGAACCAATTTTGTTGAATTTTAATATAGAGATACATATATTGGACCATGGAGACGGATATAGGCTACCATAAGTTATAAAAATTCAACTGGGAGGGATTGTAGGGAGGGTAGAAGTTTTTACGGCACAAATTTACCTCTTGGAAGTAAGAACGCATGCGCTGATAACTGATTGTTGCGCAAGTGCTATCGCATATCTGTCAACTTACTGTCACGTCATACCTACATAATGTCATATTGTGCGCGTTGATTAAATTGTTCGCATATCTATACTAATATAATAAAGCGGAAGAGTTTGTTTGTTTGTTTGAACGCGCTAATCTCAGGAACTACAGGTCGGATCTGGAAAAATATTTTGTATACGATAGCCCAGTTATTCCCGAAGGCTATAGGCTATATAACATAACGCTTCGACCCTTTGGGCCGGGCAAAAGGCTAAAAAGGCGAAAAGATAATGTCGGCTAATCTCAGGAACTAGCTGTCGGATTTTAAAAATTGTTATTGCCTATGATAGCCCAATTATTCCGAAAGGCTATAGGCTATATAAAATTACGCCACAACTTTTAGGGGCCATAAAATGGTCAAACGAGAAGGGGGAGAGTTGGGTCAAAGGCAAAAAAAGGCTAAACGAACAGGATACAATCTATATGGGTATCGTTTTCGAGATTTTCGGGACGCTGATTAATAATATGAAATTTATTTAGTGATCCAAGATGGCGGACGGGAAATCAAAGATGGCGGATGAGAAAATTTTAAAAATCAATATGGGTATCGTCTCAGATGATTTAAGGGATGGAGAATCCAAATACAACATCTATTTCGTGATCAAATATGGCGGATAGGAAATCAAAGATGGCGGACGGGATTTTTTTAAAGTCGATATGGGTATCGTCCCCGATATTTTAAGGAATGGGGAATTCAAAAACACCATCTATTTCGTGATCAAAGATGGCGGACGGGATTGTTTTTTAAATTAATATGTTAGTCGTCTCCGGTGTTTAAAGGGATGTGGAATCCAAATACAACATCTATTTCGTGATTCAAGATGGCGGATGGGAAATCAAAGATGGCGGATGGGAAAAAATTTAAAAATCAATATGGTTACCGTCTTTGATGATTTGGGATGGTTAATCCACATACCACATCTATTTCGTGATCAAAGATGGCGGATAGGAAATCAAAGATGGCGGACGGGATTTTAATTAAAGTCGATATGGGTATCGTCTCCGATATTTTAAGGAATGAAGAGTTCAATATGATATAAAAATCTATGTTTGTTTGTTCATTATTTATAGACTCTGAAATGATAAGAGATGAAGCGCTAAGTCAATGGTAACTTTGGAAAAGGGGCTTGGAAAAAAGGGAATTAAATAAAAACTCTTAAAAAGGCGATACGGAGTTCGCTGGGTCAGCTAGTATTCTATAAAAGTAGATACGTCTAGGCTAGGTACATAAAGTCTTGACTCTTGCGTCTGCTTTGTGCACGATCATAAACTTCAAATAACTTGACCGTACAAGGAGTAATTAGCAAAATAGAGTGTTAGCATTAATTGATAAATGAAAACGTCTTTATTTTGGCATGTTTTCAAATAATATACTTCTGATACAAAAAATTATAAATATAATTTACTTTACTTGTAGGAAACATTCCTATTTAATATTGATTTGCACAACTTGCACGATTTACACATTTTTTTTTTCCACTAGCGCTGATTAAGAAGTTTACAACTAATTTTGCACAATGTGCAACAGTTTCTTGTTAAGGATCTGTTTTGTGTATCGCTTGATCAATTTTGTTTAGAACAACTTTGTTCTGTTTTGTTGTTCGTACGGTTTGGTTTTCGTATTACTGCTGTGTTTTATCCATTGTGTATACAGTGTACTCTGTAGGACTTATTACAATAAAGGGACTGAATTTAACACTAGTCGTCATGCATTTACGTTATGTATTTTAAAGGTCTATCAAAAAGGATGTTATCTGTTTAATTTTATTTTGGCACTTACTCTAACATAGGCTAAAACAAGGTAATTATGTTTCTATCTTCGTTAACTTGCACAAAAATAAAGCCAGGATTCATTCTTGAACTATATAATAAACCAATATTTTATTATAACTATATAATAAACCAATATTTTATTTAACTGCCTCACTCGGGTATAAAATAAAAAATCCTTAAATTTTTCTTTAGCTTAAGAAGTTAAAAGGTTTAAAACACGAATCCCAAAACACTGTGTTGTCATAATTTGCTTCCATCCTCTTATGAAAACAAATCTTAAAACACACCACATTATTTTATAAAGTTTACCTATTTAGGATTTTTGTATAACACGTCTCTCTACCTCTCGTAAGATACTTATACTTATAATTATTATGACGACGCCCTCACCTGACCTATTCGAAAACCACGTAATTATATTTGGTTGATATGTTTACCTGGCTTGTTACGTGTGCTGAGCCACATATGTGGTACATATTAAACAATTATGTTTTTAGAAGATGATGAAGACTCCGACCACGT
The DNA here is from genome assembly GCA_944739405.2 of Euclidia mi. Taxonomy (NCBI): domain Eukaryota; kingdom Metazoa; phylum Arthropoda; class Insecta; order Lepidoptera; family Erebidae; genus Euclidia; species Euclidia mi. The sequence continues at coordinate 19,703,870 of OX123182.2, read as the reverse complement.
TTCGCTATTATTGATCTTGTTATGAAAATATGTGTATCGAAATAATAAAGAACCTTGGGGGAGACCGATGTCCAGCAATGGACGTCTCTAGGCTGACATGATGAATTGAGAAATAGTAAAATAAGACGAACGAATTGAGTACATCAGGTAACGTATTTTATATTATTATATTGTTAATGAGATAGATGGTGCACAAGGAATGTGTGATGTCACTTCGTTTTAATTACATATTAATCTGCGACGACTGCCTCATACAAATAATTGTATTGCGAAAAACAAATTAAACACCTTTCTTCTGCTACTTTAGATACTTCTTCTTTGTTTATTTTATTTTACTAATATTTTCACATTAAAATTCTTCTATTTCTTATTAATCATGTTCATTTTTGATACATTATTTCATAAGTCTTTTTAAAAAAATATATAAATAATAATGAAGAGCCCAAATAAATGTGAAGAGCCCATCGGTGGAATAATTTTGTAATTACAAATATAATTATCACGGAGGCTCAAATTTGATAGAATAAATCAAAATAAATCTAAATTCGACACTTTGGCTATTAAATAATAAAACAGGAAGGAGAATGGCTTGTCCAGGCACCGAGTTACCCCGAATCTCATCTTCTCAGAGGCAGTGTGATGGGCCGCTTTGCAGCGTGGTACGAGAAAATCTCTTAAATACGTCGTCCAATGCTGGAGAGCGTGCTCGTTTGCTGGCTGTGGGAGAGAGGGAGCCGGTGCTTTGGCTTCAGGTACTGCCATCGTCCAACAAAGGTACCATGTTGGACGATACGACTTTCCGCATTGCTTCTTGCCTTCGTTTAGGTGCGCCATGTAGTTTTCCACATCGCTGTTAGTGTGGAGAGGCTGTCCACAGCCTTGGCCACCATGGTCTGTCATGCAGCAGGAGCGCAGGTCGTATATCACTACACGCCAACCTCAATTACATACTTCGCCGGGCTCTTATCACCGCTGGCATTCCAGCCCCACTTGAACCTCAAGGATTGGCACGCAACGATGGCAAGAGACCAGACGGTATGTTTTTACTGCCATGGAAGCTGGGTAGGCCTTTGGTGTGGGACGCAACGTGTGTCGACACTCTTGCGCCATCTCATCTTCCTAGCACAGCGGGATGTGCGAGCGCTGCTGCGGCTTCAGCGGAGACCCTCAAACGGCGCAAATACATAAATCTAGTAGGAGATTATGTATTCGAGCCGTTTGGAGTCGAAACTTTGGGACCATGGGGTCCAAGTGTGAGATCTCTTTTAAGAGATCTTTCAAAGAGATTGGTTGACGCCTCGCGTGACCAGAAGGCTCGCCTGTATTTGGCACAAAGGATCAGGATTGCCACACAACGTGGCAATGCTGCCAGCATTTTGGGCACGCTTCCAATTGATGGCAATGTGGAGGATTACCATGACGCCCTTCAAATTTTGCTTTTCCTTTTTTTATGTATTGCTTTAAGTTTTTAGTTATTTAAGCATAAACATTATTGTAAAACAAGTGATTTTAAATGATGATGAAGTTATTTTAGATTTACATTTCAGAGCTTCATCATAATTATTTACTACCATCAATTGAAACTTACACATACAATAAAAAATCTTTTAAACTGCTTTTGCGTTCAAGGCGAGACTTGGCTTGCCGTTCGTAACAGATCGGCAAAGTTAAGCAATGCTTGCACAGGTCGCCACTTGGATGGGCCGCTTGTGTCATTTACAGCTGAGCGCTACCGTGCTTCGGAGGGCACGTAAAGCTGTCGGTATCGGTTCTTAATTTATTATAATAACTTTTTATAAGTACCAAAAAACATATAATATAATACAATGTTTTCTTAACCTATAGTACATTAACTGCTAATTTATAATATTCAGTGCACTCTGTAGATAATAGCAAAAAGCATAATTGATCTGAGAGATAATTAAACTCTGGCTCATACCTCTATACATGCGAGACCAAAGGATTTGGAAAGGAATCCAGGCCAGCAAAACTAATATTAACTCCATTAAAGAATTTGTACCAGCCAGTTTATTCATGCTGAAAATGTCAAGGCTCTACCACGTTTGACATTTTAAAAGAGGTAATAAGGCGTTCAAGTCGGTATTTTTTACCCATTTTGTGGTTTTATAATAAATGTAACCTTCCACGCCTTCTAACAAAAATATAAGATTGTAGTGCCTGTTTGTAATGTCAATATAATAGGCTTTTTTGTTTAATCTATTTGTTCGGGGTAGTCTACTAAACGCCTGGCATGATTTAAATAATATTTTCTTACGAATTTTTCTCTTAGAAAAGCCCTATTCAATTTTGCCCGCCACGGGCATAGATGATAACCTATGAACAGCGAAGCCACGGGCAACAGCTACTTATAACTAATATATTACACGCAAACTAAACATCTTACAAAACATCATTAACATTACAAATGTTACATGTCAGGGCGAGCTTTAAAAACCCCAAATCCTTTTACGCCTGGATATTTTATGAATACCTATTAAAGCAAACTGACAAATCATGAACAAAAAATGCCTTGCAATTCATAAAAATAAAATCAAACATTCAGTTTTCACGTGTCATCATTGCCACAAAAATCTGTCGGATCGCTGTTTGTTTAAAAAAACTAGTGTTTACATCCCAATATCTAGATGGCAGATTCTTTGACTTTTATAATTAGAAATGGCGGGTGTAACTTCTAATAGCGCAATTCAGGATTATGATTTCTTACAATATGTTTTGTAGTTCCGTTAGTGTCCGTTAGATGTCACCAATGTTTTTGGCTTTGCCGTTGTTTGATAGATTAGATGTGTTGAATGTACATAGCTTGTATGAACTGCTACAACTTTATTATTCACCATCAATTACATACCTATTCTGTCTTTAGCAAAGGGGTAAGGAAAATTAACAAGGAGACCTGTGATTTGTAATGCGAGCTACTTCCTAAACAAAGTAAGTAGATAATGAGTTATGTTACAACGGCAGTATTATACATTTTAACAACACACCAACATTCATTAGGGCAAAAATACAAACAGTTCTAGTACACAATTTCAGATACTGTCAATATTACATTATTGTCAATATGGATACCTTTCTTTCTAAAGAACCGCTTACTTAGTCTCTCAATATTGGAAAGATCTGACATTGCATAATAGCATACTTAGTTATTTTCATATTTCAGATCTCAGCTATGGCATTAGAATGTATTTTTTCGGTTAGAGAACATCATCATCATCGGCCCTGTATAAACTGTCCCACTGCTGGGCACGGGCCTCTTCTCACTACTAGAAGGGTAAGGCCATAGTCCACCACGCTGACCAAGTGCGGATTGGCAGACTTCACATATCTTTCGAGAACATTATGGAGAACTATCAGACATGCAGGTTTCCTCACGATGTTTTTCTTCACCGTTTAGCAAGTGATAATTATCATAAATTGTTAATACGCACATAACTTCGAAAAATCATTGGTGCGCGACGTGGATTCGAACCCGAGACCCTCTGCGTAGCAGTTCGTCGGTCTCTGCACTGGGCTATAGCTGCTTATTTGCTGTAGGACACAAAGTGGTCAAAGCCTCCATTATCTCTCTTGCTAGGTAAATATAAAGTGAATTTGTTGTTTGATTAAATGAGATGATTTTTTTATTAGCCGTCAACTAACTTTATTGTGCTTTGACAACTCCTTTGATTCACACGAAATATTTACGTTAAGAATCCATTAATTGTGTTAAAAAATAAGTGTTTTATAAATAGGTACAACAAAGAAAGTCAAGAAAATAATAATAAAATTATAAACGTGTTCTCGAAGAAACCACAAATATCATATTGAAACTGTAGAAGTTTTCTATGTCTGAGGTACCAGGGTAGCATAAAACCAGAGAAGCACACAAACAATGAATATAAATTAATTTATGAGATACAAGAATACAACGTTCGCATAGAATTGTAGCTACTTATGTTATTTAATTTTTTCTTGTCTGCTAGTGATACTAATGGGTGTATTAGCCTGCTGTTATTTCTTTGTGTAAAAAAAAATTACAATTTTCGCAATCTTTACTGTTATGTTAAGAGCTAAGTGTCTTTATTTCTGACAGCTTTAAACGATTAAACAGAGGCATTAAGGGTAATTCTGACGATTCTTGAATATTAAGAAGTCTTGAATTCTTGAACAGAAAAAAAGAGTTTTGTTTTGTAAAATTCCTTTAACAATCATGGCTTCTACATTTTATTGATGACTTGAATATCATAAAAGATAGTAGGTACAATCATTAAATTACGGTACACATCCAGGTATACAGAAAGGTTAAATCGGGGAAAGGTCTTATCTAAGAAAATTCTAATATAAGATTATTAATACAAATCTCAACAGCGATTTATTAGAAATATACTCGAGAAAAGTACATAAAGAAATCAGAAATATATCATGAGATTGATTACGGTTTTCTGTAATAAATTACGTATTATTCAATCCTATTTTTCTCTTCTCCTTCTGCGTGTCAATGGTTTCATTGGTGTGATCTATGTGAAAGCTGCGTAATATGTACCTTATGAAATTAAATATAGACTTATTTTCGGTTAGACCCTGTCGAAACCCTGTGTAATCGAAAATAAGTTACTACTAAATCTACGCGCTTACAGTTCCCAGTATCTATTTGATATTGTTAATTATCTTAAACAAAAGCCAATATCTACAGAACCTAATTCAGATGAAGGCAAGTAACTTCAACCTAAGTAACTGTGATTGTTCAAGAAATTTATCACTACTTACACAATTACGTATTGAACATAGTTAATTTTACTCAGGAAATTAATATTATAATTGGCTCAGTTTATACACTCGCCTACTTGCTAGCAGACCTGAATGATGTAGCTACTAACTTAAAAGATTTTTTATGGAGTGTATGTCAATAATTATGTATGTCACTAGTAATCAAATCAATTGATAAATAAGATATTATTAAGTCTGCTGTCACCATAAGGGTGACGCTCGAAAAATCGAAAGGTAAATATTTGAAGGTATCCGATGGTTGGCGTAGTTGTAGCGGCAGCGGCAGCACTCAGAACGACCGGAGCGGTCGGCCGGACAGCTGGCAGCATTCCGACTTACCGCATGGTGCGTAGGTGCCCTTACAATGTTGCACATAGGTGTTTGAGTATTAAAATCAAATTTTGAATGAACTTAAATAAAAATACTGGCATATAATAAAAATCCAATCAGTGCAACGAATAAACACCTACGCGAACGGTTGAAAATTCGAATTTACACGAAAATTAATTTGCATGCTGGCAAGTATATAAAATATAATAAAATAGATTTATAGCAATATTTAAAACGATGTATTTGATAGCCCTGAGGGTCTACCATGAGTTTTGCACTCGATCGTGACGGTGACGATAGACTAGTGGACCGGAACAATTTCCATACATTTTCTAAAAGCACCCTTATCGGATGGTAGCGATCGATAGAGTCCGCTAGGGAGCGCATTTAGGAAATGTCTGAAAATTGTTCCCGTCGACTAGTCTATCGTCACCATGTAAAACTCGTACTAGACCCTCTGATAACTTTGACTCAATGTTATGGCTGATTAATTCGTTCGAGGTAAAAAAAAAATGAAAAATGAAATGTAACGGAGAGTACACATTTCAGCATTTAGGGGCTGACTCCACGAGCGAGATAATCGCGGCGATATTATCGTCGTGCCACGTATTTCTATATACTCTCTATGGACGTGTCTCCACACGGTGATGTTATCGCGGCGATGCGACGAGTGGCAATGTGCGAGCGTGACGTCGTGGTATCGCCGCGTTATCGTCGCTACTGGTGGAGCGCCCGCCGCGCGCTCGCTGCAACACGTGGCGCTTGGCGGGCGCGCTGTCAAACACAGTCTTTTAGCAAATAAAAGCACAACACATCGTCAAGGAATTGCGGCGATTCCGTTATGAGTCGTCGCGGGCACACCGCGATTCCGTCACGAGTCGCGACGATACGCTGGCGGAATAATCGCTCGTTCGTGGAGATTCCTCGACGATAGTAGCGCAGGCTCGTCACGATTCTCTCGCTCGTGGAGACAGCGCCTTACTTGTAGCAGGGTTAAGAGGCGCTCTAGTGGTATCAGTCACCTATTATAAAAGCAAACATAAAGTAAAATGTTTGACGTTTTGATGACTAGATTTTACATATCAACGAGCATATTGGTATAGAATTTTGTCAAAGAAACTACAATAAGACCCTATATGATATACCAAACAAGAAAAGATAAATATTACAAGGAAATGCTCAATCGCAGTGAACATTATCTACTTCAAACGCAGCAAGGCGATTTGGAAGGAACTCAACAAGTAAATACATTATTATACCAGCAAGAGCTCTTCTTAGTATGATATACAAGTTAGAAATTACAGGGAAATGATCAAGTGTATACTCACCTTATGGAGATTTTTAGTAACTTAAACTTATTTGAAAAGGAGTGTGCGTGGTATGTAAATACAACTGATTAAACAAAAAACTGTTCCATTAAAAATTTATTATACAATTTATATTCTTGTTAAATAATTAAATTGATAGAAACAATCGTTTTGGTAGTATTCAAAACCAAAAACGCTTATAAGCCGTAAGTTTCAAATTACCTTTCGACTTTACTTTGTCGCGTTACTTAAACCTCATCATGAAAACGTTAGAAGTTACGGTAACATTCTAACACAACGTTATCAAGAAAATGATGATGTTTTATTATGAGCTTCACATCGTAACAAGAGATTACCGCCTATGACTACACGAAGTAATTCCACCCTCCCAAGCATAATTTATGAATATTTTATTCAGTAATGTTCTTTGTTAAAAGGCACGAAAGTACTGGATAACTTTTCTTAAGTCCCACATAAATTATTAACAAAGGTTAAGCAAGTGGTAAAGTGGTATACTATAAGGGAGGACGAAATTTTCTGATAAAATTTTCATTATAACGTGACTCTATGTGACGTCGGCAATACTAAACGAAAGCCTTACTTATCTCGTAGACGTATGCACGACGTGATATTACCTTTGGAAGGCTTTTCGTAGTGTACTTTCCAACGTAATAATCTCGGACGATTATGATATTAGAAGTTAGTAAAGAGATGTTGTCTATTAAGGAACATAAAATAAAATGTAAACAGACGATTCAAGTGACGATTAAATAAGAAACTATTTACCCATAATTATCTTTTCATTGTAATATAAGCTTATAAGTATTTAAATATTATACAATATCTATTGACACAGAAAAAATAAAATTGTTTTAAGTACCTACAGGCGTAATTGGCGTCCATTTTTGGTATTTGAAATGACATGGGATGGAAATCGGAATTAGCAAGAGAATTAAATTACCATACAATACATAGACTCACGCCTGTTTTCCGGAGGGGTAGGCAGAGACTACGGAACGCCATTTGCAACGATCCTGACATATCTCTCTTGCTTCATTCACTCCCATTAGATTCCTCATGCATGCTCTTCTGTTCAGGGTACTTCTCACCTGTCCTGTTTTTAGGATGTCTCCAATCTGGTCAGAGAACATCCGCCTAGGCCTTCCCCTTCGTCCTGTCTCTTCCACACTTGCCTTATATATCTGCTTGGTCAGTTTTTCGTCATCCATCCTCTCCACGTGCCCAAATCACCTTAGCATACCTTTCTCGATGCTTGTCACTACATCTTCTTTTATAAAGTTTATAAAGTTTAAATTAGTATTTTTATAAAGTTTAAATAGATTTGACTACAACATCAATCAGTAAGTTTCGTAAGAGAGAACTAGCGAGAATATACGAAGTAAATAGTAGTTTGCAGGTGAATTGGAAAACTTGACATCCAAATCGTCTACCAAGAGTGGTATAGTCAAAATTCTCCTGTTTCGTCAAATTGGAAGTAGCCTATATTCAGCAGTGGACCACAAAAGACTGATGATGATGATTTGACAAACATGTCATTTTATAATTAACTACTGTATACGCTATTATTATTATGCTTCGATTCGCAGACGATATCGTAGTCATGGCTGAGACCATGGAAGACCTAGGCACAATACTCGATGGCCTCTGTAGAGTCTCCCAACAAGTAGGTCTTAACATGAACATGGACAAGACGAAAATCATGTCGAACGTTCATGTTGTACCTGCACCTATTCAGGTTGTAAACTCTACGCTCGAAGTTGTCGACAAGTATATCTACCGGGGACAAGTAGTCCAATTAGGTAGGTCCAACTTCGAGAAGGAAGTCAATCGTCGAATCTATCTCGGTTGGGCAGCGTTCGGGAAGCTACGACATATTATGTTCTCGTCCGATATCCCGCAATGTCTCAAGACGAAAGTCTTTGACCAGTGTATGTTGCCAGTGATGACTTACGGATCAGAGACGTGGTCGCTCACTATGGGCCTTATCAGAAGGCTCAAGGTCACCCAGAGAGCTAAGGAGAGAGCTATGCTTGGAGTTTCCCTGCGAGATCGAATCAGAAATGAGGAGATCCGCAGTAGAACCAAAGTCGCCGACATAGCTCTCCGGATAGCCAAGTTGAAGTGGCAGATGGCCGTTGGGGCAGGGGAGTGGCGGCCACGTACCGGACAACGCAGCAGAGCCCCCCGCAAGGTGGACCGACGATCTCGTCAAGATTGCGGGAGGCGGTTGGATGCGGGCGGCTCAAGATCGGTCTGTGTGGAGAGCCTTGGGGGAGGCCTATGTACAGCAGTGGACGTCGTTCGGCTGATATGATGATGATGACTGTATACGCTCAATTATTTGGAGATTGTACAATCAGAACACTAATTTAGTTACCGTGCAATAATTATTACATTCCACTTTAGTGCACCAGACGTGTGCATTCAATATCATGATTTAATTAGCGTGATTGCACGCCACGACGCCGCGACGCGTGTTAACTAGACCGTCGTGTCAAGTGAGGTCTCGTGTTACCAACCAGATCATTCGACACCATATTCAGATATTAATATCTACATGTAGCTAATGTCATGCTTTCTTGATTGTTGTTGGTGCGATAATTTTATTCTTCTATGGTGCGAGTTAGACCCCTAAGGTACACCTCAGGTTTAAGTTTCTTAGATACACATAATTAAATATCCATGCTTAACTTCTAGTAAAAGTAGCTGGTGGCAAGGATCTCGTTTAGTTTGTAGTCTTATACTATCATTATATCATAATGATAAAACTGTAGAAACGTCTGTACAATCTATTAAAGGTCATACACTAAAACATAAATAGACATTTTACTAAAGCCCAAATATTCTGAAAGTTGGAAAATGTAATACAATAAGTATAAATACAAATTGAACAAGCACGCCGTATCTTAATTCCACATCTCAGTACACTTACAGACAAAGAGAGCACAATTCTATTTACATTCATAAATTACGCGGTTACATAAATCTTAAGTCAAAATTATTTAATAAAATTGCTCATTACACGGGCCGCTTAGATAAAATCAACCCCTTTTCATAGATCCATTTATTTATCTATTTTCTTCCAGTTTAAGATAAAATTTATTGATAATAATTACTATTAGCAATATTACCAACAGTAATCTTAATTTTGTATTCAGCCTCGTTGGTCCTTAATCACTCACTGTCATATTTATTCGCATGAATTCAACAATATGAAAAGGCTATTTCTACGATGTAAGCTATAATTGAATCTGCGGACTGTCAGAATTCTGGCAAGGGTACGCACCTGTCACTCTTCTGGAATTGTCCTTGAGAATTCAGGTTAATTGCCTAGTGTTATTAATAGGCCCCAGTTTAGCTCAAGAGCCCAGATTTTTTTAAATGACACCGACCCTTATATTTTTAGGGACGGCCCTTAAGGCATGGAAATATTATATTTTGGATTTCGGTGTAAATTGGTGTTAGCTGAAGGAATGAGAAATATTTGGTACATTTGTGCACAAATGTAGGGTGTGAGAAAGTTAAAATAAATCGGTAGCCTTTTTCTTCTATTGCCGTTAAAATAGATATCCCTGGCCTACAGATATTGTTTCTGTGGTTGGTCAATTCTCAGTAAAACCACGTCACACGATATGCATATCAGTACACGTAGTAGTGGCTTGCAAACATGTGTGATTATGGTGAAGGTTGGTTAAGGACAAACCACACATTAAATTGTTCCATTTGCTCCAATATGAAAATTATTGATGGCAGTTTGATTGGAAGTGGCCATGATTTCACGTGAATCTTTAAATCACTTACTCTGTTGGAACGATAATACGTCACCTATTAGTTTATATCATCATCAGGCTTTAACAGTCCACAGCTGGACTAGGCCTTTCCTTTCAAAGGAGGAATTTGACTACTATACCACGCTGGCCAAACGGGTTGGTATAGGGTTTGTATCAAGTTTTCCTTCTCTTACAGTGCTGTTCTCTGCATAATATGCTCCCTCTGTCTGCTCTTACGACACCCATGGGATGATATGGGGTGGTGACATTGCGTATTCTTAATCCGTCACCACACGGACATTAGTTTATATAGTAGCTACATATATTAAGCATATTAATAAAATTGTAAAGCATTGTAAATAAATACTTGGAAAATAATTGAACTTAAGATTATTTCGAGTAAATCTGTACTTCCATATAATTCTATATAACCTTTGCTAAGGATTATGAAAAGCAACTTATTTATATTAATTAAATATAAGTCCGTAGCCAATGATTTGTATCCTTCGTATCTGTTTGTTTTTCTTGTAATTACATAAACACATATTTATTTCTGCATTTTGGTTGTTAACAACGCTTATACAAGTCAAACCCCATTCTAGGCTTTTCCTAGCTAAATGACTTCTTGAGAAGAAAGGCCGAAACAAACTCAGAGTCATTGCTTTTTTTGTCACTTCAAATTCTTTTATCTTTTCTCATTCTTTTAAAGTCCAGACAATATGGGTTTAATATGCGATTAAATTGTATTTGCGCAAGCCCAGTTTTCTTTTTTAAGTAGGAGAATTATAAGTAAATCAGTTTTTAAAGCAGGTCAACTTGTTAGTGCAATTCGAAGGAATCAGAAACCTAAAATAGTAGTACACTGGCTTATTTCAGAGTTTCACCTTGAAGAGTGTATTATAATATACGACGCTGGCAAGCCTCGGCCAATATCTAGCTCAAATATAAACATGTAAAAAATTTTCTCAAAGGCTATTTGACTTAGATTATTTGCTACAGTAGTTTTGCTTAAACATAAGTTTCATGTAGTTTCTATTTACGATCGTTACGAAGGAGTAGGTCGTGCCTGTCACTTAGTCAACGAACATGATTTATTTATCCTTTATTATCAAAGGGTGTAGCCGGCAGAAGCAATGTGCCTTTTTTGATGTTCTCCCTCGTATAAGCAAGAATTATTTTTGACGTTTAAGTTGGAGCTTACAATTTTGTGCTGAAAATTGTTAAACTGAACTTCGCCGTTTTCAATATATAAATTAATTTCAATGGTAGTTGATCTCTATTTCCATGTTAAGGAATTTTGTAAATTGTAAATTGTGGTTGTTTCAATCTATCAAGACATCAGATTCATGAAAGTCCTTCGTAAGAAACAGTATCCTTACCTATAGCCCAATTTTATAACTCACTAAGCCGTTTCGGTAAGCACAGCACTCTTGTAATAAGTCAAAAAAGCAAGAACTAATTCTCATTATATTACAAGTGCTCATCGTTAGACAACCCTATGCATGTTTACCAAAACATAATAAAAAAGAAAACTCTCCCATAACAGTTCAACATTACTTCTACTAAAGCTGCACATATCGCAACGTTCCCTAACTAGTTATTCTTCATTATATCATAAACACTTTGTACACTGGTGGTTTCCAGTTTATCTAGTGACAACATAAAAAATGTTCAGGAGCTAATGGTACTTAACAAGAACAGCTATTTGCACGGTGATAATGGCCTTCGGGCTGTTTTCGTTCCGATCTATTGTTTACTAGGAAACACTTGGGCAATTACTGACTAATTAGGAAAAAAATCTGTAAGTGGTTCGGCGTTACACCGAAACCGTAGGTTCTAGGCGACTTGGAGAAGGAATGGACTGTATATAAAGGATGGCGAGTTCTGGGTCGCCTCGAAAGGATAAAGGATTGGAATGGGAGAGAGGATTGTCAGTGGGTATATTCTAAGGATGAGGGGCACTTACCTTGTATGTCAGTCCTCTTTCCTTGCAAATGGCAGCCTCCTGGTGTTTTCTAGATGAAGCTGCTTGATTCACTCCACTACACAAATCACTTTCACTCGCGAGCGGTTTTGTATAAGCGGTAATAATTATAGCGGAAGCGGCGCGGTGCGGTACGGTATGGCGGACACGTATTTAGCGACTCGAATGTTCTGGACCGTCTCTCGCGTCGATGCACGCGGCGACCAATCGGCGAAAGGCGTGCCCCTTCCAGGGAATGGGACAGAAAGGGATAGAAACAAAAGGCATCGCTCGCATTGGCCAAGCAGCGACCAACCATTGACGTTGATGTGATTAGTTTCGATGGAAAGGTAGATGGCGCTACCATATCCCCCCGGCCCTAAAGGGTTGCCTTTAAAAGAAATAGAATTGAACTTAGCTATGTTGGGTAAACTACCGCATAACCCATCAATAGACTAAGACAGCGATATGATAATAAAATTAATCTAAATTGACTTTAGCGGAAACTACAAACGCAATAACAGCGAAAACTACTAACTAAATACTTAAAATAAGAGGTAGATCCAACTTCAGGCTAGATCTCACTGAGTTGGAAGCGGACAGAGACGTACAACAGGGCGCACATAGCTCCCCTTAGCGGTTTTCACGGTAACAACGCGGGTTGTACCGTCCTTGGAAGTATGCAATTTCTCTACGATGGCTAACGGCCAAGAAAGCGGCGGAGCATTATCATGTATTATGACGACCAACGTATCCTCCTGTATAGGGGATGCAGGAATATTCCACTTGGATCTAGCCTGAAGCTGGTGTAGATATTCCGCACGCCAGCGCCGCCAGAACGACTGCACGAGTTTATCCAGCAGAGTATGTCTCTGGAGCAAGCTTGAAGAGTCTGCTTCAGGAGCCGGAAATGACGATAATGGCACTGTGTTCAGAAAATGTGCAGGGCTTAACGCGGATGGTTCTGCAGGGTCACTACTCAATGCCGTGAGCGGTCGCGAGTTGATCAGTGCCTCGACTTGTGCAAGGACAATTAAAAGCTCTTCGTAAGAGAGGATCTGTTGACCTATAACCTTGAAGAGATGCGTTTTAATTACTTTGACCATGCTTTCCCAACATCCACCGAAATGTGGTGATGCTGGTGGAATAAACTTCCAGTCAATATGATTTATGGAAAGTTCTTCCCGAAAACGCGTACGATATTCTTCCCTGAGAAACTTATAAAGGTCGCGTAAATAAGAGTTTGCGCCCACAAAACAAGTGCCGTTATCCGTGTACAAACACTGTATAGGGCCGCGCCGTGAGAGAAATCGTTTAAGGGCTGCCAGGAACGACACCGTGCTTAAATCTGTCGCAACTTCAATATGCGTAGCGCGCGTCGTTAAGCATGTAAAAATACATAGCCAGGCTTTACGGCTTTTAACACCTCGACCACGCACTGGCGTATACTGCAGTGGTCCTGCGTAATCACAACCGGTGTGTGTAAACGCTTTAGCAACCTGGTTGACGCGCTGGCTAGGGAGATCGGCCATGGGAGGGAAAGTCGGACGCGGACGAAATTTGAAACAGACGTTACATTTATGTATTCTGTGACGAATTATTCGTCGAGCGGCTAAAATCCAATACTTATGCCTAAGTAAGGACATAAGCAACTCTGGATCTGCATGGAGGTGTTTCTTGTGATGAAAATCAACAAGAAGGTCGACAACATGATCATGTCGCGGCAGAATGCAAGTATGTTTGTAGTTATAAGGTTCATCCGAATTTGACAGACGACCCCCAACGTGTATGACGCCGTGTCCATCGAGAAACGGCTTGAGTCTAAGGATAGCGGGAGAACAAGTTACATTGTCTTTCAAATTTTGAATGTCGTTACTAAAATGAACAGCCTGTACAGCTCGTAGTAACTTACATTCTGCGAATTTGATATCAGTACTTGATACAAAAGTCTCATTAGGTAGGTGCCTAAGAAACCTATAGACATAAACGATGGCGCGGAGTAACTTAGACCACGATGACATGCGTAGTGCGAGTGCATAGATGGGAGACTCCGTAACCTCAGCAATCACGGGATAAGAAACAGACTTCCGTTCGGGTACATCTTCGTCTTCTGCACTGTGGTCAAAGGGTTGCATGGGCCATTCTGACGGATCATGGGAAATCCGTGGACCTTCCACGATGCCACAATGGATGATGCAGAAGATTAAGTGGAGTGACACCACGAGACAAGCAATCTGCGGGGTTCTCAATACCCGCGACGTGATTGAAACAAGTAGCAGGAACCAGTTCAATCAATTTGCTAACGCGGTTGGCGACAAAAGTCTGCCAGCGATGAGGAGAAGAATGAATCCAAGCGAGCACTACTTTGGAGTCGGAAAATGCGTATATTTTATTAATGGGGTAGTGGGGCAAAACTGTGTCTTGAACCTTGCGGAGCAACTGAGACAGCAGAAGGGCCGCGCACAACTCCAGTCTCGCAACCGAAATGGTTTTAACAGGCGAGACCTTAGACTTGGCACAAACTAACTGCACCGAGTAGTTAGAACCAATGCGGACTTGCAGATATACGACTCCGCCGTAAGCACGCTCGCCGGCGTCAGCGAAACCTATTTAGTTGATGGTACACCCATCTACCAACCCAAGATGACGCGGAATAGTAATTTGATTGAGCGCGGTAAGCTAAATACAAAACTGGCGCCAAGCGGCAACAATATGGTCAGGGGGTGTTTCATCCCACTCATACTTTGATAGCCAAAGCTCTTTGATTGAGCCACTGTGGACAGCATAGTGCGTTTGGTGCACTTATCATCTGGTGGTGAGACGTCAAACCGAAAACTATCGCAGGATTTGTCCCAACGTAAACCGAGAACCTTATGCGGTACAGACTTCTCAAACTCAATGTCTGGAGAAGCTTTATGAGAATCTGGTATGCGTGCGAGAACCTCCTTAGAGTTGCTTGTCCATTTGACAAGATCAAACTGGCCTCGCTTGAAAAGCTGAATAAGCTCTTCACAAAGCGAAATTGCTAGCGGAGCGGATATGACACTACAGGCAATGTCATCCATGTACAAAGCGGAAGTGGCAACAGCCGCTGCGGCGGGAAAGTGATCGCCTTCATCAGCGATCAACTGGCGAACAACTCGTAACGCGTGATATGGGCTAGACTTGAGTCCAAAACAAACACGATTGAACTGATACACAGATAAAGGTTCTTTCTTATCAAAACGATAAAAGATCCGTTGAAATCTACGGTCAGATTCGCGAACGCCAATATTGAGAAACATTTGGCGGCAATCAGCTGACAGAGCGATTTGGAAAAGACGAAACTTTATTATGATGTTAAATAAATCACCCTGTAGATTGGGGCTGGCATGCAAAATGTCATTAATCGGCTGACCCGATATAGTCTTACAACTAGCGTCTAAAACCACACGAAGTTTAGTAGAGGTTTTATCTTCGCGAACTACACCGTGATGCGGGATATAATATGAGGGCAGAGAGTTGCCCTCATTGTTTACAACTACACTCAAAAAACCTTTATCTATGTAGTCACGAATGACGTCATTATAGGCGCTGCGTAACTTAAATGATGCATCAAGTTTACGTTCCAAACAATGGAAACGTCTGAACGCAGCAGCGTACAAGTCGCCTAACGAATAAGGGTCCCCACAGAATGGCAACGCCACAACGTATCTGCCACTGTCGTCACGAAAAGTGGTAGCGCGGAAATGTTCTTCACACTCGAGATCCTTACGGCTCATTGAGGCCGTTCCGTTAACCTTTTCAAGCTCCCAAAATCGCTTGAGAAGAGAATCAATGTTGTTTTCTTGAAGAATAGAACAACAGCAAGACGTAACGTATTGAGAAGTATGTAATGTAGGTACGGTACCCATAATCACATACCCAAATACCGTCTCAATAGCGGGTGGTAAGTTATTTTGCTCACTACGTACCACTTTAGTTAGTAGCAAGTGCGGGAATATTGCGGCTCCGATCAAAACATCAATGTCTGCCGGATTCGCAAACTCCGAGTCTGCCAGCGGCAATGACTCGAGGTGTGTGAGAAGCGATACGTCCACATTAGCGTTTGGCAATGTGTCTGTAATACGCTCCACGATAAGCGAAGCAATGTTAAAATTAATTTCTCCATCAAAACGCGAATGTATTTTAATATCTACGGAACCCTTGCAATGTTTTTCTGAACCGCCGATCCTTCGGACTATTGAGTTCGTATTTTTAAAGTTATTCCACAATCCGAGGCGTTTGAACAACTCAAACGTTATTAAATTGGTCTGAGACGCTTTATCTAGTAGACAACGTACCATGTGCCGCGACCCATTAACATCATATACGATAACTTGCGCTGTCGCTAACAGAACAGTCTTAGACGCCATAAATCGCGGCTCAGCACTGCTCTGATCACTACAAGCGCGCGATGGCCGTCCGCGCGTGCGTGCCGCCCGCGCAATGGATGTCGTACACAAAGATATTTCATTCTGGATCGTGGCAGGCGCAGTTATCGTAGCCTGCACCTGCGACGTAAGTGTGTCAAGGTTAGCGGCTTGGCTTGACAACTTGTTATCTTTTACGCACTTGAAACGAGCGGTCGGATTTAAATTATTGAAGGCGGGACACTTGTAGAAATGGTCGTTCACTATATTACTGCACAGACACTTCTGTAAATTTATTTTATTAGATTCCGAGCATGTTACGTAAGATTGTGGATTAGGGACCGAGTTATTATTACTATTTCGCGATTTATTCAACCTTTGTTTGTTGCTGTTAGTGTTAGACGGGCCAGGTGAACCAGACTGCGTATTATGAAATATTCGACACTGATCTTTGATGAACGAAATAAAACTATCTAGTGTAGGTATTTTATTATTGCGTTCCGTCATCTCGAAAGCACGAATTGTAACAGTGTCAAACTTTTTTAAAGCGAGTTGAAGCAACAGTAAGAGAGCAATAAATTAAAATGAAAACGGCTACTGTAGAGGAAAAGAAGGGAACAGATAGTTGAAAAAGTCAATTTAATAAGTTTGACTCATTGTATGACTTACTGAATGCTTAAACATTGTAATTCGTTACTTATTCGTTATTAAATTTCCTTTTCTATCTTTGCCGAATACGTATTAAAGGTCTGGCAGTTACGGCAAGTATTTTTCACACGACTCTAGCTTGAGCATTTCTGTACATATACTTTTCTAGATTTATATCTGACAATATCTGAATGAGTTATTTTCTTGTTTCGTTCTTTTTAGACCTCTTTTTTACTTAGTCGGGTTTTAGATTTAAAACTTATTGTTTCGTTCTTTTTAGACCTCTTTTTTACTTAGTCGGGTTTTAGATTTAAAACTTATTTTTTGTATCGCAGTATTATTCCTGAGCCTTTTCAATGGCGATTTACTAAGCAGTTAAACTTTTAATGTTAGCGTTACAGGAAGAGTAGAAGATGAGGGCCTAGAGCCCCCATCTCCTACTCTTCTCTCCCTCAAATATAAAGTGACCGACAAGATAGCGGGACCAACTTTTAATTTAGCATAATACCAGGTTTATGCTACATTGTCCGCGTGGGGACGGATTAAGAATACGGATTGTCACCACCCCATATCATCCCAAGGGTGTCGTAAGAGCCGACAGAGGGAGCATATTATGCAGAGAACAGCACTGTAAGAGACGAAAAACTTGATACAAACCCTATACCAACCCGTTTGGCCAGCGTGGTATAATAGGCCAATTCCTCCTTTCAAAGGAGAGGCCTAGTCCAGCAATGGACTGTTAAGGGCTGATGATGATGACTACATAAGTAATATTTGTACTCGAAACGAGACATTTGTAACTCTAAAGATGAAGGAAGACCATCAGATCTGAAACCGCTACACAAAGCCAGGCAATAATGATCTAGAAAGACATCTTCTCCTTAGTGAAAAGAGGCCCATGCACAGCAGCGGGACAATTTACATAAAGGTGTTATATGGTGATGACGATGTTGATGACAAATAATTATCTCCATCCTATCGTTTCGCTACCATATCGTAGAATTTCGTCTTGCGGCTCGGAGTTTGCTTTTCGGTCTAACCAACTAGCGTTTACGCCAGTGCTATTGCACTGTACCCATGGCTCATAGCATGATTTTTCTTCCTGTAACCTTCCTCGATAAGGGTTTTCCTACACAAAAATAAATATTCAAATCGGCATAGTAGATCCGGAGATTAGCGCGTTCAACCAAACAAATATACTCTTCAGCCTTATAATATGTGTATGGACATAGATTCGCAAAGCGACTGTTGTCTGGATCTAGGCTGCTGGCAGCCTCAACAGGTAACCTATTAGTTAAGACTGTGGTTAAGACCAGAGTCAAGATAAATATTTAAGGGAACGTACTGACTCTTCCTCTTCTGTCTATTCCCAAACTACAGACTATCTACTTAATCTGTGTCCGAATCTTAGCAAAGCTTGTTCCTACTATGGCAACCAGATAATTTAAAAATATAAACTTTTACCACACTTCTACCAATAGGTATATTTTTTTTTTTCAATATCGTCACGACTGTAGCTTCGATGGTTTAGGCAGCGGTGTAATATTACACCCACATTTCGCCTTATGAATTTTAAGTCCCACGTAATAGAGGGCGAGCCTATTGTTGTTACCGGGCACATTGCCGGAGTATGTGCTGTTACTGAGAATTCGGAAAATAAACACAGTAACACTTTTGCCTGACCCGGGAATCGAACCAGGGTCCTCCCGGTCAGCAGATGCATACTTAAGCTATCCACTAGACCGGAAGGAGGCAATAATACATAAGTACCTATATTACCTGCATAAAAATATAACCAAAGCATTTAATTCATCATCATCATCATATCAGCCGAAAGACGTCCACTACTGGACATAGGCCAATCAAAGCTCTCCACGTGGACTGATCTTGAGCTACCTGCATCCATCCGCTGCCCGCGATCCCAACAAGATCGTCGGTCTACATTGATAGATAAATCACATCCAGATAAGTACAGGCATAACGAATTCCACAACTTTGTTCGTACCTACCTACGATTTAAGTTTGTAAGTTGTTTGTTGTATATTTACCCTGAGAATACCAACAGAACAAGTCTGTAACTACAATACAGTATATTTAATATTATGTCTATTTTACTCAGACACTCAATCCATCCATAGTTACGCTATCCGCACTTAGGGTTGTTTCATTTTATTAATGCAACATAGTAATTCAAATTGTAACTAGCCACGAGGACTTTAATATCAATTTAAATATGCTGGAAAGTTTAAACTGAAAACAATTTTAATACAGATTATCCAGCGATTTATAACGGCAGTAAGCTCATTATATAAATAGAATAATGGAAGTATTGTCTGTGCCACCGCTGTATACAGTAACAGGGAAGTTCCGCGCCTCTGGACTTGACGTGATTCTATTGTCTCTGTAATTTTCATACTTGGCTGCACTGTGGATGAGTGTGGGGATCCATGGGCTGCTTGTGAAAGCCCTTTTTTACGTCTTACGTAATTGTTTTCTGGCGTGAAACGTCTTTATAATCACACCGAAATAAATTGCGTTGGTGGGTAAAGTATTATAAATACTTATTACTTACTTAACTTAAGTAGATATTTTGACCAATTACATAGTTTAATTAACTATATAACAAAGTTATTGGGAGTACGTCTCAAGGTTTGCCAGTGGCAATGGGCGTTCCACAGGGCTCTATTCTTGTTCCGTTTCTTTTTTTTTAATATATTTTAATGATTTGTCATTATTTGTTAAAAATCTATGTGATATTGTTATTTTTGCTGACGATGCTACACTTATTTTTAAAGTTGATCGTAATACAAGTAACATGGACAGCGTAAATAATTCTATTGCGGCAAGTACTACATTGGTTCACGACAAATAATTTGCTACTCAACTCTGGCAAAACAAAATGTGTGAAATTTACATTGCCGAATGTCAAAATTTTTCTTACTAATATAACTTTAAATAATGAAACAATTAACCTAGTTGAGTCAACTGTATTTTTAAGTTAAACTTTAGATTGTAATCTTCAGTGGGGCGACCAAATATCGTGGTTGACAGTCAAACTGAGTTCTGCAGCATTTGCAGTTAGGAAAGTTCGACAATTCACAGACATAGATTCTGCTAGACTAATTTACTTTAGTTATTTTCACAGTGTAATGTCTTACGGGATACTGTTATGGGTTACGGCAGCCGATATTCAGACAATTTTTGTTATTTAAAAGAGGGCCATAAGCGCAATATATAAGTTAGGTGCTAGAGATTCCTTACCAGATAAATTTAAAAAAGTAGATATATTAAAAGTTGCATCGCAGTATACCTATATTTGCTAACTTAATTTACGTTAAGGAAAACTTAACTCTGTATCGTAAAAATAGTGACTTGCACAAAGTGAACACAAGGAATAAGCATAAACAAATGGGCACTAACAACCATCTACATAAAGTTCATAACTCATTTGTTTTAATCGGTATACAATTCTTCAACAAATTGCCTCTTGAAATAATGAATTTAATTCTGCACAAATATAAAACCACTATTAAGATTTTCTTTTACAAAGGGTTTATTACACTATCAAATAATTTCTGGATGTTATTATGTTATGTTTGTGTTAATTCACTATTATTGTTATTTTTATGACTGTGTCATAAAAATAACAATAATAGTGAATCACCAATTTATCACAAACTTTGCCGGAAGTCAAAAGCGGCAATTATAAGTATTTACAAGTTAATTCAATTCCCGTTAATTCAAAAGGCGATCAATTTATTACAATATTACAAACGGAGCTAGCCCAAAACCCAAAACGTCTTTTTCCGGAAGGGGAAGTTGACAGTTTAGTGTGACCATTGTCAGAAATTTTCAATAGACTAAACAAAATGTTACTTAATCGATCTAATCGATTTGACTTATAATAAAAACTAATTCTATTTCAAACATCCACCTGCCCCGGACCGGCCTACCGGTCCGCTAATCAGTTGGTAGACGTGACAATGTTGCAACCACTCTCCTCAGAATCGAACCGTCCACCAAGACCTCAGCAAATCGGGGAACTCCATCAGCCCCAGTAACCAAACGAAGGATGCGCCCCCTGCGCCATCTGAGTGGCGGAAGGTTAGCCTCCTTGATCAAAACGAGGTCACCAATCTTGGGTGGATCGGTCTTGTCGGTCCACTTAACGCGTTGCTGGAGTATGTGCAAATATTCCAAATTCCAGCGTTTCCAAAAGCTCTGAGTAATCTGGCGTACCAATTGAAAACGCGAGAGACGACTAGGTCTCGTATCAATATAGGGGTACTCAGGCAAGGCGACAAGTGGGCAACCAATCAAAAAATGGCCCGGCGTAAGGGCCTCCAAATCATTCGGATCTGAGAAGATCGGGCACCGTTGTGCCTAGAGTTCAAAATGGCCTCAATCTTACAAAACACAGTTGCGAGTTCCTCAAATGTAAGGACAGACTCACCGATTGTCCTGCGCAAGTGTGTTTTGGCCGATTTTACAGCGGCCTCAAAAATACCACCCCAGTGTGGACAATTTGGTGGGGAAAACAACCAATTTATCCCACGTCGGGCAAGCCTATCACAAACGCCTCGGTCGTAAGCGAGGAGACCAGTTCTAAATGTACGGCCTTTGTGGAGAGACAAACAAAAACACACAAGTAGGCCTTAACAGTCTTGCTGTTTCGAAGTGTCGACGTTTTCACCAAGAAGGGACCAGCGAAGTCCGTGCCAACACCGTCAAATGTCCTGCTCTCCGTTACGCGATCTGCCGGTAAGTCTCCCATCAACGGCTACATGGTAGAAGCCTTGAGCTTATAGCAAGGGATGCAGCGAAAGACTACACTCCGAATAATTCTTCGGGCAGACAAGATCCAAAACTCGCGTTGCAAAATGGCCAAGAGCGCATTACAACCAGCATGCGAATTTTTAAGGTGACGGTCAGTTACCAACAAGCGTACCAAATGACCGTTCTTAGGTAACAAAAGGGGGTGACGTGCCCCGTAAGGGAGGTTGGGGTTCTTGAGACGCCCTCCAACGCGCAAGAGATCCGTTTCGTCCAATAAGGGATTCAATTTTGGCAGTATTTAAGTCAGCTAAAAAATTCCATTCCGATCCTGAAGAGAATTCCCCGTGGTGCGAGGCCTTCAGTGGCTCAAAACCTAGCACATTACATAGGCCTTGTCATCTGGGAGAATTCTACTACGGCTTGGGAACAGCTACTCACTTTCCCTTATAGAATTCTACATGCTCAAGGAGACCGGCTTCCAAAAATACTTTAACAACAAAAATTAAAGAAAACTGCAATATTTCGGCATCAAAATTAGAATACCATCCTCCCAAAACTCACCGCAACAGCACCATCTTCCATCATGTAGAGTCGAAACTAAGGGAAGGTGACATCAGGGGAGCGTTCAGGCTCTTATTCAGTAGCGATGTGGTGGCGCCTTGCTCTGCCGACACACTCGCAAGTCTGCAGAGCAAGCATCCAGCGCCAGGGGATAACCTCTCCTTTCCTGAGCCACCTAGCGCTGACTCGGGCTTTCTCAGCATTACAGCCAAGGACGTGGTTGGTGCCGTTGGCTCCTTCCAGAGCGGGTCTGCTGGTGGTCTCGACGGCTTGACACCACAACATCTTAAGGATCTTGTGTGTTCAAGCGCCGGGGCGGCCGGCGACTCGCTTTTGAGTGGGCTAACGGCATTAACTAATCTCATGCTCTCCGGCAATGTGAACGATGCCATCGTCGACGTTTTGTATGGCGCTAATCTGTGCGCCTTACGAAAGCGGGATGGTGGCATTCGTCCCATTGCCGTGGGGTGCACGTACAGGCGTATGGCAGCTAAAATATGCTGTCGCCATTTTAACACCAGCTTTTCTTATAAATTTCAGCCACAACAGCTGGGATTTGGTTCTAAAGGAGGCTGCGAGGCTGCTGTACATGCCTTGTCAACGTACCTTGACTGTAATGGAGGTGAGGTTGTCTTGAAGGTTGACCTAAAGAATGCCTTTAACTCAGTCAGTAGAGACACCTTGTTGACACAAGTTAAATTGGAAACACCCCAAATCTACAATTTTCTTTGGCAATGTTACAGACACCCTTCTAAATTAATATACAAGGAACATCTTTTAGAATCTGCCGTCGGTTGTCAACAAGGTGACCCTCTTGGACCACTAATTTTTAGTTTGGCCATCCATCCAGGCATAAACCAACTAAATTCAAAATTAAACATCTGGTACCTCGATGATGGAACCCTGGGAGGTGACGTAAACACTGTATATCAAGATCTGGCATTCCTGAAATCGAAATTTTTATCCATAGGCTTAAAGTTGAATACAAGCAAATGCGAAATTTTTATTAATGACAATTTAGATAAATCCTCTATTCTTTCAAAATTCCAATATCTGGCACCCAATATCACCCAAGTTGAAAAAAGTTCTCTTCGCCTCCTGGGGTCCCCAATTTTAGACGACGGTTTTGATTCCTTTATACAGGAAAAAATTCAAAATTTTAATGATGTTTCAGACAGGCTACTTAAAATTAATATACATTCGGCTTTTACTATTATTCGATATTGTCTTTTTGTCCCTAAATTTACACACGCGTTACGGTCTTCACCTTTTTGGAAAAATCCGACTCCACTCATTCAAATTGACAAAATTATACAGAATACCCTAAGTAAAATTTTGAATGTGGCTTTGAACGACCGAGTGTGGCAACAAGCGTCCTTACCTGTGCGCTTAGGCGGCCTCGTCTTCTGGGCACGCTTCTGATTGACTGCGATGCGGATGACTTCCATGACGCCTTCTTTGAAATTTAATTTTAATTTATTTTTCGTATTGTATATATTAAATAGGCTTATTTTAATTTTAGGATATAATTAAGTTGCTTTTTATGTAATATATAGTTGATTTTGTTTGGAAAATAAAATATTGTTACATTCAATTTAGATACAGCTCCCGATAATTTCGATCTCCCTGATTTAAGGATAGCAATCTCCTTCTTAAATGCGCCATTTGCACAGAACGAACCCAAAAGGTGAGAGTCTCCTGTCGTTCCTGTGGTGAGATAAACAGTGTCAGTCGTTTCTGTTGTGGGTGCCTAAAGTTAAAAACAAAACGCTTTATCCAAGCAGTAACAACTAACAACTTGTCGAGGGAGCTGTAACGATTCAACAGGAAATCGGGGTCGAAGGTGCATTCCACCTTCTCAAGAGCGAGTGTTCGTAGACCCGGCAAATTGGAAGTATTCAAAACTGGCGTTCAAGGCCAATCAATTTGTGGTCGACTCAACCATTCCGGACCCCACCACAGCGAATGACCTATCAAACTAGGCGTCAAGCATCCGCGCCAGGCACAATCAGCGGGGTTCAGCTCACCTGGCACATGTCTCCAAACAAGCTTGACCTCAGATTTCTGGATTTGGGAAACGCGATTAGCGACAAATACCTCCAAAGTGTGGACAGACGCTTTCAACCAACACAGAACAATTTGGCTGTCTGTCCAGGCGTAGGTCCCATTAATACAAATGCTTTTACCCAAAGTGTTAGACACGTGGATCAATAAGCGTACAAATAGTGCTGCTCCCGAGAGTTCCAATTTCGGAATGGTCAAAGATGTCCGAAGGGGTGCTACCTTTCTCTTCGCCATGATCAGGGAAACTCTCACCTGACCTGAGGCACTGATTGTGCGCAAGTACACCACGGCCGCGTGACCACGTTCCGAGGCATCACAAAACCCGTGAAGGGTGGCCTTGAACTTCCCGGGAGGAAGGATGGGACGAGGCAAGGAGATCTCGTTGACGGCAGGAAGTGTGGATACAAAAGAGGTCCATTCCTCAACAAGAGTACCGTGTAGAGGTTCGTCCCAGGTCAATCCTGCTGTCCAAAGCTTCTGCAAGAAGCATTTTGCCCAAAATATGATAGGACAAATCCAACCGTTAGGATCAAAGGTTCTGGCGACAGTAGACAACACGAGACGTTTAGTCCAAGAACATAGCAATTTCAAGTCTACGTTATACGTAAAGATGTCTTGGACTGGTCTGTACTGAACGCCGAGAACAGCCATCATGGCGGGGTTGTCAACAATCTCAAACAAATGTGGATCCTGCTGATGATCCTCTGGCAAGCCTTCCAAAAGCGCTGGTGAGTTGGAAATCCATTTGCGCAACTCATAACCAGCGGAGGCCAAAATACCTATCAATTCGTCCCGCAGGAGGATCGCCTCGTCCGCTGTGGAGGCGCCCGAGCAAATGTCATCGACGTAAATATCGTCCTTCAAGATGGCGGAGGCTCGTGGGAAACGTAAGCCTTCGCGGTCTGCGAGCTCCCAAAGAGAACGTATTGCCAAATGGGGGCTCGACCTTAACCCGTACGTATTGGTATTAAGCTCGTAGACGACCATGGGATCACGAGGAGACTCTCTCCAAAGGATCAGCTGGAAGCGACGGTCATCAGGGTGGATAATCGTCTGCCTGAACATCATTTTTATACCGGCCACAAAGACAACCTGATGTCGTCGGAAGCTGGTGATGACGTCACAAAGGTCCTTGACCAACTTGGGACCAGAATGCCAGCACTGGTTCAAGGATACGCCCGTGGAAGTCTGCGCAGAACCATCAAATACTGTGCGCAGCTTCCCAGTCAATGGCTTCAATACCGCATGATGCGGGAGAAAGTAGTGCTCCACCGAACGCCAATCCAAATTTGACACAATGTACTTCTGTCTGAGCTCCGGATCACGACCCATGCGGCGCTCCATAGCCAACAATCTCTTTTCGGCTAAAGGTCGTGACTCACCAAGCAGAGGCCGAACAGACAGGAAGGGTAGCCTCGTAATAATCCGACCAGAACGGACTCGTCCAGTGTTGTTCTGGAAGAACAGCTCGCACTCCTCATGTTCTGGATTCAAACAGGCAACTTAAGGGGGCTCCTCTACATCCCAAAACCTTTGAACCGCATCAGAGAGAGCAGAGCCTACAGCCAACAAATTATCAAGTTCGGGTGGAGGGGGTTCCCTAGGTACAGGTCCCATCAAAGCAAATTTATTTATTTATTTTATTTATTTAAAACTTTATGTACAATACATTTATGTAGGTACAATGGCGGACTTAATGCTAAAAGCATTCTCTCCCAGTCAACCATAGGGTGATGCAGAGATTGTCATGGTAGGTGTACAAAATAGTTATAAAAGAGGAAGATATAGATAGGGTATAGCAAATACACATAATAATAAAGAAATACAATACAACATAATCATATTATATTATACTTAATATATATATATATATATATATATATATATATATATATATATATATATATATATATATATATATATATAATTAATAAATTATATAAATATATAAATTATATAAATATTGCTATGATTGAGATGATTGTGCCAATAATAAGCTTCTAATGTGGTCACGTGCTTTGAATTTGAATGTCCAGCGGTTAGGAGCTATTCTGATCTCTAAAGGAAGGGAATTCCAAAGGAGAACTGATTGAACAGTGAAAGAAGAGTGTACAAGAGCAGAAGTGTGGGAGGGACATAAGAGTAATAAGTTATTAGATGAGCGAAGATCTTTAGAATGGTTGGAGCTTAGATATTGAAAATTAGATTTTAGGTAAATCCAAATATGGTCGGGATGGCAGTCAAACCATTTGGCACCAAGACCCATTTCCCACCAATCAAAATTCCACCGAGGACATCAGAGCCAATCAACAAGTCGATTTGTCCCGGTATGTCAAATTTGGGGTCCGCCAGTTCCAATCCCGATGTCAAATTCACCACAGCAGCAGGTAGCTGCTTCTGTGGATGCATACCCAAAATATTTTTCAGCACAATAGCCGAGGTTTTAATCCTCGGGTGTGAAGATTCAACAGGGCCAAACAAAACCTTAACTTGCCCTTCAACATTAGAGGCTACGTCACCTATGCCCCGTATACAATTTGGAAAAGAGCCCATATTTAATTTAACCTGCCCTACCAAATAAGTGGAAACAATGCAACCTTGTGAACCTGTGTCCAATATAGCACGGACAACAACAGAGGTCCCCGTGGGTCTCCAGACCCTAACAGCAACCGTTGGTAGGATGTCGCAAGGATAACGGTCTCAATGTGGGAGGTTGGCGTTATAATAATAATAATAATAATTTATTTATTTCAGGTAACTAGACCCATAAAAGTTAACAAATTTCACACATCATACAATTTAAAAATAATACAATAAAATTCCAATAATATTACATGTCAACAATGAATAAATATAAAATTATTAAAATCTGTTAAAATTCAATTTATAATAAATGTCAAAAATTAAAAATACAATTCAATAAAATTAATGTTTATGTCTGAAAGATAATAATAATACAAAATATTATCAAAATTAAATATACAATTAAAACCCCTACTATTTACCTAAAAGATACTGGACAGACACTGTTATTAATATCGCCTACTAAACGGCTTTGCCTGAACATGCCTGCTGCAGCAATGCAGCATGTAGGCGCAGTCCAGCCTGTCAGCAATCATCGCCAGGACTGTGTTGGAGCTCGCCCGTACTCTGCGCACCAGAGAGATGCTCCGCTTGCGCATAGTAGCGTGAAAACAGGCAGTGCGCTCCTGAGCGAACATGCCCGAGGCGCTGCAGAACCGAGGCAGCCCCACCACAATCCTAAACGCATTATTGTAGAGAACGCGGAGGTCGCTGTAACACTTCTTTGTGTAACGAGCCCACAGACTGCAGGCGTACAGGGATGTACAATACGCCCTAAATAGCGTGACTTTTACCTCCCTCGAACACCTAGCAAACCTGCGGGCTATCATGTTGGCGCGTACTGAGAGCGACCTCCGCTCTCTCTCAATATCCTCATTATCACTGAGGTCGGGTGTAAGTATATGTCCCAAGTATTTAAATTTATTCACCCTCTCCAGAGGTGTCCCGTTCAATCCAATAGAGGGAACATTCTGGGGACTTACTGTACCGACACTAAAAACCATGAACTGGCTTTTTGCCACGTTATATGTAACGTTACATATAACCATGATCACGAGCATAATCCTCACATACATTTATCAATCTCCTTAGGCCACATACCGACGCACTCAACAACACCATGTCGTCCGCGTCACTGAGATTATTAACAGACAATCCATCAATATGGCAGCCGACATGGCAGTTGCTGAGCGCGACGATCAGGTCATTTACATACACATTGAAAAGCGTAGGAGATGTTAACCCGCCCTGCCTGACACCACATTCAAGCTCATATTGCTCTGACATCGTCCCACCCCATCTCACACAATTCTTCTGATGCCCATACCAGAAACGAAATAGGCTGGTAATTTCGGCCGGCAAGTTAATCTGGTCTAACTTCCTCCATAGGATATCATATTGGACTAAATCGAAAGCCTTGGAGAGGTCCAGGAAGCACGTGTACACCGGTGTATTTCTCGTAGTGTAATAGTTGACGGTGTGCTTAAGGCACAGTATCGCGGTCTCTGTTGATAGCTGCGGACGAAACCCAAACTGGTTGTCGTGGAGAGTTACATAGTTGTTCAGCTGTACATTAAGCAAACCATCAAAAATTTTAGCCGCTGTGGCAGCAAGAGAGATAGGCCTGTAGTTACTGGTATCAGCTAAGTCACCTGTCTTATTTTTAACTACCGGTACTACCACTGTCTTCATAAAATCATCCGGTAAATAACTGTGACTCACACACAGGGAGTAAAACATCGCTAACACTCGCGAGATGTGAGGTCCAGCGTGCAGGAAGTGCTCAATACTGAGTCCGTCGTGACCCGGAGATTTTCCTCTAGTCATGTGCCTTATAGCCCCAGCTACTTCTTTCGCACTAAATCTCGTTCCGACAACATGACCACTCCTGACAGCATTGAGCTCCTCACTGACTGAACCACGCGGCGATTTGATAATAAAACGCTCTTTAAAAAGATTAGCAATTCCCTGTTATAGGGCAGGGGTCAATTACCTATTGTTGCCTGGGCGGCGACCGTTGGCCAGGACCAGGCAAGTCAAAACGAGGGTGCGGCTTGAAGTCCTCAAAGGCGCGGTGACTCGATCCGCGCGCCATCTGTGGTGGGTCATAATGACGCAACCACCCAAAACGAGGTGGGCGCGAGTCAAGGCGGGGACGCTCCGCCAAAGGAGGGGAATACTTGGGGCAGCAGTCATGGTGCTGGTGACGCTGAACAGCACATTCAGGTGCGCGAGAGAGAGGAGGCGTGCGCACGCTACGGTTCTCCAAGCGGGGTGAGCGGCGATCAATTAAGCGAGGCGACTCTCGGCTGCGTGCCGGTGAGCCTCGGCTGCCACCTTCAAAACACCCGCCCGTGCGCGGCGTCGGATGGTTGGACAAGCGGCCTACCTCTCTTCATGCAGAGAATGTCCAAATGCTGTCCTCCACAGTGAGGACAGGGACGATAGTTTGGGCAGTCTCGCTGGTAGTGGGACCCCAAATAAGAGAAACAAAGGCGGCGGGCATTCGCGATGCGCCTACGAGAGGCGACATGCAGGTCCAGGAATGTCCTACAACTGGCCGTTCTGTGCCCCGTGACCTTGCAGTAGGAGCACTCCGCTGGGCTCTGCGTGACCGCAAAGCGAGGAGGGCGCCGGTCAACATTGGCTCGGGTGTGAACGCGAGCCTGCTCCTTGACCTTGGGCGGCTGCGTCTTAGCCGGCGTGTCACCACCGGAGTTGTCCAAGACCCGGCACTCATCCTCCAGGAACCTCTCCAGGTCAGCAAAGGGGGGCAGATGGGTCGCGCTATCCCCACCAAAGTGCTGTTCAAAACGTGAACTCAGGTCGGCAGGCAGCTTTTTCAGCACAATGTGCACCAATAGATAGGACCATTGGTTCACGGGCAGGTCAAGGCACTTAAGTGCGTTGATGGCCACCAAAAGCGGGTTCAAAAGTTGGGTGCGCAACCCAGAGACCCGGGTGAGCGTCGGCAAACCCAAAATCTGCTCGATGTGCGTGTCGGCGAGGCCACGCTTATTATGGTACCTACGGGTGATTAGGTCCCGAGCCGTCTGGTACGCCTCGTCAGACACGGGCAGATGCTGGATGAGGGCCCTTGGCCCCCCCATCCAGAACTGACATCAAATAGGCCAATTTTTGTGCCAGCCGAAGGTCAGCCCTGTCATTGACCAGGCTGTCAAACAAATTAACGAAGCCCAGGTAGCTTCCTAGGCAGCCGGGGGAGGTCCAAAGTAGGGAGCCTACTAACCAGCTTCGGTGCTGACCTAGGAAGCTCCTGCTTCAGGCCGGGTTGCCCTTCCCTATCGGCAACAAGTTGTCTCGCACTATTGGAGACAGCATCATACAGGTCTAAGACCTGGGCATAGTCTTCGCTGACCTTATTTCGCTGGTCAGCGGTGAAATTATTGACTGACACTTCGAGACAGCAAGCGCTGAAAGTGCGGAACTGCTGTTCCACACTTGCCAGGCGCTCATCGATCCGCTCGTACCTTTGTAGTAAGGCCTGCTGGCGATCAGGCCAGTTCACTAAGGCACTGGCCGAGGCAAACCAGCGCAAATCTGATGCAATAGCACCAGCAGCCGCACGCAAGTCCTTGATAGCTGACATAATCAAAATTCAAAAGAGCCCGGACAAGCGTTAAATAATATTAACAATCAAAACTTAATTTTTCTTAATTCTTTGAAACTAACAAAGTATTAGCCTGTTTACTGCTGGTACAAGCAAGTGACAGGTATCTACTGTCCAACAAAATTAATAGTTTCAATATATATTGACACAAAACAAAGTCAAAGCTATCAAAAGTTGAAACTTCAAATAAGTTAATTAAAGTTAAATATTCAAATAAATTAACTAATTACTTGCAACAAACAGACTGGCTGTGTTATTTGAGATATACAATAGTAAGTAAGCACAGAATATGTGTTACCTAACAATATTATCTGTATATTATAACAAGATTTAGCAATGTAAGGTTCAAACTTAATATATCAATATATGCAATAAACTAAATCAATTGATACATATAACTGATATGTATCCAATCAAAGTGACTTATTAATAGTAACAGCAACAAATCTATGCTAGATTTCAACAATTTAAATCAAACAATTACTGATTGAGGTTATGTGTGACAATGTGTTTCAAATTATCTAGGTCAACTTATACAATTAAATATTATGTATTTTAGACAATAACTGACCTGACAAACACTACAATACTGTCTACAAGGTGACAAGATACAAGCTTATACCAATTTGAGGTTTGTACTCAGTAATGCAACAGCGGCTAAATTTCAACTACAGCTCTGCACCAAAAATTATGTCTAGAGTTACCGTAGCCATGCAGGAAAATGTATCACAAGTGCGCAGTGGAAGGTGTAATACATCTACCTGACCACGATAGACAATATATCCAGACACAATGCACTGCGTTGCACAGTGAGTAAAAGTATTGAGTAGGTACATGAAAATTTTACCTCATATTTCCTGGTGTTGCTCTTGAGTGGACCTATAAGATTAACTCATAATTTTGACCAAAATAACAAGAGTATCGAATAGATACCATTGTCCAGTTCAGCGTAGTCCTTCTCCTCGGGCACCAATCAGGAATTCACACACGTGTTTTACAAAGTTCAATGTTCAATATATCACCAATTTATCACAAACTTTGCCGGAAGTCAAAAGCGGCAATTATTAGTATTTACAAGTTAATTCAATTCGCGTTAATTCAAAAGGCGATCAATTTATTACAATATTACAAACGGAGCTAGCTTAAAACCCAAAACGTCTTTTTCCGGAAGGGGAAGTTGACAGTTTAGTGTGACCATTGTCAGAAATTTTCAATAGACTAAACAAAATGTTACTTAATCGATATAATCGATTTGACTTATAATAAAAACTAATTCTATTTCAAACACCTATGGTTAGGTTAGCATGAAGAAGAAGATAGCGGGGTGGAAGAATTAGTACGCATAGTCATGAAATTCAGTTTCCGAATCGCATATTTCGCTAGCATCGGAAGGTGCATTTTTATTTGGCAGTAGCTGTATTTTGTCTAGCGCGATTAGGCTGTTGACAAAGAAATATTAACAAAGGAGAATGACCAAAATTGGTCTAGGAATGTTTCATGTTGCAAAACCAAAATAATATAGAAATTATTTTCTTATTTTTTACAACCTTTTGACTTCAGGAATTTGATTTTCGTATCCGGAATTATGACTTAAAAATAAACAGTAAATAAAAAATAGCTACGCAACTACGCATTATTTCCGTATAAAGTCTTATGTATTGACGTTCCGTTCTCGCCATTTGTACGAACTATGTAAGTATGAGCCTTTAGAAAAAAACTTCGCAAGAATGATATGAAATGCATAAATAGAAATAGTCAGTAACATAATTACGTTTTACAATATGTATATTTATTAATATTTTATAGCTTTGCTATAATAATAATAATTATTATTTTTGTGTTCCGTCTCATGCAGACTGTTAAGCCAGATGACAACCGGCGTCAGCGACCGGCACCGATCGGCCATTACTGTTTATGTGTTGATTGAGAATATTCATTGCGATAAACTCTCTGGTTCGGCGATACACCGAAACCGTGGGGTAGGGTTCTAGGCGACTTGGAAAAGGAAATGGACTGTATTAGGGCGAGTTCTGGGTCGCCTAGAAAGGAATAAGGGAAGAGGAGATGGATACGAGAGGAGGTGATTGAGTGGGTATAGGATATTTCCAGGATGGAAGGCACTTACCTTATACAGCCTTCTTCGTTTCTTGTCCTCCTGGTGGTTTCGCGATGCAGCTGCTTGTTTTCACTAGCACTCACGAGCGGGTTTTCCTTGGTGGAAGCGGCAAAATCACATACAGCGGCGCGGCGCGGAGCGGTATCGAGACGGCGTTCTTAGCGAGCGGAATGTTCGAGACTGTCCGTCGCGTTCACGATCGCGGCGACGAAATCAGATGCAAGGCAGTGCCTCTTCCAGGGAGAGGGAAAGAGAGGGACGGAAATATGATATCGCTCGCACTAGACAAGCGTGGAACGATTCATGTTGATGCGATTAGTTGTAGATAGGAAGGTAGATGGCGCTACCATATCCCCCCGGCCCTAAAGGGTTGCCTTTAAAGAAAATAGAATTGAACTTAGCTACGTTGGGTGTACTACCGCATAACCCATCAATAGGCTAAGACAGCGATATGACAATAAATTAATCTAAATTAACTTTAGCGAAAACTACAAACGCAATAATAGCGAAAACTACTAACTAAATACTTAAACTAAGAGGTAGGTCCAACCTCAGGCTAGATCTCACTGAGTTGGAAGCGGACGCGAGTTGATCAGTGCCTCGACTTGTGCAAGGACAGTTAAAGGCTCTTCGTAAGAGAGGATCTGCTGACCTATAACTTTGAAGAGATGCGTTTTACTTACTTTGACCAGGCTTGCCCAACATCCACCGAAATGTGGTGATGCTGGTGGAATAAACTTCCAGTCAATATGATCTATGGAGAGTTCTTCCTGAAGACGAGTATGATAACCCGCGACGTGATTGAAACAAGTAGCGGGAACAAGTTCAATCAATTTACTAACACGGTTGGCGACAAAAGTCTGCCAGCGGTGAGGAGAAGAATGAATCCAAGCGAGCACTACCTTGGAGTCGGAAAATGCGTATATTTATTAATAGAGTAGTGGGGCAAAACTGTGTCTTGAACCTTGCGGAGCAAATGAGACAGCGGAAGGGCCGCGCACAACTCCAGTCTCGCAACCGAAATGGTTTAACAGGCGAGACCTTAGACTTGGCACAAACTAACTGCACCGAGTAGTTAGAACCAATGCGGACTTGCAGATATACGACTCCGCCGTAAGCACGCTCGCTGGCGTCAGCGAAACCTATTAAGTTGACGGTACATCCATCTACCAACCCAAGATGACGCGGAATAGTAATTTGATTGAGCGCTAAGCTCAACACAAACTGGCCCCAAGCGGCGACAATATGGTCAGCGGGTGTTTCATCCCACTCACATTTTGATAGCCAAAGCTCTTTGGTCAAGAGCTTGGCGTACAAAATTGTGGGAGCCACAAAACCCATTATGTCCCATAGTCGAGCTACTGTGGACAGCATAGTGCGTTTGGTGCACTTATCATCTGGCGGTGAGACGTCAAACCGAAAACTATCACAGGATTTGTCCCAACGTAAACCGAGAACCTTATGCGGTACAGACTTCTCAAACTCAATGTCTGGAGAAGCTTTATGAGAATCTGGTATGCGTGCGAGAACCTCCTTAGAGTTGCTTGTCCATTTGACAAGATCAAACTGGCCTCGCTTGAAAAGCTGAATAAGCTCTTCACAAAGCGAAATTGCTAGCGGAGCGGGTATGACATTACAGGCAATGTCATCTATATACAAAGCGGATGTGTAGTATTGTATAGTGTAGCGTAGCGTAGCTTAGCATAGCATAGCGTAGCATAGCATAGCATGGCGTAGCATAGCATAGCATAGCATAGCGTAGCTAATTAGTGCTTTATCTTACACACAGTTTTAGCACCAACCTTTATCTCTTGAAGAGCAGAACAACAACAAGACGTAATACAATGAGAAGTATGTAACGTAGGTACGGTACCCATAATCACATACCCAAGTACCGTCTCAATAGCGGGCGGTAAATCATATCGCTCACTACGAACTATGTTAGTTAGTAGCAAGTGCGGAAATATTGAAGCTCCGATCAAAAGATCAATGCCTGTCGGATTCGCAAACTCCGCGTCGGCTAGCGGCAATGATTCGAGATGAGTGAGTGATGCTACGTCTACATTAGCGTTCGGCAATGCGTCCGTGATACGCTCCACGATAAGCGAAGAAATGTTAAAATTAATGTTCCTATCAAAACGCGAATGTATTTTAACATCTACGGAACCCCTGCAATGCCTTTCTGATCCGCCTATCCCTTTGACGGTTGAGTTAGTATTTTTAAAGTTATTCCATAATCCGAGGCGTTTGAAGCATTCCGATGTTATTAGATTGGTCTGAGATGCGCTATCTAGCAGACAACGTACCATGTGCGGCGACCCATTGACATCATATATGATAACTTGCGCTGTCGCTAACAGAACAGTCTTAGACGCCATACATGGCGGCCTAGCACTGCTCTGATCACTACAAGCGCGCGAAGGCCGTCCGCGCGTGCGTGCCGCCCGCGCAATGGATGTCGTACACAACGATACTTCGCCCTCAGACGCGGAAGGCGCAGCTACCGTGGTCTGCTGCACCTGCGGCGTACTCGTAAGTGTGTCAAGGCTAGCGGCTTGACTTGACAACCGGTTATTTTTATCAAAATGTAACAGTGTATGATGTTTTTGTTTACACGTGCGACATCTCGTTCTACTGGAACAATTACTCGTTTTATGTTTTATGCTTAAGCAATTAATGCAAGCTTTGTTATCTTTTACGCTTTTAAAACGAGCAATTGGATTTAAATCATTAAAGGTGGGACACTTATAGTAATGGTCGTGCACTATATTACTGCACAGACACTTCTGTGAATTATTACTATTAGATTCCGAACATGTTACGTAAGATTGTGGATTAGGGACTGAGTTATTATTACTATTTCGCGATTTATTCAACCTTTGTTTGTTGTTGTTAGTGTTAGACGGGCCAGGTGAACCAGACTGCGTATTATGAAATATTCGACACTGATCTTTGATGAACGAAATAAAACTATCTAGTGTAGGTATTTTATTATTGCGTTCCGTCATCTCGAATGCGCGAATTGTATCAGTGTCAAACTTTTTTAAAGCGAGTTGAAGCAACATAAAGTCGGAAAGATCTTCTAATTTTAAATTCCTAAGAGAATTAACCGCGGTTACGAAGTTATCAATAAACAGCTGGAAATTCGAGACAGACGCGTTGCTGGACAGTTTGAGATTTAAAGCTTGGTCAAAGTACGTAGACGCTAGGACGCGCGTGTCTTGATATCTGTCAAGTAGTGACTGAAATATGACCTGATAATTCTCAGCACTGGGTGTGACACCTGCAAATACGGACTGGGCCTTCGGTGACAGTTTACCTATTAAATAGTACAACCTGTCAGCATCTGTCAGAGAACCATTATCGTGCACTGTAGACTTAAAACTCGCATAGAATAACGGCCAATTTCGTATATCTCCGTCAAACGACATAATCTCGATTGGCGGTAATCTCGGTTTGCGGGCAACGGGCTCTGCTGAACATTTACCCTCCAATTGCGATTGTATACGCTTAATAATACAATAAAGATCTTCGAATGCGGTATACGCCTGATAGTTTGGTTTTTCATCAGGATTGATAGAAAGTAATCTTGCGTTATAATCGTCTAACAACTTATGAAAATCTGTTCGAATACTATCTACTGTTATACAATAACTGAGATATGCTTCGCTATTGCTGTCAGACATAGATGCGGTTTTTGAGCATTCATAGATATTTTGAATGCGCTCAAATAAAATATTGCGTTTCGCTTCTAAGATTGCCATCTCTTTGTCTTCCGACACGCGTGACTTCTTTTGTTGTGACATGCTTACGTAAGTATAAGCTAATGAGAACGAAACAAAATAAGAATATCTAATGTATCTATTATTTTACCTAAGTAGGCTAATTAGGCAACACTTTAGAGCTGAGGAAATAAAAGTTGATTGAAATATGAGATTTATAAGACAACTATGATAGTTGCAGAAATAATAATTTAATAAGTAGGTAGCTACATAAAAGTTTACCTACTAATGCGGGCGGAAATAACCATGTGACGGTTATATGAATATATTAGGAGTATAGCTAGGTGCTATAACTGCCTAGGTATAGCGGTATAACGTATAAAACGTAAATGAATCCGACTCGTATGGATAAAAAAAAAATGGTTCGGCGATACACCGAAACCGTGGGGTAGGGTTCTAGGCGACTTGGAAAAGGAAATGGACTGTATTAGGGCGAGTTCTGGGTCGCCTAGAAAGGAATAAGGGAAGAGGAGATGGATACGGGAGGAGGTGATTGAGTGGGTATAGGATATTTCCAGGATGGAAGGCACTTACCTTATACAGCCTTCTTCGTTTCTTGTCCTCCTGGTGGTTTCGCGATGCAGCTGCTTGTTTTCACTAGCACTCACGAGCGGGTTTTCCTTGGTGGAAGCGGCAAAATCACATACAGCAGCGCGGCGCGGAGCGGTATCGAGACGGCGTTCTTAGCGAGCGGAATGTTCGAGACTGTCCGTCGCGTTCACGATCGCGGCGACGAAATCAGGCGCAAGGCAGTGCCTCTTCCAGGGAGAGGGAAAGAGAGGGACGGAAATATGATATCGCTCGCACTAGACAAGCGTGGAACGATTCATGTTGATGCGATTAGTTGTAGATAGGAAGGTAGATGGCGCTACCACTCTCCATATAAATAGTAATACTTACGAAATTCCGTTTGAGTGTTTTTTTTTAAATAACTTAGCGTGCGTTTCATATAACTTACGACAGGACATTCTTATATTTAGTTACGGTTTTATGTGTTGTGTATGAACTCTTCGAGTCTACCAGTAATCATGTCGATGCGTGATCCTGAGCAACCAATACCCGTTGTAATGCGGAGAAGCCGATGTGTCAATTGTTCGCTTTTGATACCCAGGTATCACCAGGAGCATTCTTTGCAACAAGCGTCTACGTCAATGATTACCATATTACGATCTTGGATAACTCCTACCGAGGTAAGTTTCATTCCTACTTCTTGACTAACAGATATGCTAGCATCTTATACTTTTGACTAACTGACTAACGTCCTATCACACCATAACACAAGTCTCTATGATTAGTGAAGAAATGTTAATTACACAGGTATTTATTATCGTTAGTGAGAAAATCGTTAATAAATCAAACATTATGTACCTATTATTTTATGGTCAGAGCGCCATCTCATTAAGTCTGAATGGTTTATTGATTGTTCAATTGAATCTTGCTTAATCTTAAAGTAATGAACATTTCAGTTTTACATGTACATATAAAACTGGAATGTGTAAATACAGCAATGTAAAATACTGTGTTGTATACTGGTGTACTGTATATCTAACCAAACATATTACTTATAATTATATGTATTTATATAATGCTTCTTATATATGGCTTTGAGCAGTCATAATCTATACACTGGACTAACACTCATTATACTTCTCTCACTTAAAATCATAATAATATTGAATAGATGCTGATATTACATACAATTTCAATGTTTTAGCATATTTTATATTTCAATTATATTGCATTTGTACATGTATGCTTATTTTTCTTTTTTAGGTTTCTAGATTAGAAAGAGTATGTGGTGCTTCTTGGATGTTACCTTACAGAGAAGTGAGACGTCAAGATCAACATGATGCCAATCGCCCCATTCTGCCAGATGTTTAAATGAGTGGAGATTATAATGTACCTGCACCCCTTCCACAACATGTCTAGCATCCTTCTCCAGCAAGAGATAAAATAACATCTTCAGTGTACAGGCGTGCTGCTAACACAGCTAGTCATTGTATATTTGTTGACTGTTTTGAATCCGAACGTTTACTTATACCTGCGGCTATAAAAGATCTTTTAATTTTAAATCATAAATTCTATATTCCAGCAGCACGAATATGTAATTATCATTTAAATCATGGCCATTGGCAGGAATTAACCCCCCGGCTAAAAGATTTTACTGGTCCACAGTTTGACAACATTTTAAATATGTTGCAGCGAGCTGCCAAATATCACATTGATTTTACGAATATTGCAATTATGCCAACATATTTATGTCATTATTGGTTAGGTATGACTTCTAATCAATTTTATGATTTATCGAATTCTATCCCAAGTCTATCACACTGTGTACCTAATTCCACTTTAGCTTTGTGCATGTATTTAGTTAAACTGAGAACAGGTGATAGCAATGAAAGATTGGCAACACTATTTGAGAAATCTCGTCCTACCTTAGAACATTGGATGAATGCAGCTAGAGATTGTCTAACTACACATTTTATACCAGTTCATTTGGGATTTAATCATTTAACCATAGAAGATGTAGCTTCTAGAAATAGAATAATACCAGAAGGATTATTTGGTTATCCTCATTTACCTCCCAATACAAAACCGGCAATAGTTATGTGTGATGCAACTTATGTATTTATGCAAAGTAGCTCTAATTATTTATTTCAAAAACAAACTTACAGTTTGCAGAAACTGGATAATCTAGTTAAACCATTTATGATAGTATGTTGTGATGGTCATATTGTTGAATGTTTAGGGCCCTATAAAGCTACCACTAATGATGCTATGATTACTAGTTTAAGCCTTCATAATGAGGGATCTGGTCTAAGATCATTTTTCCGAACTGGTGATATTTTCATACTTGACAGAGGATTCAGGGATGGAATACGTGAATTACAAGGTTGTGGCTTTGTGTCTCACATGCCAGTATCATTACTTGAGAATGAACATCAGTTAACAACCCAACAAGCAAATCAGTCTCGTTTTGTAACCATGTGTCGCTGGGTTGTAGAAGTTGTTAATGGCAGAATTAAAAGGGACTATAGACTCTTCCGACATGTATTTAATAATCGTGCTGCTTTGCATTTAAAGGATGACTTCAGAATTTGTTGTGCACTAACTAACAAGTTCCATGCACCCATTCAGGATCCACCAGAGGCTGCAGAGTATGTAAGAATAGCAAGAAGTAGGTTTTCACTTGAAAACTATTTAGCAGTTTATGTCAAACGAGAAAACCTCAATAGAAGAAGAGCGAATTTTCAAATGATTGATCATGATAATCCACATTTAACTAGGTTTCCACAACTTTCAATAAGCGATTTGAAGCAATTTGCTCTGGGTACCTACCAGCTTAAACAAGCTAGATCATATTATGGGGAACATGTCAGGCGAACTGGCACTTATTATGTGGAAGTGAATAATGAGGTTGAGGTTGATATACCTGTGATTTTGGGACAAAATAATTACCTCTTGAGAGGCAGGATTAAATCGAGACACGTAAGTAGTCGCACCTTTTTTTACGTATTTATTAATTAACAATGATGGTGCCGTGGCTAATACATTAAATGCAATAGTCGGCTACTCATGCAGCTGCCTGGTTGGGAAAAGAACTGTAGGTTGTTGCGCTCATGTCATGACGATAGTTTGGTTCTTGAGCTGGGGACGCTATAATGATATAAGTGCTCCAGCTTCGTATTTAGACGATTATTTTATTTAGTATGAGGAATAAAATAAAGGTAATTAATTGGTGCCTAACATAATGATAACTCTGCTGATTTTCATGTTAAATATGTAGGGCATCTATACATGTACATACTTGTCTTTATATTAAATAATAACTATAGGAAAAGTCGGTTAGTTATATTCATTATTATGACCTTATTATCTGTGTACCTATAGATCGGAGACAATGCTAATAATAAATACTAAACCTCTCACTTGTTGTTTTATTTTGATGTCGTCATATGAACTCAATCAATAAGTTGGTTATGAATATTGTTTGTTTTCCAAAAAGCAGCTAGTAACTTGTTTTGTTTTTAACGACATTGTTTATTTTGTAAGTTGATGATAATCTTTGGTTTTAACTGTTTTAAGTTGCGAGTAGGTTTAAAACATAAGTTTAGGTTATCTCAGTTTTTGTTAAATTACTTAGAAACCCGGGTATTTATAGGAAAATTGTGGAGGATAAAGGTGTGGTGTTCCTCCAACTAGAGGGAGGATCCTCTAATTGGAGGAACACCACACCAACCGAGGAGGACCAGGTTGGGTGATATTGCCTGGTGGACTGTCAGTCCGACGGACGTATTTGAGATGTTGTATATATTATTGCACAATAATTCTTTATTTATTATAGACTACACATTATATTATCATTAGTCAAGATCGCGGGAGGCGGTTGGATGCGGGCGGCTCAAGACCGGTCTATGTGGAGAACCTTGGGGGAGGCCTATGTCCAGCAGTGGACGTTGTTTGGCTGATATGATGATGATGATGAGGACACATTTTATATTATCAAATAAAATTATTCATTTTGTAGCGGTAACTACATACAACTGAGGCCATCTAGCGAGCGTCGACGAAGTCTCAACCACAAACAATACGGCGACATCTATCGGACACAATGCGACGGAAAAACAAGGTGCTGAATCGCACAAGCAGAGTTCGCGCGCCGTGTTGTATATATACAACATCTCAAATACGTCCGTCGGACTGACAGTCCACCAGGCAATATCACCCAGCCTGGTTAGAGGATCCTCCCTCTAGTTGGAGGAACACCACACCTTTATCCTCCACATTGGTGACCCCGACGTGAT
Organism: Euclidia mi; assembly: GCA_944739405.2. Taxonomy (NCBI): domain Eukaryota; kingdom Metazoa; phylum Arthropoda; class Insecta; order Lepidoptera; family Erebidae; genus Euclidia; species Euclidia mi. The sequence continues at coordinate 19,662,358 of OX123182.2, read as the reverse complement.
CTGAAGCAACCCTCACAAGTCAGATCAACAGCAGCTTCGTCGTCATCGTTGCCTCACCTCGCCTCACTCCGCACTTCACCCGATGGGCGGTAATCAAGTCGCCGCCAGCCAGCATCTTCGGCCAGGGACAAACCATAGGCCATGCAGGCTTGCATGCCTGGTCTTCCCTGCAGCCACTCCAGCGTCAAGGCACAGCACACTGCACACGGTTCACGTAAGAAGAGGACATCTCTCACCGGCAACGCAGCAGCCAGCCACTACGCAGCAACCTCGCAGCATCTCCCCGACTCACCGTGGGACATTCACTGCGCAGCACCTTCGCAACCTCTCCCCGACTCACCGTGGGACCATTGCGAAGCCACTATTCCGACTCACTGGGATAGCTCACCGCGCACCGCACTTAGACCCGACTCACTGGGCCTACTAGCGGCACACAGTTCCGACTCACTGGAACTAGCGGCATCTCTCCACTGGCACTGGCACGCTCTTCAGAAGCATCGACAGCTGACTCATCACCTTCAAGATCGACCTCCAGTCTTGGGGGGGAGTGATGTAGCGGTAGCTACATACAACTTAGGCCATCTAGCGAGCGTCGACGAAGTCTCAACCACAAACAATACGGCGACATCTATCGGACACAATGCGACGGAAAAACAAGGTGCTGAATCGCACAAGCAGAGTTCGCGCGCCGTGTTGTATATATACAACATCTCAAATACGTCCGTCGGACTGACAGTCCACCAGGCAATATCACCCAACCTGGTCCTCCTCGAATGGTGTGGTGTTCCTCCAATTAGAGGATCCTCCCTCTAGTATACAACACGGCGCGCGAACTCTGCTTGTGCGATTCAGCACCTTGTTTTTCCGTCGCATTGTGTCCGATAGATGTCGCCGTATTGTTTGTGGTTGAGACTTCGTCGACGCTCGCTAGATGGCCTCAGTTGTATGTAGTTACCGCTACAAAATGAATAATTTTATTTGATAATATAAAATGTGTCATCATCATCATCATCATATCAGCCAAACAACGTCCACTGCTGGACATAGGCCTCCCCCAAGGTTCTCCACATAGACCGGTCTTGAGCCGCCCGCATCCAACCGCCTCCCGCGATCTTGACTAATGATAATATAATGTGTAGTCTATAATAAATAAAGAATTATTGTGCAACAACTTGAGATAGGCATGAGATATACCTATCTCAAGTTGTTCTCAATATATATAGTCATAGTAATAAAATGTGCAGTACAACATTATTCGAATATTTACAAAAGCTCAATTACGACGACACAGAAAAAATACTAGACATTTTAAAATAAACTTTACCAATATTATCAGAATATTATCCTTATTTTTACGTGTTGTGTTTTATTTTTACGTGTGGTTACACACTGACAAATTTCATTACTAACTGATCTGAAATTTTAAATTGTATTTCGTATTTGTATTATTATTTTTAAATAAATTAGTCTATAAAATTTTACTATAAATCATAATAAGTTTTATTACTTAATTACTGTGTTTTAATGTTTGCATACAACAAAATATTATTGTCGATTGTATCATTATGTAATAATCAAGCGTCAGCTCGAAACACAGGTATAACCTAGTTCGAGCAGGTAGCCGATGTATTATAACGCAATCTTTGTTTTTTGCCAATAGTGCAAATAGAATTTTTTTTTTGCCTTATGTACACTATTGTTTTTTCAACCATGTATGATATTATGTAAGACTAAATATAAGACATTAGGCTAGTTATTCCAATTAAACTAATTTAAGGCTAATTGTAGTGTACATTTTTGTATTTTTGAGGATAAATAAATAATTATTATTATTATATTATTATTATTATTATACCTGCTACATTCCATACCCGGCCTCACGGGTACGGGTATGGCCATGCACCCAGTACAGAAACCCAGTATTAAAATACCTATAGGTATTTTCAGGGCAGGTCTTTGACGGCTTCCTTTTGGAGGCTCTTACAGACTTTTTCATCAGTTTGATGACTCTTTTGGCTCACCCAGGTCTAATTGACATGGGGGACCCGCTCTTTCCAGTTTTTTAGGTTTTCAGACTATAGTTTATTACTTTAAACGAGGAATACATACCTATATATTTAGATAGAGTTTGGCTTGGTAAGTTTATCTACATAGTTAGATTGCCCGGGAAAACGCCACAAAAAATGATAATTTCTTAAATTGTAAGAACTTTAAAAAACATCAAAACAGTTCAAAATAAAATTGTCGACCTAAGTACAAACACCTAATATCATCTTATATTTTCATCCACTCTAAAATCACCCCTATCTTCTTAAGCGAACAATCCTTTTTCGTCAAAAGTCATTGAAACACTGCTCTCTAATCTCTAACATTATTTACGCAATTAACTTCTTTATCATGAATGAACTGCCGCACCCGCCGTTGGCGCGTCGCCCCGCCGCCGCGCCGTACCCGATGAGGCGGGCGCTAGCGGTTCGGGGCGCGGCGCGGTGTCGAACGTAGACCGGGTACAACTTATGATCAGGTATAGGTACGTACGGGCCGGCGGTACTGTCATGCGATGTGCGACTTCGTTCGGCGCGCAGTTCGTACAATACCTATCGGGTACGGTCCGGGTCTCTACCGTACATACCCGGTATGCGTACTGCCATGTTCATACTGGGTATTTATACCTGTATCAGTATATACGCACCATCCCTAACTTGAGATGGATTTCCATACAAAGATGATCATTCTCCTTTAGCACCACACAGAAAAAAGTAAGAGCAAACAAAATTTGGCGATGTCCGCCACAGCGGACATGGTAAAAATGTATTATTTTGCTACGCAATTGGCAATGTTCGCCATGACGGACAGAATACTTTACTCACAAAAACACAAGGAAAATGAAAAGAAGCGTATATTATTTTGTTTTGTATTATAATCTATAATTTATTTTCTTGTAAATAAGCCCAAATTTTCATGCATTTATTCGCAAAAATAGGAAAAATAATAATAAATACCTTGAGCAAAATAGGTGGCCGCCGATTCGCAGACATTTTGTGTCCAGACTGACATACGCATTGTTCCCACCATCATGATATAATTTTTACTATTACTTTATGGTATACATAAACATTTAGTCCACCACCAATTGATGAATATCGCATAAAAAACTAACACGATTTCTTTTAAATGTATGTCCGTCACACCAGACTTTATCAAATTAAGGGTTCAGTGTCGCGAGTTGTTTTGGTTGTGTCAGCAATCATGGCACCACAAATTGTAAGATTAAGATTCTGATTTAAAAAAGAGTGGTATGAGTGTCTTTCAGGCTCTTCTCATAGCCCTACCAACATTATTCCCTTGGCGATCGATGATCCGGGATCTGCTTTCTCCTGTGAACGGATTCGACTAAATATTAACTTTTAGAACAGAGCAATTGCCTGTTTGATATTCAAGACATAAATGGATACCGATATACCATGGTTTAGACTAGTGTCAGTTAATTTAGGGATACTTACTCGTCATAACGACTGTTAAGTATCACCCTGACAGCCAGGACCAACGGCATAACGTGTTCTCTGGGGCACGGACAAAGCGATAATTTTATTAACATATCTATACGCATGTATTAAATACCTGTACTCTCTGCATGGCAGTCTGTTGGTAGGTATCTCAACTAGGCTATCGCTTAAGGAAGTGAAGGAAGATTTTATCAATGAAAGCACTAAAAATACATTTGGTTTTGGAAGAAAACAGATGCAAACTGTGAGCACTAGAGCTTCTTAGCCACCGGCGAAAGGGAACCATTCAGCATTCGAGAACCCCTGCAGGGGGCCGCTGTTTAAACGGATTTATGTAGCTTGACCAGTTTATTTTTGGTAGTGCCGACGTAAGTATAAGGGTTAATTTTAAATTTCTTTAAATCTTTCGTCACTATCGTTTTAGCGATATCTGGGTTACATCCGAGATTTCCCTTTTTAGCCTAACCAGGGTTGACATATTAGTTTTTCGACAGAGCGACATGTTTTTTGACCTCCACAGGCCAAAGGGGTATGTAGCGATATTATATGGCATTGACCAGTCTCAGTATATTCTTGTTTTTAGTGCCAAAGCAGAAGAGCTCATAATTATTATTGCTCCGAATTCTCTATCATCTCTTAAAACATGTGTAACGTATGTCCGGTACTTACCGCGTTGCGTCACAGTACCGCCCATACGCTCGGCCAATCAGAGAAAGCCATCGTCCGCGCTCGCAAAGCCTGACCAAATATGGTCATAAACGGACTCTCACCCTGATGGAGGGCCCGGTATATAAAGGGGCCGACACAGAGACCGGCACCGCTACTCTAACGTCGCTTCTACTACCTACCTACTATTACTAAGCGTACCTACTGACCCTACGTCGTATCTACGTGTATCCTGGTCCCAGCTACGGGTAAGCACTACATTTACTGCGTTAGCGTACTGCCCATCTCTCTACCTGCTAGCTGAGGCCGACTGATGCCGCCTGCCTGACTCTATTGGTTGTGGCTCTCCTAATGCTGCTTTCCTTCAGGTTCCAGGTTCACCTTAAGACTCCGGCTACGCTCCTAGACCGCTACACTTTCCTGCATCGCCTTCGGCGTCACCTCTGCCGAAGAGTCTGACCTGCCCTGCTCATCGTATTCGTACCGCCGGCGTCTGCCAGCTGAACCAACGGCCTGCGAGGATCTACCGCTACGCGCAGCCTTCGAGCAGCCTGCCTACACACTACCAGAGGGAACAGCGTGGGAGACTGCAGCCCTTAGTGTTCAGGCCAGTGTCATGTTGTTGGTCGGTCATACTCGGCATAGGAAGTGAGACAATACTCGGCAATAAACGCATCTAGAACCTCTTCTGCGTTTTACTACTACCAGAACCCGTTACACATGGTCATACTAAAGTAAGTTTCTAATAATTTTTAAATCCATCCACGCTTTTCCAGAGACCTTAAAGTATTAGTTTTCGAGTATCCTCCTATAACATTTGCACAAATAAAGGGAATATAAACTAGAAGAAAAATGTTACATCTACTATAAAATAATAAAATTAGTATCTTTTCAAACTTTGAGGCATGTTTCATCAGCTTCTGTAACATTTTGATTAACTTAGCTGGTTTTTAAGAAAATATGTACATATTTCTCTAATAAATTGGTGTAATTCAGAAGTGTTCAAACTATAATGTAGAATATAAAAAAAATATCAGAACAATTTTATTTATTGTCAATTATATTCTTTGAAATGATGTTAATTATAATTCATTTTAGTGACAAGTGGGTAAGCTTAAGCGGATGCGAAGGCACGGTTTAATCTCTATTTTTATAATTATATCAATTATTGATGACATAATAATAAGCCAGAAAATACCTTTACCTATATATAAATTAAACTATACATTAAATTGTGGTTGGAATGAATATTTTAAAACGAAACCGTCGAGCCTGACAAGCAACCATCAACCAAATATGAAGATTGACTGATTAATTAAAATCTCTCAGATGCAGGCGCCGTTGTAGGATGCTGAATGAATTTATTCATACACTAGAGCAAACTGGATGCGTAGTACATGTTAATTGGTGTAGTTCGTTAAGGAATTCCTGGTGCTATTTACTATGGGAAAGTTGGAGTGCCTATGTTAAATAACGCTTCGTGCAAACACCGTTCAAAATTGTCTGTTTTGAAGAATGTGTGGTATGTGTATATTTTTGTTTAATTTCCTGGAAATACCTAGTACGTATTTTTATTGATAAGCTAGAAACTCGAAAGTGATAGGGTAACTGTTTTTGACTTGTCTTACAGCTCTCTACCACCTAGGTATGCTATGATAGTAGGTGTGCAATTTTATACACAGGCAATTTCTTGCGTAAACTATAATATAGTTTGTAAAATATAGCTTGAACTCTGTGACAGTGGACTAGTCACTAGTGCAATGACCATAAAAATATATTATATCTAAGGCTATGACGCTTACGATGTACAGGGTGGCGCAAAAGTAGTGACCCTATAGAATTATATTTTATAGAAATTAATCAAATATTATAATTAAAAGCACATAGTTTACACTTCAGCCCAGAAATAGAGAGACAACTTGAACGATCCATAATTTATTTTTTGTTTTTACGAATAAAAAAAAGACGTGTGGCAATCGGAGACTGCCGCGGCATAAATTTTTATCAACTTATGGAATTATATATTTATTTTATTTATGCAGTATTTTTTATTCTTTGATATTATTTTTTTTATTTAATTTTGGTAAACTTTGGTTTAATTTTGGTAGGAATGGTAACTTTGGTAGAAATGGTACTTTTGATAAAGATGGTAGTTTTGGTAGCAATCGTAAGTAACATGCTACCAAATCTACGAGATTTGCCAACAATGCAATTTCTACCAAAACTACTATTACTACCGAAAATACAATTCCTATCAAAATTACTAGATGTACCAAAACTACTATTCGTACTAACACTATCATATCTACCACTTTTTTCAAATCTACCATTTCTACCAAAACCGCCGGTGCTGTCAAAAGAACCATTTCTCTCAAAACTACTATTCTTACCAAAGCTACAATTTCTACCATAAATACCACTTGTAATATAATTAATGACAATAGTACCTACTGTGAACCGCTGTAATATGTTCCACATAAAAAATACCATATATGCCAACAATACAATTTCTACCAAAACTACTATTCCTACCAAAAATACAATTCTTATCAAAATTACTATATGTACCAAAACTACTATTCGTACTAACACTATCATATCTACCACTTTTTTTAAAACTACCATTTCTACCAAAACGTTCTTTGACAGCACCGGCGTGCTGTCAAAAGAACTATTTCTCTCAAAACTACTATTCTTACCAAAGCTACAATTTCTACCATAACTACCACTTGTAATATAATTAATGACAATAGTACCTACTATGAACCGCTGTAATATGTTCCACATAAAAAAAAATTCCTTTGTACAAGTTTAGTAAAACATTTTATTCTAAACTAAACCTTAATTAGTAAACAGTAAAGTTCATAATACATATGATCAACTTGGCGCTTACGCCAAGTTGATTATGTAATATGTGAAGGGTGTCAGGTTTTTTTCGTTACGGAATTTCTGGATTCGGTCGCCGCGCTCAAGCTCGCGATAAAAGCTATGATATAGCTTAAAAAAAAGCGTGTTTTTCTAGTATTTTTCAAACTATTAATTTACTATGGCTGCATTTGACATTACTTACAGAATACGCAATGGTATTAAACCTCTTTGACAATAGCACCATGAAAATTACATGTTTAAAAATTAACTAGGGGACCCGTGCTGCTCCACAGAATATTTTAATATTATAAAAAAGCTCTTACATATAGGTATGATGAGTACATTGTAGCCTTATAAGTAAAAAGATGATATTCCAACCAAAAATATTATTAAATATATCACAAAACTTCTTTTTGGCTTTGCGTTGCACCTTAGGTATCGTGAAATTTCCACCTTGACATTAATGAATAATTTGCCGAGCAATAGGGATATATATAATATGTATCTATAACTGATCATTGACGAAAGAAAGTTCTTCAATATGACTGTGCTGCTCTACCATTCTTTCCATTAGGACACTGTAATGTCCTTCGTCCAGGTGCCCAGAAAATAGCAAGTTATGAACAATTTCGCCAATACCATAGTCAGTAATCGTATTACTGTTTTCCAGGTGAACTCTGAATTGACACTCGGGATATAGCTCACTTACACTCTGAAGTTCAGCATGTCCTGCGTACTGTCCATTGGCACCCATCACAGTTTTATAATCTGTTGCCTTTGTAATGGTCTGGCCATAATTATGCTTCGTCCCCAACAATGAAGTTACTATATACCTACTTATTGACTATGTTATCAACAGTAGCCAAACGAATTTCATAATGTTTATTCTCACTTTTATATAAACAATAAGAAATTGCGCGGAATAAGCAATTACCGTCACCAAGAATGGAAATCACTTGAAAATAAAATTGTTGATGGTAGAATTATTCAAATCTGAACCCGTTACCACCCATATTATTTTAGCAGTAGGAGGACCATCCGGTACCAAATCTCCAACAGCGATTTGTCACTAACCAAGATTCTTTGTTCAAACTTTCTCTGAGCATTTTTCAATTTCCTATCACGAACCATCATTATAATTGAAAACACAACTACTCACAAAAAATACGCTATTAAATTTGAAACTTAAGTAACTAACTAAACTTCACTTTTTCTTTAAGTATCTGTCAATATTTTACTATCAAAATTAAAAATATAGAAAAACAACTTTTTTTATTAGTAAGAAAATAGGTTTTATTTCTGTTATCCAGCTAAATATGTCTGTGAGAAGCACGATTTATTTTGTTTTGTGTATGGGTGTGATTAATCCATCATAATTTAGAAATGTAATAATGACGTTTATAGTTCTGGTCGAAATTTTAGTTTTGGTAGGAATGGTAGCTTTGGTAGCAATCGTAAGTAACATTGCTGCCAAAACTACAATATATGCCAAAAATACCATTTCTACCAAAAATACTATTCCTACCAAAAATACTATTCCTATCAAAACTACTATTCGTACTAACACTATCATATCTACCATTTTTCAAAACTACCATTTCTACCAAAACCGGCGGTGCTGTCAAAAGTACCTACCTTTTCTCTCAAAACTACTATTCTTACCAAAACTACAATTTCTTTCATAACTACCACTTGAAATAATATAAGTATATGACAATAGTACTATGAACCGCTGTAATATGTTCCACATAAAAAAAATATAAGATGCCCGAAGAAAGTCCGTAATTTAAAACACGAAAAATCAGTTCACCCAAAATTAAAGGTTAACTGGTAACATTCGGGGAATATTACCTGCCATCAGCGATAATTCACTATAGTGATAATTTGAGCAACATCGGATATAATTTTACTCACCACCACACTCACCCGTATGAAAGTATGGCAAGGTCACCTTAAGGAGGCATAACGTTTTTTCCTGGCAGTTACCGCAAGGAACTTATTAGATGTCATAAAAATATTTTTTAATTTAGAACCGTCCATGTAGAGAGAAAGCAATGGAATCTTAAGAAATTTATAGGAAAATATTGAAAAATAAGTTCAATGTCCACACCTATCTTCCTTCAAACTTACCCAATTTAAATGAGCTTACCATCAAATGAAAGAGCTCTTTTCAGCGCGTGTTTTAGGCCTATAACGAACCGCCTACCTCAATGAAAACCAGATATATAGAAGCAGAAAGTCATTGACTACGGCTACGAAAACGTAAAAAATGTATGGGAGAAAACTGTTTTTGCATATAACTTGATGAATGTGCAAGTTAGGTAATTTCTAATGCTTGATGACAAATATACGTAGCGAGAGCTTTCATTTAAAAAAAAAATCATGCGAATCGGTTGGGTAGAACGGGCTGGCCGACTCGTATTATAAAACACAAATTCTTTTAATACTCACTCACCGAAGGCAACAGTGTAGATAGATACTGTTACTTCACGTAGATATTCTGTGAGAGGGTAGTACTTCCCGGTCGAGCCGGGCAATTTATATTCAAATCAGCAGGACTCTCTACCTTTAGCACAAGGCTCTTCCACCTATTGGATGAGTCCACTATCCCTCTCATTGGATCCTTGAATATATTTTATACTAATATATAAAGCTGAAGAGTTTGTTTGTTTGTTTGTTTGGTTGAACGCGCTAATCACAGGAACTATCAGTCCGATTTGAAAAATTATTTCAGTGTCAGATAGGTCATTTAACGAAAAAGGCTATAGGCTATATAATATCACGCTGTGAGCCACGGGAGCGAAGCAGTAGCCCAAATAACGCGGGTGCATGTAGTGTGAAATAAAAGGTAAGTGTATAAACAATTATTTATATCTAGGTTCTACAATAAGTTGGTATCCATCAACAGGTCGCAGTATGAACGCTCTAGGCGACAGTCGTGTGGACTCTTCGAGCGCTTTTGTCTTGTGTTCTCGAAGGAACTTGATAAGGAACACCTTGGCTGCTAGAACTGCGTAACGGGAGCCTGGGGAACAAAAGATTTCTTATATCATAGTTTCCTTTAAAAACCCTATTTTTATATACCCTGTCTACCTGATTGTATAGTCGTGGAATCTAACAAAAATTTTGATTACATTTTAATTAGTTTATATTATTGAAGCTATGCTTCAATAATATAGGTATATACACGGCTACTAGTCAATCTAGACACTTTGACCTATGTATTTTTCTTATGCTGTAAGAAATACCTAAGTGTCAAAATCGTACTGCAACTTTAATGAATAAGCTTAAATCTGCTACTAAAACTGCCTTCGTAGTCCAGTGGATAGCGTATGCGACTGTGGATCGGAGGTCCAGAGTTCGATTCCCGGGTCGGGCAAAAGTATTACTGGGTTTTTCCAAATTCTCAGAAGCACACAGAGTCTGGTAATGTGTGAGTCTATAAAAAAACTGACTTAAGTAATTGTTTTTATTGAACATTGAATGTAGATATTTGTATACGTAAATATCATAAGTGTTCAAAAATACCTAGTCTTTAATTTAAAATATTTTTACCAAAAAAAGTTCAAGCAGTATTCTCACCAATGCAATGCCGTGGTCCATTACCGAACGGCATGTACGTGTAAGGTACGATGTCAGCCTTCCTCTACTTAGAGAACCTCTCGGATTCACAAACGTTCGGTTCTGGCCAGTACGCAGGGTCGTGGTGTATGGAGTATATGGGCAGCCATACGTGGACATGCCACGTTTGCCGCATGCCTGAAGAACTGTTTGCCAAAATTGCCACTTATTGGGTCTTCGTGGGAGAACGTGGAAGGTGGAGGTCAAGGTCGAGACGACGATAGCAGGACGAACTGGACGCGCATAGGAAGGACTGGCCTGTGCTGACACAAAGTAGGGATGTATGGAAAGAGGTGAGGCAGGCCTTTGCCCTGCAGTAGGACGCTACAAGCTGAAAATAAATGGTAATAAATAAATAATGAATGGGATTATGTAGATATGATGTAATAATTAAGGGGATTATGTAGGTATGAGTAAATGCTGAAGTGTATCAGCGACATAAAGTAATGTCAGCAGAGTGCAGCAATAGCGCAACGAGTAAAAATAATTTTAACATACTACAATAACATTTGGGAGACCCTAGCGCGCGACATGTTTACCATAGCAGTCACTACATATAATATTGCAATTGCTTGTAGTACTTTCTAGGCCAAGCTATGAGTAATATTCTCTTTTGTATCGTAATATAAAAAGGAGCAAATAAAGTAAAAAAGGCCTATACAATTTCCTAACAAATAAAGACAAACTATCGTCCCAAAAATTATATAAATCAGTGTACGCCGAAAATGTAAACAGCACTTTTGAAAGGTTTCGCCCCTATTATATCCTAAACGAGCTATTAACACAGAATAAAGGAATTCTCTCGGGCAATGGAGCTTTAACGATGCTAAATTACATATTATCACGCACCAATGAAGTTATATTTAAGCCTAAAAGTAATGCCCTGAGTCCTTTGCGAGGGATATATTGATATTAACCGTTTAAGATTTGGTCCCTCGTGGAGGAAGGAAGTTTGGATGGGCGCGCGCTAATTGGTTTATTGATTGAATTTGAAATTTTACTGCATTATCAGAGCAGTTAAATTCCAATTATACATGCCTTTCCTTTTCTTTCAGCAGTTTTCAACCAGTATAATATTATTTTACCGATTGACTGTAACGCTTTCGACTAATATTGAGCTTGTTTAGTCGCATTTAATATATATAAAAGTACTATTCATAATTCGTTCACTGACAGGTGAACAGACGGACAGCAGATGCTGAGTAACACCGTGCGAAAGCCTTAAAATATTTATACAGTTGCCTTCAAAAAAGAAAACATGCAATTAATTATCATGATATTTATATCAATAGATAGGCTAAAGCCAAACCATTCGTAATATATCGTACTGATTCATGCTTTTTAAAAAACGTCGATGTTTAACGTTGTCATCCTTCTCCCCTACCGAACACTAAAGATTAAATGGTCCAGATTGAAATACTCAAGATAAGGTGATCTTTGCTGCCAGAATAAGTGGGTCCGAAGTCGTATGTGGCTACTGACCGGCGATCTGCCGAGTCCACTAGAGGCCACAACCTCAGGACTTCTGCATCAAATAAACCAAATGGATTCGTTAACTATCAGGTCCCGTCATACTTTGATTGTAAACGTCAAAATGGCAAGACATTTTTTTACATTCAGAGGAAAAACGGGTAGGTATGATGCACAGATAGATACACAGATACACCTTTCGTGTCTGTGTATCTGTCTGTATATCGTAGGTCCAAAACGATTAGACCATTTATGCTGCGGCAGTTTTGTTTATAAGCTGGCGAGATTGAATATGGCGCTAGCAACAGTGCCAACATCATTATTTTATTATTTTATAAATGAATTTAATAACAAATAATTATACATGTTTCGTTGAAAAATTTAAGTGGTAATTGTATATTAATTGGCTAGTGTAAAATTGCTGAATTCAGACCAAATCAAGTTTGACGCTATCTTTAGGGAATTTTGCACTTACGCCTTTTAGTGATTCTGTACACAGAGGTGTATAAAACTTATCAAATTAAAATACTTAAATGACCATCTAATTATTTAAATTTTGACCGTCAAAAAGCTTAATATCAATTTACTATGTATCCATGTCAACTTACCATTCACACACATATCCAGATACTCCAATTCCGTCACAGCTTCATATAGATCAGTGATCTCTTTGTCAGCTGGTAGGCTGGCTAGCTCTTCATACAGCTTGTCTTGAACGCGAGGGTTGACAGCCATCTCGTATAGGAAGTAGTAGATGAGGTTAGCTGTTGTGTCGTACCCAGCGATGTAGAATAGCACAGCTTGGGCGACTAGATCGTCGTCGGAGAATTCTGCAAATACGGTCCTTGTCAGAATGTGTGATTATGCTTACTGAAGACACATTTCCACATCTCCTATAAGGGCTATGGAGTAGTAGAACTCAATGTAAGGTATTTTCTTTTTTGGTTTTGCAGTGTAAAGATTTGGTCTCGTTCTCCTACACAAAGTTAAATTTAACTTATAGTTGAGTTTGGAGCCTAGTGGAGAAAGAATGTCCAGCTCCCGAAAGGAAGGCAAACATTTGTGTGCGAGAATATGGATGTTCGTCTGGGTCTGGATGTTTCTATGTATAATATGTATTTATTTACAAAACAATTGTGTTATTATATGTATTTACCCATTGCCTAGTACCCATAGTACAAGCTCTGCTTAGTTTGGGGCTAGATGGTGTTATGTGAATGTTCTAGAAAATAATATAAGAAAAGAAAAGAAAGGAAGGGGAGGAGCATCTACAAACTAAGGCAGAGGTCTTAGTTTGTGGATGATGAGGCAGTGGCCTCGAATTATCTTAATGGCAGAATCACGCGAATCTACTTAATTGTGTAGCATAATAATATAAGATCTTGCTTCATCATGTTAGGCTAGAGATGTCCACTGCTGGACGTAGACCTCCCCCAAGGTTCTCCACACAGACCGATTTTGAGCCGCCCACATCCAACCGCTTCCCGCGATCTTAACCAGATCGTCGGTCCACCTTGCGGGAGGCCGACCCCTGCTGCATCGTCCGGTACGTGGTCGCCAGCTTAGCACCCGCCTGCCCCAACGGCCATCGGTGCGTCGAGCTATGTGCCCTCCCCGTTGCCACACTTCAGCCTGGCTATTCGGAGAACTATGTCGGTGACTTTGGTTCTCCTGCGGATCTCCTCATTTCTGATTCGATCTCGCAGGGAAACTCCGAGTATAGCCCTCTCCATCGCCCTCTGAGAGACCCCGAGCTTTCGGATAAGGCCCATAGTTAGCGACCACGTCTCAGCGCCGTAGATCATCACTGGCAACACACACTGGTCAAAGACTTTCGTCTTGAGACACCGGGATATCGGACGTGAAGATATGCCGTAACTTCCCGAACGCCGCCCAACCGAGTTGGATTCGACGAATGACCTCTTTCTCTAAGTTGGACCTACCCAATTGGATCATTTGTCCTAGGTAAACGTACTTGTCGACAACTTCGAGTGTAGAGTTCCCAACCTGAATAGGAGCAGGTACGACATGGACCTTAGACATGATTTTCGTCTTGTCCATGTTCATCTTAAGAACTACTTGTTGGGAGACTCTACAAAGGCCATCGAGCATTGTGCTAAGGTCTTGCTTATGGTGAAAGAAAAAAAAACTAGGTAGTCTATCTGTTCATGTTTTAGGAAGACAGTTCCTCTATTTAACGATATTTTATTATATTTTATTTGGTTCACTATGTAACTCAATTAAACCTCTAAAACAGATACATACTTCACGTAATAGCCATAACAATTCATAAGAGTCATTACACGAATTTCGCGATGTGGTTGTTTTATAACGACTACTTCTCACAAAATGTTTTAATATTACGGCTTTTAAACGTAACCTATATAGTAGAGCTACACTGTTAAGTTTAAACATCTGTTCCAAGTCAGGTCGAAGGTCCTCATGCTGATTAGGTATGGGCACATACTTAACAGTTATGCACTACCCTCCAATTAATGCCTGAATAAGTCTATTCAAAGTTTTGCAGCAATTTTATCAAAAACACTTTACGAAAATATTTAGTTTTCGCTTGTTAAATGGTATCGTAATTTACTTAGCTAAAGGTTGGTAATTAGGTAAGTGCATAATCTTGTGTGGAAACCAAACGTTTGAAGACGTGCATTGTTCTGGCGCGATTAACGTTAAGTTAAGCGGCAATTTACTGATGTTGGGGGAGCGGACGAAATGAATCTTCCACACAAGGGATGTAAACGGTTACTGAGTCATCTACTTGGTTAATTTTCAACATTTTGGCGATCTATTAAGGTCTCAATATAATTATGCCTAGTGTCGCGAAATCGACTATTAACGTGATATTTTTGTATAATGAAATTTTTGCAGAGAAAATTGAAGCTAATATTTTGTCGTAACTGGTTAGACTAGAAATAAGGACTCATGGAGCCAAAACGAAAGTCGACATCAAAATGCAACCAGGATAATGCTGGGACGATGATAATAAGGAGATGGCAAAAGGGTATTGCGAATACTGGGCTGCAAGGTGAAGGTGTGGATCGCAACCAGTACAGTGCTAAAATACTGATGATGATGAAGATATTTTTTGCGATAAGACATAAGGCGACATGAGTCTATAAATCCTCTGGAGTTAAACAGTTAGTACAGTGAGAGGTGAGAGTGAAGTCAGAAGAAAGAAGAAGATCGAATTATCGATTGAAGTTACCCTAATGACCTTACACAAAAAAACAAATCAAAATTAGATAATAACGTAAATATTCCAACAACTTACAAAGAGCAATGGTCGGTTACCATACAAAGGTGGACCAGAATTTCTTTTTTCACGTCTATTGCTGTGGAGTTATTTATCAATATTTTTATGTTACTTTATTTAACTTTAGTATAGATATGAATTTTAAAAACTTGGGATTACCTTTTTATTCTATAAAAAGTATGTTTGAGGTTATGAACTAAATTGTGTTTTTATTTAGTTTATTCGTAAAAATATATACATTTAACTATTCTTGTACCTAATATATGTGTGTAGAAAAACATGTTCTAACAAACAAACTAAAAAACTCAATTCATAGCAAGTGAGGAACGATTGACGTTGATGTACCGGGTATAACAGTGACAGATACCAAAATGGCGTATTTGTTCCATTTCACGTCATTCACGTCAAATCTTAGATTTTTCATTAAAAAATACGATTAATTACTACGTAATAAAAATATTTTTAATATTTTATATGTAACTAAAACATCTATTGATATTTTATTGTAAAAGTTATATTTTATTTTATTACAAAGTAACATAAATTCTTATTTATCATATCGTATAATGAAACGCATATTTTGACAATAAGGTTATGGCTGCGTTCATAACATTTCATTATTGTTTAGGGGTATAGTTTAAGAAATAAACTGTAAATACATTATTTCTTTCTCCCAAGTCCTAAAAATATGTATTTGCTTTGATCAAAATATTAAAAAAATGTACTTTTTTTGGTATAGGACTCATTATCAGACGTGCTAAAGGCCAAAGTGACCATTGTTCTTTTTGTTGAGAATGTGCTATTGCCGATATAACACTCCACTCACATAAACCCGTTTATAATTACAATGCACATCAGACATAACTGATTCACTAACAATAACTTTCTCACTCCTCGAATGGAGTAAATCCGCCATAAGATTGTGTGGCATAATCACGCCATACGACTGTTACGTCACAGGCGCGTCATAATTAAATTTGGTTTTCTCTTCAATCAAAGTCACCATGTTCAAGGCGTGCCTTGGAAACAACAGTAAGTAGATTCAACATTAATTTACCCAGCCTTTACTTTGGGTAGATTTTTTGCTTTTGATTCAATGTTTATAGAGTTGCCCTTTTAGCAGGCCACGTGATTTCTTTGTAGGTTAACGACAGTTAACAATATTTTTATTTGGCTTCTAGAGATAGATATTTCAATTTTTTTGTATGGGGCTAAATTACCCCTCCCCTGCTTTACCTACCCCAGGCCAGGCCTAGCACGCCAAATTCCAATTTATAGCTTCTTTGCATAATTTCCTTCAAGTTTATGGAATCCTGAAAATGGAGAAATCGAAAGAAAATAATAAAGAAAAAGTAAACTTACTTTCTTCAATCTTCGGGTCGTTGTGTCCGGTCTCACCTTCTGTTTTCGGTTTGGCTGTTGGCACATAAACCCACATGTTACAAAATAAAAATTAATAGGGTATCCTAAGGTACCCGGTAACTTCTTTTCTAGGAGGTAAATTCGAACGAGAAGGTAAGAGTGCATGCAATAGTCTTTATGCTATCTTACCCTGTGCAGCATCTACCAAGATCTGAATGAAGTCAGGTCTGGGCTGGGCTAGTTTCTCTCGTCTCGCCTTCAGCGCAGACTTGAACAGCTGAGAGAACTGCTCCGCGTCTTCTGTTAGGATGATCTTTACTTGCAGGAACTGAATACAGAAATGTATTGTTATTATTTAAGTAGAAAAGTAACTACGATTATTGGATTCCTCTTATCTTTGGTAACCCAAGCGTTTTCGGGAAAGTATGAAAATAAGTGACATTTAAAAATATACTTAATAGATGGCTACGGTTAAGGGTAATTTGTACTGGTCAAATGAGGCTCCAAGTCTTGGATGCTGTAAGAATGGTGGTTCGGTGATGATTATGAAATGGTTTGAATATGGATTGAAAGGAAAAAGATTTATCATCAGATCAGGGACTTGGCGTATGCCAAGCTAAGTAGGTGCATAAGTAGAATGTGATGAAAGGAAGGAAAGAAAAGTAAAAAGTCTTGGAATAACGATGATGATGATGAGTCTTATGATCCACAACAGTAAAATATGTCATACCTTCATAATACTCTTCATGTTCTCGTAACCGAACTTCACGACCTGGTTGGTGTCCTGTATGACAGCTTTCTTCCCTAACCTGAATATCACGTTGTCGGGCTCTTTGAGCGAGTTGACTGCGAAGCCAAACGCGCATGACACTATGACGTCATTCACGTATGACATGGTTATCTGAGGAGAAAGGAAGTTCATTATTGTTTGTAGATATAACAGAAATTTAATTCTTTGGAATTTAAATTGGAATTTTTACTCTTTGGTGCGATGATGTAGTTTGATGGCAACTTGTCACCTAGGCTCATAAACATGTCTGTGTTACCTTAACAATGCAAACAATGCCAAAGAAATCCATTTAAATGAAGAAGGTGGGTGAATGTGTATAATCAAATGCTAGAGAAGACAAAACCTCTAACGCATTTTTCTGCGCGAAATCCAGAAAACTGCCATAATCAACATCACTCAGTCATCCCGTGACCACAGCTGGTGTAACCCATGCCGAAACGTCAGGGCAAATAGAAAGGTATTTTCATCTTTCTTTTAGTTACCGCGATTTAGACACGTTTCATAATCATTAGTATGTGTACAAATCGTGGTAGTTTAAAAGTAGTTATCATCACTCAGATTCTACAGTCGACTGCTGGATACAGGGCTCTCCTAATTTATGTCTCAATAGCATTGCGGGTCAATAAACATTGCTATTTCTTCCAACGATTTGGCCAACTCTATCTGGTTGGCAAGGCCGCGATAGCCTAGTTGAGATACCAAGGGACTGCCATGCAGAGGGTATCGGGTTCGAATCCACAGCGCACACCAACGACCTTTCGAAGTTAAGTGTGTATTAAATTGTTAATTATCACTTGCCCCATGCCTCGGAGAGCACGTTAAACTGTCGGTCCCGGCTGTCATAAAGATATTTGACAGTCGTTACGGGGAGTCAGTACCCTCAAATAAACTGATATTGGTCTAAACCATGGAATATCGCTATCCCTTTGGGTTGCGGAGGTCAGACGGCAGTCGCTCTGTGGAAAAGTTGATATTCTGTCATATCTGGTTAGACCAGTAACTTCGGGCTCCAAGGCGTGTCAGTCTTGGATGCAACCGGGATAACGCTAGGGCGATGAAAATGATTTCGCTGGCAAGACGTGTTGGTAGAGGGTTTAATTTTGAGTTTATATTTCAATACTTACTATATTAACATCCATAGTCCGTTGGCATTGAACAGTCTCTTTGAGATAATTGACGACAGCATTAGCACTGTCCGCCATAAGAGGCGCCATGCTACGGCAGCGTGCGCCAGAGAACGCGGGACTCAGAGAAGCTCGCATTGACCGCCATTTTGAACCTGTGCGATAGATAAATATTATGATAAAATTGCAAAAATAAAAACAAATAATTATATTAGTAGCGCTCAACTATATTTCCTTCAAAAGCAGTTAGGAACCACCTCTATCATCCCAGCTTTTTTTAATGCCTAATAGTCTAGTTACTGGAGTAAGAAAATTATATTTAGGATAAATAGACCGCTTTGACCGGGGAAGTACTGTAACCTAATACATTCACAGATTATCGACGCACAGTGACAGTATCTAAACTGTTGTGTTTCGTTCAGTAAGTGAGAATGCTTGATAAAAAGGTAGCAATAGCCTAATGGAGATACCACCTGACTGATATGCAGAGGGTATCCGGTTCGAGTACACGGCACACAACTTTTCGAAGTTAAGTGCGTATTAAATTGTTAATTAATAATAAAGCACGTTAAACCGTCGGTCCCGCCTGTCATGAAGATCTTTGACAGTCGTTACGGGGAGTAGTACAGTAGTCAGTACCCTCAAATAAACTGATACTGGTCTAAACTATGGAATATCGCTATCCCTTTGAGTTGCAGAGGTCAGACGAGAGTCGCTCTGTGGAAAAGTTGATATTCTGTCATATCTGGCTAGACCATTAAGCGGACCTCGGGCTCCAAGGGGTGCAAGTCTTGGTTGCAACCGGGATAACTCTAGGACGATGATGATGATGATGAGTGAGAGTACTTGATGCCTCATCTTATTTTCCGTCACGCTCCTCCTCCTATACCTTTTCAGTTCTCAAAGAGTGGTAACAGAATTGTGACTTGTGTAGTGTTGCTTGTGTCCATGGATGGCGGTAACATAAAGCCGGTCATTGCAGATGTTCAGAGGTTAGCCTAAGCATAATCGCTAACGAGAGTAGACACGATTTAATTTATCAATTTAGTTGAGTATCTAAATAAATAGACAAATATAGTATACCTGTTAACATAATGAGGTTTCGTCCAAACAGCGGGTCACAATCGGCATCCATGTGTACTCCTCGGTCAGAGAACGAGTTGAAGTCCCTCACCATGATCTGTCGAATCAGCTCCGGATCACGGGGTATCAGTGTCGGTACCAAGTATTGGTACAGACCAAAGTACCTGGAAAGTATAGAAAATATTGGACAATTATGCAAAGATATATCAGTGTGGTAATTAATTAAAAATACAAAATGTTATAAGCTACTAGATAAACCCGCGCTATTTAAGGCTATTGCTCTGCACTCGTGCCTCATAGTGTGATGTTATATACCCTATGGTCTTCCTTGTTATATGGGTTATCCAACACAAAAATAATTATTCAAACTACTTCGCTTCCTTAAATTTAGCGATGGGACTATCAAGTGTGTATGTTCTCTCTCGCCTCTCTCTCGCGTTCAACCAAGCAAACAAACATAGTCTTCAGCTTTATTATATTAGTATATTTCGTTTATTTTTCGTAGTCGCCTCTTTGGGGAATAGACAGAAAACTCGACATCGAACACTACATGCAAACTCTCTAGGTAAAGTAGGTCAATTCCTCCTATTTACTCACAAATCCTATTGTGACGCAGATAAGGCAAAGCTTACGTCCAGTAGTTGAGGGCGAAAATCTGTATGTTGATTGAGAAGCGGTCTTTAAAGTGGTCTTTAATGCGCAAAATAAATGTATTCGAGCCATATCTAATATAAAGCAGACAGATAGCTGCAAACCATTCTTTATAAATTAAATATTCTTAATTGCCATGTATATATATAAATGAAGTTGTTTAATTGTCAGAAATAACATGCACTATTTTAATAATTTAAAAAGTAAGAGACATAATTTTATATAATTATGTATACCTAAAAATAGAACAGCACTACTCAATAAATGTATTTTTTGCATGGCACCACGCATATATAACCATTTGCCTAGATCAGTCCTCAAGATAGCAGACATTAACATATTATTATTTAAGAAATAAATTAAAACATTGCTGTTGTCAAAAGCTTGTTATAGTGTAAGTGAATTTTTGCAAGATAAATTATAATTGTATTTTCAGTGTTTTACCAACTTTATAATATACCATTGAGGTACTACAAACCTCAATTTGTACATTTTTAACTATTTTATTACGGATCGTGTTTAACTGTTAGTCAAAAATACTAATTTTCCACCAAAAATACTAATTGCACCACTAAGCTAAGTCGCAGGGCTCCTATTTTTGGGAGCAGGGTCACAAGAGAACCTAACATAACCTATTAAGTTTTCTGAGTGGATAAGTTTCCCGAGCGGACGAAACTTTTCATATCAAATGATATTTTGTAAAAAGATCATCATATTTGGTGAACAAATAGTATTTTTAGTGTGCAAGTCAGTATTTTAGTGAAATAATAAAGTTTTTTTGCGTAATTCACTTTAGTGTGTTACATAACATTTTTGATACGCTGTTAAAAATATTCCTTTTATTATTAGTTTTGCATGCCTTATGGTAGGATATGGTCAATGCACATTTGTTAACTATATAAGATCTTTATGTACCCATATTCGCAAACAAATAAACAATTTTGAATTTGAATGCGAGAATTAGCGAAATGTACATACATACACAGACTCACGCCTGTTTCCCGGAGGGGTAGGCAGAGACTACGGAACGCCATTTGCAACGATCCTGACATACCTCTCTTGCTTCATTCACTCCCATCAAGTTTCTCATGCATGCTCTTCTGTTTAGGGTACTTCTGACCTGTCCTTACCAAATGTGAATTAAATAAATTAAGCTGTTAGTTTATTATCGCAGAATTCGCAGGAAACTGCATGTCTAAGGACTTCTCTATAATTTTCCCGAAACATTTCGAGCGAGAGCTTTAGCCTGTAAGCTGTGCGTCACAGATTTATATGTACATACACATATTTAGTACAGAGGGCAGTGTAGGTTTGTTAAGTAACATAAGGAATGCGTAAAATCTAGGCTTGGGTAAGCACAGCATTTGACCAGTCTTAGCTTTAAAAGGAGCCGCGGTAGGGTATACGGTATGAAGATTTGGTAGTCAACCTAAATAACATTGTTAAGCATGCCAGTGATTATGAGAGCGGTACACATGTTTGTACATAAAGATTATTCTTATCAGAGAAGTCAAAATCTAAGGCATGATCTTTATTATTTTAGTGTAATACTTTTGCTACACCTGCGTCTTAACGCGTCAATTTAGGCGCTACGTAGATGTGGCCAAGGCTTTGACGCGTTAAATTACTAATTTCCAACGCGTATTTTTAACGCGTTATTAACGCGTAGTTGGCTATTGCCGTTAATCAAGGTGTAGCAGTAGCATAAGAATATAACTTTCGACAATAAATATAAATTCGAAAAGTTACTCCAGCCAGCTGCATTTTCTGCATTTTGTTCTGTTTTGTTGTGTAAAGTTGTGTGTATACCCACACTATGCGCAACATAGTGATGGGGTGAGGTTGTCATTATTTGTGGTAGTAAATAACATGGTTCACACACAACAACACAAGCACACGACTGCCGTAGTCCAATGGATAGCGTATGCGACTGCTGATCGGAGGTCCCGGGATCGATACCCGGGTCGGGCAAGTGTTACTGAGTTTTTCCGAATTCTCAGTAGCAGCACGGAGTCTGGCAATGTGCCCGGTAACGGCAAAAGGCTCGCCGCCTATTACGTAGGACCTAAAAATTCACGGCGAAATGTGGGTGTAATATTACGTCTCTGCCTACTCCTTTCGGGGATACAAGCGTGGGACTACAAAAAATAACATGGTTCTTTCCTCCTAAGGTTTAATACCTTTCCAAGCCTTAATTTAAATAAATTAGACATAATACACTACATTACCTACTTTAATCTTATTTATAAACAACAGCCTCACATAATTTAATAACACACAAATTATTCAAATACAATCTAAAATATTACATAACATGGAAAATGTAAGAACACATCGTTACATCAATATAAGTACTCATCACTCATTTTCCTTTGATCTTCGAAAGCCTCGTATCCTGCTGCGATTGCCTCCACAAAATTTTCCCGCCCGAGAGTGACAGCTGTCAAATTCCCAAGGAACGGTACTGGGGGAAGAGTGCGGACACCCCTAGACAAAAAGTATTTCAAACGCTTGTGCGAGTATAAATACAAGCACGTCACTAGTAACACTATGAGCCACCACATCACTGAAATTTCCTTTAAAAAAAATAAAAGTAAACTTCAACTCACTTAAAAAAATAACACTTTGATTAAGTCAACATTCGAAAACCCTTTTGGATTTATTATTTTGTATGCCTCTCACTTATTTTTTATTTATTTAAAAGGAGTATAAATATTTCAAAAGAAGTATGAATTGTTATATAAAACGTGTTCTCGCGCTCTTAGTTTCGCTCGTTTAACTCTGGCACTGGCCGGCTCAGAGAAAGTTGTGACAAGTTCGCGTCTGTGTGCTGACACAGAGAATAACAGATATTACATAATACTACGTCACTTGTAAGAGATTTTGTGTGCTCACCCGGTTCACAGACATAATTTTAGGTTTCTATGAAATAATGTTATCGCTTTTGATAGGTAAGTACATGAATTTTATCACTTGTGCATGCATAGTTATATCTTCATCTCCCGAACGCTAAGATAGAGCTACAGCCGGCTTATTTTTTTTGCGTAAGTATATTTTGTTATACGAGGTGAATTACTTTCAGTCTGTATATGTATATTTTGTCTTTCTTCTTTATTCTCTGTTTTTAATTTTATATTCTGGGAAACAAAACAATATAATTATAGGTCCACTAGACAGTAGACCCATAATAAATTATACTGTTAAAGTGGTTTATCTATAGCCATACTTGAACAATAGCTTGTGTATGTGATCTTTAAATAGATCTAGAAAGTAACTGGCGTTGAAGTGGTTTAAGTAGTCATCTTAGTAATCTTGCCATGCGGTTTCGCTTTGCTGTGGGTTTGTTCCCCAAACCGATAAAAATCTCTGTAAATCTAGATACAAATTTTATACTTTCTTTAAGTTAAGTGTATTTTAAGTATTGAGTCCTAAAACCTAGCAGACAGAACTACTGTTTGTTGTCAACATACACAAAATAATTGCACATCAAGCCATACCTTAGAGCGATATTCCAAAATGTAAACACGAATGGCGCATAACTAGACGGTTTGTCACTGGCAACATGCAATCGCATCCAAAGCAATCCGGAGATAGTTTATGTGAACAATAAACGCAGAAACAACTCTTGACGACCGTATTTCGTAACGTATACCAGTAATAAAGTAGAGAGACAGTCTTGAGTATTGTGGCCGAGTCTTGAATTGGTTTGGGAATTGTCTAGCGCAGCGCGATTTTGTTATATGGTATCACTGCCAATTTATTTCATCCTAACTTGCTTCGATTCTTGCTTGATTCTACGTTTAAAAAGAGAAATAAGGATGGTTATTTATTTATTACAAAAATATGCATAGGGTTCCCACCAAGAACTTAGGGTCCCAAGCCAACCTCACCTGCAAGTGGTGCACCTGCCGATCAACGGATGAGGCTCTGGCAAACAAAATATCCCGATAAGCGGCAATAGGCTCGCCACCTATTACGTGGGATCAAAACACTGGCGAAAAGTGGGCGTTTAATATGCCTCTGCCTACCCCTTCGGGGAAACAGGCGTGAGTCTATGTATGTATGTACAAAAATAAAACTGAAAACAACAGTTTACTTCTCTTAATTTCGCAATGCTACCGTTATGGAATTTCAATCGAGAATCTAGCTTTTGTACTAATCTACTGTGAAGTCGAACAAAAGAGAAGTATCAGACAAGAGACTGCAAAGTATGGGAAATGTTCATTTGGTCTCCAGTGTCCACAGTAGTCGAATAAAACGCATGAATGCATTCAGCACTACCGCAGTGATGCCTGACAGATGTAATCGATAAAAGACTGGTTCACTGATTAACTTGTCCCGAACTTTACAGTGATCAGGCAAGTTTGCCAATAAACACAAGCTTACATAGATACAAGCTCGTAAATATATGTGTACGAAAGTTGGCATAGCTAGGTATTTGCATCTTTGAAAATCAGCATCGCACACATAAATATTTTTTTTAATATTTTTTATTTAATTTTAGTCTTAAGAAACTATTTACTGGAATAATAGGATTACATTTTAATTCATGTAGTTATTTAAGCTTTTATCTGGTAAACTACTTGTGATTTTTCGCCAGTTCATAAAAATATCGAATTAATTTTTTATTTTTTTATTTATAGACTCACGCCTGTATCCCCAAAGGGGTAGGCAGAGGTGTAATATTACACCCACGTTTCGCCATGAATTTGTAGGTCCCACGTAATAGGGGGCGAGCCTTTTGCCGTTACCGGGCACATCACCAGACTCCTGGCTGCTACTGAGAATTCGGAAAAACCCAGTAACACTTTTGCCCGACCCGGGAATCGAACCCGGGACCTCCGATCAGCAGTCGCATACGCTATCCACTGGACCACGGAGGCAGTGAATTAAAATGAATATATTTATTGTATCTGTGTTTGTGCCTAAAAAGGTATTGCGTTAGAAATTCATTAATAATTACTTCAAGTACCTCCAAATTCGACAGACAAACTTTAAGCGGAAGAATTAATTCAACGTCACATATTAAACGCAACCGTAGGTATTAAAGTTGTATGTGATGATAACGGAACAAAAACTTTTTGTTTACAACACAAACGCGAGGATTCGAAAGTGTCACTCTTTCCCCTTAAGTGGACAACAAAATGTTGTGGTATTATTAAATCAGTTCATCCCTTCAGGAAGTTGGAGTCGGTCAGTCTCATCCCTATATGCTAATTTCTTGTACTGTGTTTTACTGGAAATTGATTTATTTTGTTTAAAAATATTGTTTGTGCGGGATAGATAGAGAATTCTTTATTGTACACCAGATACTATACACATGCTACATGATACAAAAACTTTACAAATGTACAATAGGCGGCCTTATCGCTAAAAGCGATTTCTTCCAGGCAACCTTGGGATGGACTAGAAGAGATCAGAGAAACAAAAACAGTGGTGTAGTCATAGTATGTAGTAAAGTTATCTGTATTAGATATAATTATACATAAGTGCATAAATACATCAATGCATCAATACATAAATACATGAATACATAAATACGTAAATACGTAAATACATAAATAAATATAATATACATATTATAGCCATACGAAATACATAGGGACATTGAACGAAATAGAACATAAAAAAAATCAGTCACATAGCCAAGTAATGCTGTTTTAATGCGTTTTTGGATATGTCAAGCGAGTTTGCTTGCCTAATTTCTATTGGCAACGCATTCCACAAGCGTACTGCTTGCACAGTAAAGGATTTGTCATAAAAATTTGGAATGTGTTAGCATCTGCAGTATCAGATCCTTAGACGACCTTTAGGTACTCACTTTGCTTTAAAAATGCTAGATATTTGCGGTCGAAATTTACTTTATAGGTCGAAAACATCAGTTATTTTGTTTGCATTACAACTATCCATTTGGCAAAAGAGACTACAAATAATACCATTCAGTGGAAAAGTTAATACTGTATATAAGCTAATACATACTACAAATGGGTAGACTAGAAAGTGAACGTTAGCTTTGACGTGAAAGTATTTGTGGACCACGCCAGGATGACGACTCGTTAAACCAAATTAATCACCACGATACATGAAAGATTACAAAAAAGTATCAATATAATTAATGCGTTAATGTTTCCACTGAAAATAATAAATACATATTTCATTCCGTCGTTCGAAATTATTAATAAAATTGATCTGTCGTTCACGAGTTTCATATGATGGTTATTTTGCCCATCAGTTGAGTACTTATTGCTTTTAATAACGAGAAAGATTAATTATGTACAAATAAAGGGCACGTATCCTTTGAAGGATAATTCCGTTATTGTGCAAAACATTGTGATGTGATTAAGCTTTACATATTGTAGGCTCGTGTTGATTTAATTAAACAATTTGATGTTGTTTGTTTAGTTGGTTTGCTCGGAATAATTATTATTTTATGGATATGCACTTATGTTTAAGTTTATTATTCCCACTCGTATCGATCGTTTAGCTCCGGATTTGGTACATTTCAACCGGCTTACATCAACCGTGGCTATCAATTTTTTTTTTGTGGGAACCGTACAAAGCCTTCCAAAATTTTGTATTGGAACTAAAATCTTCCTCATAGGTATAACCCATAAATCAGCAGAAAACTACAATATTCTATACAACGCTACGTATCCAAGGAAGGCAGGAATCAAAAACAGTAAATTTACATCATACACAGTGAGTAGAACGTACACTTTAAATGGCGGGAAAATAGAACGTAATCGTTCTATTTACCCGCCATTCGCTTCACCTTATATTTCCAGTTCGGAAACCGATTTCTGTGTTCGCACTGAGCGTTTATTTGTTGAGGCACATTAATAAGTTTGAACAATAAAAGTAAAAAAAATGTCCAGGAAGATCCTGGTTATTTATTTTGAGATTGTAAACACGTCTTCTGATGTTTATCTTTTATCATTTATTTTTGTTGTGTCGCTTTAGTGAATACATAATTGGAGGTTTGATATTACAGGCCATACGAAAAGTTGATTTTATAAGCGTATTTCTATTAACTTGTCTTTAAATGTGGTTATACCTAATACGGTATTTATAAATAACACTTTAAGCAAAATGTACCTAGTACTCCTGTATAATTGTGTTCACAAATAAACATACACACATCAACAAAGTCTAGGGATATCTTAATCCTAAATTATTTACGAGTTTATAGTTTAGAACCTTGTTAGTTTCCACAAAAAGTTTATATACAGATTAAAACCTCTTTTATTCTATTTTCAAAATTTGAACATGGAAAGAAAAAAAACAAAATAATAAACAAAATATGGCGGCAAATTTGCTAGTAATTCGTTACATTAAAGAAAGTTAAAACTGTTTTATTATAATTATTAATGAAAAGGGTTTTTAATTGTTTTTCTTTTTTAATTTAACGTGACGTACGAACTTTAAAAGTCATGTCACGTCGTCATTTGAGTCGAGATGAAATGTTACGAGCCGTGGGCTTGTTAGAAAATGGTGCAATTCAACGCGTCGTTGCTGAGGCCCTACATACCAGTCAAAATGTGATATCAAGGTTGTGGTCACGTTATCGCAGTACTGGAGATGTGGCCGAACAGCACACAGGTAGATATCGTGTTACTACGCAGAGACAGGATCGATTTGTCCAAATGACCGCCAGAAGACAACCCAATATCACAGCGTTGCAACTAGTGCAAAGGCTCCAGGAGGACCACCAGCTGCTGGTAAGCGACCAAACCGTGCGAAGAAGGTTACATGAAGTTGATCTTCATGCTCGAAGACCATTGCGTGTTCCAGCATTGCGACGTGGCAATCGCGGTCGGCGGCTTTCGTGGGCTCGGGAGCATTTACCATGGAGTGACGAACAATGGTCTTTGGTGCTGTTCACCGATGAGTCCCGGTTTGGGTTTCACCCGGATTCACGAAGAACACGCGTTTGGAGAGCTCCAGGGAGAGTTAGCCGTCTACGGCACCCTCAGGAGGTCCACCCATACCAAGGCGGGACAATCATGGTGTGGGCAGGAATTCGTCTTGGCGGACGAACCCAACTCGTTTGGATCCAAGGCAGCATGACTGCACAAAAATACCACGAGGAGGTAGTAGAGCCCGTTATTGTCCCACACAGAACTCAAATAGGCCATGAATTTCTACTCATGCACGATAATGCTCCTTGCCATACGGCGCGGCTGGTATCGACCGCTCTCCGAGAGCACGATATTCAAGTTTTGGATTGGCCTGCACAGTCGCCCGACTTAAATCCTATCGAGCATGCCTGGGACATGTTACAACGAAAAGCTTTGAGAGATTTTCCACCAAATTTGACGACTGAACAACAACTTTACGAACACTTGCAAAGGACATGGGACCTCATACCGCAGCAAGACATTGACAATTTAATTTTAAGTATTAACAATCGATGTCGATGTGTAATCAATGTAAGAGGTGGCAACACTGATTATTAATGATTAGATTTTACAAGATTTTTTCCATTTTTATTAAAATTAATAGTTTTTTAAGAAGAAATGTTTGTTGTTATCATACTAATTTTCCATGATGATTAAAAAAATTATTTTTTTTATTTAAAACAAAAAAAACACGAAATGTTTTTTATTTTTATTAAAGACCTTAAAATAATCTATGATTCTTCTATTTACTGTATCAGAAAATTCTTCATAGATTTTTAGATATTTGATGAAATATAAAATATCCCTAGACTTTGTTGATGTGTGTATATAATTACTATCTTAGGCCCTAGGCAATTGACATACTTAGTTATCATTGATTTGTTTGGTTTTATATTGACAGTGTCTCCATGAAGGATAATATTTATCATCATCAGCCTTGTTTGTAATCTGTCAACTGCTAGCCAATATGAGATGAATTACGTCAGTAGGATAATATTAAAATTCTCTATTCTAATAATGATATTATTATTCTGTAGCGCTGATTACGAGGCTAACCGCAAAGTTAAGCAGTGCATGCACTGGTCGCCATCTGGATGGGTGGAAGAAAGGAAAAAGGGAAGATGATTAATATTCTGCTTATTTCTGGTTGGAGTCTAAACATAATTCTATGTCCCCTGAAAAAGGGCTAGGGTTGTAACTGGGACTACGAGTGATGATGGTTAACACGTTATAACATAAATTAACCAGGCAAACATAAGTGCGTCTATTACAAATTACGACGGAACCAACATTTTGTGAATAACACAAAGTGTCTTCTCTTGTGGGGATTGTACCCACAACACACAGCACAGTGTTAAGCGGTATGGTGACCCTTGACCTTTATTTCGTAATACCTCTGTACGGCCTAAATAGTACGCCAGCAACGGATAAACATAAAGCTAGATCTGTCTAAAACACAGAGCAATGTGACGTGATGCGTTTTGCAGCAAAATATACATAGGAGTGCAGTGCATTTTGCTTTACGTAGCTGTGTTTGTGGTTAATATTGGTGTTGGCGATAGGCGACAGCTCACAATGTATGCGGACCTCTATCCTATTGATAGTGACCGACGGTTTTGGACTATCTTTGAACTGTGTTAACATTTCTATATAACTGACTTTTAGGAGGAGGAGATTCTCAATTCGACGGTATTATTATTAACTTATCTTTAGTTTATATCTTGTAGTTTTTCGACTTTGTTTATTTGCTTTTTGAACGTAGACGTAGCGTATAGAGATGGATATACCTAAACTGACCGTTTATGTTTAGGCTCAAACGGCTCAAACGCATGTCAATATTAAAATATGCAAACCAGAAAAAAAAGCTTGTGCGAATCGTGTCGGCGTTAAGACCGCGTTACTGGCCAATCAATTTTTAATTTTTGCACGCCTTCTAAAAACGGGCCATTTTTGTGTCCCAGGGCATCGTCTCGGGACAACGGTATGGCTGGCTGAAATACGGGACAGTCCCGTTCAAAACGGGACGTATGGTCAGTTTAGATATACCTATAACATAAGACTGCCTGTCCACCGGAGTGGAGCTGTGATGATATAACCAAAAGAGATCCATTAAAGATCCCTTCTTCGCTCCAGTGAAGATGCATGATCTTTCTGTGCAAATTATGGTGACGAGATACAAGGTGCATTTATAGCTATAAAATTTAATAATTTAAAGGATACCTAAATACTTACAAACTTTTCGTGATTTGGACCAACACATGCTTTTTAAACTGTATTTAACGGATCTCTATCACTTAATTAGTGGTGTAATAACTTCTTTCGCGGCATATACAGTAGTAATAATAAGGATTAAGTAATTAATGACGTATGATCTAATTTCAGATTGAAGTTCCAGGAATGAGATTTCAGTTCATGAAGAGACATGCGTCATAATTCTTCCAATTACTACAAGGCATAATTACAAATCTACCTATGAGGGTGTGTGTATATTTAGAGTTGCCAGGTACAAATAATTCATTGTGTAGATGACGAGTATTTTCAATGACGTATCATTACGCCGCAAAATCACACACCGTGGGAAGCCGGCTTTAGATGAGTACAAATAAAACGATATTTTTCAGTCAAATTGTTATTCAGCATCCACCACAAGCCACAACTCGCTAAAGGTTCTGAATCAGGCTCTGAATTAGTAATAAAAACAAAGTCTATTTAACTAGGTGCCTAAAATAAAATTAACAAAGGCATTGATCAAAACTTGTTCATTTAGTTGTTGACTAGATAAGTCCACAGCTTCGCTTGTTGGGTTTCTATTACCATTACAAAAGCCTATGTGTTATGCTGATATATAAGCTTTATTATTGTAAAGTTTCATCAAATCTGTGCCTTAGTATTTGCGTAAATCAATAAACCCATCAAGAAATCACTCACTAATCAGGTGACCCACTTATTCGTTTGTCTTTCTATGCAATAAAATAAAAACATTTATTAATAATTATAAATTCAAATTCAAAATCGTTTATTCATTTGGGTCACAATGTGACGCTTATGAGCGTCAAAATAATAAATTTATAAAATAACTACTTATACTCAAATTTAAAACATTATTACTGTATGCTTCTACATTTACATTTACTGCCACGTTCGCAAAGCTATAGGTAGAACCTTGAGAAAGAACGGGCAATAAAACTCACGGTCACTCTTTTTCATCGCCAGGTTTTGCATAATACACAATTTACATTTTGTAAGGTGCTGCAACTGTTACACCTTCTATATCACTTGTATATATTTACTGTACATCATAATACTCAAGCATAATACTTTTGGTTAGCCTCCTCAGAATAGACATGGTGAAACAGGAGCATCCACTTACATTACATATACCTAATAATGCAGGCAATCCGCGAAAGTGATCAGAACCATGATGGAAATGATGCAGTTAAATATTAAAATCTAATACCAGCCCGCAAGACCGTCATCGACCAGTCATCGCAAGTAGCCCCCGTCCACGAGTATGACGCATGTGCCAGCTATCATCCCTCTCGCCATATTAGAGGGACAGGGATGACCCGACACACGACGCCACCACAAGAAATGACATTTTAGTGAGCATGACGACAACGGTATACGAACCAGCAGTAAGAAACAATCTATTGGTATACTGACCATGACCGCCAATTACCTCCATTTTCCAGATCGTTATTATTAACATAAGTTAGTGGAACGCGTGAAGGAATGCAAATGTAGAAAGAATTTTGTGAAGGTGACAAGTGAACAATGATATGATCAGAGATAAATAATGTTAAACTACATTCAACAAATCATAAAAATATCCAAATCCTGCAAAAATCATGTGCTACGAGGCACCTCCACTTAACATGTAAATAAAATAATCGTGAGTTAAACAAGCCTAAGCCTATCCCCACGGTGTCTTATCATTTAAAAATTCCTTAATATTGTAATAACCTCTTTGTAAAAGAAAGTTCCTAATTGTCCGTTTGTATTTGTGCATGGGTAAATTCATTATTTCAAGAGGCAATTTGTTGAAAAATCGTATACCAATCCCCGCAAATGAGTTCTGAACTTTATGTAGACGGTAGTTAGTTCCCACCAGTTTATGCTTATTCCTTGTGTTCACGTTGTGCAAATCACTATTTTTGCGGTATAGAATTAAGTTTTTCTTAATGTACATTAAGTTAGCATATACCTATATATTGCGATGCAACTGTCAATATGTCTACTTCTTTAAATTTATCACGTAAAGAATCTCTAGCACCTAACTTATAAATTGCACGTATGGCCCTTTTTTGAATCACAAAAATAGTCTGTATATCAGCAGCTGTACCCCATAACATTATTCCGTAAGACATTACGCTGTGAAAATAACTAAAGTAAACTAGTCTAGCAGTATCTATATCTGTGAATTCCCTAACTTTTCTAACTGCAAACGCTGCAGAACTAAGTTTTACTGCGAGACAGGATATTTGGGCGCCCCACTGAAGCTTACAATCTAAAGTTACACCTAAGAATACGGTTGATTCGACTAGTTGAATTGTTTCCTTATTTAAAATTATATTAGTAGGAACACTTTTGACATTAGGCAAAGAGAATTTAACACATTTGGTTTTGCTTGAATTGAGTACCAAATTATTTGTCGAAAACCAATCTAATACTTGTGCAAGAGTGTTATTGACGGTATCAAAGTTACTTAAATTACGATCAACTTTAAAAATTAGTGACGTATCGTCGGCAAACAAAACAATATCACATAAATTGTTCTTCAAACGCGAACTCCAAGGCGCGTAAATAACTGTGTCTGCCACTGGTATAAACTTGTCTAGTTGTTTTGGCATTCGACTTTACAATGTTTATTTCATTTAATTGTATTATTATTTAGATGAGACCATAGTCGACCATAGTTATTTAGGTGTTATGCTATCTAGTTTATTTTACCCACATTTTTATTGTTTTACTCCAGAAAAGTCATTAGTTTGTTTACTTACTTCTGTCTTTTTACTTATGTCAAGTATCGATGTCAATGTTGTCAAACTGAAGTTTGCTTGAAATAGTTGCGTTCGGAAACATTGTGTGTAGTATTACGTTTCGGTGTACATTGTGTCAGCAGTAATAACGTTTCGTTACATTTTCTTTCTGCTAAATACTTGTGTGAGCTGGCGGGTGGTGCAGAGATAGTATTATTTTATCTTTGTACCTTAATATTTTGTACCATACATTTAATTTAATAGTATAAGTTATATTTTATTTATTGTTATTTATATATTTTATTTGTAGTTTATGGACAATTTGTCTGATAGCGATGCTTATCTATCTGCTAATGAATCTGCTTCCAACTCCGATAACGAGAGCTTTTGTTCTGTTGATGGCACATTGGGGGACTGCTTACGACACACTTTTGCGCAGAAATCGTGCTTAATGTTGAATGTTTGCCACATCAATGCGCAAAGCATACCTAGCCACCACAATGACTTGCTTGAAAGTTTTTCTGATGTAAATATTCACGCCGTCCTGATTTCAGAGAGTTGGCTCAAACCAGATCTTCCCTCTACATCTTACTCTCTTCCCGGCTACATCCTAATAAGGAATGATCGTGTCGGTAGGAGAGGGGGTGGTGTAGCAATATACCTCTGCAGTACTATACCCTATAAAATTCTTGCCTCTTCTTCACCTACTTCTTCACCTGCAGAGTACTTGTTCCTTGAGATTAATGTCAAAGGTGCCAAAGCTGTGCTTGGCGTCGTATATTGTCCACCAACCGTCGATTATTTCTCCAGTATCGAGCCGATACTGGAATCTTTAGGGTCAGAGTATGAACATCACCTCATCATGGGTGACCTTAATACCGATCTCCTTTCCAACCATTCCAGCCGTACCCGTAAACTCCTTAACATCATTGAGTCAGCCAGCCTCCACATTTTGCCATTACAGTCCACTCACCACAATGCTAATGGGGAGGACACATGGCTTGACTTAATGCTCACATCCGCTCCTACTTTAGTTTCCTTTCATGGTCAACATCCTGCTCCTGGATTTTCCCGTCACGACCTTATTTTCCTTTCTTATCGCCTAAAACTTCCTAAATCCTCTCCCAAAGTTCTGCACAAGCGTTGTTTTAGTCGTATGGATGTAACTAAACTCCTTCAGGATGCAGCCGGCCTGAATTGGGAAGAGATGGAATCTGCGGCTACGGTAGATTAGAAAGTTAGCATCTTTAATACTGCTGTCTGCAAACTGTATGATGATCATGCTCCCGTACGGAAGGTAAAGGTGAAACGGCCACCTGCACCCTGGATTACGAGAGGGGTGCGCATGGCAATGAGGCGGAGGGATCGGGCATTCCGAAAATATAAGAGGGAGCGATGCGAAGACAACTGGCTTCTTTTTAAATCTGCAAGAAATTGGTGTAACCTGATGGTTTGCAACGCTAAACGCCAACATATTCTCCAAAATATTTCCTCGTCATCCCCCGCCGATATCTGGAAGTTCCTTGGAACTTTAGGTATCGGCAAACAACGACGTGCTGCCATCTGTGGGACGCTCGGTTTGGATGATATCAATAGACATTTCACCACTTCCTCTACATTGGATCACCAAACCTCACGTCTCACGGTTAGCTACGTGGCTACTTTACCTTGTCCCGATATTGAATCCTTCCACTTTTCTCCAGTATCACCGGATGAGATCAAAAAGATTATCCTCTCCATCAAGTCCAATGCCGTAGGATGTGACAACATCAGCCGTCGCATGATTACCACCATCCTGGACCATCTCCTCCTTGCTATCTCCCACATCATAAACTTTTCCTTCGATTCTGGCACCTTCCCGTCTCTTTGGCGCAAGGCCTACGTTATTCCTTTGCCAAAAATCCAAAATGCTTCTCTTCCCAATCATTTTCGTCCCATCTCTATTTTGCCCTTTCTATCCAAAGTCCTCGAGTCCTGTGTCCAAAAACAACAGTCCCGATTCGTTTCCCTAAATAACCTGTTAAGTCCTTTCCAGTCTGGCTTCCGTCCTGGTCACAGTACTACCACCGCCCTCCTTAAAGTGACTGACGATATTAGGGAGGGTATGGAGAACACCAAAGTCACGGTGTTGACTTTGATCGATTTCTCTAATGCCTTTAATACCGTCAGTCACGATGTCCTTCTATCCCTTCTTTCCCATCTTAAGATCTCATTCGATGCCTTGGATTGGTTCTCAAGTTATCTTCGAGGTCGTCAGCAGTCGGTCCGCCTCGATGATTCATCATCGGAGTGGTGTGACAATAGCTCTGGCGTTCCTCAAGGCGGTATTCTTTCTCCTCTTTTATTTTCTATGTTTATCAATCTCTTAACACCTAATCTTCAATGTGCTTATCATCTTTACGCCGATGACTTGCAGATATACTCTCAGGCTACAATCGATGACGTTTCGGTAGCAATAGACAAGGTAAACAGAGACCTAGCCGCCTTACAAACTTGGTCAGAAAAATTTGGCCTATCTGTTAACCCAAGCAAGTGTCAAGCAATTATATTAGGTAGTCAATGGTCTATCAGAAAACTTGACACTACATCTCTCCCAAAACTTACCTATAATAATGCTACTATTGAAATGTGTCCAGTTGTCAAGAACTTGGGATTATATATGGATAGCACTCTTAGTTGGCAATCTCAAGTGACGCAAGTGAGCCAAAAAATTACCGGTACCCTACGCACGCTCTATCGGTTGAGGAATTTTCTGCCGTCCACGACTAAGACATTGCTTGTGCAAGCTTTAATTTTTCCCTTGGTCGACTATGGTGATGTATGTTACTATGACCTGAATGCAGATCTTCTTAACAAACTTGACCGTCTTCTCAATAACTGCATTCGATTCGTATTCAATCTTCGCAAGTATGACCATGTGTCTACTTATCGTTCTCAATTGAAGTGGCTTCCAATTCGTCAAAGACGCAGTTTTCGTGCCCTCACAACCCTCTATTCTATCCTTATGTCCCCTAATACCCCAAAGTACTTAAGTGAGCATTTTCCGTATCTTTGTTCAATTCACGACCGAAACCTTCGCTCATCTGATAATCTTCTCCTTCTTTGTCCTCCTCATACTACCAATTTCACTCACTCTTCTTTTTCTATACAAGCTATCCTTCTCTGGGATGCCCTCCCTCTCGAAGTCAGGACTTCGATTACCAGGTATGGCTTTAAATCTAAAGTTAAAGCAATGCTATTGGAAAAGTTAGCAGAAGTAGCATAGCATTCGTTCATATCAAGGTATTTGTTTTGTATTATTATAAAATATATATGCATAATATTTATTTATGTATAGTGTATATTTATGTATATTATATATTCATGTATAGTATGTATTTATGTATTTTGTATTATATTTAAGTAAAACTAAATCAGTATCAAATTAATTGTAAAATACACCTACCTTTAATCTCTGCACTACCCAAAGGTAGACTGGCGGAAAATGCCTAAGGGATTAAGTCCACCTTGTATACGCATTGTGTATATAAAGTTTTTTAAAAATAAATTTTGTACAAAGAACGGCAAATCATTAATATATATTAAAAAAAGAAATGGACCGAGAATAGAGCCCTGTGGAACGCCCATTCCTACTGGCAAACCTAGAGACCTACTCCCATTAACATCTACATACTGAATTCTATCACTAAGGTAGCTGGCAACAAGATTGAGTGCGGTATCTCTAATACCATAAAGTTTCAATTTAAGTAAAAGCGTATTATGTTCCACACAGTCAAAGGCCTTTGATAGGTCACAAAAAACACCAATGGCATCATTCGAGTTTTCCCAAGCACTAAAAATATGCTTTAACAAAGTTACACCGGCATCAACGGTGGAGCGACCCTTAGTAAAGCCATACTGTTCACTGTGAAATAAATTATTTGTGTGAAAGTGGCTCTCTAGTTGATGCAAAATAATCTTTTCAATAATTTTACTAATAGCAGGCAAGATAGAAATTGGCCGAAATTTACTAGGGTCGCTCTTTGATCCCTTTTTGAATAATGGTATTACTTTACTGTGTTTCATTAGATCAGGAAATACTCCTGTATCTACGCATCTGTTGAATATTGCAGCTAAATATGGAGCTAAGCTAGAAATAATTTGTCGCACAAGTTTAACAGAAATGCCCCATAAGTCAACAGATTTTTTATTATTGAGCGTCTTGAATACCTTCAGTATGACATTGGTGTCAATATATTTAAAATTAAAAAGCACATCACACTCATTCACATTGCCCCTAACCAACATTTCTGCTTTGTTTGGACATGAATCCAGACAGCTGGTTGTGTTCACTGGTATGTTTATGAAGAAATTGTTAAATGTCTGAGCAACATCAGTTTTCCTAGTAATAATTTCACCATTAAATTTTAATTCATAATTGTTATCTACCAATTTAGCTCGACCAGTCTCATTGTTAATAATGCTCCAAGTAGTTTTAATTTTGTTCTTGGATTCTTTGATTTTATTGCGTAAATATAAGGATTTGGCTAAAGCACATGTCCTCTTAAAAACCTTTGAATAATTTCTAACATATTGAATAAATTCAGGATTAAAATTGTATTTCTTCATACCATATAGATCATACAACCTAGCTCTACTTTTGTATATACCTACTATTGCTCAATCACAAAAATTTACTTTAATGCTCCTTGCAAACGTCTTCAGTTTAAAATTTTTATTGTACTCATTATTAACAATTTTAAATAAGCATTTATATAATTCATCAGGATCATCAACGGTTAACTACGGAATTCAATATTCGAAATATAGATCGATCTGCAGATTTTAGATTCGTTTTTGACAGTTTTTGACATAAGCTCCATACAAAATATGTCAAACACGAACCTAAAATCTACAGATCTATCTATAGTTTGAATATTGGAAATGGCCGTAAGTCAATACTCGCGATCTTGGCAGCAACATCATTACTAAAGTGTTTTAGGCGAGCAGAGGTCATTGGCCTACATGTAATTTCTTGTACTTTAGGGCTTGTATTAGTTGGAATTACAACCTTTTGCCTGCAGTGATCCGATGTCAAGTCAGTTAAAACAGCCTTACTTAAATAAAAACAATTGCAAAAAACATTATCTAAGCATGTAGACGAATGTGAGGTTATTCTAGTTGGTTCAGAGAACAAAACATTTAAATTAAATGACCTAAATAAGCTAACTAACCTAGTACAAATTGGTAATTTTTCTAACAAATTGACATTAAAATCGCCGCATACGATTACAGACTTCCTTCTAGAAATTATGTGTTTTAAGACATCCTCAATAATGCTTTCAAACTGAGTAAAGTCGCTTTGTGGTGGTCGATACACACACACTATAATATGTTGTTCAAGCTCAACACAAGAAATCTCAGCAGTGCGCTCGATAGAAAGTTAAGCTATATCCTTACGTTCTTTACATTTCAAACTATTACATACATATATTAGAGAGCCACCACGAATAGCCTTCTTTCTTACGAATGCACTTATAACTGAGTAATGTTGATTGTTAAATATTAATTGGTCACCCCGCAACCAATGTTCTGTAATACATAAGATATCAATCTTATGTTTATTTAAAAATAAATCTATTTCTAATTCTTTGCCAGATAGGCCTTGTATGTTTTGATGAACTAAGTTTAAAACACATGAATGCCTATCTGTTGTCTCATCTAATAGTTTAAACTAATAGATGTGTCAATACTACTATTGGTATAACTATTATCTACCAAATTCCTAAGTACTCTAGTAGTACTCCTGTCAGTATATAAATTAAATGCTAATAATTTAGCAAGTTGTCGCCTATGTACATAAGAAATATACATAGTATCTTTTGTTAAAAAGAAATTACTAATAAAAATATTAGTGTCAAAAAATAAAATACTGTCACTATGACATGTCCTATTGTACAATAATAGATTTAATTTGCCTACCTGCCTGTTTTGGTCATCTGTGAGAGCATATGAATAAGGCAATGCACAAATAATAAAGCTACATCCTATTTTTGTGCTAACATCTATCATTAAGTCTAGGCTATCGCTGCCTAATGATAGTAACATCTATCATTAGGCAGCGATAGCCTAGTGGAGATACCAACAGACTGCCATGCAGAGGGTATCGGGTTCGAATCCACGGCACGCACCACTGACTTTTCGGAGTTATGTGCGTATTGAATTGTTAATCATCGCTAACCTCGTGCCTCGGAGAGCACGTTAAGCCGTCGGTCACGGTTGTCATGAAGATC
Organism: Euclidia mi; assembly: GCA_944739405.2. NCBI lineage: Eukaryota > Metazoa > Arthropoda > Insecta > Lepidoptera > Erebidae > Euclidia > Euclidia mi. The sequence continues at coordinate 19,622,803 of OX123182.2, read as the reverse complement.
TTTGACAGTCGTTAAAGGGCGTCAGTCCCTTCTAAATTAACTGACACTAGTCTAAACTATGGAATATCGCTATCCCTTCGGGTTGCGGAGGTCAGACAGGCAGTCGCTCCGTGCAAAAGCTAATATTCAGCCGAATCCGGTTAGACTAGTAAGTGGACCCCAGATTGAAACTGGGATAACGCTAGGAGGATGATGATGATCTATCATTAAGTCTGTTAATTCTATGAGACTGTTTTTGGAGACTAATGAGCTGTCACCATACAATACCTACCGATTAAGTTCTTAACATATCCACCGCAACGATCCTCAAGGTTCCACAGCAAGCAACGCAATAAGCTGCCGCTGCCAGGACCGCATCATACATGGCCTACAGCCAGCCAACCGAAGCCGTCAAGAAAACGAATCACCAGTGAACAACAAACTACAGATGCCGTTAACGTTGAGCTGAAGCCTACGCCGAAGAGACGCCAGAATGTACACGCCTGAACATAAGAACTTTCTAGAGCCTGCCCCGGAGAGGCGCTAGAATGTTGACGCCGGAACATGACTTTCCTGAAGCCTATCCCGGAGAGACGCCAGAATTTTCAAACATGAACATGACATTCTTGGCATTCCAACACACATCCAACTTATCACCGAGGAAGATGCGTGATATTTTAAGATCATGTAATTTATCACGTACGGCGGTCGGCTCAGACATGCTGCATCGGCACAATACACCGACGGCACACAACTAAATACGTGTATATGTGTACATAGAATAAGTTTAGTATATAAGATTATAGTTTTAAGAAATAAACCAGTCATTAGCTCACTCCCGGCTTTGACTCATACCCTACCCCTCACCTCTCACTGCGGCCAAGACACCCTTAGCCGTCACCATGATCGGTCTTGTGAGTCTGCTCGACCGGCAGTGAGAAAACCCACTTCACTACACCCTAATCCTACCCACTTTCCGTCTGTCGCCTTAGGTCTCCCGGCGACAGATATCCCGGCCTAGGGATCCCAGAGACTGCTAGGGAACTAGGGATTAGGGTTGTATACGCGACAGTCTGTGTGACCACAGTGTACACGGCCTCGCTATACACTATATACCTAACAGGGCTAGGGTAGACTAGGGAGTTAGGTTAGAGTTAGATCTAAAATAGGGATAGGTATATCATAAGATAGGTTAGGCTAGATATAGGAACCAGTAGGCTTAAATTAGGATAAGTTTAGGTTTAGGTACGTGCAAGCTTAGGGCTATACTTAAGAGCTATCGAAGGTTAGGCCCTAACTTGTACTTTAATGCCTGTGGCACAGGTTTACCCTAGTACAGGCACCTCATTATTCTACCTAAATTACCTTTTAAGAACTTTATGTATATTTTTGTGATGTATGAAAATTAATAAATTTTATTATTATGTGTCTCTTTTTCACGGCTATTCTTTTAACATGGTGTTAGAAGAATAACCGGTCCTTTCGAAGGCTTACACGGGGATATGGATCCAACGTGCAGAGGCCCGTAGAGAACTTTAATCTAAAATGGGATGGGACACATGCCGCGGAGCCTCCACAACTGCACTACTGAGTACAACTATGGACTAGCCGCAGCAAATGTAGGACTATTGCAATGATGTGGAGTCTAATTTACTGGTTTATGGGGATGGGTGTTAAATGGACTGGTAATAATGATACTATGGATAAAAAACGGCACCTGCCAGTGATACTCCTATAGCATCCGTCCGCGTGGCAGGTGGTGACTCGCCAACTCACTAGATGGGCCCTCTCTAAACAGCCGCCCAAAGCAAACAAACTCTGCCATAAAGGCAGCCAGAGGGCAACACCGGTGCGAGTGGCTAGGGGTGTTGAGCGGTGCGGCACCGGTTTCGCCATCGCGGGCCTCGTGACAACGGAGGCCCGGAGCGGGTTTCCCCGTAGTTACGCCCTTGAGAATGACACTTCCACCCCCGAGCTAATAGCTCTTGCGGCTTCCCTCTGGCCGGCCGACCAAGGCAAGCCAGAGTTGAGAGTCCTGCGGGCACTCTTGGAAATCCACTCCGGCCAGTCAATAAAGGCAAGCCGGAGACGAGGCCCTGACCAACCCTCTGAAGCATTCGGGACCGCAGTGTCGCCACACACATTCAGCTCGCCACAAAGCTGCCCTGCGGTTGTAAGCTTTCTTTTCATCTTGTAATACATTTTTTGTTTATATTACACGATGAAGATGATGTTTGAAAGCTGTTACTCTGCCCTCTGAGATTGCGTTAGTCTCATGATGAGATAACGGCTGCCCCAGAGGGGTATTACAAGATATTATTATTATTATTATTATTATTAATATGATGACAGTAGTTTGTGCATTCAAGTCGGCATTCTTAATCTTATCAAATAGGGTACAAGACTGAGCTCCAGGTGAACAAAAGTTCTGTACTGGTTGCTCAGTATAATGATCAATTAAGCTCCCTAAACCCACTCCCAGTTGGTCTGAAAAAATTATTACATTCTTACTGTCAGTCATTACTGGATGCAGTTTGTTTTGTGTATTATACTGACATCCATGTGCATTCAATTCTATTGATTCAGCAGGTGTAGTCGCACACTTAGTTGTACAACTGGAACAGTAATTATTAGAGTTGGATAATGAGATAAGTTGTTTTAAATTTTCTCGACCAACTCTTGAATTTTTTTCATATTTTAAGATGTATTCATGAGTCTCATTCTGGTGTTCCATTATAGTTCTAGTGAGTTGAGCTTGTAGATTTGATATTTGTGCTTGCAACTCACTTGTGTGTTGTTCATATAACAACCTACCAGAAACTAATTCTTCATTTGTTTCCTCAAGCTTTAATAAAAGAGACTCACACTCTTTATTTAATTTACAGTTATCTTGTGCATACTGACTCAATTTGGTAGACCACTTAGGACCAGATCTAAGTTTCTTAATTAATTTATTTAACTTAAACAATTTTCTAAATTTATTCTTACTAAGGCATTTTTTGAAACAGTTACATTTAAGAGCTTTTAGCACATTAATTTGGTCACCCAGGAGCTCAAAGAATAAGTTGTGAGTAGCAGTACTGTTAAAGGCCGCAATTGTGTCTTCTAGAGTTGAAATTCTGCCATAAGCCTCATTGAGACTTGCTTCTAACTCCGCATTGCGGCTAAGTTGTCTGGAGTAAATTTCGTCGCAGCTGCTGAAACACCTAACTACTTCTCGTAGTCTGTCCCGTTGATCCTAGACATCCATATGCTCTATATGCAGCTCCGTGAGTTGTGTCTTCAGCTCAGATATACGGTCATTTACAATTTTAATTTCTCCTTCACAGTCAACGCGTTCCCTTAATAGTTGACTGTTGTCATCCTTGTATTTCTTTAACTCGATTCTTAATTTATTTTCCACCTCCTTGGCCGTTGCCTTCCGAGTCATCATATGGGTAGACATTGCCAAGGATTACAAATTACCTAAAAAATAAGAAAACAGCTGAGCAAAGTCAAAGAAGAGAAGAGATGTGATGGGGCTTGAGTATTATTGTATAGACAGAATAAATAAGAAAAGTTACAAAAAAAAAGGGGGTATATGAATAAAAAATATATTAAATTAATTAATTGTAGAAGCTAAGAAATTGAGAACAATTTAGGTAATTTGAATACTTTAGAGTAATTATCTAATACTTTTACAAGGTTTCTATTGAAATATCTCAGCTGATGAACTTAATCTACTTATTAATAAAATGTAAGTAGGTATACATATATAATAAGTTACAGGTTTAAACCAATAATAGCTAATACAGAAAAGTACACAAATATATGAAGTACAGACAAGAATAAACAGTGTAGTAATTGTGAAGTGTATCTGTAGATTGTGTTTGTCTGGGGCTGTTGTTTAGTCCTCGATTTTGCTTCCACATATAGTCAAGCAAAAGGAGACAAAACTGAGCCAGATGTGTGTTGGACGTAGCTCACACGGGGGTGAGCCGAGTAATTCGGTGTTGTGGAGTGTTGAATAAGTTTTAATAAGTATTATACTCCCCAGGTTTAAGTCGTAGCAGATGTAAATTCAAATCCGTCCGTTGACACCAAGTCTCCGTTCTGTTCGCTCGAACTTTGGCCGTGTAGTTATTACACTTTTTACAAGCACAATTTTAACAATAACTTCTTGTCACTATTTTATCAATATATAGTAACTTATATGTTAAATAATCAATTAAAATTATATTAAAACTTTTTTAATTACGGAGCTAAAATTATTGACGTCTGGCGGTTACAGTTGCCAGAGCAGAAATAAAAAAAGAAAAAAAAATATATAAAATATAGTATGGATGCTGCAGTAATTTAAGGTGTATAAGTGTAGATGTAATAAAAATCATAGTCACATAACAGCCGCGCGTCTGGAGCGCGTCAGTAGAGATACAGAAGCATGCAGGAGTGCGACTTTATTACCGGCATAAGTACCGTAGTGATGTTGTGACAAGAAAATTCACCTGTCTACGACTTATCGCTCAACAGGTAAAATTGAAATTATCGCTTGCCCCTGCTTCAGACAGCACGTTAAACCGTTGATCCTGGCTGTCATGAAGATCTTTGAGAGTTGTTAGGAGCTGTCAGTACCTTCAAATAAACTGACAGATAAGTACTTGGTTTAGAAACCATGGAATATCGCTATCCCTTTGGGTTGCAGAGGTCAGACGGCAGTCGCTCTGTGGAATAGTTAACATACTGTCATATCTGGTTGGATTAGTAAGCCGACCTCGGGCCCCAAGTCTCGAATATGGGTACCCAGCTTACTCTACTTGATTTTTCACGTGCCTTTGAAACAATAAATATTTCACTCCTTATTGCCAAACTTTCGTATTATGGCTGCGACTCAGCAACAGTAAGATGGTTCCATAGTTATCTGACTGACAGATTTCAATTTGTGCAACTGGATAATGACAGGGATGGTAACAATGCAACTTCTTCTTGCTGTCAGGTAACCCGAGGTGTTCCACAGGGATCAGTGCTCGGCCCTCACCTCTTCTTATTGTACAGTGCAGATGTTACCAACTATTTATGTAATACACAGTTTCATATGTATGCCGATGACCTCCAACTATACATATCGTTTCAGCCCAATGACTGCCATGAATCTGTAAATAAAATGAATACAGAGTTAGATAAGATCTCTGAATGGGCTAAACAAAATTCACTGGTACTCAACCCCACTAAATCCATTTTTTTTAATATTAGGCTCAAAGGAATGCATTAAAAAGATACAAGACTTAAATCATGTACTTTTAGTTAATGATTGTCCCATAGAGCAAGTCAGTGAGGCTCGAAACTTAGGCTTGGTCATGGATAGTGAATTGCATTTTGAGACGCATGTACTGGAAGCTGTCAAAAACTGTTTTTACCGTCTCAAGCTGTTATATCGAATTCGCCAACATCTGAGTACCGAATTGCGGATATTGCTTTGTGAGACTCTTATTTCGTCTAAGCTCAACTATGCAGATACTGTGATTGGTCCATGTTTATTGAAGAGAACAGAGAAAGTATTCCAGCGAGTACAGAACGCATGTGCTCGATTCTGTTATAATATTCCACCTCGTTCACATGTCACTCCATTCCCGAATAGCGGGGACCTTATGGCTGCACGCAGGCATCTTCATCTGGCAACTCTACTGTTTGGTATTGTTTTATACAAAAAACCGACATACCTGTACAAAAAGTTGACATTGTCTCGTGATATTAATCAATTCAGTACGCGGGCGGCATCACATCTTTTGGTCACAGCGCGGCACAGGACCACTGCTTTCAGAGGTAGTTTCAGATACGCCGCCGCCCATTATTGGAATGACCTTCCACCCCCCATGCGTAACCTGAAAACATTACACGCATTTCGAAATGAGTTGAAGTCATTTTTAATATACAAACAAAAGTCAATGTTATGAATTTACATACCTTTAGAATAAGTTAGAAAGGCAACATCACTTACGTGTCTACTGACGAAAGATATTTAAATAATTGTGATATTATAATTGTTATTATTTATTTGCGTATGCGCAGCTGTATTATAATATAAAATTATGTAACTCCGCTCCGGTAGACGTCTAGACGAAGCTTGCTTGACAGTTGACATTCTTGATAGATGGAATCTTTGCCCCTTAGACTATATATATTATGTAATAGACGGAGGGATCCCATCACTTAAAGGTCTGACATAGGTCACCGTAGTGGGCCCCATTACCCGTCAAAATTTAAAAGAACTTCATTTGAAGCTTTGCTACTTCGTTCATAGAGATTATGATTTATTCGCATGAAGATTGTGACGCATAAACATAGTGACGTTATAACTTTATCGATACTTTTATTTTACAGACTAGCTTCGGCCCACGTATTCGCCGATGTGGGTGACAGTTATTGCAAAAAAAAGGTATCCTTTGCACTATTGTGATGTAGAAACTATACTGCAATATTTCTTTAAAATAAGTATACTTGAATACAATTATATATCTCAAGAAAAGTCTTTTCGTCGATCATCGCAAACTTTCAGCTATCGCACACAGGCTATCGCTCCCTTCACGCACAACCTTTACTGTAACTTAAAAAATATGTAATACACATTTTGATGGTGAGACTAGTCCTTCTCCGTCTTTTAGTTTTATAAAAATAATTACATAAACCTGCAGTACTGCAGGTTTGTGTCATAATTTTTATTAACATTCTATTCTCTTATCTTCGGTGAAACCAAAGGTTTTGTCTTCATAATTATGGACGAAGTTGTCATGACAAACAACTACCGATAGATAGTATATACTGAGGGACGGTGCGATTGACATATGGCGGGCATGTCACCAGCCCGGGGAATCTCTCAGACATATAGTATCTGGTTGTTCGAGTTTTGACAATGGCCAGTATTTGCACAGACACAATCAAGTGGCCAAGATAATCCATCAGCGACTTGTCCTTAAATATAATCTCATTGGTTCACCGTACTACAGATACAGATTGTGCCCGACCCAGTTCTCGAAAAAATGGTCGTACGTTGTTGTCCTGGTAGAGGTCTATAATTACAGACAGGTTTATTGTAGCCAAAAAGCGTGATATTGTAGTAATCGACCGAGCAAAGCGACTCGCATTGATAGACGTTATTACCATATCGCATGACAGCAATCTTGTAAAAGCAGAAAAAGAGAAGGAGTTCAAATATTTGGGCCCAGCTCATGAGATTGTCGATATGTGAGATGTGAACTCGGCGATCATTGTGCCGATAGTTGTGTCAGTAAATGGACTAATCGCCAAGAGCCTTTACCAACATCTAAAGATGCTCGCACTAGGCATCAGAAAAACTAATATTTTTAACAGCAACACTTTTTGAGTTCGGTGCCAGTTAGAAGTACGCACACAATTTTATTTTCTTTCTTACTCACCATGCGGGCTCCTGGTTTAATTCTTTTAAATTACTTTATTTCTCACTTATTATAGACCTAGGCGTAATTAATTTGACCTGTATATATAATATGATTTTGTAAAGATTTGAGTTTTTTTTCTAACTAAGCCAATGACAATGACAGTGACTTTTTCTATTTTACCTTAAATAAATGTGATTCATTACGTGTGAAATATTTTATTTAAAATTGACCCTGAAGTTAAATTTTATTTTTAATCTAATAGTTAACTCACTTATTACTGCAGCCTGCTCTTGATTGGTGATTTAATATAATTATGTAACTGAGCATACTGGGCTCATGCCTCCCTTCAATTTGAGAAGGCCTAATTTAGTTTAGAAGATTTTAGACAAACACTTTACGATCTGATAATTTTCTAAATAATAAGCATATAAGTTCCAAAAGTCTGAAGTACGTAACGTGGTTTTGTATTCGAAAACCATTACGTGGTAATGATCTCGTCATTGACCCTATCATTGCATTTATATAGGTAGTGATTATTAGTTATAATTATTATGAATATCAATTGCTTTATTCACCTTAAAAAGGTAATTTAAAACTATATTTTTTATCGTTACTTATTTACTAGTATTTAAATATAAGCTGGATTTATTCACATATTTTACCTAATCTGAGGATTTATCAACATGAGTAAACCAAATCTAAGGATTTATTGCAAACATTATCGATATTTTATCGAATTTCATTTTGAGTAAGCACATCACTAGTCTAGTTTAAATTTATGACAATTTCGAAGATTCGAAATGACATTTGTAAATTTATCTTTTTCTTACATGAGAAAAAAATCATAAGTCAGAGTGAAGTGAATATATTGGGTAAGGTTGCTAACAAAGAGATTGGATACATACATAGAGGTAGTCCTAGTACTTACAAATTGAACACAGTCAACTGACGTGTAAGATACAATTTAGACAATATTATGCCATCAAATTATATAACCTTAGTGATTTTTTCTTTAATAACAGTTCTATCATGATTTTGAATTTAGCCGTATAATATTTATATCGACTTTTCAAGTGTTGTAAAAAATCTTATCGATATGTCTATCCACAGTATTTTATCTCGTTATTTTTTAGATTTCCACGTGATAAAGATTTATAAAATAAGTGGATTGCTGCAGTATGTCGTGGCGAAAATTGGGTGCCTAGAAAGCACCATAGAATTTGTTCCAAGCTTTTTACTGCGGAATGTTTTTATAGTATTGACAGATGGCGCAGACTAAAAGAAAATTCTGTGCCAACATTACTCCTCCATTCTAAACGTATCAGTGTAAGTATTTAAATAATTACTTGCTTTTACTTTTATTAGGGTAGCAGCGCCAAACACGAGTCGGATCTTGGGCTCCATTCGATGTCTCAACCAAAGTATAATTTAATTTTAATATTTTGTTCAATTTTATTATCAGTGCATAGGGTTCCCACCAAGAACGTAGGGTCCCAAGCCAACCTCACCTGCAAGTGGTGTACCTGCTTATCAACGGACGAGGCTCTGGCAAACAAAACATCCCGATTAGCGGCATTAAGGTCAACGCTCATTAGAGCCACCCGGCACCCACTCCGCCGGTTAGTATTCTTTATATGGATTTGTATGGGTATGCGCTCACTACATCGACTCCGTAGCGTCACCGGATCGCCTCTGTCGTAAGCCGTCCACGCCCGGGTGGTGGGTGGTCCACCCGCCGTCCGCGCGTGGACGGCTCGGTGGCAACTTGCTGCTCGCATGCTTGCCGCGCGTTGACGGCTCGTCGCCAACGCACGGGTCCGAAGCGGACCGCACGCTGCCCGCGAATGATTCACGTCCGAGTGTTACCAGATACACGGTAAATACCGTAGATGCACGGTAATTTTGAGCAAGACACGGTCTACGGTAATAAGCTACTACCGTGTTCTTTTCTAAGGTATTTTTAATTATTAATTACCGTGTAAATGATACTCTTATTTTTACTCAAAAATATATTATGTACTTACGAGTAATCCTTTATTGGCAACACTGGCTGTCGCAGTTGGTGATGTCGGGGAAATCATTAACGATTTAATTACTTGGCAGGTAATATAATCCGGCAGAATTAAAAATATTTTAGGTAGTGTTTTTCATGAGCATACCTTATGTTAAAATTTGTAGTTAGTAGGTGTATTCATAGACGAAAGTTTAGTATCTAGTTGTGTGTGGTCATTGCATTACTTGAAAAAGTTAATTGATATAAAAACTAGAAAAAGAAATAAATTAAACTAGAAAAAGAAATAAATTAATTACGAAAACGTTGTGTTGTGTCTTTCATTTACTTCCTCATCAAGCGCGACAGCTATAAGTGCCAATTCAACGTTTGAAAAATTTGGCATTACGAAACACACGTGTAGACCTAGTGCCAATTGTTAACAGACTATTCGAAAATTCGTAGACCAAGCGACGTCCACTCGTTGACCGCGCGGCGTTCACTCGTTGACGGCGCGCGGTCCGCTGGTTGACCGCGCGGCGTTCACTCGTTGACGGCGCGCGGTCCGCTGGTTGACCACGCGACGTCCACTCGTGGACGCTGTGCAGAGTGGGTGCCGGGTGGCTTTTATGAGCGTTGACCTTAAGGCTCGCCACCTATTACGTGGCATCAAAAGTCTGGCAAAAAGTGGGCGTTTAATATGCCTCTGTCCACCAACCGGCCACTGTCCACTCAACAAGCACCTATTCAACATAGGCGTTACGGACAGCCCACTGTGCAGGGGCTGCATGGAAACCGAAGAAACACCCGCTCACGTCATTCTGCACTGTGCAAGTGTGAGCGATCAACGGGCAAAGCTGCTGAACAACCCCAGAACCATGAGTGAAGCTTTAAACGACACCAGCCAACTAATGGCTTTCTGGAAGGAACTAAGGTGGTATGAGTAGTCGGCGTCAATCAAGTCGCCACATACGCACAATGGCCCAAATAAGTGGCTAAGTGCGGAAAACCCACGACCAACTATAACTATAACTATATGCCTCTGTCTACCCCTTCGGGGAAACAGGCGTGAGCCTATGTATGTATGTTATAAACAGTATTCAGCCAGCTACCTGCAGTTACACTGTTGCCATGAAAAGCCACGACACGCTAAGCGACAAGCGATTTCGATGTTTATTTCTGCAGTTTAGTTCTGCACTGAGGTGACAGCGCCGGCGGCAGAATAGAGAGCGGCATGAACATTGAAATCGCTTGTCGCTCAGCGTGTCGCGGCCGTTTGTGGCCAGGCTGTTAGGCGACATCCACTCATTTCATAGTTTTACCATATCCTTACTAATACCTATTATAAATGTAAGTGAATTTATTTATTTGTTAAGCTTTCACATTTTGACTACTCAATCGATCATGAAAAGTTCAATGCACGTTGCTGGGAGTAATGGGAGTACAGAAAAAGGTGTAAGGTACTTTTTATCAATCGGTTTTGGCCTATAAATCAAGCTTCAGGTATCATCAGTGATTGCTAGGGTGGCAAACACAAAGGGTATGCTTATTTATTTTAATATACTGCTTTGCATCAAAACGTGGCTTTTTTCTTTCTTTAGTGTACGCGTGTGCCTTCCATAAATGAGACATCTTCTGTTTCTCCGACAACCAGCACTAAAGCGCCTACGTTAGTTACAATTTCTCCGCCAGTAGCGCGCCAAGCGATGAAAATCGTAAGCGCTAAACACTTACGTACAATAGAAAAACTACAAAAAGCAGTTTTTCACCTTGAGCAGCTTGTTAAAAGAAGTTTGTTAAAAATAAATTATTTAAGACAACGGTCTAAACGTCTGATGAAAAAGAACATTGCTATGAATTCACGTTTACTTGATATGTTTGAAATAGAATTAGTTTTTATTATAAGTCAAATCGATTAGATCGATTGAGTAACATTTTGTTTAGTCTATTGAAAATTTCTGACAATGGTCACACTGAACTGTCACTTCCGTTCGCGCCTTGAAAAATTAACACGCCGTTTGCACTCTCGCGTGCCTTGTACCTAATTAATAAATTGATCGCCCTTTGAATTAACGCGAATTGAATCAACTTGTAATTAACTTAATACGTAATTGCCGCTTTTGACTTCCGGCAAAGTTTGTTGTAAATTGATGACATATTGAACATTTGTGAAAAGTTTTGTGAACCGTAAACGTGCATCGTGGTCTGGAGAAGGACTTCGCCGAATTGTACACTGGTATCTATTCGATTCTCTTGTTATTTTGGCCAAACTTATGAGTTAATCCTATAGGTCGACTTCAAGAACATCACCAGGAGATATAAGGTAAAATTTTCATATAACTACATTATAATTTGTCATCGCTGAGAATCTCAGCAATATATGTCAGACATTTGATTGCTTTAGGACAACTGGATGAATATAAATTAGCTTCCACTGTGCCTACAACCAATTCCCAGTAAGGCTACGGTAATTCTAGACATAATTTTGGTAGCAGAGCGTGGTTGAAATTTAGCCGCTGTTGCATTACTGAGTATAAACTCAGATTGGTATGAGCTTGTATCTTATCACCTTGTAGACAGTATTGTAGTGTTTGTCAGGTCAGTTATTGTCTAAAATACATAATATTTAATTGTATAAGTTGACCTAGATAATTTGAAACACATTGTCACATAACCTCAATCAGTAATTGTTGATTTGTATTGTTGAAAAATCTAACTTAAATTTGTTGTTGCATTAATAAGTCAGTTTGTTTGGATGCATAACAGCTGTATGTATCAATAAATTTAGTAAATTTAGTTTATTGCATATATTCATAAACATTGTAATAATCAAATTTGACCTTGCATAGATGGGCGGGTCACATTGATAAATCAACTTGATAAACCCTTGTTTTGTTGTAATATACGGATAATATTGTTAGGTAACACATATTCTGTGTGTACTTACAGTTCTGTTGTATATATCATAAATAACACAGTTAGTCTGTCTGTTGCAAATAATTAATTAAGTTGAAGTTTTAACTTTATTAATTTGTTATAAGTTATAACTTTTGATAACTTTTGTGTTTGTTTCAATATACTGAAACTTTTAATTTTGCTGGGCAGTAAATACCTGTCACTTGCCTGCACTTGCAGTAAACAGGCTAATACTTTGTTGGTTTCAAAGAATTAAGAAAAATTAAGTTTTGATTGTTAATTTTATTTAACGCTTGTCCGGGCTTTTTTGAAGTTTGATTATGTCAGCTATCAAGGACTTGCGTGCGGCTGCTGGTGCTATTGCATCAGATTTGCGCTGGTTTGCCTCGGCCAGTGCTTTAGTGAACCGGCCTGATCGCCAGCAGGCCTTACTTCAAAGGTACGAGCGGATTGATGATCGCCTGGCAAGTGTGGAACAGCAGTTTCGCACTTTCAGCGCTTGCTGTCTTGAAGTGTCAGTCACTGATTTCACTGCTGACCAGCGAAATAAGGTCAGTGAAGACTATACCCAGATCTTAGACCTGTATGATGCTGTCTCCAATACTGCTAGACAACTAGTTGCCGATAGGGAAGGGCAACCCGGCCTGAAGCAGGAGCTTCCTAGGTCAGCACCGGGGCTGGTGAGTAGGCTCCCTACTTTGGACCTCCCCCATTTTGATGGCTGCCAAGGAAGCTACCTGGGCTTCATTAATTTGTTCGACAGCCTGGTCAATGACAGGGCTGACCTTCGGCCAGCACAAAAATTGGCATATTTAATGTCGGTTCTGGATGGGGAGGCTAAGGGCCTCATCCAGCATCTGCCCGTGTCTGACGAGGCGTACCAGATGGCTCGGGACCTAATCACCCGTAGGTACCATAGTAAGCGTGGCCTCGCCGACACGCACATCGAGCAGATTTTGGGTTTGCCGACGCTCACCCGGGTCTCTGGGTTGCGCACCCAACTTTTGAACCCGCTTTTGGTGGCCATCAACGCACTTAAGTGCCTTGACCTGCCCGTGGACCAATGGTCCTATCTATTGGTGCACATTGTGCTGAAAAAGCTGCCTGCCAACCTGAGGTCGCGTTTTGAGCAGCGCTTTGGTGGGGATAGCGCGACCCATCTGCCCCCTTTTGCTGACCTGGAGAGGTTCCTGGAGGATGAGTGCCGGGTCTTGGACAACTCCGGTGGTGACACGCCGGCTAAGACGCAGCCGCCCAAGGTCAAGGAGCAGGCTCGCGTTCACACCCGAGCCAATGTTGACCGGCGCCCTCCTCGCTTTGCAGTCACGCAGAGCCCAATGGAGTGCTCTTGCTGCAAGGTCACGGGGCACAGAACGGCCAGTTGTAGGGCATTCTTGGACCTACATGTCGCCTCTCGTAGGCGCATCGCGAATGCCCGCCGCCTTTGCTTCTCTTGCTTGGGGTCCCACTACCAGCGAGACTGCCCAAACTCTCGCCCCTGTCCTCACTGTGGAGGACAGCATTTGGACATTCTCTGTATGAATGCCAGAGAGGTTGGCCGCTTGTCCAACCAGCCGACGCCGCGCACGGGCGGGTGTTTTGAAGGTGGCAGCCGAGGCTTACCGGCGCGTAGCCGAGAGTCGCCTCGCTTAATTGATCGCCGCTCACCCCGCTTGGAAAACCGTAGCGTGCGCACGCCTCCTCTCTCTCGCGCACCTGAATGTGCTGTTCAGCGTCACCAGCACCATGACTGCTGCCCCAGGTATTCCCCTCCTTTGGCGGAGCGTCCCCGCCTTGACTCGCGCCCACCTCGTTTTGGGCGGGTGCGTCATTATGACCCCCCACAGATGGCGCGCGGATCGAGTCATCGCGCCTTTGAGGACTTCAAGCCGCACCCTCGTTTTGACTTGCCTGGTCCTGGCCAACGGTCGCCGCCCAGGCAACAATAGGTCATTGACCCCTGCCCTATAACTCCAACCTCCCCCATTGAGACCGTTATCCTACCAACGGTTGCTGTTAGAGTCTGGGGACCCACGGGGACCTCTGTTGTTGTCCGTGCTATATTGGACACAGGTTCACAGGGTTGCATTGTTTCCACTTGTTTAGTAGGGCAGGTTAAATTAAATATGGGTTTATTTCCAAATTGTATACGGGGCATAGGTGACGTAGCCTCTAATGTTGAAGGGCAAGTTAAGGTTTTGTTTGGCCCTGTTGAATCTTCACACCCGAGGATTAAAACCTCGGCTATTGTGTTGAAGAATATTTTGGGTATGCACCCACAGAAACAGCTACCCGCTGCTGTGGTGAATTTGACATCGGGATTGGAACTGGCAGACCCCAAATTTGACACACCGGGACAAATCGACTTGTTGATTGGCTCCGATGTCCTCGGTGGAATTTTGATTGGTGGGAAACGGGTCTTGGTGCTAAATGGTTTGACTGCCATCCCGACCATATTTGGATTTGCTACTAATGGGACCTACGCCTGGACAGACAGCCAAATTGTTCTTTGTTGGTTGAAGGCGTCTGTCCACACCTTGAGGTATTTGTCGCTAATTGCGTTTCCCAAATCCAGAAATCCGAAGTCAACCTTGTTTGGAGGCACGTGCCAGGTGAGCTCAACCCCGCTCATTGTGCCTCGCGCGGATGCTTGATGCCTAGTTTGATAGGTCATTCGCTGTGGTGGGGTCTGGAATGGTTGAGTCAACCAGAAATTGATTGGCCTCGAACGCCAGTTTTGAATACTTCTAATTTGCCGGGTCTACGAACACTCGCTCTTGAGAAGGTAGAATGCGCCTTCGACCCCGATTTCCTGTTGAATCGTTACAGCTCCCTCGACAAGTTGTTAGGTGTTACTGCTTGGATAAAGCGTTTTGTTTTTAATTTTAGGCACCCACAACAGAAACGACTGACACCGTTTCTCTCACCACAGGAACGACAGGAGTCCCTCACCTTTGGGTTCGTTCTGTGCAATTGGCGCATTTTGAGAAGGAGATTGCTATCCTTAAGTCAGGGAAATCGAAATTGTCGGGAGCAATATCTAAATTGAACCCCTTTTTGGACGATACGGGTCTCTTGCGCGTTGGAGGGCGTCTTAAGAACGCCAACCTCCCTTACGGAGCACGTCACCCCCTTTTGTTACCTAAGGACGGTCATTTGGTACGCTTGTTGGTAACTGACCGTCACCTTAAAAATTCGCATGCTGGTTGTTATGATTTGTTGGCCATTTTGCAACGCGAATTTTGGATCTCGTCTGCCCGAAGAATTATTCGGAGTGTAGTCTTTCGCTGCATCCCTTGCTATAAGCTCAAGGCTACTACCATGCAGCCCTTGATGGGGGACTTACCGGCAGATCGCGTAACTGAAAGCAGAACGTTTGACGGTGTTGGCACGGACTTCGCTGGTCCCTTTTTGGTAAAAACGTCAACACAGCAAGACTGTCAAGGCCTACTTGTGCGTTTTTGTTTGTCTCTCCACAAAGGCCGTGCACTTAGAACTGGTCTCCTCGCTTACGACTGAGGCGTTTGTAGCCACATTTGACAGATTTGTATCCCGCAGAGGGCTGCCTTCCTTGATCCGTTCTGATTGCGGCACTAACTTCAAGGGCACCTATAATTATTTGAATGATGTTGTTAATTTCCTTGAAATCAACAAAGCTGATATAGGTGATAGGCTTGCCCGACGTGGGATAAATTGATTGTTTTCCCCACCAAATTGTCCACACTGGGGTGGTATATTTGAGGCCGTCGTAAAATCGGCCAAAACACACTTGCGCAGGACAATCGGTGAATCTGTCCTTACATTTGAGGAACTCGCAACTGTTTTTTGTAAGATCGAGGCCGTTTTGAACTCTCGGCCGTTGTGCCCGATCTCCTCAGATCCGAATGATTTGGAGGCCCTTACGCCGGGCCATTTTTTGATTGGTCGCCCACTTGTCGCCTTGCCTGAGTACCCCTACATTGATACGAGACCTGGTCGTCTCTCGCGCTTTGAATTGGTACGCCAGATTACTCAGAGCTTTTGGAAACGCTGGAATTTGGAATATTTGCACATACTCCAGCAACGCGTTAAGTGGACCGACAAGACCGATCCACCCAAGATTGGTGACCTCGTTTTGATCAAGGAGGCTAACCTTCCGCCACTCAGATGGCGCAGGGGGCGCATCCTTCGTTTGGTAACTGGGGCTGATGGAATTCCCCGATTTGCTGAGGTCTTGGTAGACGGTTTGATTCTGAGGAGAGCGGTTGCAACATTGTCACGTCTACCAACCGATTAGCGGACCGGTAGGCCGGTCCGGGGCGGGTGGATGTTTGAAATAGAATTAGTTTTTATTATAAGTCAAATCGATTAGATCGATTGAGTAACATTTTGTTTAGTCTATTGAAAATTTCTGACAATGGTCACACTGAACTGTCACTTCCGTTCGCGCCTTGAAAAATTAACACGCCGTTTGCACTCTCGCGTGCCTTGTACCTAATTAATAAATTGATCGCCCTTTGAATTAACGCGAATTGAATCAACTTGTAATTAACTTAATACGTAATTGCCGCTTTTGACTTCCGGCAAAGTTTGTTGTAAATTGATGACATATTGAACATTTGTGAAAAGTTTTGTGAACCGTAAACGTGCATCGTGGTCTGGAGAAGGACTTCGCCGAATTGTACACTGGTATCTATTCAATTCTCTTGTTATTTTGGCCAAAATTATGAGTTAATCCTATAGGTCCACTTCAAGAACATCACCAGGAGATATAAGGTAAAATTTTCATATAACTACATTATAATTTGTCGTCGCT
Source organism: Euclidia mi (assembly GCA_944739405.2). Classification (NCBI taxonomy): domain Eukaryota; kingdom Metazoa; phylum Arthropoda; class Insecta; order Lepidoptera; family Erebidae; genus Euclidia; species Euclidia mi. The sequence goes on along the minus strand of OX123182.2, from coordinate 19,605,732 downwards.
GAGAATCTCAGCAATATATGTCAGACATTTGATTGCTTTAGGACAACTGGATGAATATAAATTAGCTTCCACTGTGCCTACAACCAATTCCCAGTAAACCTACGGTAATTCTAGACATGATAGTTTGCAACACGGAAATATCGTGAAGGAGGATTTCATAATTTTAGATCACGTGAAAAATAACAGTGTTATTGAAAAATACCTTTCACGAGCGGCTGGTGACAAAACACGTGAGATTAGCTTGAAGTTAAAAAAAATGCTGTGACGCTTCATTATTATGTGCTACTGAGTACCCATTTGAAACAAAAAATTAGAGATTCAGTTTCAAAATGCATGTTTGTGTAATAATTATATAAACACTATCTATTAACTAGCGTTCTGACTGCTGTGGACACAATCTTACGGAATGTAAAACATGTACATACTAACTTTACTTTACAAGTCTGTATGATTTTGAACCCATACCCATAAACTTTGATCGATATCGATAGCGGATTTGCTCAATGACTAAAAAATTAAAAAGTTACGAAATTTGTGTTCAAATGGTCTTTAGCCCTAACTGACAAACATAGTGCCATCTTCTTCTGGCAACTCTAATTTGTCATATGAGTGAAGAGTGTAGCTATATTCAATTTGTTCATAAAAATATCGTTCATTCCATGCTTTAGTTATTCTTCTGTGGTTGCTAATTTAATGCGGTCTCTATTACTTCCTTACTTCATGCTTTGGCCTATGGGAAACGTCAGTCTGTCAAGTGCAAGTAGCGTTCGGAAACACTACTCTTTTGCTATTTTTATGTTAATGTAACTGAAGCGTGTATTACTGTTAAACCTATTAATAATTTGTACTACGTATATATTTGAATATATTTTGTGTATTTATATATATTACGTTTTCGTTCTTTAATTTTATATAATTAATTTATATACTTATTTAATAATTATAATGTAGAACTTAGGGTCCCGAGCCAACCTCACCTGCAAGTGGTGCACCTGCCGATCAACGGACGAGGCTCTGGCAAACAAAATGTCCCAATAAGCGGCAATAGGCTCGCCACCTATTACGTGGGATCAAAACACTGGCGAAAAGTGGTCGTTTAATATGCCTCTGCCTACCCCTTCGTATGTATGTATGTATAATTGTATATAGGCCTGCGAGAATACCAGCGTTGTAGTTGTAAATACGGCAACAATAGCTGACGCAGTTGCCTTATTTGTTCTTCATGTACCGCCTCTGTTGTACTCATTAAGAAAATGTATGTATCTATACTATGTTTGGAGATGCAAATAAAATATTTTTTGTTTTTTTTTTGTTTTGTTTTTTTAATGCAACCGAGATAGCCCTAGGACTATTTGTAGGAAAATTAAGCTCAAAATTTTTGCCCAAATACACTTACATAATACGTAAGTTCATTGTTAACTGAACTATCTTCATCATGAGAACAATTAATGTGCTCTACGTGCAGCCATTGCCGCGTTGCCGCCAAATTATTTGGGGTAGACTGGTGGTGCCAGACCAAGACGGGGCAACTGCGTTTGCAATACGTGGCAATAGTGACCTCGATAAAATTAAACCAACTAAACCTGAGGAATAACTGCTTCTTCTTTATCGTTACGCTGCTTTGTTGTAGTCTGGCTGCTAAGTTCACAATTTTTAACTTGTCACTTACGCAGACTAATGGAACCTATTTTACATTACATGCACTAATATTCTTTGTTATTTTTGTGTTTTTTTATTATTTCTTACTCAATATTTTGCATTTTCTTATTTTTGTTTTTGTTATTTTTAAATTACATTCCATGCATTGGGACTCGATACAGAATAGTTGTTTATTTGATATTGATGTGCTTGCATTCACGTATATTTTTAACATGTTACTTTATATTGTGCTTTGCTTGGACATATGGATGCGTAATTTTGATCATTATGATGCTGTCATATTACATTGTTGCCATACTACCTGCTGTTGCTATGTGATTTTGGTGCGCAATGGAACTATTAAGTACTCAAAACATTCGGTGTCATATGAATTTAAGTTGTTACATACACGCAATGGATAGTATCGATTTAACTATATATTACCAAAATTTCAGGGGCATAAGAACTAAGCTGCATACGCTGTTATTGAGTATTCTATCTTTCTCATATGACATCATAATCTTAACGGAAACATGGCTTATTCCTGATATCTCCAACTCGGAGTTTATAGACCCACGTTACGTGATATATCGCTGTGACCGCGATCGGAATACTACGAATAAGCAGGACGGTGGCGGGGTTCTCATTGCTGTGTTACGGGAGCATAGGTCATGTATCCTGGATCGCCATAAGAGCTCACAAATTAGCAATTCAACTATGCGCTTGGAGCATGTCGTGGTCGGATTGCCTAGTAGAGAAGATAGTTCTCAAATGCATGTACTAAGTGCCATGTATATTCCACCATGGGCCGCCACCGAGCTTTATAACACGCATTTCGATGAACTGCAGGACCTTCTAGTCGAACCCTATGTGAAAAATGTATTTATTGTTGGCGATTATAACATCCCTGAGGCTAGTTGGCATATTACCCAGTCCCGTGTCTCAAATCACGCTTCCGGTTCTTTATGTACCGGAACATCTGCCAGATGCTTGCAGTTGCAGCAAATAATGTCAACTATAAATGCATGTCAATACAATAACATATGCAACCATAAGGAAAATATTTTTGACTTGTTAATATCTAATGTCGCCTTAACTGTGACCGCTCCATTAGATCCCTTATTACCGGTTGACTCTCACCACCCTCCTTTTATAGCAACTGTAACTACAGACCTTTCAAAGCAGGTCTTGAAAAAAGACGTAATAAATAAATATAATTGCCGCAAAGCGAACTATGACGTCACGGATGTCAAACTGGTGCATTGACCTTTGATAGTTGTTTTTGTTTTAAAAATAAAAGAAGTTATTTAAGTGAACAATTTATTAACAGAAAATTGACAATCGGTGTGATACTATTTGTGAAGCGTTATACAGTGCTAAAGTTGCGTATAAAAGGAGAATAAAGTAAAATAAAAGACTTGTGACTAAAATTAACTAAAAACTACCTTATACTAAGAAAAAGTGAATGGACTATTTACATATGAACAGACTACGGACTAAAAAGTAACTGAAACGTATGTACAGTTGGCTTGATTAATTGTGTTCGGAATAGCAGTGCTGTTACATCACTACACTCCCATAAAACTCCATAAAATCATTATTTTTAGTACAACGCCATCTATTGATCCTCCGAGGTACTTCTGAGCTTTATCGATAGCTACGCTGTGCCGTTCGATATGCCGCCAACAAAGTGTGTAGCTTGTGCGAGGTTTTTATCTCCGCAGGATGCCGCAAGATGTCGTACATGCAAAGGAGCGTTCCACCGAGCTTGCGGGGCCGCATCGCTCACCGGTAACATTGCGCCTAATTGGTCTTGCCCAGATTGTAAAAGGAAGGAGGGTGGCCAGCAGGGGTCTGAAGAGGTATCTAGAAAGGATGACAGCTTTGACAGCACCAAGGACATGAGTCCAAACATGTCCAGATGGATCAACGAGGAGATGCGTAGAGTACTGAAAGAGGAACTGCGCACTGAGTTTCAAAATATGCGTACTGATTATCAAGCCCAGTTTCAGAGCTTACGCGCCGAAATAATAAAGCTGCAAGCCGACAAGGATAAACTTATAGAAAGAGTTGGTATACTCGAGAACCAATTAAAAATATCATCCGAAGTGGCCAAGGATGTTGCTCATCTGAAAAATCAGATTAACGAGCGAGACCAGCAGCTATTGAGTAATGACATAGAAATTAGTAATCTCCCAGAAACGACCAATGAAAATCTGTCTCACATCGTGAAGCTGATAGCAACAAAGCTCAACGTAACTCTGGCGGACTACGATGTAGCCAGCGTGAACCGCGTCGGCGGTAGACATCTAAACGCGACGAGCGCTGCGGGACCAGTGGAGACTCGCGCGCGTGCGGTTGTCGTGCGGTTTGCGAGGCAAGATGTACGAAACGAGTTTCTTCGATGCGCGCGGGTTCGTCGGTGAGCGGACACTTCGGAACTAGGTATTAATAAGCCAACAACAAGATTCTACGTCAACGAAAGGCTTACAAAAATAAATCGGCAGTTGTTTCGGAGAGCGCGGGATGTTGCCACACAACACGGATGGCAATATACATGGACTAGGAACGGTCGCATCCTTGCCCGGCGCAAGCCCGGTGAGTCAACGTTCACCATACGCACTGAAGCAGACCTTGCATGCATTCAATAATATATACACTGTAGTAATTATTTGTATCGTAGCATATAACCGGTATTCATGTCTTTTGTATTGGGATTCATCGTCTTGCTATTTTATTGTAGGAAATATTATAGCGCCTTTCCTTTGTGTCATGCCATGTGTAAGATGTTTATTTGTTTTGTTTAAAGTTTTAACGTGTGTTATGTTGAGAAATATAATGCGATTGCATTTTATTGGTATATCAGCATATCATAGTAATAGTATCTTGATTTGTCAAGGATATGAGTGGGCTCACATTACATTTATGTGTTCAGTATACAAGTGTAATTCTGTCAATGAAATATGTATGTATTTGTGTGATAGGATGTATGCTGTGGCGTTGTGCAATTATATATATTATGGACACTGCCTATTTTTTACGATTAAGGTGAAGCCAGGTACCTACACCAGTACCGTTCGAAATCTATTAGCTTCTATCAATGCCGCGAAATAAAATCATCAAGTTTGGTCTGCTAAATGCGGGGTCACTGGCAACGAACCATGACGAATTTATCATAGCGATGGACACCCACTCGGTTGATATCATGGCGATCAACGAGACATGGTTGCGCAGGGGGGAGGAAGGTCGAGCACCTGTCGTACCAGGCTATCGCTTACGACATATTGCGCGCTCGGAAACAATACGCGAGGGCCGAGGTGGGGGTGTCGCATTTTACGTGAAATCTGGCATGGCTATCCGTATAAAGTCACACCCGCTGCACGACCAAGTTGAGGAAATGTGGATGTCGATTAAGACCAATTCAAAAACATTATTAATTGGCACTGCATATCGGCCGCCATGGTTGGACGTTAACATATTTCTCGACGCTATTTCGGATAGTATTTGTGCATTATCACCGTTCGACAACATAATATTACTGGGAGATTTCAATGTTAACCTACTTGATACAAATAATTATAAAACAAAGCAACTCGCGGCATTTTTGAGCTATAGTAATTTGAGTCAAATAGTAACAACGGCTACACACTTCGTTGGTGACAGTGCAACGTTAATTGATGTGATCTGCACGGACGCACAGTGCCGGGGAGTCTCGGTAGATCATATACCAGAACTCGGTCATCATTCGTTCGTTTCATGTGAACTTTTATTTAAAAAAGAAAAGCCGGTAAAAAGATATATCACTTTCCGACCGTTTAAGGACATAATACCAGAGTACTTTGTTATGGATCTGAATGAGATACCATGGGGGGAAATAGGTCAACTAAGTGACGTAAACGACATGGTTGATGTTTTTAACCATTACATAAATACCATATTCAATATTCATGCACCTTATAAAACCAGATTATTTAAGGGTCCACCAACACCTTGGATAACAGACAACATTAAACTCATGTTTAAATTACGGAACGAAGCCCATAGTAGGTATCGCCAATCCCGGCTCGAAGTACACAAGCGATACTACTTAGACCTTAAACACCAAACGGCAATGGCGTTATACAATGAAAAAAAGGCATTTTTTAATAAGTACGTTAATGAAAATCAAAACAACTCTAAATTATTATGGTACAATTTAAAAAAACATGTACTTCCCGCAAGCACAGACGATGGCATGCTTGTCGGGCAATTTGAGGATCCAGAGGGCTTGAATGTGGCATTCTTGGATGTTCCAGGGGAACCCAACGTTAGTATATCGCAACTTTCATTTTTTGAGTTTAACCGATATAGTTCAGCAACCTTTTCATTGCAACCCACAAACAGCCAAATAGTTCTTAAAATAATTAAAGATATTAATACCAACGCGCGCGGAATAGATGATATTTCTAAAGAGATGCTTTTGTTGACATTGCCACAATCACTTACCGCCATAACAGACATCATTAATAAATCCATCACATCGTACTCATTTCCCAGGTTATGGCGGAGTGCTATTATCCGACCAATTTCCAAAAATAATAATCCGCAAAATTATAAAGACCTTCGCCCTATAAGCATTCTTCCTTGTCTGTCCAAGGTGTTGGAGAGGGTGGTGTATGTTCAGGTCATGAGTTACTTGGAAGAGAACGGCATTCTACCCGACCTTCAGTCTGGGTTTAGAAGAGGACGCGGTACAGCAACAGCTTTAGCAGATGTCGTGGATAATATTCTCCAGGCTCGCGATCGAGGAGAGGGTTCGATACTAACCCTGCTCGATTTTTCGCGCGCATTCGAATGTATAAATATTTCACTATTGCTTTCTAAACTTTCGTATTACGGTTTTGCGTTGCATACAATTAAATGGTTTGAGAGCTATTTAACAGGCAGGCTACAACAGGTTGAAATACGCAGAAGTGACGGATCAGTGTTGATGTCGACTCCACGCTCGGTACCTCGGGGTGTTCCCCAGGGATCACTTTTGGGGCCACTCCTGTTCGTTTTATACACTGCCGACATCACAACCAACTTCAGAGACTGCTTGTACCACATGTACGCCGATGATACGCAAGTATATCTACCATTTAAACCGCAAAATACTGGGACCGCCGTAGCGACCATTAATACGGAGCTCAACAGAATCGCGGCGTGGTCCAAGTGTAACTCGTTGGTGCTTAACGCGCATAAATCGAAATTTATGATTATGGGGAGCAAACATCAAATTAATGTTATATCGTCTTTTAAACCAAAGATCGAAATAATGGGTGATGAAATACAACAAGTACAAACTGCGCGTGACCTTGGCTTATTGATCGACCCTGAGTTGCGTTTTGAGGATCACATCAATGGCGTTGTAAAAAACTGTTTCTACAGACTCAAAATTCTCTACAGAGTAAGAAGCTATCTCAGCCTCACTCTGAGAAAGAGGCTTGTAGATAGCTTGGTGCTGTCGAAACTTAATTATTGTGATACTGTATATGGTCCCTGTATCTTGGCCAGGACGCAGCATCTAATACAGCGTGTACAGAATGCGTGTGCTCGATATTGCTTAGATATACCCCGGAGAAATCATATCACACCTCATTTAAATAGTAATGAGATGCTCAAAATGTCAGCGCGGCGTAAACTTCATTTGGCAACATTATTATTTGGAGTTTTGAGTACGGGTAAACCTAAATACCTTTACAATAAACTTAGTTGGCGACAGGATCACTACGGCTACTCCACTCGCTCCACCGCCAGACCGCTGTCCATCCCTCGGTACAAAACCACAGCCTTCAGAGGGTGCTATAAGTATGCGGCTACTCACATTTGGAATGACCCGCCTCCGCCAATAAGGTCCCTGAGTACAAAAATAAAGTTTAAAATTCATCTTAAAAAACATCTTTTACAAGAACAAAAATGCGACCAGGGAAATCGGTACAAATAAATTATACACCAAACATCAGTATGAAATACTTACGCTTTGTTCATGACCACTGGGCAGCATGCCTGACGGTCGTGACAGGTGCGTATATATGTGCGCCCTCCTCTGTTCGGTTACGAACACAGACGTGGCTTACGGAGCGAGGTTGCATAGCTTTTGTGCCTTTGCCATTTGACTTGGTGGATGGGCTGGGGTGGAGCTGGTGAAGGTTGGCTGTGCCTGGAGCCTGAAAGAAATGTAAATATTGAGAAAAAATATCGTGTCCAAGTGTTAATAATAGGCGACAAAATTCTGCCGTTATAAAAATAAATATCTAGATCTAGGTAACAAAACTGTAATACATACCTGCTTCCATTGAGTGATAAGTTCTCGTATCAATACAATAATCATGTCTTTATGTTTATCCGCCGTAGTCACATTATTAAGATATTCGTACCTACACATGGCCTCAACTGTTTATTGTAAAATGCATACTCTGGTCGTGCGACGGCCGTTCTCGGGCAGCGCGGTGGCTGAGTGATGCCGAACGTGTCGCTCGTAATTGCATAATCGGATGAGTGAGATGCTATTGTGGGCGCAAGCAGGATGCAATTATGCGCGACAAACTGCCTTAAAACCGGTTCGCCAAGATATTACGCCAAACGATCAGGATAGGTATTTAAAGATCTTATTTTTTTATTTTATTTTTTTTCTCCTTATTGTTAGGTAGAATTTATACCAATGAATGTAATTCCATATTTTAAGTTAATTAATGTTTGCATGTTTTTGTGTATGTATAAGTATGAGTAGGTATTTGTATAGACGATTATGTACATGGACTTGATTTCTGTGATCGTCACTTGGGGTTGCCAACTAATATCAGGGTTGGTTTGAGGCTTATACCTCAACCAACATAAGCCTGAATGGTAACCTCATTTTTATAATATACCTCTTGGATAAGAACTGTGTCACAAATTGTAAATTGTCATACTGATGTGTGTATATTGTAAAAATAAATGCTTTCATTTCATTTCATTTCATTTTTTTTTTCATCAACAACCAAATCAGTGAAGAGAATTGGTCTAGCCGATTGGAACACCTTCCTTCTGAAAAGGCAGTTGAGGTGTTTTATGATATGCTAAATAACATAGTCAGATCCAATGTTCCACGCATTAAATCGCGAGCGCTTGGCTTTCCAATTTGGTTCTCTCCGCAACTAATTAAAATATTCAAAAAGAAACAACGTTCTTGGATTAAGTGGAAAAAATTTAACAACATTAAAGATTACAATCAGTTTTCCGAATGTCGAGCAATTTTCAAAGATATGTGTAGATCTTGCCACTTGTCCTACATTAAATCCGTTGAAAATAATATCACCACAAATGTTAAGCATTTTTGGAGATTCATCTCAAATCGAAAAGATAAATCTGGTATCCCATCCATGATGCATTATCAAGCAATTAAGTCAAGTGCTCCAGAAGTGATCTGTAATATGTTTTCTGACTTCTTTTTTTCGGTTTTTGAACCGGCGACTACCACACTCACAACATGGACCCCGCCATCGGAAAGCTCCACAAATGTTAATCAAATTATTGACAATATTCATATTGAGGAAGATGAAATACTTAAAGAGCTGAAACTGCTAGACCCTTTAAAAGGAACAGGCCCTGATGTTTATCCAGCAATATTCTTTAAGGCTACGTAACCAGCAAGGTTTATTCTTACCACCAAACTGAAGCCACGTGAACAATATAAATATATTTTAACACCCACCCGAACCAGTTAGTTTTGAGTGAGCTTATAGATTTTTGCAAAGAAACTGATCTTATTTGTGTGGACACTTCAATGTTGGGGACGGGGTCTGATAATTTTATATTTATAAGCGATGCGCATGGCTCAAAAAGATGGCTGGACCACTGTGTGGTCACGCAGTCTGCTTTATTATCAATTAAAAAAGTGTTTGTGCAATATGATGTCTCCTGGTCAGATCGCTACCTCCTTATTGTGGAATGTAATATAAACAGCATAAGGAGAAAAGTGATAGATACTAATGCAAGTTGTAATCGCGTAGTATGGAGTGAAAGGGATCTGGACCAGGTTGAAATGTATAAGACTATGTGTAATGAATTGCTAGGCAGTATTGTTTTGCCACAGGATGTTCTTAATTGTAGTATTAATTATGTTTGTGATAATTCACACCATATAAATTTTATTAATAGTTTGTATAATTCTATTGTTTCGGTGTTGAGAGATTCAGCTATATTAAGCCATAAACAAAGTAGGAAAAAAATATAATATGATAAATAATAGTTATACCAATAACCAAAAATTAGACCAGTGACGTGGCTGATAAAAATAACTATCGTCCTATATCGTTAGCCACAATTATCGCCAAGGTTTTTGACAGTCTGCTTAACACGGAGCTTGACAAGTACCTGACCTTACACGATAACTAGTTTGACTTCCAGCCGGGTTTGTCAACAGGGAGTGCAGTTCTAAGTCTTAAGCAGACTGTCAGATACTATGCAGAGCGCTCTACGCCCGTGTATGCATGCTTCCTGGACCTCTCGAAGGCATTAGACTTGGTTTGTTACGATATTCTCTGAAGTAAATTGAGTACATTAAATATACCTCATGATGTGATATCAATATTTAAATATTGGTACCCAAACCAGGTCAATTTTGTCAGATGGGCGGGTGTTCTGTCAGAGCCTTATGTGTTAGTGTGGCGTGCGACAGGGAGGGTTGTCTTCCCCTAAATTATTTAATGTATATATGAATGCATTGATTAAGAGGCTCAGCAGCATGCATGTCGAGTGTAACGTAGATAACTTCTGCATTAATAACCTGAGCTATACGGATGACATGGCGCTGCTGAGCGCCTCTGTCAGTGGCTTACGGCAGTTAGTGTCAATATGCGAATCCTATGCTACTGAACATGGCTTGAAATACAACGCTAAGAAAAGTGAATTCATGGTCTTTGAGGCCGGTGGTAAAAGTCCAGTGGCTATTCCACACATAAGACTGAATGGACAGCCTCTAACAAGGGTGCAGCAGTTTCAGTACCTGGGTCATCTGCTAACTGCCGACCTCAAAGATGATGCAGATATTGAGCGTGAACGTAGGGCATTGTGTGTGAGAGCGAATATGCTGGCCCGCAGGTTTGCTAGATGTTCACGTCAAGTGAAAATTACTCTATTCAGAGCTTACTGCACGTCGCTTTACACAAACTGCCAGTGGGCTAGATACACGCAAAGATCATACAATGCTCTACGAGTACAATTTAATAATGCGTGCCGTGCATTGCTGGGGCTGCCTCGTTTCTGCAGCGCATCAGGCATGTTCTTTGAAAATAGAGTAGATTGCTTTTACACGACCATCCGGAAAAGATGCGCATCCTTGCTCTGCAGAGTGCGGGCCAGCCCCAACCGCGTCTTGGCTATGATAGCTGATAGGCTTGATTCTCTCTACATGAATCATTGCTCCCGGATTCATGTGGGGAGAGACTGACATACCTGCCTATCTTTTGTGTGTTTTAGTTTTTAAGAATACTAACATTAGTTTGTAAGTAGCTATGTAACTAACACTTTTGAATGGGCATCCGTTGCCTACATAAAGAATTTTATTATTATTATATTATAATATTATTATTATTAATAGAGCAGCTTCTGTTTAATTAACAATATAAAGCTACCAAGTAAAGGCAAATTCAATTAATTATAACTAATCTAACAAATCTGTGAGCTTGCGATATTCCAAAGTTCATAACAGCTCGGAAGCTGTATTTGTTATTCGGTCTAGACATCTTTATTTCAGTCTAGTGCCTTATTTGCCTGAATTATGACCTGAGTTTTCTTTAATTTTTCCTTTTGAAGTAAAAATTCTTGCTAGTTTGCTAAATGTTGTGTTGGGGCTCGCTATGAATATTTTCGTAAATTAAGATCTATTCATGGCCTGTTAGCGCAAGAACTTAGCGTCTGAATTTATCTATAAAATGTTTTAATGACCATCGGCTATCTAAAATAAATATTAATGTTAGATAGCTAGTTGGCAAATAACTTATTTGCCATTTAATTTTACGTACAACAATATTTTAGCGATTTTTACTATGTTATGGTAACTTATGAGATGAGAACACTTGATTGGTTTACGTTGTCTGATTATTTATACAAAGTAATAAATTAGGTTTTTGTAGGTAAATTCTCTTTATATGTTAGAATACTGCAGGAATGGCGTGATCCATTCATGTATTCTAGTAACAAATATACTAGTTGAGTAACATAATAAAGGCTGCTATAAACTGGCTATTAGAGATCACAATGAAATAAAAGAATAATAGCTTCAAGCATTTTGACTGGTCCAGTGGATAGCGTATGCAACTGCTGATCGGAGGTCCCGGGTTCGATTCCCGGGTCGGTAAAAGTGTTACTGGGCTTTTTCGCATACTCAGTAGCAGCCCGGAGTCTGGTGATGTGCCCGGTAACAGCAATAGGCTTGCCCCCCTATTACGTGGGACCTACAAATTCATGGCGAAATGTGGGTGTAATTTTTACATCTCTGGCTACGCCTTCGGGGATACAGGCGTGAGACTATTAATAAAAAATAAATAGCTTCAAGTAACGCCGACTGTAGGTACCGTAAACCAACACATACATATGTGTATGAAACATGTCTCACGTGTAAATATAATCTCTTTTCTCTTTTTTGAAAAGACAACACCCGCACTAGGAATACATCCTGTGTCGCAGGGGACATCACAAACATACAACCAACGGACCTAATGGACATAATCACCAGAACACTAGATATATTGCAATGACTATCTAGCCCTAGAGTCTTTGTAAACTACCCCGTGAAATAGGAATGTGCTATTTCTAAGAATTATCTGGCTCGCGCTGACTTTATCAACATCGGAACACTAAAGGATTTTCCAAATGTCTATTTCAGCTGATATAGAACACGACATCTGTGCCAGTGCGTGACATGCCAATCCGCGAAAATTATCGTAGGTAATATAACTGTGACTTCAGTTTGTTCCATTGCGGAAATAAAACGTAATCGTCATCATCATTTTAGATAAAACGTCCACTGCTCATGATAGAATTAACCCAAGGTTTTATTTACAGCCCCATTTTGACATGCTTGCATCCAATCTGCAACAATTTGGCAAGATAATAAATAAATATTTTTTTATATACCAGAAACAACGAGTTTAATAACAAACATCAGGTCATATTGTAGTCTTGTTTTAGTTCAACTTCATCCCTCCACGTAAACTTTATAGATCAAATTGATCACCAGTAACGCTAGTTTTTACATATCTTATTTTTCAACGATCCACGATGAATCTAGATTTCATGCATACACGTGTTTCAGGAAATAAACTTTACATCCAGGAAACAGTCATCAATCCACAGAAAAATATATTTATAAAACTTTACCGAGTATCCTTTAATATTATATTTGCTAAAAATATAAAGTACTAGAGGACGCCAGCAGCTACGACTGCATTTTTTTTAAATTTACCCGTTTTGGCCGATCCCGTGGGAATTTCGGGAAATCCCTTCTTAGTGCACCCCTACGGTCCCCAAGGAACATACGTGCCAAATTTCAGCTTCCTGCGCCCAATAGTTTCGGCTATAGCGTGTCTGTCAGTCAGTCAGTAACGCAAGGATTTTATATATTAAGATTATGAAACCCAAGGCTCGGGTCGGGCCGTACCGTGGCGTTTGCGAAGATTGTCCATCCCTTTTTTATTATTTCTGACACAAAAGGAAACCACTAGCAAATGCCTACTTTAGAATAAGCAACCAATGGTACCAGAATGCCAACTCGATTTGAAACGTTTTTAAGGAAAATAATATAAAAATGAAAATAGAGTGGTCTATTTCGGGTTGGTAAAAGGAAAAATATAAATTCAGGACATAGACATGGTTTTTAATCTTATTTTTTTCTAGTAAACTCGATCGAATTGAACTTTAACACGTTAACTGCCACAGCATAATTTTACATACATACATATCGTCACGCCTTTTATCCCCGAAGGGGTAGGCAGAGGTGTATTTCTACACCCACTTTTCGCCAGGTATACTTTAGTCCCACGTAATAAGGGGCGAGCCTATTGCCGTACCGGGCACATTTCCAGACTCCGTGCTGCTACTGAGAATTTCGTGACAGAAAAACCCAATAACTCTGCCCGACCCAGGAATCAAACCCGATTTCTGGATCCCACGCGCACATTTATGGCGCGAGACCAACGAGGCAGTCGTATATGGTTTGTTGCGAGTTTTCCGTCTCTACGCAAAGATGGTATTTGCATTGTGTTATCCCTTAGTCGCCTCTTACGACACCCAAGGGAAGATAGAGGGTGGTGACACTTGTATTCTATGCCGTCAACCACACGGCCTAGCATAATTTTAAAGAACGCAATTTGTTTTTTTTCTGTTTTTGGTTAAGTATATCGACATAAATGACATTAGGTATAAGAATATTTTTTTACTTTTTTTGGTAATTATAATCTAAAATAGGATAACAATAAATATTGTCAGGTATATGTGAGTGACGAAGCCCAATCGGGAGAAAATATAGCCATTGCACCATGTCAGGCATTTTATCAAGCTTCATATCAAAGATGACGACGGGGCCCGCCAACACCAACGACGAGCCAATCCCGGGCGGGGTCACGGAAAAGTATGCTATCCGCGAATCGCGTGACCCTGCCGCTACACGGGTCCCGTAGGGACACCGTGGTGATTTTAGTGGGTATGCCCCGAACGCCTTTAGGGGAGAGCCACCACACACCTCCACCGCCAGTCCCAAGCCTGATCGATCACATTCGGGCCGGGTTGGCGTCGAGTTGATATGGCTCATAAAGAGAGTTTTCAACGTAGACAAAAAAAAACATCGTAATAACCTACGCCTGCCGCCACTATATTTGCGCGGGAATGACGCTCGGTGCGGCGCTTAGGTACCCACTGGTACCTACGCGAATCATAGTTGATTCCTTGCAAGTTGCAACCTGTCGGGGGCCTCGCATGCGGAAAGCGTAGGAACTGCACTTATTTCATCGCTTCAAATTTATTGCGGAAGGAACAATGAATAAAAATGTTTAGAAATTCATTGTGTCTTTTTTTGCCTTAGACATGTACTCAAAAATCTGTTTCATATGTAGGAAATGTTAGGCTAAGATAAACATAATTTCTTGGGGCCTTGTCAGTCAATTTCAACAGTGAAAAACACCCGAAATGCGCCTGACGGCTCCCTGAAATCATTTGAATTACAAACGTTTGCGTCAGGCACTAGTGACTGACACGGCTCTAACAGATACCATGTCTTTCAAGCACTGGTGCCTGACGTGGCAGATAACGTGTTAAAATAAAGTAAGGCCGCGGTCTCGACGGAAGTGATAAGTGATTGTGAGTGCGATTGGATAATATGAATGTACAGTTCTGAACGATAGTAGAAGTAACGGTAGCGCGAAGAGCGATATGGTGAACCAAGTCAGGGAGTTTTGTTCAAATGAATTCTTATCGACCTACCTGGCAATTAATTCGCCCGATACTTCTCTGTTCGAATTCTAGTGAGACGTGTGGTAGTTAAAGAAGTGAAAACCGCCCTTGGCTTTTTCCATTGCTTACTGCCCCGCTATCGCTACCGCTCTGTTCACGGGTGTAATCGAGGACACGGCCTCTATGTATAGAAATACATCTCTTGGTATAAAATTACGTTCTAACTATTAATAAAAGCTTCATTCGGCATGTAGTGTACAATTATTTATTTTACCAAAATGAATAAATGCTCTATGCAAACATGACTGACCTTTAAAGAGTAGCGGGCGCAATATTACTTCAATAAACAATATATTTTGGCACTTGTTTAAACATGTTAATAAAATTGAACGGTGGTGTAGCCAGAGAACATTATTTAACTAATCGATAGGCGTTGGCCTGGTAACTGATCAATTAACAGGGCAACTTTGGACCATTTTCAAACCAACAAAGCAAAGCAAAGTTCATGCCAAACTGTGAGATCGCATACGGCTAATCCTTATGTGTGTTGGCTGCGAATGTAGTGGTGACCAATAAGATGACATTTTCACTCACGCAAATAAAGTTATGTGGACGACATTCAGCTATCAGGAAGTTCTTTTTTATGTCTTGTCATCTTATAGTGTCTTAACCCAAAGGTCCTGGTTCATATCGCTACTAGCGTTGTTGATTATAGCTTCTTCTAATACATATTATGCTATCTTATAATCTGTACTTTCATTTTAAGATTCCTTTAAATATTTGGGTATAATAGTGGATAATAAATGAAATAAAGTTTCTCAGAAGTAAGATAATAAATAAATATAAGTAAGACTGAAAAAGCAACAAATTTTGTTGTTTTATATTTAGACTTACGCTCTTAGATACGCGTCTAAGAAGGTAAATCAATTTGTATTTACCACGTATTTTAAATGTTATTTCATTCCACGCAAAGGATTACCCTCTCTAAGAATTCTGTACAGATTCATTTGAGAAAATCACAGAGCAGACACGCTCTAGTTGAACTTACAGAATTCTAATATTTGATCTATCCATGGATTTGGTTATTATAGATACATATTTGTCATAAGTCCCATACTAACTATGTCAAATATGTATCTCCAGTTGGCAAATCTGAATTAATCGATGGATGTTTGTTACTTTACACACAAAGACTGATCAGACCTTTTGTTGCTATAACTGACACCTATGCGGGCGAAACCTGGGTCAGAACCTAGTCTATAATAAGTGAAAATACATACCACCGCCAAGTTAATACAGCAATGCCACGAAACCTGTAAAATACAAGTTAATTACATCAGCAGCCGACTGCTCGAACACTGCAAATATAATGTTGTACCAAATGTGAGTTTATTGTACCTGTACTTAATTAACGACGCGAAATATCACGCTAAATCTTAATGCTTACAGTTCTCTAATATAAAATTATATTTATTTAATTACACAAGCTAGAACCTAGTAGAACCATTTAATGTAAATAAGCATTTTTCATCAAAATATTACAGTGCCTTTTTGTGCCGATGAGAGGTATCTAAAATTTATATTTTAGAGTGTTTAGGAGCCACGATGCCAAAGATGGACATACAGATGCACAGATATACACTCATGGAATCTAATAACAACCTTCTGATTGAGTCGAGGGCTAGGAAATAATTTCTAAGCAAGAAGGATGTAATAGCATGGTCGAGTTATGTGATGCCACGCAGTATGTCAATGTACAAAGATGCTGGCACAGTTTACTTTAAAAAAAACTAAAATTTATAGATAAGATTATAAAAACCATCGCTTACTGAGTATGTAACTATCTAAAATCAAAAAAATTCCAACCAATCAAGGCAAAGATTCACAAAGCAAACCGAAATGAAAAATTCAATTAAAATACGATAAAATTAAAATTGTAGATGAGATTACAAAATTAATTGCTAACACTGCAACGGTCAATCTACTCCTGGCGGATAAAAAACATAAGGAAGCCGGATTTCCTTTGCAAAAATAATTTCTTCTATCGACAGGCTTACAGCCTGACACCACTAACTATGAACGAAATTCTTGAGAAATAAATTAAAAAATACCCTCTCTTAGAGCTTTAACGTAAACTGGTTGTACATTCATCGTCACAATGGCGTTATCCCGGTGCAAGCTTGGAGCCTGGATCCGCTTTCTGGTCTAACTTTATTTGACAGAATATTAGCTTTTTAACAGAGCCACTACTGCACAGATACCGACTCCCCGTAAAGACTGTCATCTCTATGTCAGCTGTAATGGTGTTACTGGCTACACCAAATTAAATAATAATATATAGTCCTTAGGTCGCATACTTGTTTCCACATGTGTTTGTCTTATCGCTACGATGGCGCCAACGTTATGCAATTAGTAAACTCATAAATTCTAAGCGTTTGACAAATTTATAAGAATTATGTGACAGGCATATGAGTAAAGAAATAGCCATGAAATATGAGAAAATATTGGCACTGTAGTGTTCACATGCGGTATAGTTGAGGATCATAAAAAAAGGGATCAACGATAAGAAACTGACCCTATCAGGTAGTAAGGGTTCGAGAGGCGTTGCGTTGGTTGTGTTTGACTGGTCAGTCGGTGTTAGGACGCGGAGGTTGACAGATCTCGTGGTAGTTTAGGAAATACGGGTTTGTGGTGTTTGGAGACAGTCAATGTTGGGACGCGGAACCGGGCGGATCTCGGACAGTGAATCTTAGGACGCGGAAGAGGGCTGATCTCGGGAACGGACTCGCGTGGTAGTTCAGGCAGTTGGTCTTATGGCGCGAGAGAGATCGGACCTGGTCTAGCGCGTAAGAGGTTCGGTGTTGGTCGATAATTAGTGCTTAGTGATATCGAAGAACAAGGCGAGCGGCTTCAAGAGAAGGTGATCAGCACAGGGTAAGGGGTAAGTTTGGAGTGACGCAGCTAAAAGTCCGGTGAGTGTCTGTTATCCACTTTACTGTAATTTATTGCATGAACTGTATAACATTAACAACTCTGTTGTGTATCTATGTCTATATCACACCATATATATATACCAGGCTGACTAAAATATAAAGTTCTCTATGAGATATTGTACATAGTTATATTATTAATAACCGCGTGTACCATTAGTAGTGGTTCGTACCTTGTTGATGATGGATGTAAAGACGAGCGATGTATGATGGGAGTCTCCGTATTCGCGATCAGGTGGTAGAATGCAGGACTTTCACAATCGCTGTCTAAACCTGCGTACAGGCCAGTACATAGCAGCTGACAAGGTTTTAAAGAGCGAAAGAAGAGCCACCTGTCGGTCACGCGGTAGCAGTAAGACCGTGCGGCTAATCTAGCGGCGATTGTAACGAGAGCTTCCCTGCAAACTATGCGCGATGGCTTAATACATTTTAATTGACTATGTTTGTATGGGCTTCAATGTTGTGACTTGCGGCAAGGAGGCGTTTTGTGACATCAGTTCTGAGACTGTTACTGTACGCTCAATACTATACACTGGATATCGCTGAAATACTCGGCGCCGATAATACTATATGACTAATATACCTGGATCATGTTCTCCGTCTCCCTGGAGCTGCCGTCTCTGAGAAACGCTGCCTTGTACTCAAGTACCAATATGTGAAGCATGAATATATGGAGAGTGATTTTGTGATGACAAACCAATACTAATGTATCGCTGTCTTTAGTATTTTGATGTCCACTTTCATTCAATTATAAGCATTTACGTTTGGTAAATTCTGTCAGCAGAGGAATATAAAGTAAGGACGAATTCCATGGTCCTGCGCGGGCTGGTGCGCGGGAACTCTGGCCACAAAATTACTTGGCGGGGCTGGCATTTTAAACCCAGTTATTAAGAAAACTAAAATTTTAATCAGCCTGGGGTCCATAGGATTCCGTTACAGTTGGTGCCGTGACCAGGATCCTCGTCATAAAATGTTTTGATTCACTTCAGAACAACAAGGAAGAACTAAAGAGCTACTACACAAACACAACGTAGATAAATAACAATATTGTGTATTGTTATTATAGGAAAATATCGATCTAATTAGGCACAACTTGTTATTCAATAATCGATAGACGATCATGTTCATTTCAGAAAGACGAAATAATATTTAAGTCACGGCAATTATCACAATATTTAATAGTCCGAGGGGGGCAATATTGCGCCTAAGTGCCACACTTTCCCATGTGTTATTTATTTTTATGGCACTGTGATTCCTCTTATAATATCGCTGTATCTCGAAAGTAAACATATTATTGACCACATAGGTCAAGCGCTTTACATAAAGCTCAGGCATTTCATTTATGTATGTTTACTGTATGTCGAGTTCGAGTCCCGACAGTGGTTATATTATTGGGTACATAAAAATGCTTTTGATAAAGCGCGGCAATCATCTTAATATTTAATCATCGGAGGAGGGCTCTCTCGCACGTGTTATTTATTGTAATAGCACTTTGGTCCCTCTTATAACATCGCTGCATTTCGAAAGTAATCATATAATTGGCTACATAGATCCACCGCTTTACATAAAGCTCATGCGTGTCATTTATACTGTATGTTGAGTTCGAGTCTCGACAGTGGTTATACTATTGGCTACAGAAATTCTTTACCTTTGAATATATCGAGTTCGACTCTCGATAATAAGCATATTATTGGTTACAAGCACTTGCGTATCAGGTTCGCTGTTTGAGTCCAATTCGTGATGCAGACTAGCGATGGTTAGAACTAATTTTGGATAAAGAAAGAGAAGGATTTTATATTATTTAGATTATAGTTATAGGTTATCTGGTGTAGGACATAAACATAGCTTGAGATATATAAGTAAAATGCACACCGGAATAATCCGTGGAATATATAGGTATTGTTAAATCAGGTTAGACTCTTGAGCAATGTCTGTGACGATATGTTGTTGTGAAACGTCAGCGAACTAGTCGCCGTATTGTTGATAGCATGTTCGATACCTGTATATGACAAGAGGGAATTATTTAAGGATAAATAATGTATAATATTTTGTTGGAGTTGCGGGACAGGAATTTATTACACTAACGTACTGAAATAGCAGGTTCGATTCCTGTTGCTACGATGTGTTAAAATGTTTTCAACAAAGTTACTGAAATAGCAGGTTCGATTCCTGTTGCTACGATGTGTTAAATGTTTTCAACCAAGTTACTGAAATAGCAGGTTCGATTCCTGTTGCTAAGATGTGTTAAATGTTTTCAACAAAGTTACTGAAATAGCAGGTTCGACTCCTGTTGCTACGATATTTTGAAATGTTTTCAACAAACATACTGAAATAGCGTGTTCGATTCCTGTTGCTATGATATTTTGAAATGTTTTCTACAAACTTACTGAGATAGCGGGTTCGATTCCTGTTGTTGCGATATATTAAAATGGTTTCAACAAACTTACTGAAATAGCGGGTTCGATTCCTGTTGCTACGATATTTTGAAATAGTTTCAACAAACTTACTGAAATAGCGGATTCGATTGCTGTTGCTGCGATATTTCAAAATGGTGTCAACAAACGTATTAAATTACGAAATCTAATAATAATATCTATCTTATGCATACGTGTTCTTTGGAGAAGCATCTATTAGTTTATTACATTGGTTGAGTTTAGATTCTTACAGAATGCATATGGGTTTTGTTTTTATTGATGAAGTGTACACGAGCTATAATTGAGAAAAGGATTATTCTTAGGTCATATGTAAGTAAACTTAGTTTTCTAACGTGTTAGTAAGCAGATAAGGGGTAATATTTGTCCACTGCAGTATTTTGGTATACTTTATAATTGCCCTAGGTTCGATTCCTGAGCATTGGTGAAAGTCGGCGGATATTATGCTCATGTACCTAATGATCGGCTTCGACTTTATAGAAGTCTTACAATGTGATTTAAATATTTTGGGTTCGATTCCCAAACATAAAAGGAATACACACTATTGTTGAACACGAAACTATTTTGTTAATTGTTGTTATTATAGCAGGAATTAGTACTTCGCCGATAATGTGCGTCTGGGGCTGGGTTTAGTGACCATTGTTTTAAAATGTTTTGTTTTAAAATTGTTTCCCAAACTAGAAAGGCAATGCAATAAGCCGACATCTGGCACATTTTGTTTCCAAATGTCAGCGTGTGAAAAAAAAAGGGATAAAACAAAAAAGGAAACACATTTTAGATGTTTATTAGTTAAAAGAAAGAAGGCTAGAAAGGAACTATTGTTCTTTTGTATTATTGATGTGCTTTGTCCAAGGGCCAAGATCGGCTACTTTGTTAAGATATGACTGCACATGTGCTGCATTGTTTTGAAAAACTGAATGGCTTTTGTAAGTCATTTCTGCCGTCTTTGGTATGGGTTCGATTCCCGCCGTGCGTCATATGAAATAGATATTCTACACGTGTTAATTCTAAGCATCAGTATTTTACCTAACTGTTACAGTTTAGGCTATCTCAGATTTTGGTTTAGCTGAGTATTTACAATACTTATTCATCTGCGTTAAAATGTGATTGCCAGTGGCAATGATGTATGTATTTGTTATACCGGGTATATTGTACACATACCTTTTAAGAGAGCTCAATTTACCAGGGTTCGAGCCCCAGGTTTGCTTAGAGCTTGACATTGAGTTCATATTCCTCATGAGATTCGAGAGGTGTGTAAGCAGTATGCTAAAAACGTCTTGATACATATTAGACTCATAGACATAGTTTAGCCCTATCGTGTGATATCCGTAAACAGCTAACTTGATTCTGAAGTTCAAATAAAAATAATATTTTGTTGCTAGACTCATGCAATATACTTAATACGCATACTGAAAAATATTCATTGGTGATCCGCATCACATCTTCTAATTATCTGTTAGTTTGTATCCGGGTTTAGTACTCAAATAGAAGTCGTATATTATATGACTAATCTTGGAAGTTTGATACTCGTGCCATTTCATTTAAAATTCCAGGACCCTTCGTCACCTTTTACATCAACTACCGCACGTGTTGTTGCGTACGTCGGCTGTGAGTACAAAGTAGTGGCGTTCCGGTAACGTGAAAGGCAGTTGCAGTATGCGTCGAAGGACATATCTCACATTGGATCACCTTACACAGAGCTAAGTTTTCATTATCTTTACTAACTATAAACGCGTACATCGACTAACTTCAAGCAAGTGGACTCCCTCTGATCCGAACTCTCAAATATACAATATTAAACGAAGGTTTAAGTTACATAGGGCCTTATGTGTGTCGTTCGTTATATAGAACTTTTTTTATGGCATAATATATTTGGCAACTGCGTCCAACTGCACGAGTAATAATAGTAATTGTTATTTACGTTAACTGTAATCAGAGCCTTAATAATGAAGCAGATATCATGTCGATACGCTTGATGATCCGAATGAAGAACTGATTGGAGCGGCAAATTCGCCGGACGTAGTGGGTTCGATTCCCACGCGTGCAATTTCGAGCTAAATGGGAATAATTCCTAGTGTGGGACCAAGTTGAGAATTGTTTAGTTGTAAGGAATGTCGAGCTATCGACTGGGGAAACCACTGCTGCACTGTACTATTGTTTACGACTATTTAGCTCATTATATAAAACTATTGCAACTACTTGTCTGTCACTTTTGATAAAACTAGTCTCTTATACGAGTGTGTGCGAACTATTCCAGCCACTGCTACCTGACGCTATGTACACCCGCTACTGAACCCGATTTCGACGAGTGACAATGGCGAATCAGGTACCTTGAACATACCACGCTGCCCGTTTAACAAGAAGACATCTGGTATGTACACCTCCATTCTAAGCATGGATAGGATGTCTTATAGATTGTACTACTATTTTGAGAATTTATTGCTAAAACGCCATCTGGCTTATTGGAATACATAGGTTACGGGCCACTGGTGATCTCGGTTATGTGCACTAGTTCCAATAAGAAGTTTAGGTCTGAGGAGAAGTTTAGTGGAATACAGATGGATAAGAGTTTTGATAATTTCTCATAGGCATAGTAAAACGTTCATATTTGATTAGGCACAGTT
The DNA here is from genome assembly GCA_944739405.2 of Euclidia mi. Taxonomy (NCBI): domain Eukaryota; kingdom Metazoa; phylum Arthropoda; class Insecta; order Lepidoptera; family Erebidae; genus Euclidia; species Euclidia mi. Next base: position 19,582,599 of record OX123182.2, on the reverse strand, counting down.
GAGGCAACAATTGCTATAGGATACTTATAAGCAACAATGTTGTCATATTATGGAGATGGTTGAAGTATAGTTCGTTAGTTATTGTTTCGTACGGAGTGACCTTAGCAAAGGTATGGTAGGGTTATTATTGTCAATCAACTATGAGTTAGGATAAGTGGTATTGAAGCAGTGGTTATTTATTGGAAGTTGTATGTTACTTGCCGATAGTTAATGGTGGAAGACAAGATGCAGTTTTAACTGGCGTACTCTAATACATATGCTATTGTATCTGTAGTAAAAGCTCATACGCTATGACATAGTCTACGCGTCTGATTTTCAGAGGGGGGAATGTAATGGTGTTGCTGGCTACACCAAATTAAATAATAATATATAGTCCTTAGGTCGCATACTTGTTTCCACATGTGTTTGTCTTATCGCTACGATGGCGCCAACGTTATGCAATTAGTAAACTCATAAATTCTAAGCGTTTGACAAATTTATAAGAATTATGTGACAGGCATATGAGTAAAGAAATAGCCATGAAATATGAGAAAATATTGGCACTGTAGTGTTCACATGCGGTATAGTTGAGGATCATAAAAAAAGGGATCAACGATAAGAAACTGACCCTATCAGGTAGTAAGGGTTCGAGAGGCGTTGCGTTGGTTGTGTTTGACTGGTCAGTCGGTGTTAGGACGCGGAGGTTGACAGATCTCATGGTAGTTTAGGAAATACGGGTTTGTGGTGTTTGGAGACAGTCAATGTTGGGACGCGGAACCGGACGGATCTCGGACAGTGAATCTTAGGACGCGGAAGAGGGCTGATCTCGGGAATGGACTCGCGTGGTAGTTCAGGCAGTTGGTCTTATGGCGCGAGAGAGATCGGACCTGGCCTAGCGCGTAAGAGGTTCGGTGTTGGTCGATAATTAGTGCTTAGTGATATCGAAGAACAAGGCGAGCGGCTTCAAGAGAAGGTGATCAGCACAGGGTAAGGGGTAAGTTTGGAGTGACGCAGCTAAAAGTCCGGTGAGTGTCTGTTATCCACTTTACTGTAATTTATTGCATGAACTGTATAACATTAACAACTCTGTTGTGTATCTATGTCTATATCACACCATATATATATACCAGGTGACTAAAATATAAAGTTCTCTATGAGATATTGTACATAGTTATATTATTAATAACCGTGTGTACCATTAGTAGTGGTTCGTACCTTGTTGATGATGGATGTAAAGACGAGCGATGTATGATGGGAGTCTCCGTATTCGCGATCAGGTGGTAGAATGCAGGACTTTCACAATCGCTGTCTTAACCTGCGTACAGGCCAGTACATAGCAGCTGACAAGGTTTTAAAGAGCGAAAGAAGAGCCACCTGTCGGTCACGCGGTAGCAGTAAGACCGTGCGTCTAATCTAGCGGCGATTGTAACGAGAGCTTCCCTGCAAACTATGCGCGATGGCTTAATACGTTTTAATTGACTATGTTTGTATGGGCTTCAATGTTGTGACTTGCGGCAAGGAGGCGTTTTGTGACATCAGTTCTGAGACTGTTACTGTACGCTCAATACTATACACTGGATATCGCTGAAATACTCGGCGCCGATAATACTATATGACTAATATACCTGGATCATGTTCTCCGTCTCCCTGGAGCTGCCGTCTCTGAGAAACGCTGCCTTGTACTCAAGTACCAATATGTGAAGCATGAATATATGGATAGTGATTTTGTGATGACAAACCAATACTAATGTATCGCTGTCTTTAGTATTTTGATGTCCACTTTCATTCAATTATAAGCATTTACGTTTGGTAAATTCTGTCAGCAGAGGAATATAAAGTAAGGACGAATTCCATGGTCCTGCGCGGGGTGGTGCGCGGGAACTCTGGCCACAAAATTACTTGGCGGGGCTGGCATTTTAAACCCAGTTATTAAGAAAACTAAAATTTTAATCAGCCTGGGGTCCATAGGATTCCGTTACACAGCCGTCAAACGATTGCCTTAACGTGATAATTAAGCATTTTAGGTCTTACCTAAAATGCTTATTAAGAAGCTTGCTCCTCTTTCCTCATTCCACTCCTCCATCTATTCTATTTTTCATCTTGAAGGGCGGAACGCACCTGTGACTCTAGTCTAGCTGGCGTCCTTGGGTGGCGATAATAGCTTAACATCAGTCGGTCCACCATTACACAAAAAATATAATGTACCTACTATATAAGTACATAGCTTCAAAAACTACTTGGTGCACGCCGTAGGTTTGCAGTCGTTTGGTAACTTAACTGCCCTAGACTAACTGTGGTGCCAAAGACAGTTTCCTGCCCAGAAAAAGTGCTTTCGCTGTCTAGAAAAACTGCAAAAAATGCACCTACAGAATCTTCCCTTCAAATGTAATCCAAAAATAATACCCAAAAGCGAGAACGGTTCGAGAGCTCTTAGTGATTTGGCATCAATGGAAAATGTCGCCCGGGGAAATCTGTAATCGGGTTTGTCGATTATGCCCTCCGCCGGCCGATCCCGTCCGTCCCGGGGATTTTTATCATTGAATCGTGGTCAGCCCCGGACATGATCGTCTAACTCAAAACCTCAGTTAATAAAGATGAGTCATAGAGAGATTTAGTATGTACATTTCTTTTTTATAATATTGCATAATATATAATTATAATATATACTTTTTAGGCATAGATGAATCGCACGCGCTTTATATTGGCAAGATGAATGTCTTTGCATAAGCTCAGTATTCGCATAAAATAAAATATTTATAGTATTTCTCGACACGCCAACCTCAATGACATACTGCGCCGTGCTCTTGCCACCGCTGGCGTTCCAGCCCAACTTGAACCTCAAGGCTTGGCACGCGACGATGGCAAAAGACCAGACGGGATTTCGTTACTGCCGTGGAAGCTGGGTAGGCCTTTGGTATGGGACGCAACATGTGTCGATACCTTTGCGCCATCTCATCTTCCCAGCACAGCAGGCTGTGCAGGCGCTGCTGCTGCTACAGCGGAGACCCTCAAACGGCGCAAATATGTAAATCTAATAGGAGATGATGTATTTGAGCCGTTTGGGGTCAAAACATTGGGGCCATGGGGTCCAAGTGCGCGATCGCTTTTTAGAGATCTCGCAAAGAGACTCATAGACGCCTCGCGTGACCAGAGGGCTGGCACGTATTTGGCTCAAAAAATAAGTATAGCCATACAACGAGGTAATGCTGTCTTCTGAGCACGCTTCCAATTGACTGCGATGCGGATGAGTTGGATGATGGCACTTGTATATAATAATTCGTTTTTTTTTAATTATTTTAGGACGAGACGTGAAAATTAAAAAGCTTAAAAATTAAAAAAATATATATACATAAATTTAAAGGAGGATGCCGGTTTTTGTATGGAAGCCTGTACCGTTTGCTTTTTCATGAAATGAACATTTTTAGCCAGCTTATTGTTTAATATTACCGTAGGCATGAAGCGTTTTTGTTTTCGAATCCGCAGTTCTGAGATTTTCACATAACCATATTTAAAAAAATCCGCCACAAATATTGCAAAAAAAGGAATTTGTCCTTGATTTCTAATTGTTTATAACGATTTCAATAAGTGAATGATGTTACAAGTTAAAAGAAACGTATGTTTCGACCCAGAGGAACAAACCTCAACTCAACGGATAAAAACAAAATAATAACACAAACGAACACGATCGATGTGTAGGCTAGGATGATGTATCTCTATGGATTTGACAAGCAAATAATAATACCGTGACAGACCGAGATAATGACATACAGAAATACATAAGAGTAAAAGAGACAAAGATAGCATTTTTTGTCTTTGTCAGAGTTTTCGTTTTTTTTGTTGGTCACAACTGAATATTGTGACCAACAAACGTTTGAGCTCTCGATAATTTTCGCGAAAAATTGTGTTATTATTGTTGTTAATTGTGAATGCTTAGTGAAAACATCATTGGTTCAGATTTATTATGGTGATTTGTTACCTTTTTGGCTGTAAAAGCCATAGTGAGCGGAAATGTGAGAACATAACCATTTATTCGTAAGTACGATATTTTAGTTTCATTATCTATTTATACATGAAAATATTGGTAGAATGATACAAATAGCGTATCATTACATAAGGAAATAATTTCTAAATTACATCAATAAACCAAAAAATGATATTTTATTATCACCGCGATTTTAGTATAACACAATCGAATTCAATAGGTCGTTTAATGTTGAGCTAGCTAAAAGTCATCGATACTTTTTACTTTAACAGCGTTAAATGTTTTTTAGGGATACCACTGAAGCGTTTGGGAAATTACCCAAATTTTAAGTAATTTGCCGTTACTTAGTTTCATATGAACCTAAGATTAATTATTTAATTTGTTTTCCGATTCTTTGTAGTAATGAAATTATTTGTTTATAGATTCCCAAAGGACTGCACGATCCAAAAATAATTGTGGATACGTGCAACGGGAGGAGAAAACTGGGATCCGAATAAATATGCAAGAGTATGCTCTAAACACTTTGAACAAAAGTGTTTTAGGAAAACTCCCCGCAATAGGTACTTATTTGGAAACATTCTCGAATGATAAAGAAGAGAAAATAAGAAATTTGTATACAAAATTAATTTTCTTCAAAGGACAGTAAAGTTGAGTGTCAAATAATATAATAAAATATATATAACTCTGAGCCTCGTGTTTATTTGGCGAGTGAAGCCAGTCCCACATATTCGACACTTTTGTTATACATAATAATATTAACCCTTTACCGCATGCTATATTGTGCAAATAAAAATATAATACAAGTTTTAATCGCAACAAAAATAGATCAGAGGAAGTTTTATGGCATAACACGTAAGTTAAATTAACTGCTTTCTAGCAAACAACATTCTTAAATTTTGTTCCTAATTTGGAACACGATGCGGTAACGGTAGATTTATTCGGACATATTTGGAACTCTATGAAGCAAGGGGTGTATTTACCTTTGGCCAAATATGGAACAGTATGTAAACAGTACATCATAAATTCATAATACAATTAACTTTTCAGTTTTTATTTAGCTATGTCCCTATTTTTATTTTCACTTTGTATTTTAATTTATTACAGGTACAATAATTTGCATAGATCGATAGATCTCGAGAAGTGGCTGAAGACGGGATTGGGCATTGGCCTAGTTGGGCAAATGATCGTCAGCGTTGTAAAAACTGTGGACAAAAGACTCACGTATGCTGCAGTAAAATGTGGTTGCTACTTTTGCTTTAGCAAAAACCGAAATTGTTTTAAGAGTTTTCATGTTTCCACAAATGAATAAACCTTTTAATGTACTATAAATGTTTGATTTAAAATCCTTATTCTTATTGATAACTAAAATATACACAGTACCTAAAAACTACTTATATATTTATTTATTAAATCCATTAACTTTACCGTACCTGCATGTTGTTCCAAATGTGGAACGTCTTTCAAAATAACCATGAACGCATGTTGTTCCAAGTATGGAACAGGTGGTATTTTCTCGATTTTTATACAATTTTATATGCATATATTTTTTTATTATTTTTCTAGGGTGTTTTCTGGGGTAAGAAATATCATAAATTAATTTGAGCGAATTTTAAAAATCCATTCGGTAAAGGGTTAAGTATAAAAAATAGTTATCGCACACCTTATGGATGGATTTAAACCTCCTTGTAAGGTTAGCTATATTTTAATTTTTTTATTGGGCTGTAAATTATATTATATAGATGTTTGTTACTATTCGTTGCAAAAATACCTAAACGGATATTGATGGAACTTCTCGAGTTAGCTCATAAATTCATCTAAATACCAAAATGATTAAAAATTATAGGAGAACGCGGTCTCAGATGTCTGGTAAGGTATTCAATTCCGGAACGACCGGTTGGCGCAGCGGGAGTGTAAACGACTGCTACGCCGAAGGTCGCGGGTTCGATTCCCACAAAAGTCAAACATTTGTGTGCATGAACATGGATGTTTGTCTTGGTTTGGGTGTTTCAATGTATAATATGTATGTATTTACAAAAAAAAAAGTATATAAGTATGTTTATCCATTATCTAGTACCCATATTACAGGCTCTGATTAGTTTGGGTCTAGATGGTGTTGTGTGAATGTGGTAGAATATTATTATCATAATTCAGATTTGATACAATGTTACTTAAAAGTTAATATGTATTTCGTAGAATTGTAGGGTAAATATTTACAACATCTGGTAACACCAACTCAGGATGTACTCTATGTCCGTCCTTTACGGGTGTACGCAAATGTCGAGTCCATTTGATTCTAGGTCCTAGTGAGTAGGCGACGTTGTGTAGGGTTAACATTTGACACTTTTGACAGTTGCTCAAGTTATCAAATGTTACCCTGCAAGTGTTGCTATCTCGATTCAATTATATCTAAAATCAATATCACCTAAAAACCAAAGACTGAAATCAAGTTAAGTAGCCAAATATGTATTTCTATTTAATAAAATCACACAGAACACAGTTTTTTTTATTCACTATCATAGTACCTTCTATTGAATACAAAATCATTTCATCGTGTAAGCAATTGTTTATGTTGAGAATATTATTACAATCGATTTTTTGTCGCTCGGAATCGACTTTTTATGTGCTGGCAATGTATGCATTCGGAAGTTGTTGATCTTAGTTCTACTTTTTTATAATATTTTGTTACCGCGGATTTAATAATGTTTCGTAATTTAGTAATAGCATTCAAAATGTGTCAAAGTATTTACCGTATATCATTTTTTTAAAGCACTTGGTACAGGTTCCGGCATTCTCCTTTAAAATTTTGAAGCTTTTTAATTTTCACTTCTTGTAATTATATTAATTAGTTTTATTAAATTATTTTAAGTCTTATAAATAACTTAGACTATATCTCCTTATGTTTTCTTGTACACAATAAAGCATATACTATGATATAATAGAGTAGGAAATTGAACCTGTTGTGGGTATTTGGCATTTACGTTGTGGTCTGTCTCTTCGAATAAATCTTAAGAAGCACAGGAATGATGGCACAGGCATTGAGAGTACGCAATCGTGTGGTAAGAAACTTTAAAGAATAAGTAAGTAAACATTACCACTTTTTACGTTCCAACCAGTGTGTCACGGCTACTCGTTCTCGAGTTACATATTTGGGTCATACACAAAAAGTGAACATTGCAAAATATTTAAAATAAAACTTCACGATTTTTTATGAAACGTTATATTTATTTAAAGTTAGCTTATGTTATGCTAACAATAATATCACTAGAGATCAGTCTTGGATATTTTAGGAATTAATCACGTTTTTAGTTTTTTCACGTCTACAGAAGAGATTGATTTGTCTACAGAAGGGAACAAAAATTTACCTTACATAATCATATCAATAAGATCAAGAATAGAAACAATAAAAAAATACTTAAAATAGAGTTCTCCTCAACGTCCAAACAAAACATAATCAAAATTCTATACCAATTCAGTGCAAAAAAATAAAAAGAAATTGTCCACAGAACAGACATTATGCTTCTGTAGGCAAATAAAGGAACAGAATATTAAAATATATTATCCTCGTCAGAATCATCTCACATGGAATTCGTCGGTCGTTTTTTATGTGGTGAATCTTCAGTAGCTTCAGAGTCGTCTAAATAGATTCTTTCTCTTCTGGGGTTTATGCCTTTGGTTAAATATTTCGATAGAAAGATCTGGAGTCAGTTTATCTGAGAGGCTTGGTAAATTTGGCTCAGTTGGAGCCTCAGGAGTAACTGGAGCCGTAGGAGAATCACGGATAGACACATTCTCAGATAAAGAGTCTGGTGATCTTGATCCCTCAGGGCAAACAGGTGACATATTGTACAAGGATGAATTGCTTGTGGCATAGTAACTGAAACAAAAGATCGCTGCAAGCAACATTATAAAATACTAAACAAAATAGAAATATAATGGAATAATTAAACAGTGAATAACGCTATTGTTTTTTTAGGGTTCCGTACGTAAAAGGTAAAAGACGGGACCCTATTACTAAGCCTCCGCTGTCTGTCTGTCTGTCTGTCACCAGGCTGTATCTCATAAGCCATGGTAGCTAGAAAGCTGAAATTTTCACAAACTATGTATTTCGGTTGCCGCTATAACAACAAATACTAAAAATAAAAAAATATTAAGGGGGGTCCCATATAAAAAACGTGTTTTTTTCGTATTTTTTGCTCAAAATTACTAACTGTTACAGGTAGACGCTTTAAATTTTCACAGAATATGTAGTTTTATATTACCTTCCAAAATATATAAAAAAGGGGGCTCCCATACAAAAAACGTATTTTTAAGCAATTTATTACTCGATCTTAATAAACAGGTAGAAGCTTAAAAATATTTAAGTATACATACAACAAACATGATTTTATTTTATAGATGATGGTACGGAACCCTTCGTGCGCGAGTCCGACTCGCACTTGCCAATTTCTTTTTCAAACACAGCGAATTTCTTTTGCCTATTCACTTCTGTTGACATACGTCTCGTCTGTAGATACAATGTCTACAGTAAAGATGTCTACACGAGAGACATATTTTCATAAATCAAAGATCATCCTTTATTATGAGTTTATAATTTAAGCAATGCGATATTTGCATACTGCGCCCATAAGCTTAAACTATCTTGATGTTTTTATTTATTTGTAAAAGCTACTTACTCTGATATCCTTTGCACAGGAAAGACACACTGATCTTTACCAAAAACCTGTGTAATTAAATAAAATTGGATTTTTTAATGTCACACGCACTTTACGTAAAATCCCAACCAAGCAAATGACAGAGAATACAGTGCTACCAACATATAAAACAAAATAAAAACGATGCGTTTATCTTCGGCATATTTTGGCTTATTTTATAAGTCTACAGAAGTAGACTAAACAATTTATAACCACATGTGTATACGTTTTATTACAAAATTTTGAATTATATATTTTTTAATACGTTATGTTATGAATATTTGATAATATAACTCATGTAATGAAACGATATTAAATCATCGAAGTATGTGTATATATTTTTAACCATCACTTAAACTACTTGGTATCCGAACAGTCCACAGAAGGAGATTTTTTCGGATTCAAAAGCAAAAACTATAAATTAAATTTCAATACAACGCGATTTTCAACACGAAATATTTATTAAATATATTTAATGTTGATATAATATTTTAATAACGGCTTTACGTTGCATGAACACTTTTTTCGTTTTTAGTGTTTGACCCATTTTTGTGAAAAACACACAGTTTCTTAAAAGCAAACAATCAGTCTTTTCTTAGGCCCCACCATTGTCCAAGTCTGCCAGAATCTGCACTCAATTAAGGCATTATTTAAATTTATCACAACAGATGCACTACTTTAAAAAAAAATCGTATTAAATTTCATATTAAAAAAAAATCGTAGTAACAATAAATAAATTATTTACAGTAACAACCAGATCGTTCCTTATTAAACAGAACTTAAATAAAGCTAGCGACTCACGAATGTAAATCTGTAAGGGTCGGCGCAAACGGGCCACCACTTTACTTCTGTAGCGAGTGGCCGCCTCCGGCCACATGTGTGCGGCGCGTCTATACAAAATATATGAAAAAAGTGTGTTAAGTGGCTGTCGCTGGGCACCAGTGGCTGTGATCGGTGGCCCGTTTGTGCCGACCCTTATACACTTACATCTACCCCTTTAGGATACAGAGTCGTGAGTCCCGGCTTTACCTCTTACGATTAATCCACTTGTTTGCTTTTGGACAGTCCAAATTTCATCTGAGAATTTGCTCGCATAAATCTACAGAGCCGGAGCCGTCTCTAAATTTATATTTGCTTCAAACTCTGACCTAATTTTCGTACGGTTGGCTTAAATAGCGTTTGTTTTTGCCACATATTATTTTTTTATGTGTACTTATGTTTGTAATTACGACTAATACTTGGTATACACCTACACTAGAGGACGCCAGCAGCTACGCCTGCATTTTTTTTTAAATTTACCCGTTTTGGCCGATCCCGTGGGAAATTCGGGAAATCCCTTCTTAGTGCACCCCTACGGTCCCCAAGGAACATATATGTATATGCCAAGTTTCAGCTTCCTGCGCCCAATAGTTTCGGCTGTAGCGTGTCTGTCAGTCAGTCAGTAACGCAAGGATTTTATATATTAAGATTTTATCTTAAGCTTTAGAGCAATTTGGTGATGCCAATTTTTTTGCAAAACCTCGATGAAAATCATTAATTGCGAAGAATTTCAAGTTTTTTGTATTATCATTTTAGACTCTGCGATGATAATAATTTATGATAGAGTCACGCCTGAAATGCACTCATTTAACAAACTATACTTTCTGTATGCATTTTCCATCGTGTAATAGTTATCCATGCCTCATAATGTTTATAAATCCACTGGTATAGACCGTCCCTATAATTAAACGTATAATAAAACGCACAACCAACACCCAGTAAAGCTAGATTTATATTAACTTTGTCACAAAAGTATTTTCGTACTTTCGAAACTTCAGCTAAGTTTACCGAAAAAAAAATATCTGAAAACTTTAGTGTTCTTTGCCGTCGTTCTGATTATAACTGGCTCCTAGCTGCCTAAAGTCTTATTAAGTTGCCTAAAAATAAAAGTTTTCGTAGTAAGTAGGTAGGCTTCAAGTAAATCAACACGGGGCTTAGTATAAAGGCACATAGGTACGTAATTCATGATTTAGCCACCAGCGGTTTTGTGATTATGTTGATATAGTATAGAACGTTTTGGCTAGTAATTTGATCGCTGTGATTGCCTATTTAGTGGATTATGTTGGGGTGATGACTTGAGTATTTGAATAGAGAATGGAACTTGGCAGATTCCGGTGGTGAAAGAGACTTGTGTCCTTTGGTCTTAAGACGATTTTAGAATCATCATCTCATATTAGCCTAGAGACGTCCACTGCTGGACATAGGCCTCCCCTTAACATTTTAGAATATTACCCCCAGTTATTTATAAAACACTTACTCTTTTGACTAAAACTAATAACGTTTTCCTTATTTTAGAGTGAATTTTGATTTCAAGCTTAAAAACTGTCGTTATCTCGGGCGCTGAAATCATGGTAGGGTTAAATTTTATTTGTTCACAGTTGCTACAATTTTCGTTGTAGTTATCCTGTAATATGAATTTAAGTTCTAAAAGTTTGTCCGGGAATCACATAATTAATCATAGCATGTATTGTTGGGATGTTTTACCTAGAGCTGAGATAGTCATATTTACGAAGTAAGTTAATTTTTATGATCAGACAGTGGATCTGACTGCTAGGTACTGTAATAAATATATCTATTATCAGCTTAAAGTAGGTAAAGCTAGCTTTAATTCATTGTAAGTTTATAACTAACAAAGCCTAATTTACACTATTCACTCGAAAAACGATCTAACCGTATACTGCGAAAGTTTCTACGAACCGCTAATGAATCCAACACAAAAATGCCTCTCGGATCGATACGCTGACCTAAAATCTAATTATGCGACTGCTCAACTTCCTATTCAAGCAAATATTGACACACCGTTTGTACGCAGCGTGTTACACAAAGGTCGCGTTGAAGGACGGTCACACTGTGTATCAAAGAAAGCAAAAAGTATGCAACAAAGCAAAAATTATATAGTTATGCACCAGACACAGTTATCCTATACGACGACAGTAAACTAAAGCTTATAAATCGTTTACAGCTCTGTTGAAGGTGTAGCATGTAGCGTAGCGCTCATAGCGTAGTATTCGTAGCATGGCACTCGTGGCGCTCGTAGTGTAGCACTCATAGCGTAGTGCTCGTAGCTCGTAGCATGGGGCTCGTAGTGTAGCGCTCGTAGTGTAGCGCTCATAGTATAGCTCTAATACGTAGTGCTCATTGGATAACGCTCTTAGCGTGACTCCAGTTGCTGTTTGAAATGGTTAACAAAGTAACGTTGGCAGGGATTATTGTTGTCGGTGGCAGCTTGTGGAATTTATATCAGTGTGCTACCGTGCTTTGGAGGATACCTATACCATCAGAAGATGTTGCAGGTCTTCGGGTGATCAAAAATGAGAAAAATTCATTGTCTCAGTTAATGTGCCCACTGGGGCACCGCAGGCCAGACTTAGAGGTTTAATTTTATATCAAGTTAGTCTGTAAGTCGGCGTCCTTAGTCTGCGGCATACGCTGAGCATACCTCTCGTAAAATTTAAAAAAAATTAAAATATCCTTCATTTAAAAAACGTACGAACAAAATAAATGTAAGGAAGCTGTAGTACGCTTCATAATTTTAAAAATGTCTGAGGTTGGCGGTCGAGAGGCGAGGCATACCGTGGGATAGTTGAGTCAGTTAAAAAATAAAAATATTATCTGCGACTTATCGTGTACTGTGGTGACATGAATGCCATTTTTTTGAGATTTTAGATGTTGAGATATTGTGCTCTCGAATCTCAAAATCCATGAATAGATTGAATATTGAAACCGTCCGTTAGTCAGCGTGAAAGTCCTTACTTCATACATTAGTTCAACTTCTGGTTAGAGTCCAATTAGGTGGAATTCTGAATCTTTCTTACACTGAGAGCGTTTCAATTAGCCGGTGGTTAATTAATATTGTGCCTAACCGTCCATAAGTTCTGAAGGTAATGCAGTTCAAAAAGTTAGGGAATTCACAGATATAGATACTGCTAGACTAGTTTACTTAAGTTATTTTCACAGCGTAATGTCTTACGGAATAATGTTATGGGGTACAGCTGCTGATATACAGACTATTTTTATCATTCAAAAGAGGGCCATACGTGCTATTTATAAGTTAGGTGCTAGAGATTCTTTACGTGATAAATTTAAAGAAGTAGATATATTGACAGTTGCATCGCAATATATATATGCTAACTTAATGTACATTAAGAAAAACTTAATTCTATACCGCAAAAATAGTGATTTGCACAAAATGAACACAAGGAATAAGCATAAACTGGTGGGAACAAACTACCGTCTACATAAAGTTCAGAACTCATTTGCGGGGATTGGTATACGATTTTTTCAACAAATTGCCTCTTGAAATAATGAATTTACCCATGCACAAATACAAACGGACAATTAGGAACTTTCTTTTACAAAGGGGTTATTACACTATCAAGGAGTTTTTAAATGATACGACACCGTGGGGATAGGCTTAGGCTTGTTTAACTCACGATAATTTTATTTACATGTTAAGTGGAGGTGCCTCGTGAACACATGATTTTTGCAGGATTTGGATATTTTTATGATTTGTTGAATGTAGTTTAACATTATTTATCCCTGATCATATCATTGTTCACTTGTCACCTTCACAAAATTCTTTCTACATTTGCATTCCTTCACGCGTTCGACTAACTTATGTTAATAATAACGATCTGGAAAATAGAGGTAATTGGCGGTCATGGTCAGTATACCAATAGATTGTTTTTACTGCTGGTTCGTATACCGTTGTCGTCATGCTCACTAAAATGTCATTTCTTGTGGTGGCGTCGTGTATCGGGTCATCCCTGTCCCTCTAATATGGCGAGAGGGATGATGGCTGGCACATGCGTCATACTCGTGAACGGGTGCTACTTGCGATGACTGGTCGATGACGGTCTTGCGGGCTGGTATTAGATTTTAATATTTAACTGCATCATTTCCATCATGGTTCTGATCACTTTCGCGGATTGCCTGCATTATTAGGTATATATAATGTAAGTGGATGCTCCTGTTTCACCATGTCTATTCTGAGGAGTCCAACCAAAACGATTATGCTTGAGTATTATTATGTACAATAAATATATACAAGTGATATAGAAGGTGTAACAGTTGCAGCACCTTACAAAATGTAAATTGTGTATTATGCTAAACCTGGCGATGAAAAAGAGTGACCGTGAGTTTTATTGCCCGTTCTTTCTCATGGTGCTACCTATTGCTTTGCGAACGTGGCAGTAAATGTAAATGTAGAAGCATACAGTAATAATGTTTTAAATTTGAGTATAAGTAATTATTTTATAAATTTATTATTTTGACGTTCATCACATTGTGACCCATTGTTCTGACGGTAATTGTGAATATATCATATACAAGCTCTGAAGGTAATTTAGATTTATTAGTAAAACTTATTTTAACACGCTTTTGATAAAAAACTAAGTTGATAATATAACAGGTCAGCAAATAAAATACTGCTGCATTATGTATACAAAGTAGCACTAGCACTTTTCATTCCGCTGGTATAGTAACTGGCGACATCAGAAATTACAGGAAACACTAAGTCATGGTACACGAAAAAGTCGATATCAGACCCTACTCGCCTGGCCAGCGTCTTATAGTAGGCCAAATCCTACGAATGACTTACAATAATATTGACTGCACGGTTGGCGGAGTGGTTTAAGCGGCCGCCCCGCCACTTGACACTCATCACCGGCCCTGTATATTAATTGTCCCATTGCTGGGCACGGGCCTCTTCTCATCATGAGAAGGGTAAGCAGACTTCACATGTCTTTTGAGAACACTATTAAGAACTCTCAAACATGCAGGTTTCCTCACGATGTTTTCCTTCACCGTTTAGCAAGCGATAATTAACAATTTAATACGCACATAACTTCGAAAAGTCATTGGTGCGCGCCGTGGCTTCGAACCCGAAACCCTCTGCGTAGCAGTCTGTCGGTCTCTCCACTAGGCTATCGCTGCTTGACACTACGCCGAGTGTTATGATAATAATAACAAAAATTGTAATACAAATTTGAAAAGGCTTTTGTCTAGTAGTGGACTGGGAAAGGCTGTATAATGAGATACGATATGATTCGTCTAACGACATTTTCACTTTAAAACTTACATCCAAATATGAATAAACACTTTGACGTTGGCGTCACACTACCGTGTACCCTTTAGCTAAAATTAGGTTCTAAAAACAGAATGTGAGGATCACTTCGTAATGCAAGGATCTCGAGTACAAAGGGGTTGTAATGTGTATGTGAACCATCTCGTATAAACATATGGAGCGGAGCGACGTACGTTTTCATGAAGATTTCAAATGTTATTTTTAACATTGGAATGAAGGGCAATGTAATTGTACTGTGTATAAGCTTGGAGAATAGTAACTTCACATTTCTTGTTTATTATGAAATTAACAATCGTACGTTTTATTTAAACTTAATTTATTCGTACCGATCCCGAGGGAGTTTCAGAAAATCTAAAGGGATATTATAAAATTATATGGGTGATAGTGCACCCCACGGTCCCCAAGATACATGGCAAACTTCAGCTTTGTTCTAAATCATTTTGGCTGTGCGTTGTCTGTCAGTCAGATAGTAACGCAAGAATGATGAGGCTTACAATGACAATACTTAAACCTGTAACTTCATTTCGCACCAAGGACACTTTCACCCATGGTACCACAATATGCTATCAAATCGCAACACTAACAATTCATCTCCACATGTCCATACGAGTACAACCGACATTTATAACGTCTATATCCAACCGAAAGGGTGGCGCTGCTGGTGACTATGCACAACATGAGAGCAGCATGCGTAACAGAAAAGTTTCGTACATTATATAGAAAATAGCCTAAAAGCGAGCCGCATGCGTGTCTTACATATACGGCAACATACATAAATTGCCAGTATGTTTTCACGTTCAAAATTGCTTGAACTAGCCATAAAAACCGACCTGAAAAATTCCATTTTGTCGCCGTCAATATGATATTGACAATCAGATGGACAAGCAGAATCAGGCAGAACAAAGGCTAATTTTAATTTTTGCCTGCACGTAAAAATCTATACCTAATAGGTTAGTTTCCAGGGTCAAAATAATTACATTTTTTTAGTCCGTATTTTAAATTATAAAAAAATATTGGACACGTATTTTTTCTTTTTTCGATTAAATAAAAAATAAGAAAGCTATAGCCCATTAAAGTTACGTGTGACGTCATCTAGTGCTAAAAAATGCAGCACGGCGTGACGTTATACGTAACTTTAATGAGCTATATCTTGGTCATTTTTGGTTTAATTTACAAATAAAAAAATACGTATCGCTTATTTTTGAATAATCTAAAGGATGGACTTATAATTTTTTTTTTGTCAACTAGCCCATTGTCTTGTCAGTTTTATTATATTTTTGTTTTTCGTGTTCCTATTTCTTTTATTTTATTTTTACCCAACTTCGGCGAAGCCAAAAGGAAGGGTAATGTTTTTCTTGATTCGTTGTATTTCATTTGATTTGTGTTTTACTTCCTTTTATCTAATTTGTCAATATTATTCCCTTTTTGTTACGAATATTTGTGTGTAGGCTAAAAATAAACTTTTTTTCATCTTTATCTTATTTAATTAACCTCGAGCAGCGGGACAGCACAAAGATATATAGCCTTATGTTTCTGAAGCTACTAACGAAGTAGTGTGTTGACTCATCACCTAAAAGCCTAGTTCGCTTTGTTAGGCCGCGACACACTCCGCGTTACGATTGTTACACTTACACATAGCTAGTAACTGAATTTAAATAACAATTTGCATAGCTCTATTTTGCCTCGTTCGTGTGATGATACTATTTAAGCAAGTGTTATGATTTTAAAGTTTCGTGGTCTTAAGTTTATTTTGATATCGTCTTTCGGGATATATATATATATATATATATATATATATATATATATATATATATATATATATATATATACACCATAATAGAGGACGTGCGCAGCTACAAGCGTACATTTTATTTTTACCCGACTACGGCGAAGCCAAAAGGAAGGGTAATGTTTTAATTTAACCGATTCCTCCTACTATTGTTAGAACTTGGTTATAAATAAAACTCCAGTTAAACTTAATTTTAGGCTAAGTGTTAATTCACAATGATGGTTTTATTAACATAATTCAAACTTATGAACGCCTTTTAATACCTATTGAGCTGCTCTATCTTCCAGACTATCTATACAAACAAGTACGCTTACGTAAAAAACATTTATAAGTCCAGTAATTCAATTCCCCACAGAAATTCACGAAATATTAGCATTAACAAAACATAAATAACCTTAATATAACATTTATTGATACATCTTGTTACCTTAAGAATTTACGCAAAGGTATTATAATTAAATTCTGCGCAAAAGTTATTTTAATTTTACCACGGCAAATATACAACAACAAGTCGACGCCAGCGGCTTCGCACGCACATATTTTCGAATTTCCCGTTTTGCCCGATCCCGTGGGAATTTCAGGAAATCCCGTCTTAGTGCACCCCTACGGTCCCCAAGGAACATGCATGCTAAATTTCAGCTTCTTGTGCCGAGTAGTTTCGGCTGTAGCTTGTCTGTCAGTCAGTCAGTAACGCAAGGATTTTATATATTAAGATAACAAATCTTAATATATAAAATCCTTGCGTTACTGACTGACTGACAGACACGCTACAGCCGAAACTATTGGGCGTAGGAAGCTGAAATTTGGCATGTATGTTATTTGGGTACCGAGGGGGTGCACTAAGAAGGGATTTCCCGAAATTCCCCCGGGATCGGCCAAAACGGGTAAATAGCAAGTAAATAGCGGCAGGCGTAGCTGCTGGCTGTATAAAAATACACTGGAAAATCTTCAATAACTCGTTAGATGTTTGCCGGTGAGGAAAGAATGAAGTATAGAAACACATTTATGATGACAAATTTTTAAGAAAAGAACGTGCAAAATTATATCAGAGAAGAAATATGAGGAATGAATTAGTTAAGAAAGTACCAACGGCTTTCTAGGGGTTAATTTTCGCCGACCAGTATTATCTTTCGCCCGCGGCAAGAAAAAATTCAAGACCCTAGTTTTTGGGTCAATGAGTTTTGGAGCAGCGGTTGGCAGTATCACTGGCCTTGACTGGGAAATGTCAAAGAAAATTGCTTTAAAACTTCTTGTTAGGACAGAGTTCGGATGCTCGAAACAATGTTCTTGTAGAAACAATAGTGATATCATGACTAATCGTTCTTGCAGGTTGTATAGAAGTGACGTCTGTTAATGACGGCTTCGTAGCTCGAGATACAGTATCAACAATGTCGCCAAATATTACTTAAGAGCTTCTGTGTACAGCAAACAAGGTCTCGGATAAAATATAGTCTGTAGAACAGACAATGTCAGCTGAACAACGTGCGGGATTCATATTGAATACGGTTTTTACACTTTCAGATCAATTCCTATCAAGTGAAATTTCACTACAAGTAATAAATGTTGAATCTTCTTGGGTTTACGCGAATGTTACACATTGAAATTAAACTACAGTTTACGGATTCTTCGAAAGTCACCAGAAGACCTAAGGACACTGTGAGCTCATTCTGCGTAAATAGTAACACCAGTAGATGAAAAATGTTCGGGTACTTTGAGATAACTCATACATTCAAGAAAAAGATAATTATCACCTCAGTCTGCCGTGAACATGAATTCTGTAAAGAATTCGAAACGTCGGCTAGTAATAAATTAAAAATATAGTTTCTAGATCATTAGTTTCAAATGTAATAACTTAGTGAAACCAATACATCGCGATTGAATCCGTAAACTGTAGTTTAATTTCAATAAGTAATAAATTTTGTTTAAAGTTATGAAAATATGTCTTTAGATAGCAAAAGGTATCAAAAACAAAAAAGAGGGAGAGAATATGAAATTAGGTATCTAAGACAACTAAATATTCAAGGTTACGGGTAAATCTTACTTCACCCTTCATCACAAAGAATTTCGCAGCACACGCAGTACCTACAGTTAAAAATACGCTTTTGCTAATTAGCGTCACTATAGCATTGTGAGTCAATAGGAGGATTTGGCCTACATACCATTGCCATGCGGGCCTGATAAGTTTCACAGGTAGTAGAGCCTTACTGATTTCAGCATGAATGGGCCGGCTCGACCGGTAAAGTACTACCCTCACACAGAAAATCGACGTAAAGTAACAGTACCTAAACTGCTGCGTTTCGTTCGGTGAGTGAGAGTGCCGGAGGCCCTATCCCCTATTCCTTCTCCCTCATCCTATCCTTTTTCCCATCCCTAAGGGACGGCAAAGCACTTGTGACTCATGTGGTGTTGCTTGTGTCCATGGGCGGCGGTAATTGCTTACCATCAGGCGATACGTATGCTCGTTTGCCGCCTAATATACAAAAAAATTAAGTTGTTGGGTTTGATGTCGAGTTTCCGTCTCTTCCTTAAGATACTATTAGCTTCGTGTATTTCTCTTTAATCTAAAAGTGGTCCAGACCAAGGACCAGAAAATATATATTTCGTCTTTTGCATTATTTACTTTATCGCACTAATTTCATCCTCTCATAACCTACAAAGTCAATGAATTAACACAGAGACAAGTTACAACCATAGTATACTCAAGTTATTCTGCCTATGTAGTATATCTTCACATATGACTTAGATAAAAAGACACGTCATAATCTGCTGGTTCCCAGAACAAAAACACCTGTAACACAAGTTAAGTAATAAAGAAGGAACTAGTCCCTAACTAGTTTATGCCGTTCCGTCAACAAAAAGGATTATCGTACCTACTACAGTACTGTCCCTTCTCGCGACCGATTACGTCTCAACCCTAACAAGATTACTCCACAATGATATTAGGTGATGTATCAACCCATAAATGGATTTTCCATCGACGAATATCTGTTAAGAGGTTTACGAATAATTACGTTTACAGCCGCCAAGCCAATTTGTAATGATCGATGATCCTTGCGCAGTAATTAAAGAAGATGGTTTTATGGTGGGTTATTCTAGATGTGTTACATAACAAGAGCGATTCCCTGGTACTGTTGACTATAACACAACTGACGCAAGTGTCCTATTTCTGATATATCAACTTTGAATATGATGTTCAGTAAGAACATTTTATATATATCTTACAAGTAAAATAGAAGAATACAAAAACATATTTCATTTTACAACAGTAGGTGTACGAATAAACCTGTATTGTATAAGCTACAATGGGCTTGGCTAATAATACCGTCGCGATTGCTATGGCACGATTCAATGTTATATTTAATATTGCGAAAACCCTTCATAAAAAGATTTACGTTTGAAGAAATATCGTGTTAAAATTTGGAATTTATTTATAGAAAAGGAGTACTTATGAATATTTGAAAATATAAAAAAAAAGGAAATAGAAAGGTAAATGGGCACCTTAGTATGGAAACCATACCCATGGCGGACACAAACGAAATCTATGGCTCTCATTTACAATGGCATTAGTCGCATTAATGTGAGCTACGGGAATCTCAAAAAATTAAAGTGTTATCTTTGTATATATCCATACTCTTTATCTCTGAAAATACTGATCCGATTTGAAAAAATATTTTTGTGTGTGATAGCCACATTCATGAGAAAGGTTATAGGCTACTTTTTATCCCGATTTTCCCGCGGGATCACTGAATGAGGCCGACGAAGTCGCGGGCGTCCGCTAGTTAATTGATATAGCTAAGAAAAATAAAATGCTAATTCATTAAAATATTTTTTATTCAATTTGATCCAAAGCAATCATAAGATCATTTACAAAGGCAGCGAGTGCATCTGTTGCTTCCTGGTGTGTGGCCCAAGACAGATAATAAATAATACTAGCGATATGGGCGCAGCTATTTAATGTGCGAAAAAAAACCTGTTCAATGTGCGAAAGAGACAGCGTATAAAATATCTCTAAACATAAGCTCATTTCGATATTATTTTTATGCCTTTATAAGACGAATTAAAAAGCTTTGATACCGCTTTTTTTCTTTTTTAAAGGATCCTGCACATTTTTCTCTGACGATTTTTAATCAAACAATTATATGCAATAAAAGGTCATATTATTCCCCTTTGTTTAAAAATATTTAGGTTAATGTCGGCCACTGTTCGCAAAGCGGGTCAGATATGCCCAATGACCTTTGATACAAAATTGCCAGTAAAAAATAATTATACAGGGTAACTTTGGTCTTACTCGCAATAAATAAGATATTTAAAAAAAAGACAACTCTCGCACTAGATATAAATCCTATGTCGCAGGGGACTTTACAAGCATACAACGAATGGACTCGAAACAACAATTTATGAATCACACAAAGTGTTGTCTCGTGTAGGAATCGAACCCAGTACACTCAGCGCAGTGTCAAGCGGCGAGGCGGCCGCTTCAACCCCTATGCCAACCGTGCCGTCAAAGAAGTATGTGGAAATGGTGGCAAATACCTCGGTATTTGCTACCATTTCCACATACTTCTCCGATCGTGGTTTCGTGAATATAGTAAACAATAATTTAAACGAATTGAACCGTGTCTCACCGTTCAAAATAGCGGGCAGCGGTTGGATGCGGGCGGCTCATTATCTGTCCGTGTGGCGAGCCTTGAGGGAGGCCTATGTTCTGCAGTGGACGTCTCTAGTCTCAGATAATGTACTATAGTTTACAACGCTGCATTAACTAAAAAATATTGAAAAATAATTAACTTTTTAAAATGACACTTCAATCTTGAGTAATTTTCAAAGTTTCTATCAATAGGGATCGAACTCACGCACTCATCACATATTCGTATTATCATATCAGTTCAGTACAGCGTCAGACAACGCAAGTATTCATATTAGCAAATTTACACCTTTACACAGAGCGCTCTCGAGCGAGTAGGAGCCCTCGTGACATCACAAGCCGCGTCCTACGTCATACGAACAGGACACTTATTTTTTTTTTTTATAGACTACGCCTGTATCCCCGAAGGGGTAGGCAGAGGTATAATATTACACCCACATCCACCATGAATTTTTAGGACCCACGTAATAGGGGGCGAGCCTGTTGCCGTTACCGGGCACATCACCAGACTCCATGCTGCTACTGAGAATTCGGCAAAACCCAGTAAAACTTTTGCCCGACCCGGGAATCGAACCCGGGACCTCCGATCAGCAGTCGCATACGCTATCGACTGGACCACGGAGGCATATTTACACCTTTACGCAGAGCGCCCTCGAGCGTATAGCCCTTGCGACGTCAGACACCGCGTCCTACGTCATACAAACAGGACACATATATTATTTAAAAAACAAATTCATGGCATGTACAAGGGTACTTGCTGTAAATGCTGTTTCACTCCAGACTCAAAAAAGACACATTGTTTTGAAGAATATCGCTTTAAACGTAAAGAAGAAACCTCATTTTGCATAACGTAACTGAAAATATTATATTCATAAATACTAAAGAATTAAATCTCTTTCTTTAATCAAACATCATTTTAAGCAAACATCTGCAACACGTCAGATTATCACTTAGGCTATTTTGTGTCGCCATAGCCCATATCCATGCGAGAGGAATCTTCTATTTTATTAACGTCTTTGTTGAATTACTCACAATGCGAAAAACACAAACGGAAAAAGAAACTATCATATCTGTTTTATTCATAGTTCTGAGATCAAATGATACGGACGATAGCGTCGAATAACGCGACAAATTTGCATACACTTATACAATACAAAGACACCTTATCAGACATTCCATCCACTTGGAATCATAAGTGGTGTTTCAGACAACACTGCTACATTTTTTCAAAGAGATGTTCCGTCTAGTGTGAGTTTAGTATGAATATGAAAACCGTATTTGCTTAGCTTACACACACGCCATGATTAACGGTCTATTTAGGACATTGTCCTGTTAAATTATGACGGCTTTTATTTTAGAGATTGCGTTGGCCCAGTATTTCCGTCGAGAGTATCTAGATAGTGTACGACACGATTATTCTTTTATATTTACGCAGGAATAGAAATGGCGGACGGACAGACGGACGGTCGTACGGTCGGACGGACGGCCGGACGGACATGGCGAAACTATAAGGGTCCCTTATAAATTACTACGGACCGCTAACAAGGCATGATAACATTAATCAATAAACTTTCTGGTAGATAATTTATTGTCATACGAATTATCATCGTAAAGGATAATTTCGTTATTTCAGAAGATCAAGTTAGATTTGTTTTGATTCTGGATGTTTCATCTTTGTAGAGATTCCTTTAGTATTCGTACATCAATATTTATATATCACATACATTTTTTTTAATACAACTCGTGCACTACGACTACATCCTGTGTCGCGTAGGACTTTACAGACAAACAACTAACGGACACAATGAACACCCAGACTCAAAACAACAACTCATGAATCTCACAAAGTTTTCTCTCGTGTGGGGATCGAACTCATAACACTGGGTGTAGTGTCAAGCGGCAAGGCGGCTGCTTAAGCCACTTCGCCAACCATGCAGTCTAACATTGGTATCTCACACAAGTAACAATAATCCTATATCGAATTTTAACTGGCGTCGAGTGGTTTAAAAAGCTTCAGGATTGCTGCTCAAAAGTTGAATTATACGGCCCAGTAGCCTTGCCACTTTGAGTGCTCTTTTCGGATTTAACTAAATCATGTTGCAGTTTCTGTCTAGATGTGGTTAATTTTAACGCAGTGGTTACAAAAATATATAAGGTTACGTTTAATGAAATTAGGTTCCCTTCAGTGAAGTAAAAGTTCTTTGCCGTTACATACTTTTATTTTTACTACGTTTTAAATTTTGTTGAACTGATTTTTCGGGTGAAATAATCTAAAAATAAAAAAACCTTGTTATTATGTTGTATGTAATTTGATTTGGAAAAGGCTTACGATAAAGTGGTGAGGAATAAAATGTGGTCGGTACTGTCGATGTATGGGGTGAACAGCAGCCTTATACGAGCTCTGAAATCCCTTTATGAAGATTCTAGAGCTTGTGTGAGGATAAATGGGTCCTACACGGATTGGTTTACCATCGAGACAGGTGTTAGACAGGGATGTGTAGCGTCGGCGTGGCTGTTCAATCTCTTCATGGACAGTTGTTTGCAAGATTTGAAAAATAGTGACTGTGGATTAAGGATGAATGAGTTACTTGTCAAATGCCTCCTTTATGCTGATGATCAGGTTATACTTGCGTCTTCAGCGGAGGAGTTGCAGGAGATGGTAACAATCATGCATGGTGCGTTAGAGAGGAAAGGAATGAAAGTGAATGTAAGTAAAACGAAAGTTACGGTTTTTGAAAAGGAGGAATGCGTTACGGCTTGTAATGTTATGATCGATGGACAGCGAGTGGAGCAAGTGAATGAGTTTGTTTATTTATGTACGCTGTTTACAAGAGATGGTAAGAATGTAGAAGATATTGAAAGAAGAGTTAATGC
This sequence comes from Euclidia mi, assembly GCA_944739405.2. Taxonomy (NCBI): domain Eukaryota; kingdom Metazoa; phylum Arthropoda; class Insecta; order Lepidoptera; family Erebidae; genus Euclidia; species Euclidia mi. Next base: position 19,558,515 of record OX123182.2, on the reverse strand, counting down.
AGGTAATAGAGTGAATGGAGCTCTGAAGGCGTTTATGAATAGCCAAAACGTGTCCAAAAAGGCACGTTTGGCTGTCCATAGAGGGGTGTTAGTACCTACTCTTATGTATGGTAGTGAGAGTTGGGTATGGCAGAAGAGTCATGAAAGTGGAATAAATGCTGTAGAAATGAGAGCACTGCGTATGTGTGGTGTTTCTTTGACTGACAGAGTAAAAAATTGTGTGATAAGAGAGTGTTGTGGGGTAAAAGAAGATGTAGTGACAAGCATCGAGAAAGGTATGCTAAGATAGTTTGGGCACGTGGAGAGGATGGATGACGAAAGACTGACCAAGCAGATATATAAGGCAAGTGTGGAAGGGACAGGACGAAGGGGAAGACCTAGGCGGTCGTTCTCTAACCAGATTGGAGACATCCTAAAAACAGGACATGTTAGAAGCACCCTGAACAGAAGGGCACGCATGAGGAATCTGATGGGAGTGAATGAAGCAAGAGAGATATGTCAGGATCGTTGCAAATGGCGTTCCGTAGTGTCTGCCTACCCCTCCGGGAAACAGGCGTGAGTCTATGTAAGTATGTATGTATGTAATTTAAGTAAATCATATTTGCTTTAAGGCTTTAAATTACATAAGTCATCATCCTCTTAGCGTTATCCCAGTTTCAATCTGGGGTCCGCTTACTAGCCTAACCGGATTTGGCTGAATATTAGTTTTTCCCCAAAGCGACTGCCTGTCTGACCTCCTCAACCCGAAGAGATAGTAATATTCCATGGTTTAGACTAGTGTCATTTGATTAAGTAGGTAGTGACGTCCTGTAACGACTGTCAAAGATCTTCATGACAACCGGGATCGACGGCTTAACGTTCTCTCCGAGGCACGGGACAAGCGATAATGAATAATTCAATACGCACCTAACTCCGAAAAGTCATTGGTGCGCGCCGTGGAATCGAACCCGATACCCTCTGCATGGCAGTCTGTTGGTATATCCACTGGACTATCGCTGCCTTTTTTGACTGACTACAACTAAATTAGTAAATAGCACATATAAATAATAGGCAGTATTTAATTAATATTAAATCTTCATTATTTTTCACTTTTTCGGTTTTTAAGTCGGTTGTTTTTAACGTAGTTATTTTTATTTCATACTTTTTAGAGTATTGTTGTATTGTCAACTAGTTATGGGTAGACCTACAAAAGGTCCTGCATGCCTTCAAATATAGATCTCAAGAAACGGGCACGGATAAAACTAGTCGTCTCTGTAAAAATGCTCTTCGGGACACAGTTTCGCGTTCTTGTGAAACTATTAAAGATTCTGAAAAACGTTTGTTGGCCAGGAAAGCATATATGAAATCACATTTACGTCAAGAAACTTTTGAACATTGTAATAATTCATTTAATTACTGAGTTCCTATATCATTCCTATGGCCACCTTTCAATTCCATCATCAGATCAGCTCTATGTCATAATAATTTTTCACAGTCATACAATTTAAATACGTATACAAAACCCAACACCCGATGTCTGAAATATATATAGCTATATATAGCTAGCTTTTGCCCGCGGCTTCGCTCGCGTAAATGCGGGGTACTCTAGTTATAGTATATCATCTATGTTTGGGGTAACACAAATCTCCTTTATTAGGCGAATACTTCTATAATTGTCGTTTTAACTGTTTAAGAAATATAACTGCAAAAAGTATTTACATATTCAAACTACTTAGTACTAAGACCTAATAGTACAAAAGTGACGTTTCGCTAGAGTGGCCAATATGACAACTGCGATTTGTCTGTCAGAACATGGTCAGAAGTGTCAGAACCATTAGAATTTAGCAAATTGACTATCCGAATTTTGCGGATATATGTTATCGACTCGAAATCTTTATTTATTAATATTTTATTATTCAGATAAGGTTTCGATCGAGTCTACCGTACCCCCTGACGAAATTATTCATATAGATTTGACACTGCGATGGCAGTGCAGTCGGTCGGTTCCAATGTGAAACGTTCCAAAATAAATAACTAGTTACAAATAAAAAAATTAATAAAAAAACATTTTCCAGTGGACTAAATTGTGAATCAAAACCATCCTCAGTCCCCTTGAACACTCAAAAAATTTCATCAAAATCGGTCCAGTCGTTTAGGAGGAGTTCAGTGACATACACACGCACTCAAGGTATATATCTATATAAAGACATATTGTTACGGACGGGGTAACGGGATTGGAAGGAAACACCGAGTAACACAGATTATACTTTATTGACTACGCACAGGGTACCCTGTTCACGACGCGTCGTTCGATCTCGACGCGGACAGCACCAACACTAACGTCTTTTGCGCTGCACTTCACTGCACTATACTTCACTTCATTTCACTTCACTTCACTACTAATTCTTCCTTTTACTTCTTCCTTTTCTTCTTCACTTTACCACTTCTAAACTTAAACTGGCGTTTAGCGCGTCTACACCAACTTTTATACCCCTAGGAATGTTCTAGATCCAATAATTTCGATGTTAATTTCTTAATTAATTTGTTTTTCATCTCCTATCTCTTTCTTTTTAATCAAATTTCTTTTCTTTTTATATTTGCCAAATATTCATAAACATTTTCCAAATTTCATAAAAACCAAAATGCACATAACTGTTATGACTGGGATCTGAACCCACGCCTTCAGAACGTAAAGCGGATGTATTATCCGCACGGCCGTCGCCTTGTCGTAAGTTAGTGGCAAATTTAGCGAACACTTGACAGAGTGTTTACGACATCTAACTTAAAACTGTCATTTCCAAATAATGAATTAGTCTTCAAACCTTTTTGCTAATTATTATGTTTGACAACCGGCCAGTTTGTCCAGAGAGGTTGGACTAGTAATAAGGTTATATTTCTTTGAGTTTGTCGTGTAGTAGGCGTCAGCAGTCCTTGGTGACCGTAGTGATGACAGTTTGACATGACACCGGCCGTCAAAATGTTAAAGCCCCTGTACACATAGGCCCGACTAGCTGACCCAGCATGTTGGGCCAACATAATACGACGCCAAGATTGCTATTTACACATTGGCTGACGGATCATTCTGCATTGGTGCTTAGACAAAGATGGACGTGGAAGCACTTGCAGCCACGGCTATTTATTTATACAGTGCGTTAAATTACTACGTGCGCGTACATGTGTACTAAAGTAGAATGTGATGCATTCTAAATGTTGACATTACTGATTTTTTTTTCTTTTTCACTTCGTTAATAGTAGCGTGGAGCCTAATGGCGGATAAAATTGATAATCAATTTTATCCGCCCTACGGCTCCACGCTTCATTAACCTGAAATACTTATAAAATAGGTAGCTTATTATTAATAATAGGAATTTTGGTTACATAACCTACCCCAACTACTAAGTCTAGAAGATAACAATGTGGTACCTAATAAAAATAAAACCAGAAGGGAGGGGAATAATGGGCTCGGGTCCCACCACCTTTAAAGTGGCCCCTCTTCTGGCAAGTACGTCGGCTGCGTCATTCCCTCTTGAGCCACTGTGGCCCTTGATCCATTGCAGTGTTAATTTGTTATGTTTACCTACCTCTGTAAGTTTCTGGTGGCATTCAAGCGTGAGTGTCGAGGTGATAGTATGGCTTTTGAGGGCTGAGAGGACAGCCTTAATATCTGAGAGGATCCTAATGGATCGTTCCCTTACCTCACGTGCCATGATTGCTGTGGCAGCTAGGTAGACCGCCGTAGGGCCTGGTAGACCGTGTTGTAGGCTCCCAGTGGTGCTGCGATGTTGATGTTTAGGTCCTCGGATATACTCCTGAACCCGTACCTGTATCCGTCTTAGACTCATCTGTGAAGATCGTGAGCTCGTTGTGATTAACCGCTCCTTCGTGCAGATCCTCGTACAAATGGATTTTGTATTTCTTGTCGAACACAAATTGTTTCGGTATTCGGTCGCCAATGGCTTGTGTGAGAGGAACTTCTTTAAAAAGTGTATTTAAGTTGTTAGTATACGGTGAGTTAGTGTCTTTCCAGAGCTTCAAAGCTCTTAGCCGGACCGCCGACATCGTTGCTTCCTGTTGTATGAACAGGTGCAGAGGAGGCAGGTCCAGCAACACTTCGAGTGCCGTTGTAGGTGTGGTTTTCATGCAGCCTGTGGCCGCTAGGCATGCAAGTCTTTGAAGCTTTTGAAGCTTGTTGGCGGCCGTTGTTAGGTTGGTCCGAGGCCACCACACTACTGCGCCGCAGCTTATCATCGGGCGTATTATTGTCTTATAGAGCCATAAGACAATTTTGGGGCATTTACGTTTATCGCGTTTACCTATCATCTTCTTGCACTGCCGGAAGACGATGCTGGCTTTATTGAGCTTATTTTCCATGTGGCTATTCCATGTCAATTTGCTGTCAAGAGTGACACCCAGGTACTTGACCTCGGTAGACAGCTTAAGCTCTGTATCGAATAACCTGGGCAGTCGGTAAGTACCCAGCACGCGTATGTGTGTGAACATAACTAGTTTGGTCTTGGTCGGGTTTACAGATAATTCGTACTCATTACACCACCACTCTACTAGGGTTTGTTGGGTTAGGTCGCACACTGTACTGGTTACCTTACCTGAGGTGAGTATGGTTAGATCATCTGCATAACCTATTGTGTAGAAGTATCTCACGTTGAGTTTGTCTATGAGTTCATTGATGACTAAGTTCCACAATAGCGGGGAGAGTACACCTCCCTGCGGGCATCCTTTAGTTATCAAGGCTGTCTGAGTGTAGCCGTGCAGGCGCACTACCCTTTTGCTGAGCATGTTTTGGATCCACTGTATGAGCATCTGATCCACACCATGCCTGGCTAGGGCGTTGCTTATGCTGGAAAAGTTTGTCTTGTCGAAGGCTCCTTCTATATCAATGAAGGTGCCCAGACAAATGCTTTTTTGTTGTATAGCAGCTTCTATCTGGTTCACGACCTGATGTAAGGCCGATTCCGTTGATTTCCCTGAGCTGTATGCATGTTGGTTGGCATGTAGGGGTAGGTGCTTAAGTGCCCCACTTCTTAGTTCCCTCTCGCAGAGCCTTTCCAAGGCTTTAAGCATGAAGGAGGTCAGGCTTATTGGTCTGAAGGACTTTGCATTGGTGTAGTCTGTTTTGCCTGGTTTTGGTAGGAAAATTAGTTAGATTTCCCTCCAACTCTTCGGTACATATCTAAGGGCCAGGCTAGCCCTTAAGATTGCCAGAAGTCTTTTACGGACAGTTTCACCTCCCCATTGTAATAACCCTGGGAAGATGCCGTCCAGTCCGGCTGCTTTGAAGGGATGGAAACTGTGCTTATGTGTGTCTATGTAGGTATGTGTAGCAGTCTATATATGGTCGGGGAGTATTGTAATGAAACGATAGATCAACCCGTAAAACACGTCCGTTTATTCGTAAGATGATTACAATACTAATGTGCCGTAGGCACAGTACATCTCCCTAAATAAAATAAAAATAACAAAAACAATGCATATAAGAGGATAAATACACAATCTTTAATACACATAGTTATTAAACTAGACTATCTCTGGACTCTTTATTATCATAATATGATACGATACCAACATACGCTTAGCGGTCTATACCTACTGATATATAATTACACATTGTTTATATTGGTTACACACTTAATACTACGTCCGAATGCACATATACGCTTTTCACAATGTCACTTTGATCAATTCACTAAATTCTCTGTCTAAATAATCACTCGCGAAGGTTGTGGAGGTGGCCCGCTGTTCGAGCGTTGATCACCTCCCCGCAACTCGACCATCGGCAGCTCACGTAGCTCGCGCCTCATGTAGCGCGCGTAGTTCACCTTACAGCGCTTCCACAGCAAATATAGTATCACAGCTAGGATACAGGTGATGATGAACAGTAGATAAAATTCGTATCTGCTGTATTCCTTTTGTAGTTCAACCTCAGATGCAGAGGCGCTATTGCCGGCGCCATTCTGGGCAATAATTATTTGTTCCTCCTGGGGCTTATTCTGCTGCTGACCCATCCTTACAGTTATTATGAAACGACGGTGCAATTACAAGGTCTTTACGATGCGAAACGAACGACAGGTTTGATAGGTCGTCCGAAGCTCGACACTCTCGATTTATTGTTTAGATTTGCGTTTGCCGTATTTGGTGCCGTCGTTGAGAACTCTACACTGTTGCTAAGTGCAAACGCTGGCTTCAAGCGATCTATACTAATGATTTTCTCCGTATCTTGCTGCATAATTTTATAATATTTGTCCGTCTTGCTAATTACTTTGAAAGGGCCCATGTGAGGCTGTGTTAAGGGCTTCGTAACTTTGTCAATGCGTACAAATATATGTGTACAGTCTTTCAAATCCGGATGAACAAATATTTTGCCTTGATGAGTTTCTTTTCTTGGTACTGCCGCTAAATTTGCTATCTTCCTACGGAGCTCATGTACAAATGACACGTTATCAGAGGTTTCTCGCTGTATAGGCTCAAAGAAATCTCCAGGTAAACGTATCGGCTCACCAAATACCATCTCCGCTGCACTTATTTGCGTATCATCCCTCATACTGGCTCGTAACCCTAGCAGAACAGATGGTAATTCTGATACCCAATGTTCTGTGTTTCCTCGGCACATAAGTGCGGTCTTGAGCGAACGGTGCCATCTCTCAACAAGTCCGTTTGACTGTGGGTGGTATGCGGTGGTTCGAAATTTTGTGATGCCCATCCTTTTGGCTAACTGTGTGAACAAATTGGACAAGAAGTTAGAGCCTTGGTCGGTTGTCAGGTATAAAGGTGTTCCAAACCTCGCAATCCATCCGGTATAAATGATATCCGCAATAGTCTCGAATGTTATATCTTTTACAGGATAGGCTTCAGGCCAACCAGTACTCCTGTCTACCATCGTCACGATATATCGGTACCCATTACAATAAGTCAACGGTCCCACTACATCCATGTGCAGATGTTCGAAGCGATCTGAGTGCATAAAATTGCCATGAGGAGCAACTGTATGTCTATGAACCTTGGACCTTTGGCAGTTAGTACACGCTTTCGTCCACTGAGTTACATCTTTATTCATTCCTTTGCAAATATAGCGATCTTGCATCATCCTCCGTGTAGTTCGTGTTCCAGGGTGGCTGATGTCATGTACAGCGTTGAAAGCCGACACGCGAAATTCCTTTGGCAAATATGGTCGCGTTCTATTAGTCGACACGTCGCAATAGATAGGTAATTTACAATTGGCCACGAATAACTTCTTAAATTGTAATGAGTTCGATTCCATGAGGCTTTTTAACTCCATGTCATTACTCTGCGCTTCGGACAATTTTTCATAATCTATGGGAGATGATACGTTTATGGCCTCTATCCGTGACAAACAGTCGGCTACCACATTTTCTTCACCTGAGATATGTTTTATATCGGTACAAAATTGCATGATAAAATCTAATTGCCGTATGCGTCTTGGCGTATCGTTTTTACCTATTGTAATTTTCTGCAAAGAGTACACAATCGGCTTATGGTCCGTGTACACTGTAAATATTCGACCTTCAATGAGCGGTCTAAAATGCTTAATTGCCAGATATATTGCCAATAATTCCCTGTCAAAGGTAGAATATCGCTGCTGTGTCTCACTTAATTTCGTCGAGAAAAATCCTAAGGGCTTCCATGAGTCTCCTTCTTTTTGCTGCAGTACGGCGCCAGCGCAGTTATTTGAGCAGTCTGTCATGAGGGCTAACGGTGCGTTCGGCGATGGAAATGTCAATGTAATTGCGCTTTTAAGGCTTTGTTTACATTGCTCAAATGCCTCCAGTGTTTCATCGGTCCACGGAATCAGACTTTTATCGCGTTTTTTGGCATTGTGCAAAAATACATTTTACTTTTCATGAATACTGGCTGCTTTCGGTAGATGACGCCTGTAAAAGTTCACCATCCCGAGAAACCGACGTAACTCATCCACTGTACCTCTCTTAAACTCAGATATGACCTTAACTTGCTCATCTAAAGGTCTTAAACCATCTTTGGATACACGAAATCCAAGAAAATTCAGCTCAGATTTTCCGAATTCACATTTGGCCATATTGATCGTAATGCCATATCTATTCAGGCGACTTAGCACTTCTCGTACATGTTCTCTATGCTGCGATTCCGATGACGAGGCAATTATTACGTCATCGATATACGTAAAGATATGATCTACGTTGCGTAATACTTCATCATTAAGAAATCGCTGAAATGTGGCGGCAGCGTTCTTAAAACCGAATCCCAGTCTCAAAAATTCAAATAATCCAAAAGGACAGGTTATCGCTGTTTTGGGTATGTCCTTCTCATAAATAGGAATATTGTGGTAAGCCCTCTGTATATCAATCTTGGAGAAAATAGTTTTACCGTGTAACAAATAAGTACAGTCTTGTATACGAGGTATCGGGTAGCGATCAGGTTTCGTTATCGCATTGAGTTGTCTGTAATCGCCACAAGGTCTAAGCTCGCCGTTTTTCTTTACCACAACATGCAGTGGGCTCGCCCAATTGCTTTTGGAGGGTCTACATATACCCAACTCTTGCATCTGCTGGAATTCGGCCTTGACCTTGTGGTACTTGTCAGGTGGTAACGGTCGCGGACGAACGTATACAGCTGGACCGGTCGCCTCGATATAGTGTACTGTCGAATGACAGGGTGCATCTTTAAAATTCATAGGTTTTGTAATATCCGGAAATTCTGCCAATATATCTCTATAGTCACTTTTGTAATCTATAGTACTCATTGTAGGATCGTCTTGCAAAACCACAGATGCGATACTTTGTAGACTGGTCACAGAATCTATAAGTTTTCTATTTTTTAAATCTACTAATAACGTAAAATGAGACAGAAAATCAGCACCGAGTATAGGTTGTTTGACCTCTGCTATAACAAATGTCCACCGAAAGGTTCGCCGTAGTCGAAAGTCTAAACTCAAAGTTTTAACGCCGTAAGTCCGAATTTCAGTACCATTCGCCGCGTACAGTTTATAATCGTTACACTTATCACTATATATCCGATTCTTGTTCACTGGTAGCACAGAGATATTTGCGCCCATGTCCGCTAAAAATCTAAGTCCACTATTATTGTCTGTTATACATAGGCGGTGCATAGGAGTGATGGTGCATATCCCCGCCTGCGAATACACCTTCGTTAGTTTTCCTGGTTCACCGGTTTTTTCCACGCGCATGGTTCTATACACTTTCGCGCTCTCTGTCGATATCTATAGTGATACACACAAAGCCAATCTGGGCAATTCGGTGTGCGCCGAGTCATGTTACGATTTCGCGATGATGACCGTGATCGCGGCCGAAAACGATTGAAATTTTGGTTTTGCTCCATCTCTCTTATTTTTAAGCTTAGTTTAGCTATCTCCGCCAAAATAAAGCTATGATCAGTGCTGGAACTACTGCTAGGTACGGACTGAACTTCAGATACTTGCAAGTGTTGTGTCGTCTCCATGACTTTATCTGCAATAGCCGACAGATGTTCTAAGTCTTTCACCTTGCTGACTGCTAACACTCCGCGTACTGTCGAGGGCAGATGGCCTTGCCACATTATCCTGAGTGTCTCATCGGGCATTTTGTCGCGAGCCAGGTCCCGCATTCGGCGCAGGAGCTGTGAAGGCTTTTGGTCTCCCAACTCCATCTCGCTAAGCAGTTTCTGGAACTGACGCATTTCTGATTCCTCGTAAATCTTCAGCAAGCGTTCCTTCAGGGCGTCAAATTTCTTCGCTTCAGGCGGTTTCAGTCTGTTGCACGACATCTTTTCCTAATTTGGTGACGACTAAATTGTACCTCGCTTCATCGCTGAGTTTCTGTGGTGCGAGCACGGCTTCACACTGGACATACCACAAACGCGGCTGGTCACACCAAAATTCAGGTATCCTTGACGATACCGAAATCACAGCTACTTCTCCGTCTCCCGAAGCCAAAACTGATGGTAACTGCTGGGCTGAAGTCATGTCGTAGAAACCTTTTTTCACTGTACGAGCACGCGCCTTAATACCGAGAGGGGTCAGTTTTCTAGTTCGGGGTCACCACTGTGCTTATGTGTGTCTATGTAGGTATGTGTAGCAGTCTATATATGGTCGGGGAGTATTGTAATGAAACGATAGATCAACCCGTAAAACACGTCCGTTTATTCGTAAGATGATTACAATACTAATGTGCCGTAGGCACAAAACTATCGATGGCCCATCGGAATTTTTCTTCTGTGACCACGGTGTTTGCGTGTCTCCACTTGTGTTCGGTCGCCACTGTTGGTGTATCGTGCCACGTTATTACCGGGGTGAGGACGCAGCCTGGGAAGTGTGTTTCGAGTAGGATGAGTCTCGTCTCCTCCTCCGATGTGGTGTATGTGTTATCCGGTTAACGGAGAGTACCTGGTGCAACCATTGGTTGCTGAGCCAGTAGTTTCCTTACCCGGTTTGCTTGTTGGCAAGATTCAATGCTCCCACAGAATTTCCTCCATCCCATGGTGTGTCTGAATCTAAACTTGGTATACTTCCATGAGAATAGCGATTCTTTGTAACCACCTGTGAGGCTTATACTTATATAAATGTATCAATCAGAAGGAAACACTGGCTCCTAAGATATAGGTTCATACCTAGTTTAGAAGTCAGGGTCTTTAACTTGTTAATCTATACGATAAGCCATATATTTGTACTAAGATTAAGTAATAATTCTTATGGAGTAATAAACTTATTATTTATTTAAACTTATTATTTTATCCCCAAGCGGTAAATAAGTTTGTGTATCGCTTCGGATAGTAACACAAGTAATTAAATGTATACACAGAAGTAGAGCTAGCAACCAATTACGAGTTAAACAAAGCCAAATATTGTAACAAGAAACAAGATTGTATTATCAGATTACACTAAAACGCTTTTCAAGTCCAATATTTGTACCTAAAGACTGATCTAATTACTATTATTGATGGATGAGCCTTCCAGAACTTGGAAAAAGCTTGGGGCGAGTTTCATAAAAAAATAGATATAAGTAAATAAATATTATTCAGTGCAATCACGTCAGTTTATTTAATCCCTATAGTGATTACATAGATTAAAATGCAGACTAAAATACTGTCAAAATCATCACCAGCCTTGTATATTAACTGTCTTACTGCTGGGCTGAAATAGGCAAGACCGTAGTTCACCGCGCTGCGCGTTGGCAGACTTCACATGTCTATCGAGAACATTATGGAGAACTCAGCACTGTTGCAATCGCCATGATCACGGATTTAACTACTTTCTTTATGCAGCACATTTTAAGGCGAGGTTGCAGTACTTTTTAAGATTTTTGAACGTCTGAAAGTCCCATGAACTATGATATTTTTAATGAATAAAAATTAAAGTATAAAAGTTGAACATATCTTCTAGTAAATCGTAAAGATAGAAACACGATTTGGAATGATTGGTTCGATAAAAAAAAATGTCAAACATGGCACTAAATCACAATTTTAAACGTGTACTGCTTAGAGATTCCATGAATTTATATGAAAGTATTATCAATAGAAATAGCTCTTTATTTTAAAATAAATGGTAAAAACAGATTTTTTAATTTCGTTATCATTTTTCTCCAAGAAAAAAAATAGTCAAAATGTTGGCATTATATCGCTCGCCGGCCGTTCATCAGTGCCTGCCTAGGCGTGATTGAGGGCGGACGTACGTCGTTTCTCCGCAAAATCCCCCTCCACCCCCGCATGTACGTTTTCGCAAAAGTACAAAGTAATTCGTATTCCAAACTCAATCGTTCAAACCATAGACATACTAGTAAGAAACCGTAGACAGGTAACTGACAAGGTAACATGACGGAGCTTATGAGTGGCACGCATCGCGAAAAGCGTACGCACACTAATATAAATATGTCAAAACGACACACTAAGAATTAGATAAGAAGTGTAAGTGAGATAGCACATCTAATCGCAAGCGCGAAATAGAGATAAACATAATTATACTCTCTGGACCGAAGCGCATTGTGACATCATGCTGACCGTTTCACAAACAATAATTCGAGTCAGATGCGACATGATCACTTTGTCTGTCTTGAGTAAATTCAATTCGCCTCAAAGTAAATTTGATTAATTCATGTAAAGTAGGGAAATAAAAAGTCGATGTGATTTATTTATAACATTTATTAAAAAAAGTACATTTTATTCTTCTCATTTCATTCAATGGAAACCTAAAACAGTACGTTAATATAAAAACTGTGCGCTGCCACGGTAATATAATCTAACAGTATTGTAACTCGGCCGTCTTCGTGAGTTATATACCTACCAGACGCGCCGCATGCGAGCTGCGGCACAGAATAATTAATAGTACTGCTGCGGCACGCACGATCGCTGCTGTGGGTACTGTAGACACAGTCCGCACAGTCTAATGGGTACTCTGCTCGAGGCGCGTAGGTATAACTCGAGTTTCGTGCGTTTGTATGGAGTTACAATACTGTTAGATATTATTACCGTGGCGCTGCGGACCCACCGTAGCCCTGGCAATACCCCTGGGGGTATGGTGGGTCTTTTAAAGCTTAACCGTACTCCTTGCTGAAATGCTCGTAGTGTTATACCAACGTGCTACGTGGACATTAAACTGAACAGTGTTATCTCTTGTATGATAATGACTTACTACTTACGTTTTTGTATTTTTAGACAAGCGAAGGCAAGCGTTCGATGATATAGTGCAACAAGGAGATAAATTAGAGAATAAAACGTTTAGGTATTACTGCTAATGGTTATAATGCTTTGTATATAATAGGTATAATCTGTGGTACTGTTGAAGACCCGTCATCATAATCATCCTTGCGCTGTCGAATCATTCCCACTAGTTCCATTGAACAGTTCTATGATAGAACTAGTGATACTTTTTTCCCACTAGTTCTATTAGCACAACTTGATGAGAAGAATAAAACTAATGGGAAACAGTTATAGGAAATTTACCACTAGTTCTATGTATGTTTTACAAGGGTAGTGTCACAACATCGCGCTCACAAATCTGAATAAATATGTATTTATAAAAATGTGTTAAACGAATGAACGTCTACAAAACAATTGAACGTCTACAAAACAAATGAACGTCTACAAAACAAATGAACGTCTACAAAACAAATGACTACCAGCAAGTGATCAGCTATCGATAGTGATTGCAAAAAACAGGTGCATGCGATTTTCGACCTTATTGACAATTCATGACAAACTTTTTTTTTGTTTTTTCTCGATTTCTGGCAATATTAGGGTAATAAAATTATAAATTCTGACTAATGTCAATTAGGTTGAAAATCGCATGCACCTGTTTTCTGCAATCACTATCGATAGCTGATCACTTTCTGTAAGTCATTTGTTTTGTAGACGTTCATTTGTTTTACACATTAAACAAATGAACGTCTACAAAACATATTTATTCGGATATATGAGCGCGATGTCGTGACACTACGGATCATTCCCAGTAGTTCTATTGAATACCCTTGTAAAACATACATAGAACTAGACTGGGACATTTCCTATTACTTATCCCATTAGTTCTGTTCTCCTTATCAAGTTGTGCTAATAGAATTAGGACAGTTCTATCATAGAATTGTTCAATATTACTACTATACTGGGAATGATCCCACAAAATAGTAGAACTTGAAATTAACGAAGTGAAATTAATAAACTAATTACACAACAATATTATCTGGGAGTACGGTTAAGCTTTGAAAGACCCACCATACCCCCAGGGGTACTGCCAGGGGTACGGTGGGTCGGCAGCGAAACTGTGTAGTACAATCTACTTAGTTGTTTAATACTAAAAGGAGAAAAACAAGAACATGTGAATGGACTTTGATCATCCGTCAATGTTTGTAACTTACGTATGATTTTGTATTTCTATTATAATAATATATTGTGTTGATTCAGCCTCAAATCACTTTTATTACTTGACAAAAACACACATCAGTATTTTATTATTACGAATGTCCCATCTGGATACTTTGTTTTTTAGTCTTTGAACACGCACATTACTGCTTCTCTTTTACACTCGCTAAATGCCAATTTTTTATTCACTCTATTATTTGTGATACTGAATTTATTATAAATTGAAAATAAACCGTTGTAATATTGTAATACTCATGAATGAAAAGTGATTCCATAACTTTTAGTCATTTTCCTACTATAGTTTAACTACTTTAGCAAAATCTCATTACACACGACGGCATTTTTAAATGTAACGTACACACACGCGAGTAAAAAAGCGAGCGCTTCCGACCGCAGCGCGTACGCGACTAAAGCCAAATGAGACATTTAGAAAAAAAAAGTTTGTCATGAATTTGTCAGTTTTTGATGTGCCACTTTTGAAGTTCGCATAACTCATCTACGGTTTTTTTACGCTGCGCTGTGGCACACGCACACACGAAACCCCCCCTCCCCTCCCCCCGCTCACTCGCTGACGCCACCGCCGTGTTTTTGTTTTTGCGGGGGGTGAGGTCGAGCTACGTACTGTACTGCAACCTCGCCTTAAAACATGGTGCTTCGAACAGTTGTATATTAACATCAAGTACTCGGTACATTTAACTAAAGTAATATTTATGATTACAAAAGCTTGAGTTACTTTTGTAGCTAATAATTATCAAAATGTCATATAGCACAGCGTTTGATATGTATCTTATATGATAACTAGAGGACGCCCGCAGCTCCACCTGCATTTTTTTTAAATTTACCCGTTTCGGCCGATCCCGTGGGAATTTCGGGAAATCCCTTCTTAGTGCACCCCTACCGTCCCCAAGGAACATACATGCCAAATTTCAGCTTCCTGAGCCCAACAGTTTTGGCTGTAGCGTGTCTGTCAGTCAGCCAGTAACGCAAGGATTTTATATATTAAGATTACTTAAATCAATCCTTTCTAGTATTTTATATGAAATTGAAACCATATTTTGAACGAAAAGAGATTCGATTTTGAATTGAATCAAAATCGGCATTCTGCTAATTTAATTTCACTTTCGTCTAATTTGACTTCTACACTTTGACATTGTCACATTGTTCAATTTAGGATCTAGTCACGATATTATTCCAATAAAATTCAAACATCAGTTTATTTAAGAGAATACCATTTGTGATATGAGTATGACACTAACATTAGATCGAAACTGCATTTTGAACAAATATAATTATGAGAATTGGGCCTCTTAACGTAAGACTGGAATAAGATTACGCGAGAGTTTAAGATTAAGTGAGCATGTCCAGTGCGGTCGCTTTTTTCCTAAGATGAGAATGACATGTATGCGAAAAGTAAAAGTTTCAATAAAATCTACATTGGACGGCTTTATCGCTTAAGGAAATTCCTTAAATGTAGCCTTTGGATGGATAAATATAGATCTGAGAATTACTTATTATTTATGAGGTAATGATCTTGAAGCACTACGACGAACCGTCACTGGGTACACCAGCCACATCACGAGATGTCTATCCTCTTCTTATAATACATAGACTGCCTCCGGTTCACTGGATAGCGTACGCGTCTGCTGAAAATGAGGTAAAGAGTTCGATTTCCAGGGCGAAAGTATTACTGAGTTTTACGAATTCTCAGTAACAGCCGGCGTCTGGACTGGTAATGTCTACAGTAATGACAATAGGCTTGCCCCCTATTACTTGGGACCTAAAAATGCATAACACACATATGGTTTAAGGTGGGTGAATATTACACTTCTGCCTAGCTCTTCGAGGATACAGATCCATAAAAAAGAACGGTCTAGACGTATTTATTTACATTTTTAATCTGTCTCCCTAAAATATACAGATTAAAATACTGGTGAGTGTTACTGAAATTTAAAGAGAAAAATCGGGTAGTGATGATTTTCTGGGTACATTACATGGACACTTAGGCAAAATGGCGAACGTTGGCGTTTCTTAAAGAAAAACTCATCTCGGTGAACTGGCGTCGGATGTGCAAAGTGTAGTGTGATTGTGGATGTGGCATTTGATTATATATTTCAGTTTCTGTTTTTGTACAAGTAATGATTTTTATGTTGCTTATGTAATTATTTTGCTAGATCTTGGTTGTTATATGGAGGCCATTCTGCTTTGTTGTCTTTTCAGTTCAATAAAGCAGAGAAGATAAACTTTTTAATAATAATAATAATAATATTTAATACTAAATCAAGAAACCAAAATCAAGAAACCATTTAATTAAATAAGAAAAGTATCTACAAAACATTCAAGATGACAACTAACGTCAATGACATATCAACAAAGAAAATTGTAAATAAACACTATAATATAAATACAACGAGGAAATGAGATGTTGACGAGGGCTAGAGCTGCTGCTGCACGTAATATACCCCCGGACTCGTCGCTCAGCTCCGCCTGGCAGCCGCCGGCACCTACAACAGAGTTGTCGGCAATCACAGAGGCGTCGAGCTCGTCGAGCGACGAGTATTTCTCCCCGCCGACGTCACCAACACCTGTACGCCGCTGTGGGAGAGGCCGGCCACCGCTACGCTTGGGACCCCGAGACCCACCGGTTTCGAACAGGGCCCCCGCTGCCGGTGGTAATGTGCACCGCATGAAATGGACTAAATCCATGAACGAAAACGTCATGCGGGCATATTTTGTGGCTACAGAGGGAGGTACCAACCTTACGGCGTATCGTGACCGCATGCTGCCTCTGTTTCAGGGCTTGGAACCGGCTGTCAACGTTTCGGCACAGCGACTGTCGGATCAAGTGCGGCCTATCCAGCGATGCCGCCTGCTGGATAACGACGCACTTGAGAGGCTACGCTCTGGCTTACAACGTAGCCCTCCTATCACTTCTTCTACGTGTAGCGATACACAAGTTTCAAATATTGTCACAACGCAAAGGACTGTTGAAGAGGTGCATAGTAGGGATACACAAGTAAGTACCCAGTACATAGATGAATTAAGGAGTACTTTGGAATGCACTGTTCGGGAGTATCGTTTTGTGAATAGAGCAGATAGGCCCCGCTTACCACGTTTGCCCACGCACAAGAAAAATATAGCGCTGGTGTGTGCCCTGGATTCACTATTGTCCACGTATTTAGACAATAGTGAAGATCTTAGCGATACCCACTCGATTCTGTACTGTGCGGCTGTTACAGCGTGTCGAGTGGCAGGTATTAAAATACCAAATGGTAGTAATTCTGCCCCTCGAACCAATGCTGTACCGGCCTGGCAGTGCAGGATTGAGCGTCGTATCGCTGAGACCAGGGCGCTCATCGGAAAGCTAATTTGCTTCAGGTCGGGCAATACAAGACCGAGAGTGATGCGTTTTGTGACTCGGGCGTTCTCTGGCACGGGCCTTAGTCGCCAAGAATACGAGTCACGAGTCACAGAACGCATCGACTACCTGAAGCAAAAAGTTTGTGCGTGGGCAAACCGTATAAGACGGTACAAAAAGCGGGTGGACCGATACGCCCAGAAAAGGGCATTCCAAAAAGATGAAAGGTGGGTATATAGAAGTTGGGAGCGAACCAATTCAGGTGTGGATGATGGGCGTCTGCCAGATGTTGAGGCAACGAACGCTTTCTGGCGCAGCATTTGGTCGATGCCCATTAGCCACACTGAAGGTGATTGGTTTGGGGATGTTAAGCGAGCATGTGAGGGAATACCCCAAATGCAGCGCGTAGCCATAGAAACAACAGATGTAGCTTGTGCAGTCCGTTCGTTATCTAACTGGAAATCAGCGGGACCGGACGGACTGCACAACTTCTGGTTGAAGTGGCTACGTAGTGCCCATGCTCGGTTGGCATCCCAATTCCAGGCATCTTTGGAATCGGGCTCGATCCCAACTTTTATGACAACTGGTCTCACTCACCTGCTCTTTAAGTCAGGTTGTACCACGGACCCCAAAAATTATAGACCAATTACGTGTCTACCGACTATATATAAACTTCTTACATCCATTTTGAGGACTAAGATGTTATTACATATTAGAAATAATAACATCATGTCAGTGGCTCAAAATGGATGTAAGAATGGGGCCCGTGGTACAAAAGAGCTACTCCTCTTTGACATGGCCATTAGCCAGCAGGTGCGCCGCAACCGAAAGGATCTGGCGACATGCTGGATAGATTGCAAGAAGGCCTTCGACTCCGTGCCACATACATGGCTCTTGAGGGTGCTGAAGTTATATAAAGTCGATATAACTCTATGCGCCTTCTTGAAGACATGTATGGGACAGTGGAGTACGGTCCTTCGCTATCCAGGATGTCGGCAGATTCGCGATTGCGGTGCTCCTCTTAAGATCGAACGGGGTATATTCCAGGGTGACAGTTTGAGTCCCTTGTGGTTTTGTCTAGCTCTGAATCCTCTCAGCACTTTGCTAGAGGGGTCTGGGTTAGGCTATCGGCTGCAGCGTAGGGGTCAAGTTATCTCCCACCTCTTTTATATGGATGATCTGAAGTTAATTGCCCCCTCCACTTTCCAATTGACAGCGTTACTAAAAGTAACTGAAACTTTTAGTAATTCTATCAAGATGGAATTTGGTGTGGGTAAATGTGCGGTCATGCATGTAAAACGAGGTAGGATTGTGGAATCTGAGGGTACAGAGCTTTCAGATTCCACACAACTTAGATCTCTATCTGCGGCCGAGACCTACAAGTATCTGGGTATGTCGCAGGCCTTAGGTATTGCTGAGACTGCCATGAAACAATCATTGCGGGAGCGCTTCTTGGGCCGCCTGAAGAAAATACTGAGAAGTTTTTTATCAGGCGGCAACAGGGTGCGTGCCTATAATGGTTGGGCCATGCCAGTCTTAGCATACTCCTTCGGCATACTCAGATGGACTCAATCAGAACTGGAAGCCCTGGACAGAAAGGTCCGTTGTCTATTGACTGAATATCGGATGCATCACCCGCGGTCATCAGTAATGAGGTTGTACATCCCGCGGAAATGTGGTGGTCGTGGTTTCTTAAGTGCTAAGGACCTCCACAACCGCGAGATGTACAATCTTAGAGAATATTTTCTTAAGGCTGATACGGGTGTGCATCGTGATATTGTTGCTGTAGACAACGGACTTACCCCGTTGGGTCTGGCAAAAGAGAGCTGGCGCAAACCTGTTGTACTTAGTACTGAAGAGCGCAGGGAAGTATGGAAAGGCAAAGAGTTGCATGGACGTTTTTATCGGGCCTTGCATGGGCCCGATGTAGACCTCATGTCATCAGTAGCCTGGCTACGGTTTGGTGATTTATTTGCAGAGACCGAAGGTTTTGTTTGTGCAATTATGGATGAAGTTGTCATGACGAACAACTATCGTAGGTATATTCTGAAGGATGGGACTGTTGACATATGTCGGGCGTGTCACCAGCCCGGCGAATCCCTCAGACATATAGTTTCCGGTTGTTCTCGTCTTGCCAACGGCGAATACTTGCACAGGCACAATCAAGTAGCCAGGATCGTCCATCAGCAGCTTGCCTTAAAATATGACCTTGTACCCTTTGAAGTACCGTACTACAGGTATGTGCCCGATCCAGTTCTCGAAAATGGTCGTGCCACTATGTACTGGGATCGATCTATCATCACCGATAGGACTATCGTGGCTAACAAGCCCGATATTGTGGTGATAGATCGATCAGAACGCCTTGCAATGATCGTTGATGTTACTATTCCCCATGACGAGAATCTCGTGAAAGCCGAAAAAGATAAGGAAATCAAGTATTTGGACCTAGCTCACGAGATTGTCGACATGTGGGATGTGGACTCGGCGATCATTGTACCGATAGTCGTGTCAGTTAATGGTCTCATTGCCAAGAGCCTCGACCACCATCTCAAGAGGCTCTCGTTAGACGGCTGGATCAAGTCCTCTATACAGAAGGCAGTATTGTTGGACACGACGCGCATAGTTCGGAGGTTCCTCTCTCTGGAGCCCTAACCACCGGTAGCTTGGTCCCTGTACCCGATACCGGTGGGTCTCCGTGGTCCTATTTTATATGGTTAAATTTTTTTATTTATTTAAGTGTATAAAATTCTACCATGAGAAAAGACGTAATAAAGAGGAATAATAATAATAATTTATTTGCATAAATCACGGTATACAGAGATGTTATATATCAAAGGCAATAGTTCTTACATGTTTAGGCGGACATATTCAGCATGCAAATATTAGTTACAAATACAAGTTACAATTTTTTGTCAATAAATTCCTTAATACTATAGAAATTGTGTTCAGTTAACCAGTTCTGTAGTTTTATTTTAAATAAATTTGTGTTCAATACTTTAATTTCATTCGGTACTTTATTATAAACTCTTACACACATTGCCAGACAGCTTTTGTTATATTTCGTAGATTTGGAGATATCAGCCAATACAAGCCTATCTGGATCTCGGCGATTTCTAAAACTCACATCATTCGCAGTTTTGAAATGTTCTTTGTGTCTACGTACAAACATACAAGTTTCGTAGATGTATAGTGATGGTAGTGGTAACAAACCATTTGTTTTAAATATCGGTCTACATGATTGATCCGGTCGCATACCATATATAGCCCTTAAACATTTTTTTTGAGCTACGAAAGCTCTTTCTATACCAGTACTGTTTCCCCACATAACAAGTCCATAACGAAGTACAGATTCAACGTATGCTCGGTATGTTACTATAGCTGTGTTTGTATTTGTTATATTTCTAATATGTTTTAGTGCATAAGCAAATCTATTTATTTTACTAGACACTATATCAATATGTGTTTTCCAGTTAATATCCTCGTCAATTGTCACTCCTAGAAACTTTGTGTGTGTAGCTTGTTTAATTTTAGGTATATTTAATTTGAGATTGTATTTGTCATTATAACATTTATTAAATTGAATATATAGAGATTTGTCAAGATTTATTTTTAAATTATGTGTGTTTAGCCAGTCAATGAGTATGTCAATTGTATTATTAATGTCAGTTTCGTGATTACGTATTGTATTATGCCTTTTATTTGAGGTCACAATAATAGAAATGTCGTCTGCGAAGAGAATGCATTTGTGATTGGTTATCTGTGTAATGTCATTAATATATAGTAGGAAGAGAATAGGGCCTAGAAAACTACCTTGTGGCACACCGTATTTAATAGATTGATATTCGGATAGATACGGCGTCATTTCTCGATTTTTATCCATTCTAGTGATGACAACTCTTTGTTGTCTATTACTTAGATATGAAGATATCCACTGTAGTGCTAGACCTCTGATTCCAAACATTTCCAGCTTTTTAAGTAGAATCTCATGTGATACGAGATCAAACGCTTTGGATAGGTCAAAAAAATAGCCCTGTAGTAAAATGGTTAACGTTAATACCTGTCAATATTTCCTTCAAAAATGTAAATACTGCCAGTGTTGTTGATTTATGTTTTTGAAAGCCATACTGGTCGCTGTTTATAATGTCAAATTTGTTACAATAACTAATTAATCTCCTAAGCATGCATTTTTCATAAATTTTTGATATAATAGGTATTAGTGTAATTGGTCGATAGTTATTAATGTCACTTCTTTCTCCCTTTTTGAAGAGAGGCATAACAACTGACGATTTTAGTGCTTCTGGGAAGGTCCCTGTAGATAGTGACAAATTTATAAGGTACGTCAGTATTTGAAGTATTTCGGTACAGCATTCTTTCAATATTTTTGTATTTATTTCGTCATAGCCTTCGGCGTTAGTATTTTTTAATGTCATTATTTCACGTCTTACTTCATTTTCCGACATAGGTACACACATGAGTGAACATGGAGTTAATATTGAAGCTATTTCTAGGCTTAGTGTCATTTCTCTGTAATTCTTGACCTAGGTTGACATAATGATTATTAAATGTTGTTGTTATATCAACACGGTTCGTGAGAGTTAAGTTTTTTATTTTTATATTCTCTATACAGTTAGCTGGATTATAGGTATTTATTTGATTTTTGATAACTGACCAGGTGGCTTTGCATTTGTTGTCATTTTTGTTTATGTACTTAATATTAGCGTTTTTTTTAGAATTATAAATGCATTTTTTTAATATTTTTGAGTACGTAACATATGTGTTTTTATTAAATGTAGTTTTTTCTTTATAATAATTGTATCGAAGTGTGCGCTTTGTATTGCAGCTCTTTTTTAGCCCCCTGCTTATCCAGTTTTGTTTGTGTTTATTATTAATATTTACCTTTACTCTATGTCTAGGAAAACAGAGTTTGTAGAACAGGCACACTAGGTCATGGAAGTTTTTGAATGCTAAGTTGGCGTCACATTCGATATATATATCTGACCATGAAAGATTTTTGAGACATTCTCTTAATTTAAGTATATTTCCTAAATTGTAATCTCTCTTGAAAATATAGTGAGAAGTTATTATTTGTAGTTTACGTTTTAATGGGAAGCTTAGTATTTGTGCTGTGTCGTGGTCTGACAAACAAAGCGGAAGCACTGTTAAAGTAGCGTTAGAAATGTTGCTCAGTATGTGGTCAATGCAAGATGATTTGCGTGTGGGCGTGTCTATATGTATTTTCAGGTTATGGTTCAGAGCTAAATCCAGTAATTCATTTGTAACAGTACCTTTTTTCAACGTATTAATGTTGAAGTCGCCTGCTACTACTAATTGTATTTTAAATTTATATTTCTGCGTTATTTAATTTAAGAGATTATTTAATTTAGTTAAAAATAAGATGGGGTCTGATTGAGGAGTTCTATAAACACAAATAATAATTAATTTACTTTGGGTAATTTCGATGCCGCACGCTTGAAATGAGTTCTGCGAGGTATGATTTTTGATATATAATAGTTCCGTAAAGACTATGCCTTTTTTAAGTAATATGCAGGTTCCACCTCTCTGCTTATCCCTACAATAGCTAGCACATAATATGTAACCATGAATATTTACATATCTTTCGTGTCCTTTTTTTATAAACGTTTCAGAAAGGCATAAAACGTCTGGGTCTTGGATTGTTTTTTGTAATTCTTTTATTGTTATCTCAAGAATTTCCTGTTTTGCGAATATGCTAGCAATATTTTGATGCATTATTTTAAAGTTGTTTGTTGTAGAAACACAAACTTTAGGTTCGAAAAAAAATATTATTCTGATTAATTATTGGAAAATAATATGGTATGGTGCCCTTCTGCGCCTGAGTATTTGTAAGTTTTTGTGTATTAGCAGATTGCAGAGTGTTTTTTGTAAGGCGTTTAAAGTAGAAGGGTATGGTTCCTTTCAAAGGCTCGTCTAACTTAGTGTTTAGTTTATTTTTTAGTTTGCTATTCGCTAAGTGCAGTTTAAGTACACTAGGGTTCAAATATTTTTCTTTATAATCCCGACAATCTATGTGGTAATTAATTGATTGACATAACAGAAAGCTTGCGATTTATGCAATTAACAAAATTACAATTTTCTCGCTCACTACACATCTTTCTAATATCGCTATTTAATGTTTTAACATATAGCTGCTTGCTTTTTATAATATTAAGTACGATTATAGTATTATTCTTATATAAATCTAATAAAGTTTGAAGCAGTTTTAATACTGTTTTTATGCTAGAATTGTTTTCGCCTACACATAATATTAATTTGTCATCAGGCTTTATTTGTGTACAACGACAACTTTTTATTACTTCCCTTGCTGGTGCACCTGGTTTTGTTTCGGCGAAGACTCCGTAAGTATCATATCGGGTGTTCTTTCTCG
Organism: Euclidia mi; assembly: GCA_944739405.2. Taxonomy (NCBI): domain Eukaryota; kingdom Metazoa; phylum Arthropoda; class Insecta; order Lepidoptera; family Erebidae; genus Euclidia; species Euclidia mi. The sequence goes on along the minus strand of OX123182.2, from coordinate 19,534,924 downwards.
ATTGCGCGATGGCTGTTGCTAAATCTACACATTGTTGAGTGCCGAAGATGAGTATTCTTTTCTCGGATAGGCATTTTTGCTGCGGCGACGGCGTATTGACGGTGCATTGAGAAGAGTTTTTTTCACATCGTAGGGACTGTGTCAATTTTTCCAGTTTTGTGGTGAGCGATAATATGTCTTTTTCAGCGTCTTTTAATTGTTTTTCGAGATGAAGGATTCGTTGTTGGAGCGACGATGTAGCCTCACTACTCATGTTGTGTTCTACTTGCGAGATGATTCCCCGTGAGGAAGGAGTGGAAGATACACTAGGAGGGTATAGAAGAGATCGCCTCTTATATTTACAAATTTTTTGTGGGCTACCCTCCACTAATGTCGAAGAGTGGCATAAGGATTTTAGTACTTTTATTTCTGTGGCAAGCTTTTGTACTTGGCCGTGAAGCTCATTATTTTCTAATATCACATTTTCGAGCTCATTTTCAGTAGTATTCAGTTTACAAGTCAGTTGGGATATCGTTTCTTTCATTTCAGTAATAGATAGTAAGTCATTTATGGTGTTGTCCATATTTTTAGATATTTTATTGGGCGAAGAGTATGACTCATATGATGATTCGAGTTCGGGTTCGGTAAGTATTTGTGAGTCAATTATCTTTGAGTTCTCATGAGTTGAGTATTGTACTGTGCTTTCATTACTCTGATTTTGATTTGTAAGTCTTAGTTTTGTAGGGGATGGCGAAGGCTTCGATACATTAATCGGCTTTTTTCTTGTTGTAATATTGGAGGAAGCGTCATTATCTATGTAATTTTTTTGTTTCATGCAGTTTTGAATACATAATTTGCATCGCCATTTCTTTTTAGATTCTTGATTCATAAGCTTGTATGTGTGTTCAGGATATCCATCACAATTTAATTCGTATCTATGGTTGCAGACTGAACATAATGCAGTATTTTTGAAATCCACAGATTTTTTACATTTGAAGCATGATACTAGTACAGGCATCTTGCGGCCGCTATTGGTGCTATTTGTATTATTTGTATTGATCTTTGATGACATGTTAACTTCGTTTATATGTTAACTAGTTGAGATATTGCAAATAAATAAGCCGTATTAACAGATGCCATATTCATACCTTGACAATATTGATGGAACATGTCTCAAGCGAGTAATTCTTTCAATAATAGAGCAGCAATACCATCTTATATCCCTGAGGTTGGTATGGGTTACGCGAGCCATAATCATGGGACGATATCACCAACATATAGACTAATATTGCAAATAATTTGTAATAAAGTTGGGCGACAATGTTTTTTTTTATAGTAATAGGCGGCAAACGAGCAGACGGATCGCCTGATGGTAAGCAATTACCGCCGCCCATGGACACAAGCAACACCACAGGAGTCACAAGTGCGTTGCCGCCCCTTGGGGTTGGGAAAAGGAAAAGGATGAGGAGTGGGATGAGGGAGAAGGAAAGGGGATATGGCCTCCGGCTATCTCACTCACCGAACGAAACGCAACAGATTAGGTACTGTTACTTTACCACAGAATAGATAGTACTAACGTAACTTTACGCCGATTTTCTGTGAGAGGGTAGTACTTTCCCGGTCGAGCCGGCCCATTCATGCTGAAATCAGCAAGGCTCTTTAAGTAACAGGTAAAGAGTTCCTTCCTGCGTTTTCCGCACTAGAATTGTAAAGAAGTGAGTGACACATTCCTGAATATGTTGGATATGGCGTGTCTCATAATGAGTTCAAAAAATGTACAAAAACTATATTCGAAACAATAACAGAAATAGACATTAAACTATTTAACCTTACTAAAACTTTATCACACAAACACATTGTTATTTCCTTATATTTATGAATTGGCAAACCGTACCAGCTCATATACTTATGTATTCTTAAAACATTATTCCTACGCAATATATCGTTGGTCAGCCCTAGTAACAGTATGATCATATTCAGCGATGTTGTTACATGAGATACAGCTAGGTCTGCGCTCACTGTTCAGGTATTAAAAGGAATACTTCGCCACCGAACCGCCGCAGCCGTGACACCACGAATGGAATTTTGGAGCGAATGTTGTCCTGCCAAAATTATCGTCTTGACAAAATTACTTTCTCTGATGTTGACATCGCTTTGTTCGTAATATGGAACAAATTATACAAAATGACTTTACTGCACTGACGCTACAAGGTTTGTGGTTTGGCCTGGGTCACTTTAACTAATTCACGTATATTTGTCAATTTATTTTCTAGAAGCAAAGGATTCAGAGACAAAATTTGATTTACAACGCATTTAAGGAGAATGTATTTTATAAGGTTAAAGTTTTAAGTTGACATAATTATGATTACCACGCTTAGACCAAATATTTGATAATATTTATAAAATGTAACAAGATTCATGTCGATTAGTCACATTATCAATCCTATCTATAGAAAAGTGACAAGTGGTGCGGGTTCTATCGCAACACAAGCCAAATAGTTTTTTAAGCGAAATGGTAGGCTACAAATTGAAAATGTGCCTAAAAATTTTAATTTTAAACACTTTTATCGCCCAGAATTTCTTGATATAACATTTTTGCCATCCCAAGAAATTGCCCGGATATGAATTAATTTTGAGTCTTCTTTGTAAGGTTTTTGTGGTAGGTACTGGAATCACTGAAGGCGGCATAGTGATTACTGGTTATTGGAGCAAATTAATACTTTTGTATATTTGACATCATCATTTTATACCCGATTAATTAAACAATTATTCAAGCTGTATTTTATACGGTTTCTAGAGGTTTTATCCAACTCTATCTTTACATCTTTGTTCCAAGAAACCCCTTCATCAAAAATTAATCAGATTTAACAGGGTTATGTCACCACATTTCTCCATAGGTTGATGGGATTTAGACAGCCGTGTCATTGACCTGTTTAACTAGCAGGACAAGCGGGTAAAATTATTTTGATCATGTGTTGTCATAGTTGCTTAATGTTCAAATTATATCCATATATCTTTATACTCATATAATAAAGTTGACGTGTTTGTATGTTTTGTTGCGCTAATTTCAGGACTTATCCGATTTGGATAATTCGTTTTGTGTTGTTGCTTTTTTTATCGAGGAAGACTATTGGCTACACAACATCACGCTATGAGATACGAGTGGAGCGCAGTACCCCTAATAACACCACGGTCTGATCTAGTATTTTATATACCTAGATAATTCTACTCAGTTGTGTCTATAAAGAAATCTGTGCATACAAGCAAACATATTGCTCGATTGATACTAAATCGATGACACTAAGCCAGATAACTAAACTTACTAATTACCTTGTTTAAATAATTTGCACGGTAATTCTCTACTTATTACTGGAAACAGGGCAACATGTACAACTTGCAACTTAGGCCCCTTAATGTTTAAATCTCTCTATAATCTCAAATCCCATATTGCCAGGTATACCTACGTGGATAGATATAAGAGGTAATGGTAAGTAGTTATGATTGCCAAATCTTCCAAAGCACTTCTCATTCTCGTTCTAAGCCAATTAAACTTTCTCCGGGTCGGTCGTCACAAGTTTTTTTTAGTTTGTTTTCGTCACTACTGCTACCTGGCTGCACAGGTGATATAGAAGTGGGACTTGTCACAAAGACTAAGTTATGTGTACGCGGGATGCAGCCAACCAAGTACAGCACACGTTCTGATCTGTATAGCAGAACAAGTGAAAAGAGAGCCTTGATAATTTCAGCATGAATTATGGTACTACCTTCTCACAGAAAATCGATGTAAAGCAGCAGTACTGTAACTGTAGTACTAGTAACTGTTGCCTTTCGTTCAGTGAGTGAGAGTGCGCGAGGCTCCATCCTCTATTCCTTGTCTCCCATTCGCTCCTCCCCAAATCATTTTTTCAACCCATAGGGCGGCAACGAAAAAACGAAGAAAACGAAAATATTACATAAGGAAAAAATCTTTGTACGTACGCGCCCCCACACATGCTTACCTTTTTCTATAATATTGCATAAAGAACTAACAAAGAACTACTCTGTGCTGTATCACCTGCATGGCTTGCGACATCGCATACACTCAACATGGCTTGCAATATAAGAAATATTGAATTTTCAATTGTAATACTCCTTTGCAAAAACGTACAAAATATGTAAATTAATTTACGCATGTTCTAAAAAAATTATCCCCTTGTAACTTTCTCTTTTGCTAAATGAAATAATAATAAAATAACAGCCACTTTTCCAACTCCGAAATAAGGTGGATAGATTTCTTTGTCTTTGAATTTCTTTCGTTACAGGAGGCTCAAAGGTGAAATGTAACGCTAATGAAAATTCTACTAAAATGGTCTGAAATATTACGTAAGTTTGGACACATTTCACAATTTAAGAAACCGTACAGAATTCACAAAAAGGTTCTTTATGTAATGGTCGCCATTTTTAAGACCAGATGAAGATGAAGTAAAACACGTATCTTTGAATAAAATGTATAAATAAATAAATAACCATTTTCTAACAATTCGGCGCAACGCACATGGCCAATTTTATGAAAAAAAAAACCCGGATCAACTGGCAAGGACACTTTTGTTGAATGATACAATAATTTTTCATTATTGTTGTTATAATTATTGTTATAAGATACGGTTGTTAGTACATTGTTGTTGGAATTAAAATAAAATTATTAATCGTCATTTTGTTGTAAGTAGCTCATTAATCTTTTCACCAACCTAAATGATTGGCTTATTAGGATCTGCTCCATAATATGAAAATTAACATTAGGACAAGTCAGAAGTACCCTTAACAGAAGAGCATGCATGAGAAACTTGATGGGAGTGAGTGAAGCAAGTGACGTATGTCAGGATCGTTGCAAATGGCGTTCCGTAGTCTCTGCCTACCCCTCCGGAAAACAGGCGTGAGTCTATGTATGTATGTATGTACGTACGGCTATAATGGACAGCAAAATATGGACTAAAAAATAGGTCAAACTTTAGACTCATATCTCAATCTCAACCAGCGGACATAGCACTAGCACACACACACCTAGCACTGCTGGACATAGGAGTCTCCCAACACGCGCCACAACTCCGGTTATGTTTTTTATACTTAGTCCTTATTTTATTATAAGACCGGAAGTTGCTGAAATGTCTCTTACCCGCTGACGCTTTTTTTTTGGTGTCGAATTGGAAAATCCTCATGGAGTCCCTCCGCCCTGGGGGGGACTGACGAAGGGGACTGTCAGACTCTTACTGACTAAAAACAACCCGTGCTCCTCATGTACCCATGTGTCGGAGGGAAGAGTTTCACCGAAGCATTCCTCGCTACCCCCCGACGGGTATTGGCCCGCCAGGTCAGGCGGGCCCCAAACGAAACCCCCTTGGCGGCGAATGAAGTTATTGAGCTCCGCCACCAAAATACCCAGCGGCGACAGAGGATAGGGAGGACGGTAACGCAACACCGCATCTCCTCTTCCTCTGCGGCCCCACCGCACAGTGGTTCAGGGGCGGCAAAAAGTACATTTTTTTAACTTTGTTTAAAATGCCTACAATTTGGTACACGTATACTAGGATCTTATTAGAAACAGGTCATACAAAAAATACGACTTTATTATCAGACTTTTTAATTTTATTATGTAAAGAAGAAGGGTGATCGACAATTAACAAATTTCGTGCAAAAAATTGTGTTATTTCAAGTATGAATGAAACTGAAATATTAGTATATTCAGCTTTTATTCTTTGTTTATTCGTAGCTCTATTGTGTTTTATTAAATAAAACGTACAAATATTAAATTATATAATGAGTATTTACTTGTCATTACACTTTTAATGAAGCAGGTAACATGGAACCATTTGTTTTCAATTATGAGACTATAACTAATCTCCGTTACCGACCGTTAGACAATGATACACTTAACGAGATTCATTAGACCCTATAGATCATATATATATATCAAATTTAGCTGCAAAGATCTGGGATCCTGGAAATACCAGGTCATTATCTAAAGCCGCTCATTAACGAGGTAAATTAATTGATCCAGAGAAGTTTGGAACATATTGTTATGAAACTGCCGAGCTATATGTTAGTTTGTACAACTGGTATAATATGCCAAATACTGTGCACAAAGTATTAATGCATGGCAAACAAATAATAAGTGCTGCTGTCTTACCCATTGGAATGTTATCTGAGGACGCTCAAGAAGCGCGTAACAAAGACTGCCGCAATTATAGGTTAGGTCATTCAAGAAAATGTTCTCGTCTATCCTGTAATGAAGATGTACGTACTGAATATGCTCTTAGCCACCTCAGATCCCCTTATCAACAGTTTACGTGCAGTACCTTATAAATAAACTATCCACTTCATGATGATGCCAAAGTTTTATTAGTGGATAGCACCCATCTATAAACCTTTATTTCTGTATTAATTATTTGATTAATTAATATTTGTTTATAATTCTGCTTAAATACTTTATCCTGTTTTTCGTAATGCGTTTCATTGGAATATAAATTTCAAGTGAATTTATATTGTATTGTATCTGATTGTATCATGTAAAACCATAATTGTACCATGTTAAAAATATATTTATTATTATTATATCTTTGTCTTGATACACTAATACATTCGTTTTATCATTTTAATAAAGTTTTATTGTTATATGCAACGTATTTTGAATTAAAAATAATATTTTCTGCATTCCCGTACTACCTGCACCACCGTGCACCGTGACGCAACGATAGTGCGCCCTCATTTGGTCGCGGGAGATAGGGCGCGCGGCAACGCAACACCGACACGCCTCTCCTACCGCGACCGCACCCGACTGCGAGGGACAGACAAAACCGTCCCCCGCACCCGCACCTTGGGACGCATCCTACGCAGGCCTCACGCCCACGTGGAGCGTCCTCTCCCGGGATCCCGCTTAGCTTCACCGTGGGTGTGAAGCTGAGGTGAAGAAACGTTGAGTGGGCCTTATTTAAGTTCACCGAGGCCGTTATTGTTATAAATGACTTTAAACGAATTGTGTACCGATATTTGGGAAAAAATAAATGTTTTTGTAAAGTACAAACACGAGCCGGCAAGCGATTTCTTTGTAATATTATGAGAACATTGGCCGATATTTATTTTGTATTAAGATTTGAGATTGGGGATGTTACCTTTGATTAATAATCGTGTTACTATGCGGTCGTGTTTTTAAGAAGTAGTTTAGCGAGGTGTGGCATTGGGGACGTATTATTTCCGACATGAATTTGGAAGGTATGCTTTAGTTCTTTATGCTTATGTAAAATACTGACAAACATGATATAAAAAAAATATCCTGGAGCAAATAAAATCTTTGAGAAAATCATGCACAGTCATCCGCATGACCCCAAATTTAGCAGAGCCTGTGGGTACTGACGCAACTAATAGTGAATAACGTAGTTTTATGTGTTTGATACATACATACTATGAATAAACGATATCCAGATTATTCTGTAAAAATAATCGCCCTCATCACGCGAAGGTTTGTCCTATGCAGAACTCAAATCCATAATCTCCATCTTAGAAGTTTTAGTGTGCATAATTACCAGATGTGTATAATTTCCCCCCCTATACCTACCCGAGAAAATTATAAATTGAAATACGTACACATACGTGCAAAATAAGCACCCATGTACATTTCAAATCGTACATACGATAGGGAAGAGGAGATTAACAAAACAAATCAACTTGTAACATTTGAAAATCGGCATAAAATCAGCTTAGGTGCCAGTGATTTAGCGCGAGTTAGTGTGAGTTACGGATGTGGGCCCGCAGTGTATAGTAATTTGTCAGACGAGCCCGTTTAATGGGATCGCAGTAGCTGTGCACTTTGTTTTCATTGCTTTATCTAAATTGAAATGCAGTGAGGTGGTGGTGTGTCTTTGTGAGTTCACAACTGTCTAACAGATAGCTCGGGTGAGTGTTTAAGATCCTTTTACACGAGTAGTATCTTAATGAAAATTTATATATTTCGTAGTAGTTTAAGCTATCGCTCCGCCATTTAGCACTGCACGAGTGTAGTGGGTTTGATTAACACAAGAGACAGCAGTTTGTGTGATGCACAAATCGTTGTTCCATGTCTGGATATTTTTGTCCGTTGATTGGAGAGGCCTAAATCCAGCAGTGCACTATCATTATGGCGATGATTTTGATTGAATGTTTATTTTGTCCTCTACGACAAAAGATTTATTTATAGTGCAGGAGTTTTCTTTTGAAAAAGAAGGACGTTTATGGTTCTTACACAAACGGGCACTATCGTACACCAAGTGTCATGAAGTCATTGACCCTTTCATATAATAAAACAGAAATTGTACGAAACGTGCTTTACAACATTGCCTCATGTCAATCGGGCATTATTCTGCGAAACTGCTCTGTGTTGGTTAAAAAGCCTATGAGGTTATTGTGGTTAACATTTTATTGAGTAAACCGACAGTCGTTTTGGAGGACCGCTTTTGAAATTGTATGTATTTACACACTTTATCAAATATTGTACTAATTTTGAATTGGTTCTTACCTTTTTTTAAAAGATAATTCACGCACTAGGAATAAATCCTGTATCTCAGAAAACTTTACAAAACATCAATCTAAGTACAACCAGACTCGAAAAAACAATTTGAGTTTTGTCTATATCACACGACTTCTTTGGGAATTGAACCCACATTACCCGGCGTAGTTCTTAGCAACTAGGCCACCGTTGTAGTGACTACGCTATTCGTACAAAAATTGGGTGCTGTGAATAATAAGTGATGTCAATATCCAATCGCTTTTAGAAAATTCGATGATATGGCGTCCATGTTTTAAATTATTTTTCGGGATATGTTACATTTACTTCCAGTATCCAATATTTCGACACTGTTGCACACGCAGTAGGTACCTACTAATAATATATATCCTCATCATAATTACTTTGTAAATTATACTTTTATGTAAAAACGACTGAATGGATTTTGACAAAACATTGCAGTGATACAGTTCAACATCAGGATAGCATACATGTAATTTTTTTGTGATAAGGGACGTCAATTAGTATTCCAATATAAACACTTAAGACTAATTTGCTGCAAGCATATTAAAAAAAAATCTACTTACTTCTTCATCACGGTAATTATCATTCTGTATCCCAGCTGTGCAGTCACGAGTCTTATAACTTTAATCGCTACTGGTTTCTTACAGCGAACTAGACGAATCGATACCACAACAGAGTTATTAATAAATTCTTATTAAAAATGCATGAACACGCTTTTGAACAGGGCACGATGCATAATGCTGCCGCTGTCATGCAATGTATGTGTTTGGCGTTTACTTAAATACATACATACATACATAGACTCACGCCTGTTTCCCCGAAGGGGTAGGCAGAGGCATATTTAACGCCCACTTTTCGCCCACTTTTCGTTTACTTAAATAATGGCAAGTTTTTCTATTACAATAAATATGGTTAGTATATGCTGGGGAAAGAGTACTTGGTTTTGTTGGGGCAGAGGAGATTGTTTTAAAGATGACTGCTTCCTCACTTAGTTAATTGGAGGGAGATTATTTTTTAGACAACATTTCCCAATTATTATATTTTGTCTACACCTTTTCACGTCGATTTTTTTTTATTTACAGCTAAAATTGTAAACGTTCCTGAATCAGCAGAAATCTCATATTCCTATGGGGTTGACACATCATTTAAAGACAGGAATCCCTAATAATAACCATATGTCGGATGCGTATCATTAGTATAGTTGCTAAAGCTAAACGACTCAAAGTGCTGCCATCTGGTGACCGCTGAGTGACGTATTGTATTCATTGCAAAGAGACCCAGCTGTGCCCACATAGAACTGTGAAGCGTTGATACTGGCCAAAAATCAAGCTACCCGTCGTTACATAATATATCTTCTTAACTTAGAATACAGAAACTTATTACTTAGGTTTCATTTATTTAATTTGATCCTCTCTCTTTCAATACTTTCACGGTGTCACATCGTTAAAATGAATGTAGTTATAGCACATAAATCTCATTATCATCATCATCAGCCTTTAACAGTCCACTGCTGGACTAGGCCTCTCCTTTGAAGGGAGGAATTGGCCTACTATACCACGCTGGCCAACGGGTTGGTATAGTGTTTGTATCAAGTTTTCCTTCTCTTACAGTGCTGTTCGCTGCATAATATGCTCCCTCTGTCGGCTCTTACGATACCCATGGGATGATATAGGGGGGTGACAATCCGTATTCTTAATCCGTCACCACACGGACAAATAAATCTCACACAACAAAAATCTTGAAACACACATCAACAAACATTTCACCTGTTACATCTCTGTTCATCCAATAAGCAAGGACCATAGTAGGATATTCTGTATTCAATTGGAAAGCGTCCAAGGCTACCCTATATATACGTACCTACTATTATATAATAGTCGGTAGAATGATGGTGGTAAGACCGCAGCACGCCCGCCTGACAGAGATCCCTCAATTAAGTAACTGTCCTTTACTAGCGCGGGACAGGATTCAATATTTCATTGCTAGGGGCTTTTCATACGGTACAATCTACTAGATAAGGAACGTTTAAATACTCCGACGTGCAAGCAGTATTTTTGTAATTAATTAAAATTGTTGTAAATACCGTTCTAAAACCACCACCCATCTCCCCATAAATAAACAATGATTTCAGTTTTCGTGTCAGTGTGCGGCCAGCTCTGGTGGCCTAATAATTCTTGTCCTAAGACAAGAACCGGGACCGACAGCTTTACATGCCACGATAATTCTGTTAGTTAGTTAGTTAGTAAGATATACTTTATTGCACACCAATACATAATTGAACAGTACATTAATTATAAGTAACTTAGACTATGGTATATGTACAATCGGCGGCCTTATCGCTAAGTGCGATCTCTTCCAGGCTACCTTTGGATGGATAGGAATGATGTTAGCAATTTTTCGTAGCGATGGTGTAGTACTGGCTGGCTTGGATAGCAAGATAATTTAAAATAAAATACATACATACAATTAAATAACACTATGGAATATGTACATAGACAATACATACATAAATAAACATATACATACAATTTAATAATACTATGGAATATATACATAGACAATGCATATATAAATAAACATATATCATATATATTACTTTGAATATATATAAACATACTCAGAACAAACAGATACAGTAAATAAAAGGAAACGAAAAATCAGACAACCGTTAAACCAACAAGATAGTAAATAGTGATTTTTAACTAGGTTTTTAAATATAGATAGAGATTTTGCCCTTCGAATTTCTAATGGTAAACCATTCCACAGGCGAACAGCCTGAACAGCAAAGGAATTGGCGAAGTAATTTGTGGAATGCTTCGGCATCTCCAGCGTTAGATCCTCAGACGACCTCAAGGACCTTACATGTGTGTCATTAAGGAACTTAAAACGTTCTTTGAGATAAAAGGGAGTACAAGGATTGAATAGAACATTATATAACAATGTGAGAATGTGTGTATTCCTGCGAAGACGAATCGGCAGCCACTTGAGCTTATTACGAAAATCTGAAATGTGATCATATTTGCGCAGACCAAATATAAATCGTATGCAAAAACTTTGAAGACGCTCAAGTTTATCTAACTGCTCCTCGGTGGGGTCAAGATAGCTGACATTAGCATAATCGATTACGGGCAGAAACAAGGATTGAGCAAGCGCAATTTTAGTGGCTGTAGGAAGAAAATTGCGTAGTCTACGCAACGAACCTGCTGATGGAAATAGTTTGCGACTCATTTCTTGAATTTTCGGTCTCCAAGACAAAGTTTCGTCCAAGTAGATCCCCAGATTTTTCACAGTTTTGCTGAAGGTCAGATCTTTGCCATCAAAGCTGATTTTAGGTAATTCGGACCACCTAATTTTCGAGACCAGTTTGGGGCTGCCAATAATTAATGAGTTGAGTTTTCTCAGGATTTACTTGAAGACCATATTTATTGGTCCACTCACAGATGTGCGCCAAGTCCGTGTTAACGGTGTTACAGGCTTCAGATAACTTATTTAAAGGTGCTTGCGTATAAATTTGCAAATCATCTGCGTAAAGGTGGTAGGATGAAAGTAATTGGTTTGAGATAGAATTTATAAATATCGCGAAGAGTAAAAGAGATAGCACGCCACCCTGTGGCACACCGGCATTAGTATCAGACCAAGTTGAATAAGAATCTTCAATGCGTATACGTTGCCGGCGACCAAACAGGTAACTATGAAACCAGTCAATTGCCGATGGAGATACGTAAAGAGAGCGTAGAATGCCAAGTATGATGTGAAAATCTACAGTGTTAAAAGCATTGCTAAAATCGAGTAAGGACAGAACTGTAAGATTGCCTCTTTCCATACCTAGCCGAATGTCGTCAGTTACGCGAACCAATGCAGTAGCAGTACTGTGGCAAGGACGGAAACCGGATTGATAAGGATTTAGGAGGGCATTTTTGTGCAGGAAGGAACTCAATTGTGTGTGAACTACACGTTCAAGGACTTTCGACAGGAAGGGTAGTATTGATATAGGTCTATAGTCTGAGAAGGAACAGGGTTTAGGTTTCTTGGGCAAAGGAATGATCAGTGCATCCTTCCAATCAGATGGAAAGATGCCACAGGCCACGGAATGATTTAGGATGTGACAAAGGATTGGAAGAATTTCTTCTACGATGGGGAGGATCATTTTGCGGCTGATACAGTCACTGCCGATCGCATTAGACGCAACTGCCAGTAAACTCTTCTTAACATCACAAGCGGTGAATTGCGTGAAGGCAAAGGGAGAGTAATCTGGGGTTGGCAAGGATGAAAGATATTCTAATGTAGATTTTTTCATATTTCCATCAAATTTGGACGAAATAGTGAAATGGCTATTGAGAGAATCAAGGTTAACTTTGTTTGGGATGGATTGTTGGCGTGTTTTACCAACTCCCAAAGTTTTAAGAAATTTCCAGATTTTTGCTGGATCACCATGCATCTTCAACAGATGTATGAATATATTGGCGTTGCGCTTTCCTACACACCTTGTTGCAGAGATTCCTTATGACCACGTATTTTTCTTGATTGATAGGAGTAGGTCTGAGCTTCAGTTTGGCCTTGGCAGCAGATTTTTTGGACATAATCTTTTTGATATCCTCTGTTAGCCAAGGAGCTGGTAAATGTTTTAGTTTAATGGTGCGAAGTGGTGCATAACGTCATATAATTCAATGAGTTTATTTGTGAAAATATGGACTTTAGTATTGACACACTCTGAGGAAAACAGAGGCTCCCAATCGATATCAATGGTATCCGCACGCAACTTGTCAAGATCCATGCCACCAAAATTGCGCCGCAATACTATCTTCGGCTTCGATTTAGGTGGGCGTAGTCTGTACGATACAAAGACAAGGTCGTGGTAGGAAAAAGCGTCTGCTGTACACTGACCATGCTTAGAGACGAAATTAGGAGAAGAGACAAAGATAAGGTCAAGTAGAGAAGGAGTACAGTTTGGGAAGTAATGAGTAGCGTTAAGGTCTAAAATTGACAAGTTACATGACTCTATAGTATGTCGAAGAGAGGCAGCACGAGAAGCCTGTTTAAGGAAGCAAGTGTTAAAGTCACCCATTAAGTCACCCATTAATTTTTAATACACCCCTCATAAAGAGGTGTTAAATTTTCTTATAGTTGCTCGAAAGATGAAAAAAGTTATGGCGATTTGAAGGTGAATAGTATACGCCTAGTAGTACTTTAAGGTGCTGAAGTTCTACTTCCAAGAAGAGATGCTCGCCTGTATTCGGCAGTGGCGGCTGCGGTGACATAGAGACTATGTTATAAGGGATCTGATGACGTAGGTATATGGCTACACCACCCCCACTGCCGGATACGCGATCATTTCTTATTAGGTTGAATCCTGGAAGAGAATAAGATGTTGAAGGGAGACATGGTTTTAGCCATGACTCTGAAACGAGGATAGCATGTATGTGTTTGCAGTCTAGGTTGGCCAGCATATCAGGGAAATGGGCTGGAATACTTTGTGCGTTTATATGGACTACATTAAAGTTTTGTGGTACGTCTGAGAATTGTGACTGGAGAATGTCGCTTCGTGAAGGTACACTTTGAAAACTATCGTTTAAATTTGTCGCAGAGAGGAACGTATCTTCATCGTTACTTAAGTCTGTATCTGACATTCTATAACTTTATTAATATCATAAAATGTATAAAATAAATATAAATATTATATATATAGATTTACGGTAAAATAATAAATATATCAATAACTATGTAAATAATAAACCAGTTAAGCTTCACATTGTGTCCACCCGCCAGTAGCGTATACAAAGGTTACATAAAAATAATGATTTTAAATATGATACTAACAAATTTGTCAAAAAAAAGAAAAAAAAAAGCAGAAATATACATACATATAAACACAAAAACAAGTGGAATGAGATAAAAAAACAAGTATTCAAACTTTATGCACCTAGTGTGGAACGGAACGTCAAATGTCATTGACATTACTAGCTTTTGTAAAACACGGTACACAGTAAATAAAGTAAATAAACAATAATAAATGAGTGAAAAATGAAGGTGCATAAAGATTGAAAGTGAACACTGTAAAAATACATACAATAACGCCTACGGATACCAGGGAAAACCTATTTCTTCGAAGCTGCAGCTCTCTTGGATTTTGCGGTGGTTGGTTTGGCGACCACTTTCTCAGCTTCGCCGAGTTTTATTTTGCTGAGATCTCCGACGGAGGTGATGCGATAGCGCTTATCATCAGGGCCCAAGATGTGTATAACACCTTCTCTCGTCCAGCACTTAGCAACTCCAAACTTCGCTCGAGCAGCCATAAAAGCATCGTGTCGCGAACGTGTCAAGAATTTCGACACGGTGATGCCCGTACCTTTGAATTTTGTCTTCGCAAACCAGATTTTGTCACGAACCACAACACTTGCAAATTTAACAAATATGGGTCTCGCCTTATTGCTTGAAGTTTGGCGTCCCATCCTGTGACAACGCCGGATGTCATCAGCCATGAAGGAGTCAATTTTGAGATGCTGCTTGACAGCCTGAACCACCAAACTTGATGTCTCTTCGTCCTTACGCTCCTCCACACCGTGAAGCAGCAACATCTTACGTCGGCTACGCGCTTCAATTTTGTCCATCTCACGGCCAACAAAATCAAGCTGCTGCGAGAAAGACTTCAATGTCTGCATTACGAAGGACTTGAATGATGCGAATTCATCTGCCAGAGTCTGGGTACATTGTGGTGACTTCTTATGCAGCTCAGCTTCAAAACTTGCCATCCGCTCCTCAAAATAAGTCTGCATATCCAGTATTTTTGACGTGTTGAAAGTTTCCATTTTGAGTGTTTTGGTGAAACTTGTTAGTTTTAAGGAATAACGCTAAACCAGCAGGTATTTATTACAAGCTTTAACTTTTATGCATTAAAATAATTTAATAATTGAAATTAACTTATTTATTACAATTTTTCTAACGAGCTATTTTAAATTCGACTTTGTGTTCCAACTACCCACCTTAATAGTGTTACTACTCCAACTACCCACCTGTTATTATGCGTTACTAGCACAAGATGCTTCAAAAGGCAAAGTGATGTTTTATTGCGGTCAAAATTAATCGTCATAATAGCGGTGCATCGCAGTTAGCCGGTCTCGAGATCTCACTAGCTAAATTTAGTGACAATGAAACCAACTACTCTCAAATTTTGGCGTTCCTTGTCCTTATTTTCTCAGAGAGAATAAGAAGCCAATACTCTAAATTTTATTCTGCATTGCTGGACAAAAACAACAGGATAATTAAAATCTATTGTAACCGCGAATACTGTAGAAATTTGTTCTTTTATTTGCATTTGATAAGTTGTTGTGTATTATCATGTAGGCGTTGTAATTGGACTTTTATATTAAGTGGAATAATCGACACGCTCTAGTGGTGCTACATTACTTAGTGTATTATTGTATACGATTGCGTAAATATTCTTCTTAATCATAATATTTAAAATTGTAGTTGAAAAGAAAATAAAAATAATGTCTAATATGCAGCGACACATCTCGCATTAAAGAGATAGAGTCAGTCGGCGAGGATAGTGGAAGAAAATACCAATGAATAACAATTAATTGTTTAAAACAAGTAAAGGCATTTCACATTACCTAAATTCTTAATTATTCGGCATGTCAATGAAATATTCGTGTCCCGAAGAAGATTATCTGATAATCCGTGAATTTACCTACATATCTGTAAACGTGGGAAATCCAAAAAATAACTTCGGACTAACCAAGTTATTTTGCGGGATCTGATATTTCAGATCTGTGATGCCATCCACGCTGCCGAAGATAGTTGGAGTTGGCGCAAGATAGTCCAGGAAAAAGTAATCACAGTGAGATCCCCACCTTGTCGTGGTGGGAGGGCTCAGTAACCGTGGATTGGTCACCCGCGGTGAAGGTAAGAGGGATCCAGGGGGGGACACTCCGCGTGGGCTTCGAGGGGCCTGCGCAGAATGCGTCCAACGGTGCGGGTGCGGGGGACAGTTCTGTCTGTCTCTCGCAGTCGGGTGCGGTCGCGGGAGGAGAGGCGTGTCGGTGTTGCGTTGCCGCACGCCCTATCTCCTGCGACCAAATGGGGGCGCACCATTCGATGCGTCACGATGGGGCCGCAGAGGAAGAGGAGATGCGGTGTTGCGTTGCCGTCCTCCCTATCCTCTGCGGCCGCTGGTTGTTTTGGCGGCGGCGCCCAACACCTTCATCCGCCACCAAGGGGGTTTTGTTCGGGGCCCGCCTAACCCTCTGGCGGGCCAATGCCCATCGGAGGGTGGCGACGAATGCTTCGGCGATGCCCTACCCTCCAACCCACGGGGAAACGACGCAAGGAGAAGGAAGAGTAGGATATTACAGAGGGATTAATTAAAACTATACGTAATCTGATGAATATGAGTAATCCTCCTTACGGTTGTCTACAAAATATCACATTCAATCTAAGTTGTGCAGTGAGTAGGCATCAACACCATTATTGCTAAGATCAGCCTTCATTTCGTGTTACAGAGACCAAATTATACCATTATCTCCGAGATTCACGGTTACCTTGCCAATTATAAATTTAAAAAAGCATATTACCCCTCAACTTCCTTCATCGTGTATATAAAGTACCTAAATTAAGAAGATTTTTAAATTCTTACTCCCTTCCGTGTGAGCGACTCTTAACAGAAGTTTCAGTTTCTTTAAGCCAAATGAGCGGGGAAGGCCAGGAACGTTTTAATTACTTCCTCTGGCTTACCAGATTAGTGGACACAGGGCCTTCAAGCGAATCTCCGAAGGAGCCCGTATTGTCAGTTTCCGAACAAACGGCCCGCCGATATTACATTTTTAGGATTCAGTTACGTTAAGTTGGCGGTCGAACGTTGGCTTCACTTTACTTTTGTCTGTTTTTGGGATCGTGATCTTTGTGGAGTCGTCTTATATATATAATGATCTGATATTAGGTATTGCTTCCGTGGTCCAGTGGATAGCGTATGCGACCGCCGATCGGAGGTCCCAGATTCGATTCCCGGGGTCGGGCAACAGTGTTACTGGGTTTTCCGAATTCTCAGTAGCAGCACGGAGTCTGCTGATGTGCCCGGTAACGGGAATAGGCTCGCCCCCTATTACATGTGGGTGGTTTCGAAATGTGGGTGTAATATTACACACCTCTGCCTACTCCTTCGGGGATTCAGACGAGAGACTAAAAAAAAGGTAGTTTGTTCCAGAAAATGAGGTCTTGAGTTGAAATTATGAGATCTGCATCGTGTAATTGAACTGTATTACATACTTTCTAGTAGAAATTTGTTGCGTGGATTATGTAATCTATTCATCCGTCTTGGCTTATATTGGTCGGGGTCACGGATAGGCTGAATTATTTTGCAAGCCGGTATATGTAATTATACATGTTTGTAACATAACGGCTGTCAATAGGTAATGTTTGGTTACATGAAGGTAGTCAGTACCTAATAGTTAATCTCTAGTACTATTCTGAGAGGAAAGTGACAATTACGCAAACCTCGGAGTAAATGAGGCTATAAGAAAGTGCAGTGAATATACCGGCATGGTACCTAGGTCAGTGTTAAACTGTTACATTATATTTAAAACTTGCCACTCCTAGCACATAACGTAAAAGAACTATCGTGACGCGCTCTTACATAAAATGCCATGGTTTTTTGTCAAAAACACTTGTACTATGGCTTATGTTAAAGAAACTATCAAGGCACGCACTCTCATATTTCTTCTGTCAAAACCGTGGTGTACTAACCCGAAAAGTAAAAATAAACTGTTGTGGCGAGCCTTTTATCAATTAACTGTTCATGTCAGAGCTGCACTCAAGTGACTGCAAAGTTGTTGCAGTAATCTCCTATTAAAATAAAGCTGTCGAAAAGTGAGTAGAACATCAACTCCGCCGGGACATAAAGGCTTGTTCCTAAGTGATTAATGGTAGATTTGGTAAGCGTTGTGGTTGCTAAGCAAATATGTAATTACTTATTAACCTATGTATAAGGCTATTTTCCTGAGGCAATTCCCAAGCGATCTTCTAAGGCTTAGTTGGCGATGTTGCTTGAGTATTATACTAATACTTAGTTAATGTTCTATTGAAGTACTGTTTTCTACTAGCATGTAGAGCTCACGTATTTGAGTTAAGTTTGTAACAGGGCCACAAACTTTCTCGTAATGTTTTGTCACTAGGTACTTAGTGGACATTGTTTCCACGTCTTTTCCAACACGTCTCGGGTTTTATTACCGCGTCCCGGGAGCTGACAACATGGAAATCAAGTATCGACACGAGCAGTTTATTCACTGGCAATCGAGATATTAGCTGCTTGATTCGAAATTTTAAGGAAAATGTTATTGAGCACTGTTGAAGCACTCTTGGCTTCAAGAGTCTGGATCCCGCAATATTTTTAATTCTTGACAAATGCACATCGTGTTGTTGAGTTTGCTTTTATACTAATACTAGAAGTATCTTCGAGAATTCACATTCGGCCATTTGGTTCGAACGATCCTGAAGGCATCTTTACTGTGGTGTGGTAAACACATAACCGATAAACTGAGGTATTGAGAAAGCGTTCACTATATACTGGCACTGGCTGACACTCAGCCTGTTTTGACGGAAGGTACATCGTTTCTCGGGTACCGTACCTAAAAGCTAAAAAACGGGACCCTATTACTAAGCCTCCGCTGTCTGTCTGTCTGTCTGTCACCAGGCTGTATCTCATAAACCGTGATAGCTAAAAAGTTGAAATTTTTACAAATCATGTATTTCGGTTGCCGCTATAACAACAATACTAAAAATAAAAATAAAATATTAAGGGAGGGTCCCATACAAAAACCGTGTTCTTTTTCGTATTTTTGCTCAAAATTACTAACTGTAACAGGTAGACGCTTTAAATTTTCACAGAATATGTAGTTGTATATTACCTTACAAAATAAATTATTAAATAAAAAAAGGAAATAATAAAGGGGGGCTCCCATACAACAAACGTAATTCTTAAGCAATTTGTTACTCGATCTTAATAAACAGGTAGAAACTTAAGAAGAATTTAAGTATACATTCAACGAGCGTGATTTTCTTTTATAAATGATGGTACGGAACCCTTCGTGCGCGAGTCCGACTCGCACTTGCCCAATTTTTTAATATCTCGAAAACGGTGCTGCTTACCGTTGCTACGTGTTGCTCTACAAATGCATATATTTTCATGTGATGCTCGGATTAAAATCGGCTCAGTCGTTATAGAGATAACCTCCGACTTAAATATGTTTTATATCTATACGTAATTATTATGTGATAGAGATGCTTACCCAAATAAAGTTACATATAGACTTTGACTCAACCCAAAACAACTCGCACAAACTCCTCCAAAATACCATCACACGAACCTGAACCGGACAACATAGAAGCTAAAAGTGAAAATTCCAATCATAATATCACTGCGCAATCTTTGCGGTCGAACTAAGGCCTCCCTCACATTGTACTACAGAGTTAACGCCGAGCGCCCGCTCGAGGAACGCGCATGCTCAGTGTGTGGAAGGCCTAAATATTCAATGATGGAAATGCTTCTTTATTACTATAATAATTTTATTTAGAGCTACCTCCAGCGACGGGTCAGTGTCACTTAATTATTCATGATCCCCGCATCGAAGACTTTGGAAACTAAATTGAATACCCGATGAAGGTTTCAGCGTATATAGTTGTGTCTGCTTTTAGATTCGAGATATTATTATTTTATTTTAACCTAATTCGTATTGTGATATGGTATTGCTATGAACCACCAGCCACCTGCGGCCTCACCCTCTTAAAGGTGGACTATTCAAAATGCTATTATGTATAAACGTTACGCAATGGCATAAGGTCATCAGACTGGATATAAATATGATTATGATAACGCTACAATGATGATGAGTTGTTTCATAAATGCACGAATAAAAAATCACTATGCCGATTTTACACGTGCAGTTTATCAAAGCTGTATCCCGCGTTTTAACCGGTCTACTCTTGTTGCTTAGCATTATTTTTAACTAATTACTTAGTGTCGTAATATGATAATTACGTATTACATTCTAAAATCTGATCAAATAATTTTGTAAATCCTTCAATACTGATTAGTAGTTTCTGAGATTACCGTGTTCAAAGCAACAAACACTATCTACTGTAAATTATATAAATCTCTATAAGTATGTTACACCAAAGCAAGCAATCAGAATAAGGCAAAGATGATATTTCCCTGAGTTCATCGTAGTCGTGTCATAATATTAAAGCCTCGTATTGATTAGGGGTCATTTGTCCCGCGACCTTGTCGCCCGACACGAATTCTACGTGTTGAGCGACGTCGCGGGGGACATCGCCCGACATCACAGGCGACATCTACGTGTCGGAGAACAAGTCGCTTGTCGACGCTCCGATAGCGTCGACCATGCGTCGACCTTGCGCGATTTCGTGTCCCTCGACAGTTTCCGACGGCATTTGACTTGTGAGGACGTTTGTTGCTATTTGTTCCGCGACTACCCGCGATTATAGCACACTTCGTTGGTCCACACTACCAACGAAACTGTGTT
The DNA here is from genome assembly GCA_944739405.2 of Euclidia mi. Classification (NCBI taxonomy): domain Eukaryota; kingdom Metazoa; phylum Arthropoda; class Insecta; order Lepidoptera; family Erebidae; genus Euclidia; species Euclidia mi. The sequence goes on along the minus strand of OX123182.2, from coordinate 19,513,876 downwards.
AACACTTAGGCGACATCTTGATCACAACGCCGGTATGTGGACGAGCGAAATGTCGGTCGACATTGTCGCGGGACAGTCGCACGTAAATGTCCTGCGACTGCTCGCGATAAGTCGAGCGACTTAGTCCCCTAGTGAATACATGGCTTAATGCAATCCAGGGCGACAATTATTCTAGTTCGGATTAATCAATTCTGTTTAATTACTTCCTTGGTTCTCGCGCTCTCAGTTGTGAAGATTAATTTGTTCTTTATGTTATAAGCTGAGTGTATGTTATACGACTCACAATTTCATCAGCATAGCAAGTCACTTCGCAATTTATTGACCTGAAAAACTATGAGTATTTCAATTTTACTTTTCATTATTATATGGTATTATCACATAAGTACTCACATTTAATAATTGATTTAGAATTTTCTAACTACATTCACAGAACAACTATGCAGATATTGTGCTATGGGTACTAGAAAAAGGATAAACATACATTTATACTTTTTTTGCATGCATATTATACATAGAAATTGAAGATCGTTATCAAGTGCTGTGAGCTCTATCATTAAACTGGGTTAATTATTGTGTGGAATTTATTATTAAACCGCGAGTCTGGATGTTCCTAATGTTTCATATACGAATTAGTCCAGATGGTGACTGTTTCAACATATTATTTAGTTGATAGCTGTCTGCCGCACGTGTTATTTTCTCTATCTGGCCGTCAGACTAAAGCACCGCTTAAAGTGTACAATTGTGAATTTAAACCATCCAGAGAAGTCTCTGCAAGTAAGGGTACAATTACTAAGAAATAAAAAATAAACATACAATTTCCTATACATTAGTTAAGTCCTTTAGGAGGAGTTCAATAACATACACACGAATAGAAAAATAAAACATAACGTGTGTAAAAATATACTTGGAAAATTATAACAAGGACAGTAGCAGTTCACAAAATCAGTTCCATAGCTTCCATCATCACAACCGTTGTCAATACACAGTATTACAAGGCAGTGCATTAATTAAGAGCTAGATTAGCCAGTGGCACTTCCAAGTGGCGTAATCAGGTGCGTTTAGCAACAATTAAAAGCGTATCACCATGGTCCGCTTTGTTGCAATTATACGCCGCTAGGACGCGGTGCCTATTTCATCGGTTAGCTGTGCATCATGCATATGTGTCATGTTACTAGCTCAGTTGGTGAGGTTGACGAGAAAAATTGTAATTAGTAACTCGTACACACGTAATCATTAACTAGAAACGTCGCATGTGAGTCTGGACTAGGTCTCTCCTTTGAAAGGAGGAATTTGCCTACTATACCACACTGGCCAAACGGGTTGGTATAGGGTTTGTATCAAGTTTTCCTTCTCTTACAGTGCTATTCTCTGCATAGTATGTCCCTCTGTCGACTCTTACGACACCCATGGGATAGGTGGAATGGAATACGGAATGTTACCACCCCATAGGTAACATTCCGTATTCTTAGTCGGTCACCATACGCAACTACCCCCGTGCATTATATTATAATTTTATCTTTTCTACCTGATTCTGTAGGAATTTAAATAAATCCCATGATAGTGCACCCCCAACAGAATACAGTCCCGAACGAACATATTACATGCCAATAATCAGCTTTTTGTTGTAGTAGTTTCAGTCTATCAGTCAGTAACGTAAGAATTGTATACATTACAGACGTTTGAAAGTATTTTCAATACGTTTACCTACTACAGCTGATGATAAATTAGGAAGTCTACATACGTTCACATATCCAATCTCTCATTGATTATCGTAAGTAGCACGTACTCGCTACTGTTATCAATCTAATTTCTTAAAAAACTTATTAGAAGGAGCAGAAAATGTTTTATTCATAACTTAATTATTAAGATTTGTTCGCATAGGAACCGGCTCCGTATGAGAATCACGAAATTGCTTGTTTGACGAATATAACTTTGCTGGTAGATACAATATTAGTACTAAGTTTGTTAACACATTTTATGAGACGGAAACTGGAAGTTCGAAGACCTTTGTGGCAATGTGAAGTTTGCACTCTAATGTTATAATAATAATAATGTAATAATATCATGTCTAATTATGATGTTGTGTGGTGACAGGTTTAGATTACAAAATTTCACAACTCCATTGCGTACCGTGCGTGTCGTAAGAGACAAATAACGAAAATACACCAAGCAAATAGCATATTTGCAAAGAGACGGAAAACTTGACATCAAAACGTGTACCAGCCCGTCTGATTGTAGAGTGGTATAGTAGACCAAATACTCTTTTTGACTCCAGGGCTACTGGGAAGTAAATTAGGAAAGGTTTATGTCCAGCTGTCGAGAGAGATAGAGAGAGAGAAAAAAATATGATAATTATGTAGTACCTACTTGTAGGCATAATCTATGCTTGTGGGTCATATTTTTTCACGCTGACGAAGTGAACAGAAACAGTGCCGAATACGAAACCGTTTTTGATTTGAAGTAACTATTAACGCAAGTCTTTTGAATGTTTCTAAAGTCCCATAATACAGCATTAATTCCTAGCGCGGGCATTATTATTTAAAAGCAAATAAACCGAAAGAAATCAAAACATAAAGCCAAATTACAGTCAAACAACCACAGGAGCACATTATAACGTTTAATCGCACATTTATGTTACGTAATACAGAAGCTAAATCTCCGGATGTCACAGCCAGCTTAAACGCTCATGCGCTCAAACGCATTTATACGCTCTAAGTCACGTAACCAGATTCTGGATGAAAATTTCATACCACATTGATAAGCTACAAGCGATGTTCGTAGATTTAATGGCTTATAAATGCGTTTAGGTATTTTAGCAAGTGACCTAAAATGTTGAGGTTATCAATTTGCTTTTTATGTTTGATGTCTGACAATAAACTTACAAACCGATTTCAAATATATTTTTATAAGAAGTTTGTCGTTCCCAGTGCTTAATATTTTACAAGGAAGATATACTACTTCTTGGCATAAGTTACAACAGCCATAGGAACAGGTTTGCTTAAATCGTTTTTCTATTCCGGGCGACCGTTTGGGTGTGTAAAGTACTAAAGTGCGTATGAAGTGTTTTATAGTAACATAGATAATTATCTTTCAATGAAGATTATAATAATTGGCAAAATTATAAATATTGGCTCTTAATCTTACATTTTTATTAGATAAATAAAGTGAATGTTGATATCGAGTTATTTTATCTTTATCCTATGGAACCCTGCACTGTGCGGCTCGACATTCACTAGGCCGGTAGTAACGGGATTCAGACCTGGTATGTAAGTATAAGTGTGTGCACAATTCGTAAATTGTTTACTAAGTTTCAATTCTAAGCTAATAATTGTCGACTGCATGTGTGTGCAATAATTTATACGACCACTCTCCATGAGCCGAGTAATATTTGGTACAAAATATTTTTCTCAGATCGCGTCAAACCTCAGGCATCGCATACGTACCTACTACCGTAAGCAATCATAGCCTTAATCCCGCGCCACTGGGATCAGCGAAGCAGTCATAATCTCATTTTACTTTCAGCGCCACGCGTCACAGAGCCGATGTTTTACGACTTCCAATTGATTGAAAACTCTCCGCTCGCTGGAAAGCTAGTTACGACTTGAACGGAGATAAGGCCACTTGTACACGATACGACAATGCGACACGACAGTTAAGACTAATCTAAGAATGCGATTGCTATAGTTAAGACAAAATACAAGAAAGAGAAAAAATCCTCAAACTGAAATAATAATAATTATTATTTTATTAACTACTTCGGTAATAGATTTAAATTTTGTGTCACGTCAACTCTCGTTCGAGTCGCTTACATAAACTACTAGGCTACGAAGATGGTAACCATGAAATTCTGTCCGACACAGTTTCCAGCGACATAAGTCACTGTAAAACGAGCTCAGCTTTTTGTTAAGTTTCATACCTGTAAGCTACGTAAACTTTAATATTATATTAAACTCTAGATATCGCCCGCGTGGGAGTCAACCGCCACTCAAATTCCATCATAATCAGCTCTAGACTTTTAACATATGCGTATCATATGGATTTGTTAACATTGGTATTATATTAAAATTCTATTTACCCGGTTGCACCAAGGAATAGAATTTTACGTCAGAAGTTTGATGACTAGAATTACGATCGGTTTAATCTATCCATGGATTTGGCTACTATAATTACATATTTGACATATTTTTTATGGAGTTTATGTCAAATATGTATCTCTAATCCTTGTTAGTAGACAAGAATTGAGACGTAAGAAGTACAATTAATTCGTCACAGTTTCTTATCGTGTACAACTAGCCTTAGGGGTCGGGCTTAAGAGGAAACACTACGGGCGAGAGATTGAAAAATAGGTATTTGTAAAATCTATTGCTGTCGCGCAGCCTCAAGCCTCCCCCCGCAGAGCGCGATAGAGACAACGCTTCTGCTGGACTTAAAATACCTATTAAATGTACACAAAATCAACGTTTCGTATTCCCCTGATTCCTTCTCCAAAACTTCATCGATTTAACTAGGTTTTCATATTAAATTAAAGAAAGGCTTTGGCCGTGTTCCTATGTTTTCCTTTTTTTAAATAATCTAGCCAAATTTGTTTTTTGGATGTTTGAACACAGCGAAAAATCTGGCCAATTTTTGAGATATTTGAAGGTTCATATCTTTTTTAATATTTAATTTATGAGAAAAAGGAAAACATAGGGACATGCCAATCGGGGCCATTCATCTTTTGGAAAAAAATAATTGCTCTACTAGCATTATCCAGGGAGAAAACAGGAGACTACGTTTGTATGGAAAAACGGCCGTGGTGTTTCCTCTTAAGACGTAATCCCATAAATCAAGTTATGCCTTTTAGGATACGCGGCAGCTGAGATCTGGACCCCAATCAAAGGGCTAGGTCTCAAATAAGACAAGAACTATGATTTACCTCAAGTATTGTTCCGGCTTAAGCCTACTTATATTTATGAAGGCCTAGTTATAACTTTTTGCCAACGAGGATAATTTATATAATGCCGTACTTGCTTCAACAGTAGTAATTTGTATTACTGTGTTGGTATTTGCATAGCTGCTATTATAATACAGATAATTATATTGAGTGTATTATAAAGTCAAAGGATAAGTTTATCTTTTCAAGTAACTCATCAACAATTCTAGTTGAATCTGAAATATTTTTATATTTTTGTACTGACTTAGAGCCTATATTTTTTGTGCTGTAGTGAGTCTTCTTTACTGTCGAGAAAATTGGTAAGTATATACGGCCTTTAACTATTTGATAAGCAGCCGGTAACAACAGAGTAGAACAGGGTCCATGAATTCCATGATCACCTATCTCTCGTCTTGGAGCCAGCTTTTACTTTCCTTTTCCTTAATGTAAGTAACTAAACTCATGATTGCGTAGTACTCATAAAAGAAACCATGCGTTTGACCTTAAAGTAACTAGATAAGAATAATTGCACAAAAAATAACTTAAAAATAAAAGCATTTTTTAAAGTTATTCAACGACGTTATTTTAAAGATATCGGTACACTTGTAAAAATATTCGTAAATATTGGAGTAGATATTTTTCGTTAACAATACTCAGAAATATAAACGATTTAAAAAAGCTTGAAAATTGCTTGTAAATTGTATTGAGATTGGTCAATGCCTTCAAGCGTTTGGAATCGCACAAAATATACGGACTCTTTTGTTAAAAGTATATGTACCTAGCTGTTAAAATAAATTATCTTATTCATCACGTCAGCTTAAAGATGTCCACTGCTGGACAAAGGCCTCCCCCAAGGTTCTCCACACAGACTGATTTTGAGCCGCTCGCATCCAACCGGTCCTCGCGATCTTAACCAGATCGTCGGTCCACCTTGCGCCTACCGCTGCTGCATCGTCCGGTACGTGGTCGCCACTCCAGAACCCGCCTGCCCCAACGGCTATCGGTTCTTCGCGCTATGTGCCCTGCCCATTGCCACTTCAGCCTGGCTATTCGAATTTTCTTATTACTGATTCCAATTATAATAATATTGTGCTAGCTCGCAGTTATTTAAAAAACAAACAACAATATTGGCAAATTACCGAACCTCTTCCATACAGAAACGTTTAAATAATTTAATTTGGGATGTTCTTTTTTTGGATGTGTCCTCTTTGTTTACTCTCATTATAATATAGGTAATTGGTTATTGGGGCCTTAGTTAGCCAGTTCCTTAGTTTAGGTGCCCTATTTTTAACATTCGATGCAAAATTTTATAAGTTTGACGTATATTATATATATCTATTTGTTCAATTATAGACAGCATGTAGCACACACATTCAATGAAATACTATAATAACTTCTGGAGAACTACAATCAAATATTTTTGCAATTAAATTTTGCTCAAGATTTCCACACTACCATCTTGAAATTGTTGGTCATACACAGCGGGCTTGAAATATCATACTAAGCTCACCCACTTATTATAACAATAAATTACAGCCACAAAAAGATTTGCCGAATATAACAAAGAAAAATCAGCCAAAATTCGGACAAACAGCACTGCAAAAATACTTCAACACCATACTGTAAACAAAATTGCACCTTAACTCTCTTTCTTTCTTGGCTGGTTTTAGAATATAAAAAGAAATGCCCTCAGGATAAAAGTAACATGGCATTTTTAGGAACGGAAACGCTCATTTGCCATGATTTTGTTCCCATCCTCATTATGTCCCTGGGACTAAATAAAACAATTTCACACGTGAGCAAATAATCCTTCTTTGTAAGCATTACAAATATCTCTGAGAAAACAATTAGCTAAAACGAAGCAAAAAACATCTTGTCAATTTTGCTTCACAAAAGCTAAGCGAGGTACAGTTTATCAAACTGCGCCAATCTTCTATATACGGATTGTTTAAAAAAATTCTGAAATGTGCGCCATGTTTCACATAAACCGTATGTCAATTCGGTGCTGACTTATATATTTTAGATAGTACCTATGTAATTTAATGCAGATTGCCAAAATAGTACATTAAAGATTATTAGCTTAAAAATGTAGTTTTTGTCAAGTCAAGTGAGCTTAGATACAATACTACGGTGACCTATTATTCACTGGCGCGGGGTCAACTTATCCTTGGATTTGTAAAAATTGGCCATAAAAAACGAAAGGTAAAAAGGCTCCTTAGGAAGACGATCAAATCAATCAAGGCAAACCGCATCGAAACCGGTTCATTCGTTTAAGATATACAGATGCCTCAAACTGTTAACTATCCACTTATTTTATCGCAGGTTTATAAGTATAAAACTTAGTAGGGATAGTATTTGAATAGCCTTCTTCGGTGCAATGGTCAAGATCCTGAAATACGAGAATCGTTTGATATAACCAGCAAAATCAAAGGTACTATGACAATTACAATAAATATTTATTAATTCTAACATTAGTCTAAAAATACACTAGCGTAGCCAGCCAGGAATATACATAAATTAAGAGTTATGGCTTGGCCACGAGTTTAACAATGAGCGACGCGACAAAAAACGCGGCATGCGACTGCAATGTCCACGCTACTTTCTACTCCGTTGCCCTCACCGCTGTCGCCGTAAATTGAACGCGACAGGGACATGCGTCGCGCGTCGCGTTTCGCGCTTATGACAAGGTCGTGGCCGCGTCGTTATAGGACAAGCTTTGACGCAGTTTTTACTTGTTTTGTTACCGTACTCGATCGGGACTATAGCGAAAAATGATTGCAGAGTACCCTAGGCAATTCTGACCCTATGTTTTGATAAAAGTTTTTGTGACAAAAATGCATGGCGATATCGTATTTGCATTTGTAGCTTTTGTTTGGTTGAACAGTGCGGGCTTTAGAGCGGCTCCGCTATTGGTTCAATAAGTGTAAAGGATAGATAGTTTTAAAAATAATGGTGCCGGTGACAGCTTGTAAATGGTTATTAAAATTGACGACTGTTTTAGAAAAACATAATTCAATATTACTATAATTATTATTAGTTTCTTATTCTACTATGTTTTATTTTGTAGCTATTTTTGCCAAAATGGTTTTTAGTGTTTGCCATTTGTGGCAATATAAATATTTTCTTTTCTTTATTTTATTTCTTTTCTAATCAGGACAAATTCAAATGGACAGCAGTTTTCGGCTTTAGACCATCTGTTGCTAAAAAGACAGAAACAATACAACAACAAACACATAAGAGCGCTTTAGCGAGCAGTCTATCGAGCACTCTGGCGAGCATTCTAGTAAAATATAGCAAATTTGCTTCCAGCTTTTTGTCAATTAGAGCAATCTCTAGAAAGATCGTGAAAATGTTGGTAGCGATGTTTGGGTCTGTTCGTTGTTTAGTTCGACAAATTTAAAAACGGCGAACGCTCGAGTCTGTTTCAAAAGGATGATCATATCGACGGTCAACATCCAGTACAGAATATTTACACTTCAATGAGAACGAAACAAAAACTGAACAATGATTGCCAAATGCCCCAAATGTGTAAAGGATTTAGGTGCGGTGCGGTGCTTGTGCGGTTTTATAGGCAAACAGTAGACATCAAACAATACATTCGGACATACAGCTACACATATTACCGTAATAGTACGATGACTCATAAAAAAATACTTTATATGCTAAAAAAATTAAGTTAGAAAGTTAAAAAAAACAGCGAATGAACTTGCCACTTATTCTAAAAATCAATCAATCGTCAAGTCTTTACTCAAAATCATGAGTATGAATTTTAAGACGTGTCCTTATCAAGCAGCGAATAAAGGACTTAACTATTCACATATACAAGGGCCGTGGTCGTACTGTGCATTCGAGTCCCGTCAGGGTTTCTGTTTACAGACGTCAGTGTGACCGAACTTTCGAGAGCGGGACTTTCCATCTGGGTTCTTCAGACACGATTTTGTTTTAAATAGTAAAATTAAGGGTGCATAGGATTCCCACCAAGAACTTAGGGTCCCAAGCCAACCTCACCTGCAAGTGGTGCACCTGCCGATCAACGGACGAGGCTCTGGCAAACAAAATGTCCCAATAAGCGGCAATAGGCTCGCCACCTATTACGTGGGATCAAAACACTGGCGAAAAGTGGGCGTTTAATATGCCTCTGCCTACCTCTTCGGGGAAACAGGCGTGAGTCTATGTATGTATGTAGTAAAATTGAACATACAATATACGTCATGTCTATGTTTAATACAGCTGCATGCAAATTGCTCCAGATGAAGAGAAAATGGAAAAGTCTAGTTAGTACTCCTTATAATATGCGAAACAAATCAGAACGTTAATATGGGTACTAGAAAATGGATAAGCACACATGTAAATGTTTGTTAGCAGCAATAGCTGAGTGGGCAGATCAGCAGACTACTACGCAGAGGGTCTCGGGTTCGAATCCATGGCACGCACTAATGACTTCTCGGAGTTAAGTGCGTATTAAATTGTTAATTATCGCTTGCTAATCGGTGAAGGAAAACATCGTGAGAAAACCTGCATTTCTGAGAGTTCTACATAATGTTCTCGAAAGACATGTGAAGTCTGCCAACCCGCACTTGGCCAGCGTGGTGGACTATGGTCTTACCCTTCTCATAGTGAGAAAAGGCCCGTGCCCAACAGTGGGACAGTATAAATGGCTGATGATGATGATACATATAAACTTTTTAAATACTAATATAGTAAATTAAGTAAGTCCACAATATTGTAAAATGGCCATCATAATAATATCGCAATTTATTAATCTATTTAACCCAAATTTATAATTCAGATTTATTTATAGTTAAACTTTGATGTAAGTGTTTACGACTTAAATTCGCAGACTGAGGGCAGAAGGAAAACTAAGTTCCATTGGGGCCTACTTAGTGGTGCGGCGGTACTTGAAATGTACCGACCGGACCGTGTGTTCGATAAGTGACCCTCCAACTCTTACACTAGAATACTCTTTTATACTCCCTCAAGAAAATATTTAGTGTAAGAGTATTAAGTTTCGTGGGAAAGAAATATTTACATAGCTATATAAAAAAGGTTTGGGAAATGTTGGCTTTTTAACCACCGGTTCAAAGAGTTCTAAGTTTGACGTGTCTGAGTGCCTGTTTGTGGCACCGTAGCTCTTAAAAGAACGGACCTATTATGATGCAGTTGTTTCGATTGATACATAGTTGACGTGATCGAGACGGTTCTAAGCTACCATTTCTGAAGAACTATGTTGCATACATACATACATATCGTCACGCCTTTTATCCCCGAAGGGGTAGGCAGAGGTGTATTTCTACACCCACTTTTCGCCAGATATACTTTAGTCCCACGTAATAAGGGGCGAGCCTATTGCCGTACCGGGCACATTTCCAGACTCCGTGCTGCTACTGAGAATTTCGTGACAGAAAAACCCAATAACACTGCCCGACCCAGGAATCGAACCCGGGACCTCCCGATCCCACGCGCACATTTATGCCGCGAGACCAACGAGGCAGTCGTATAGGGTTTGATGTCGAGTTTTCCGTCTCTACGCAAAGATGGTATTTGCATCGTGTTGAACTATGTTGGAGGTTACTTATTTATTTTTAATTTGATGTAGATAAATGTTCTCAGGCGTGATTGAAATCATACCTTAATTCCAAAAATGGCATATTATGTATTCTAAATTGGATAAATAATAGATATTTAGCTCACTGGGCCTTATTACAAAACATGGTCTAAATATAATACCGGGTTTAGTCATTGATTGTCAATTTAAAAAAAGCACTTTTTAACGAAGGTCGTTATTTATTTGAATGCGACCCTAGTGCCAACGAATTTAAGGGTAGGTAATTAGTCTTAAATAATGTCGCTATAGTTTTCGTATAATCAATTTTACACAGGTAAGGCTAGGTCTAATCTTTTATTTATATTCAGTCCATGTTTTGTGCCCTTGACCTTGCCAAGATTGCTTGACTTTTTGTAGAATCTGAATATATAAGCGTATCAGCCAAGTCTCCTCACAACATGTGCAGGCGTCTATGAGGCACGTAGCAGAGTTACGACCATTGGTTATGACTGTACGTGCATCTTTAGATTAATAATTCTCATGGTTCTACCTATTGCTTTGCGAACGTGGCAGTAAATGTAAATGTAGAAGCATACAGTAATAATGTTTTGAGTATAATTAATTTGAGTATAAGTAATTATTTTATAAATTTATTATTTTGACGTTCATAAGCGTCACATTGTGGCCCAAATGAATAAAGGAATTTGAATTTGAATTTGATTCTGCATAAATAACACCGTTTATATAAACCACAAATTAATAGAATACCTTTAACCTCATCTTTGGGTAGATATACGAGTATAAAAACTGCTACAATGCTTCGTAGTGATCTCGTTTATTCTTTTTTTTCTTCGTAGCATATTAAATATAGAAGCTGTTTTTTCCGTAGCATGTGTTTTTATTTAATTTTACGCCCGTTCAAGTGTCTACTGGGGTCTTAGACAGTGGTCCCAGACAAAAGATGGATGCAAAGTGATGCATCCATGTCTTTTATCATATCTAGTTAGAATTTTGAGAGTCTAGAGGATATGGCGGGACGGCTCTTTATCGTCGACCGTCTTAAGCCACCATAGTGGCCATCCCGATTAGCGCTGACCTACAAGAGGCAAAGCAACGCAACCGATGGAGACATCTAGTTGACAGAGGCAGAAGGAAGTAAGGATCACTAGCTGAGAGAGAAATAAAGAAGAGAGAGATAGTTATCGCTTTGGGTGACGGATCAAATTGTCTGAAGGTTTCAATATGTAGAATAATGGTAAGATGATAATGATGATGAGGATGATAGAGACTTTGAGTTAGAATTTAGACAAGGCAAAAATTTTGATGCGACCAGGTAGATAGGAACTCAATATTATTTATCTATATACACTTACGCAGTATACTTATTAAGCAATCCGTGTACCTTCGCGACATCAGAGGTCCGGGCCTGAAAGTTATTCAATTGACGAGGGCCCAAACTTTGTACCTTTTACAACGGAAACCTTGCCAGGATTAAAATTTAATGCGCCAATGTTGCTAAAATATTGAGCCTAATTAATTTAAAACGGTAAAGGCGCTTTGGTTCAATGGTGTAGGTTTGATATTTCAGATTTTGTTCCCGGTTTGAGTAAAATTTTGATTAGTATTGAATTGTCCAACGAGTTATGTATGTTGCAGCTTTGTTGATGAATACTCGTATCGTATCGATGTATCAGTACATAAATGCTCCCTACGGCAAATTTTGGTCACTCAATACAAAAGACATTTCCGGAAACCACACCAACAACTCTACACCAGCCACCCACCACAACCATCTCCACTTCGTAGTAGTTGATTACCAACAGAACCTCTCAAGTGTCATTTCACAAAACAGGAGAGCACCGTCAGTCAATAGCAATACTAAGCTTTTGTGTAGTAAAGGATATTGGCTATTGATCGTCAGATAAAAGCTTAGACCTAGCCTAGCTTACAAAGTTATGAACGTCAAAATAAATTTCACATGAACGGTAGATATTTTTAATTTTAAAATACGAAATTAAACCCGCGTCTCTAGAGAATTATAACATTAATTTAGATTACAATCTAACAATGTTTACTGTGTTGGCATTATTAATAATTTTCATTGATCACTCTGTAAAATTGTTGAATCATTAGCAATTCATGTGCTGCCATATTAATTAATTGATGCGGATCATGTCATTATCTCAAATTGTTTGACTAGATCTATTGTATTTGATTGTATGTACGTTTTAATTGATTGAAAGATGATATAATGCAATGTGTTATGTTATGTTTAAAGAGTTATAGCGTGAAAACTTTACATAAATTAAAAAGCTACACATGATATTATAATATAATAATATTAGCTATGTTTATAAACTCTAACGTTGTTGGGTACGGGCTTCTATCACTATGGGAATTGTGCGGACATTGTTCACCAGGAAAGTGAAAAGTGCAATTTGGTTGCCAACCATCTTTCGAAAACATTATGAAGAACAAGAGTTTTTCATAGTGTTGACGTGTTTCCGAAGCGTCAGATTTATCAACGAAGATCTTCTTCACCGTTTAGCAAGAGGTAATTTCTGAAACTTGGCCAGCGTGGTGGACTATGGCCTTACTCTTCTCATAAGTGAGAAGAGGCCCGTGCCCAGCAGTGGGACAGTATAAAGGGCTGATGATGATGAATTTATGAAAAAAAAAATTACGGACATACTTTGAAAAGTAAGTGGTTCGCGTCGTGCGTGAAACCTGAACCTAACTTCATGAAAGTCTGTTAATTCTCCAGTAGGCCGGAAATCGTCAAATATTTTTTTCTATTGTTTATAAAATAGAGTATTTTATGCTTAGGATAAACTAAAATTCAGGTCGCCTTCTTCAAAAACAATTTGAGGCACATACGTTACGTTTTTTTTTTTTTTCTGCCGAACAAATTGACTCCATGCTGCCTGATGTTAAGCAGTCAGTGAAGTCCCATAGTGATGGACATCATCCCAGCAGCCAGCATGGCATTATGGCATGATGGCCCTCACCTTGACGGCCTTGAGTAAAGCTTTCTCACGCCCCGCTTAAAGGACCCGGGATCATAGGTGGAGGGAAACACGTGGACTGGTAAAGAGTTCCACATCTTAATGGTACGGCAGAGATAAGAGGCGCCGAACCGTTTGGTGCGTGACGGTATCTGTTCTACTGTGTAAGAGTGGCACCTCAACCAAGCACGTGTCGTTCGGGATAACAAAGGAGAGGGTGGGATTAGTTGAAAGAGCTCTTCGGAGCACTCACCGTGATAGATGCGGTAGAAGACAGCCATTGAGGCCACGTCTCTGCGTAATTGCAGTGACTCAAGAGTCTTAGTGGCCTCTGGATCCCCGATAATACGGACAGCACGCCGCTGCAACTTATCGAGGGCGTCCAATAAGTACTGAGCGGAGCCATTCCAAAGGTGAGAGCAGTATTCCACGCAGGAGCGAACCTAGGTCTTGTATAACAGACACAACTGCTCCGGCGTGAAAAACCTCCTCACCTTGTTCAGGACTCCGAGTTTCCGAGATGCAGATTTGATGACACCCTCGATGTAGTTCTTCTGGTTGAGATTTCTGCGTATGTACATACCCAGGATATTGAGGCTGTCTTGAATCGGTAGTGGAGTGTCCAGAAGAGAGGGATGGGGAAGGCATGGAGATACCTTGGCTGAGAATGCGCACACCTGTGTTTTCTTGGCGTTGAACTCGACCAGGTTCTCATCACCCCAACGCGAGATGCAATTCAGAACCCGGTCAAGCTCAGCAACAAGTGTTTGCCTATACTCCTCAGTATCGGCTTGCTTAGCCGCAGGGTGTCCGAGATATCGCCAATGTACAGTAGCCAAAACAGCGTAGAGACCACGGGATGGACGCATAATAGTCTCGCAGGCCATCCCAATCCGCTGAAAATTAGTGCCAGAAGCGTCGCTTTGTCTTCACTGGTTGTGGAGGTGAAGCAAATGGCACTGTAGTGCGAACCAGACAGTGGTCGGAGGAACCCAAAGGGGCTTGTATCGTCACACTGTACTGGGCCGGGTTACTCGTCAGCACAAGGTCTAACAACGAGGGCGCTTGACTCGATATATTTGGTATCCTGGTGGGCTGGAGTATCAGTTGAGTCAGGTCATGCGTTAGAGCGAATGCGTGAGCAGCTCGTCCCGCGTAGTCCGTTTTTTAAGAGCCCAGCCAGGTCTCATGGTGGGCATTGAAATCTCCCAAAAAGACCAACTCGGCGGTCGGGCTCCTGCTCCTGCGCATTATCTGCTGCCTGACTTAAGTAGTCAAACAGTCGAGTTGTCTCGGCATCTCCGGTATGGGAACGGTAAAGAAACACATAAATCCGGGCCAATGAACCCAGACTTACGTGTACCCATAGGACAGAAAAGGACGGGTCCTCTAGGCAGCGTAGACGTCGACAGCAAATATCCGCTCTGACGAACAAGCATACCCCGGCTTTTGCGTGGAAGTTATCCTCCAGTGCGTAACCGGGATAATGCAAATAAGTCGTGTCGTCAGGACGGCGTATTTGAGTCTCGGTCAAGAAAAGCATGGCCGGTCGGGCCGTCTCGAGATGATGGTGGACGGCGTTGAGGTTCGAATGGAGTCCGCGGACGTTAGCGGACTCCACCTCAAAAAGTGAGTTGGTGGGGAACGATGACGCCGCTGTTTGACTTGAACCATTTCTTGAAGCTGCCCTAAACGAAGAAAAGGGGGCGTGAAAAGAGGAGGCAGTCAACGCAGCTGCGCGTGACAAAGCGCAGAGTATTGTTTTGCCATTATACTGTGAGGTATAGCGGTGGCTGACCCGCCGGACGGAAGGGCCCCCGTACCCTCCCAAAAGTGATCGCCGGGTCCCACCGTCCGGTCACCAACCGGCACGACGAGCCACCCCGAGATTATGCGCGGCCTGGTGGGGCAACCTCCCAAGATGGTTAGTCCCAGTTGGGCCCCTATACTATGCCGCGGGCGGCCAGCGGCACCACCGTTTCTACGGGTCTCCCTGGCCAGCGAGTAGACCCACACTACCCACACAATGACTCCACGGATACTCTACTGGTCCCACGTATGCTGCGGTAACCGCCCCCTCAGCTTATCCTCCTCATCCTCTCCTCCTTCCCCATATGGGCAATGAAGAGATGATGGGGAGGGTATAGTTGGGCCTCCGGCTCTCCCACTCACCGAACGAAACGCAACAGCATAGAACATACTGTTACTTTACGTCGATCTTCTGTGGGAGGGTGGTACTGCCCCGGTCGAGCCGGCCCATTCGTGCTATAAACAGCGTGGCCCTACCACCAATTGAGCCGTTCACCGTTACGTTATGACTTTCAAGTCATCCCAAACTACGTCGTCAGTCTACCAATATTTACTGAGACTTCAACCCTCGAAAAGCGCTTGACACAAATACATACAATTAAAAACAAGCGACTTTTCCACATTAAAACAACTCAGTTAATCCTGTAGGAGGCTCACATAACTCGATTTTGAATAATAACTAAATCCACAAACAATGGAAAGGGCGGCGTTTTGTTCGTGTGCAAGTTAAAACGAAAATTCACAGATCCTAAACTTAATTACGACGTTAGAAGCACTCGGGAAATATTTGAAGTCAGATTACTTTTCTGCTTTGTACAATGTAGGATTAATCTTCTTGTGTGTGGTTAAATGGATTATAATTATTTACCAGAGTACCGCCGGTTATCTATTTCGACAATTCTACATTCAAGTTTTAAGTTTGGCTTGTTTGGCATAAGGTTTGAAAATGAAAGTCGGTTATTGCTTCAAATTTAAATCTTTCATGAGACAGTTTATATTGTTAGCAAAATAAAATATTGGAAAACGATGTGATTAAAGAATACAAGACTACGCTCGTTGAGCTGTGTGATCTAGGCCCGATAGGCAGGATGAGTTTAATTCCAAGATCTGACAAGCTGAATTTTCCTAAAAAAAACATAATCATTTTTATCACACTACGTACTACAAATTTTACTATTATATGGTAAACGAGAAAGTTTATGACTATGTATGAACGTTTGTTACTTTTTCAGACAGCAACCAAAAATAGATTTTGATGTAGCTTTTCAGTGAATTTTATTCATCAGAATAGGCTACATTTTGTCTTTAAAATTGTCACCCTAGTGGACGAAGCCGCAGTTGGAGTGGCAGGCAATCTAGTTTATCATATTATTACACAACTTTTCCAAAACAACATAGCAAAATATAGAGACACATTTTTAGATACAAGTATATAAAAAACCGTCCCTATGTAGATACGTCCACAGTTATATAAACAAACGCTCGAGCATTCGGCATCTGCATACGGTCCGTATAGATCGATGGTAAGTTATATTCCGTTATAAAACACAGGACTATAAACGGGCGACGGCTGCCAAATCGCGTGCACGCCAAACCGAGTTTAAGCGCGGAATAGAATGGATCTAAGAATATATATCTATACGGGAATTAACGCGAACATGCATTAGGTATTTACATACCTTATTATTATTTTTTTTTTGCTTGACGTTTCGAGACGGTTGCACGTCCCGTGGTCGCAAGCTGACTGGTGTAGCGATGTCACGTCTCCGAGTGCGAGGTAGAAGATTCTATTTCTACCCCCGCGTTGTTGATTTTCGAGGTGCCGGCGCAAAACACACTAACCGTATCTGTATTTTGAACATTCGCCGACTGCGCATTAAAGTAAGGTGTTGTTAACCGGATCACTGGATTCCACGCCGATGACAATTTGAAGCCCTCTTCCCGATTGAAATTTTTATGTCTTCTGATTTCGATCGCTTCACGCACAACTCTTGGGTAAAAGTGGCGTTCCGTGGAGAGGACTTGTGGACGATGAAATTCAATCCAGTGATTGGTGCCCGATTGAAGTAAATGTTCCGCAATCGCCGATTTGTTCGTTTGACGGTTCTTTACAGCTGCGATGTGCTCCTTTATACGTTCAGCGATGGTCCGCTTTGTTTGCCCTATGTAAGAGCTTCCGCAGCTGCAGTTGATTTTATAGACACCTGGGGTTTGTAGCGGTAGAACATCCTTTGGTGTGCCCACCAAGTTGTATACTTTGGCCCCTGGTGTAAATACGGTCGGAATGGAGTAGTTTTTTAACTTTGCTCCTATTTTATCCGTAACACCTCTAATGTAGGGCATGTAGGTAGGTTGTCTATTTACCGCCGGATGTTTATCTCGCTTGATAGGCCGCGTCATTCGACGTTGTATCTGGTTTCCGTTCTTCCTAAGTACCTCCTGAACATGGTCTAGCTCTAGTTTCAAATGCTCATGGTCACAGAGGTCGTGTGCTCTGTTTTTTAGTGACGTCACAACGGATTGCAGTTGTCGAGGATGGTGGTGCGACGTGGCGTGCAGGTATCTATCTGTGTGTGTAGGCTTCCGGTATACGCAGTGTGTTAAGGACCCATCTGGTCTCACAGTCACTTTGACATCCAAGAATGACAACGATCTGTCAGTTTCCATTTCGTAGGTGAATCTCATCTTCGGATGAATGGAGTTAAGGTGTTGCACATATTGATCTACTTCCTGCTTACCTCCTTTTACGATACTAAAGATATCGTCCACGTATCTTTTCCAAAGCCGGATGGTCTTAGGTCCGATGCTAAGCGCCTTTTCTTCAAAGTGTTCCATCCAGATATTAGCCAGTACTGGGGCTACTGGACTCCCCATTGCGACACCATCGATCTGGAGGTAATATTGGCCTTGGAAGAGGAAGTAGTTGCCATCTAAGCAGTGCTTTAGTAGATCAATATAGTTGTGAGGCATATCGTTGTCACTCAGTCTGTCCCTCACTACGTCCAGACATTCCCTTATTGGAACGTTGGTAAAGAGCGACTCAACGTCAAAGCTTACCATTACATCTTCCGGTTCCAATCGGATACTTTGTACGATCTGGACGAAATGACGCGAGTTCTTCACGAAAAACGGTGTGATACCGACTAATGGCTGCAATACCGATGCAACGTGCTTCGCAAGGTCGTAAGTAGGCGACGAAATCTGACTTACGATAGGCCGCAGTGGCACGTTGGGTTTATGTACTTTAGGCAGACCATATAGCCTAGGTGGTTGGTATGGCTTGGGACCATATAACTTGCTGTACTCATCTTCCGTGAACAGGTCCTGGTGGTCTTGTATCAGTGCTCGTATTCTGCGCGTTACTCTGGCCGTGGGGTTATATGAGACCGGTTTATACACCTTGTTATCACATAACAACTCTCGTACCTTGTCCGTATAATCAGCCGTATTCATCACTACAGTGGCGTTTCCTTTGTCGGCCTTAAGCACTAAAATATCCTGGTTGTCCCGAATCCTTTTCAGTGCTTGACGCTCTTCCATAGTGATATTACTGGCAGGTATCTTCGACTTCCGTAATATCACCGCGACGTCCTGTCGTAGGGTATCGGCATCACTGGGCGGTACTTTATTACGGATAATCGTCTCCTCAACACTGCTGATTATATTTTCGTACGGTATTCGCTTAGGTGTTAATGCGAAGTTTGAAACTTTGGCCAAGATGTTAATAGTAGATTCATCTAAACTCGCGTTGGATAGATTAATTACGGTGTAACTGGTTTGTACCGATTCCGTAGGTAACGTTTTATTCGCATACCGTCGGTTTAATAACTTGGAGAACTCGGCGCTGTAAGTGTGTTGACCTAAGTTTTTTGCTCCTGCTAAGTTTAATTCATAAAAATAGAAAAAGTCGAAAATTGTGTGCTTATTAGTCATAATCAGCTTAAGAACGTCTTGAAGCAAGTGAAGTATTGGTGAACTAAGTTAATTCAGTGTTGTCTGTGTTTGTCATCAGCAAAATAAACAGTGGACTTTGTGAATGAAAGAACCAGTCAAGTGCCGTGAAATATAAACCTCACCTCTCCACCATCTCTGAATCAGCGAGTGTTACGTATAAAACATTGATTTATGATCTACTTAAAGTTGTGAGACATCAATTTAGTGATTGGCAAAACTTCAATTTTGCTTTGTCATATTCATACAACAAAGTACGCCATCTATGAGTAAACGTCAAAACTACCTAAATACCTCATTAGCTTAATCGTCATTAACATCATAGTGCTAATCAGTGCGCTGCGCAAGCGACATAGCGATTGAGTGACAAAAATCTTCGTTTCAACTTCCTATTACGTCGGTAGGTAGCGCTACCCGTTACCTTGTGAACAAACTCGCAACGCATCTCACTGAGACATGAACTGTGCTGGCTGTAATACACCGTTTGTGATTGGGGCTGGGCTCCTGAGGTGTAGTGTCTGCGAGGAAAGCTATCACTTTGAATGTCTAAACATACAGCCTCGTCAATATGAAGGTCTGACAGAAGGATTTAAAGCGGTTTGGAAATGCCCGTCGTGCAATAATGTCACCCAGCGTAGTCGATCTAACTTACTAACACCTGTCCGGTCCGCACAAATTCCTGAGCCTGAAGATAGCTTGAATATGTCATGCGATGTTATGGAACCTTGTCCCACCTCGTCGTACAATCCATCAGTAATTGGTGATGAGTCTGTCGCTCAGAACACAGCTAACACCTTCCAAGCATTTTCAAATGAGTTACACAGTACTTTGCAGGGCTGGAGGAGTGAAATAAACAACACGCTCTCTTCTTTCAAGGATGCCATTAAGACTACACTAAACAGCTTGCGAGTTGAAATAGATACAAGTATAAGTAAATTGAATAATGAATTGAGATGCGCCCTAAATGAAATAAGGGGTGAAATGAACAGCATTCGTACTGTACATAATTCTTTAAAACAAAACGTATCTGATATATCACAGGATGTAACTGAACTAAAAACCTCTTTGGAATTTCATTCAGAGGAACAGGTTCAATTAAAGGAACGTATGGCTGACATGAGTCGACAATGTGCTGAGCAATCTATTCAATCTATTAGTATCCTCGAGTCTAAACTCGATTACCTCGAGCAGCAAGCAAGACAGTGCAATGCGGAGATCCTTAACGTACCCGAAGCTCGAAGTGAAAACCTGATTCACCTAATGGAGTCAATCTGTATTGCTATAAATTTCCCCGTCCCACAAAAGGATATCATATCTATTCACAGAGTTCCTCATGCTCACCAGACAACAAATAGGCCAAAAAACATAATTGTGAAGCTGTCGTCGCGTATCCTACGGGACAATGTACTGGCTGCTTTCCGCAAAGTCAAAACCTTTAAATCCGACCAACTGGGTTTTGTAGGTTCACCGACGACAATTTACATGAACGAACATCTGACTCTCAAGAAGAAACATTTATTTCGCAAAGTTAAGGAAGTGGCCACTCAAAATCACTTTCAATATGTCTGGATTCAAAACGCCACTATTCTCGTGCGCGAACGGGACGGCGATACTGCGTTTGCCATACACAAAGAAGAAGACATTCGCAAAATTAAAAACAAGCAGTCGACCAACAATAGTGGTAGTGGCCCCTCCTCCAACGCACCTTAATTGCAATATGTTTTTGTACCTGTATAGTTCTGTATCTTTTTTAATTTCTCTGGCCTGTAATATTTATGTAACAAAAGTTCTCTCTTTTGAGTATAATCATTATGGATCAAAGTGCATTATGCTTGAATTGTTCGGTCTTGCTTCAGTGATAGCCTGCCTTTTATACTTTGATGAATGTAGTACTGATGCTTTTATTATTTATTACACTGTTAATATTTTATACTTGTTAGCAAGTCACTATAGTAAACATTTTTTGTACTATATTCTATTTCTGCTGCAATTGTTGCTTATTCTTACTTTGCGCAATAATTGTATTGTAATTGTTGTAATTGTAACTGTTGTAAGTCACTATCATAAAGAGGTTTATTTCAAATATAATTTGTATTGTTGTATATATGGGGTTAAGCGGCTCGGTGTGATTATAATTTGTATTGAGCATTGCACGAATATTTGGGGCTTAATAGTATTTACATTGCTGGTAATTATTATTTATAATTATTAATCTCTCGTGATGAGTAACAAACATTTATCTTTATATTACCAAAACTGCAGAGGAACCCGTACAAAATTGCACACGCTATACATGAATATTTTGAATGGTAACTATGACATCATTGTACTTACAGAGACTTGGTTGACTCCCGAGATAAACAATAATGAGTTTATCGATCAGCGCTATAATGTGTATAGGTGTGATCGTGATCGTGTTAGCACCAATAAAATGGATGGTGGTGGAGTATTAGTTGCATTGCTACGAACACTTAAGTCCTCTGAATGTGACATTTCTATAACTTCAGGTAACTCTCCATTTCGTAACCTCTTCGAACACGTCCTTATAGAAGTGCCTCGTATGCGACCGTCTAAGAGGCATTTCATTAGCGCCGCTTATATACCTCCAAAAACTGCTACCCTTGTTTATGAACAACACTTTGAAAACTTACAGCAGGTTCTGGGTGACACTAGTGTTGACTGTTTTTATATAGTAGGCGATTACAATCTCCCAGAAATAACTTGGAATATACCGGCTCTGAATTCTCTCTAATTGGCGGCGGTTTAGGTATTGGCTCGTCCATGACTTGTAGCCTGTTAAATAATTTTATGTCACTACTTGATGCCTTGCAATACAATGTAGTAGCAAATACTTCTGGTAAAATTCTTGACCTTTTGATAGCTAACCACCCATGTAAGGTATCGAGCGCGTTGATGCCTCTTCTTCCAATTGACACTTATCACCCGCCTTTTGTCTGTGATATAACTCTAAATGTAGATACTCTTCCCATGAAAAAGCGCCCACTTCAAAAATATAACTTTTATAAGTCCGACTTTGACCACATCAACCGTAAAATTCAGAGTACTGACTGGATAAAACTTCTAACCCCTTTAGGGCCCGAAGAGGCTCTTAGCACATTCTATAACAACATTGATGATATAATTAAGCAGCACACACCACTATCCACTTCCAGAACGGCTGGCTTTCCAGTGTGGTTTTCCAAATCATTAATAAGCACTTTTAGAAAAAAACAAAAGTCATGAGTCAAATGGAAGAAATACGGCAACATCGCAGACTACGAAACTTTTTCACAACACAGAGCATTATTTAAGAATAACTGTAACAAATGTTTTTCTAAATACATCCAGTCGATCGAGGATAATATTCATAACAACATTAAAGATTTCTGGGTCTATGTTTCTAATCGTAAAGACAAACCCGGTATACCAGCTAAAGTACAATATAATGACGTAACATCCAACGATCCTCAATTGATTTGCCATATGTTTTCCGATTTTTTTTCTTCTGTCTACGAGCCAGCTTCACCTGCCCTCTCTCACTGGGAGCCGCCTTCAGATACAGTGTCTAATGATATAGTTATTTCTGACCTTAATTTCAAAGAGGAAACAATAATGACAGAACTGAAATTACTGGATCCAGCTAAGGGTCCAGGTCCAGATAGTCTCTCTGCATATTTTCTCAAAAATACCGCCACTGTTATATGCAAACCCTTAGCAATAATATACAATAAATTTATCACTGAAGGCGTCATGCCGACTCCATGGAAACATGCTAATATCACACCTGTACACAAGGCCGGATCTAAACGTGGTGTTGAGCAATATAGACCAATTTCTATTTTATCTACCTTGTCGAAACTTTTTGAGAGACTAGTGCATAACGAAGTGTATCCTGTTTTGCATAAGGCTATTATACAGCAGCAACATGGTTTTGTTAAGAAGCGGTCAACAGTAACGAATTTGTTGGTCTTCTCTAATGACCTATTCGAAAAGATGGACAATCGTATACAGGTTGATGCAGTGTACACGGACTTTCAGAAAGCTTTCGACAAGGTGGATCATGAATTACTGTTAAACCGGATTGCCTTCAATGGTATTCGTGGTAACTTGTTACGATGGTTTATTTCTTATATCACTTATCGCTGTCAACGGGTTGTAATTAACGGTTATCATTCTGACGCTATTCGGGTTACCTCGGGTGTCCCCCAAGGCTCTATTCTCGGTCCTCTTTTATTCATCCTCTTTATAAATGATATTGGCAGCTGCTTTCACAATTCGAAATTTTTATTATATGCAGACGACCTTAAAATATACAGGTCTATTCGAAGCATGCAGGACTGTTTTCTATTGCAAGAAGACTTGGACCGACTGACGGACTATTGTTATTCAAGTAAGCTTCTTCTAAGCATTCTCAAGTGCAACTTTATAAATTTTACCAAAAATATAAACATTATTAGGTTTGCGTACTCTTTATGTGGTACCCCACTGAATAAAGTAAATTCAGTACGTGACTTGGGCATTTTCTTGATTGTAAACTCTGTTTGGACTTACATATTGAAAAAATTGTAAATAAAGCATATAAGATGTATGGATTTATAATGAGATCCACTCATGACTTTAAACGGACCTCGTCGTTCCTATGTCTATATAAATCACTAGTCCGCTCTCAGCTTGAATACGCCGTTCCCATCTGGAACCCGTACTATATGAAATACATTGATTTAATAGAAAACGTACAACGCAGATTTCTTCGTGCAATGCATTTTAGATGTAACAGATCGTATTTGCCGTATGACCAGCTGCTTAGCAGATACAAACTCTTAACGCTCAGATCCAGACGCAAACAACTAGAAGCAATGACCCTATATAATATTGTTAATGGCAACTTTGACTGTATCGATCTGAATAATGTACTCTGTTATGCCGTCCCTAGGACTGTTCACAGAAGGCAGGTGCGAGCGGGTACGCTATTTGCAATAGGTACCTGCCGATCTAATACTGGCCAACGTTTACCAATCCGGCGAATGGCAGCATCTTATAATAAAGAATTTGAACACTTGGACATATTTACGTGCTCCATGAAATTGTTTCGAAGCCATTTGTACAAGACACTTGCACGTTCTTAGATATGTGACGTTATCATATCTTATCTTGTTTATTATTGTTTTTTTTTTCTGTTTTACTAGTAATAATAACTGTCATACACGAATAGCTATTCCCTAGCATTTTTAAACTGTATTCAATTGGTAATCTGTGAACAGCGCTGTGGGCTACATTATTATTTAAGTTAATATGTTATTATGTTGTAAAATCACATAGTGTAGCTGTTTGTTGTTCCTTTTTTAATAAAATAAAATAATAAAAATAAAATAAAACTTTCGCTCGTGAGTAGCACTACATGGTTCGAATGTCGGACTTGCTTGTAAGAACGTTATCCGATCACACAAATCGTAATCAACGCGAGATAGGAACCCACTACACTTCGTATGCACGGCATATAACTCACACTGTACACTGTTGAGCTCACTATGTTTGTTGCGTATTAATTGTCTAAGGAGACGTACACTCGCGTTATACAGAATTTTACGGGAAAATGCGATATCACTACGTGGTTTTATACGCACACACGTAGGTAATAAGTCCCAATCGCGACATTTTGTTAGAAATATCAACGATGTTTCCACTCGCGCTCGTTTCCTCCGTAATATTCTAGGTGACGCACTAATTTTGCAATTTCCGACCCGTAGCGGTTTGCAATAGAAACTTTTAAACACTCGCGTTGCATGTTTAAGAATATATATCTATACGGGAATTAACGCGAACATGCATTAGGTATTTACATACCTTATTTTTTTTTTTGCTTGACGTTTCGAGACGGTTGCACGTCCCGTGGTCGCAAGCTGACTGGTGTAGCGATGTCACGTCTCCGAGTGCGAGGTAGAAGATTCTATTTCTACCCCCGCGTTGTTGATTTTCGAGGTGCCGGCGCAAAACACACTAACCGTAAAAACTCAAAAACGATTTGATTTTGTAAGGTTTTCACCCGGGTGATTCCTGAAGAAAGTTAAGGTTTATAAAGCACGCGGGTGGAGCCGAAGGCAAAGTGACAAAAATACATGGCTAATATGGAATGACAAAATTAAATATTGCCAGAATGATTTAAGCTAGAAGTTGCCATTCTCTAAGGATCTTAACCAGCTTCTAGTGAGACAGACACAAACACGGCTGGTTGTTTCTAAAATCTAAAAGGACATTATTTGTATCGATTGCTGACGTCCCAGTATTGACGGTAGAAATAAACCACTACATTGGAACAGAATTGCTAGCTAGATTAGAATTAATGCCCTGTTGCCAACTATCCATTTGGCTTACAAGTACATATGTTTGTAATCCCGTTTAAATTAAAAAGCTAGCAGGTACTGCTGTTTTGATTTTATGAATTGTCGGATTATTTAACATTTTCCGTAATGTATTGCAGACATATTTTGAGACTGTTATCATAAGCGGCGATAGCCCGAGACGATGGTCTCGAGTTCGATCCCCAGGTACCCCGGGCACACACCTCTGACTTTTCGAAAGTTATGTATGTGTGTATTAAAAATATTAATTATCGCTCGCTTAACAATGTGCCCGGTAGATGGCAATAGGCTCGCCCCTTATTACATTGTGACCGAAACATAACTGGCGAAGTGTGCGTGTGTAATACACTTCTGCCTACCCCTTCGGGGATAAAACGCGTGATGAAGAAGAAGTTATTACAATAAATTATTAAATTATACACAGAAGGCAGTAGAACTGAGAAAGAGATAGTAATCTGATAAATATGGTTCGACTAAAAAGTGGACCACAAGCTCTAAGTGTAGTCCTTGTATGAAAAAATGGTACGGGGATAGCGTTAGGATAACCGCGGATATAGGTCATTTATATATCAAACTAGAGGACGCCAGCAGCTACGCCTGCATTTTTTTTAAATTAACCCGTTTTGGCCGATCCCGTGGGAGTTTCGGGAAATCCCTTCTTAGTGCACCCCTACGGTCCCCAAGGAACATACATTCCAAATTTCAGCTTCCTGCGCCCAATAGTTTCGGCTGTAGCGTGTCTGTCAGTCAGTCAGTAACGCAAGGATTTTATATATTAAGAAGATAAATCATATGTATTTTGAAAACTAATTAAGTAATTCAATACAACCCAGACAGAGCTTCCAAAGAATATATTTAGCAACAAGATGTTTTAAAATAAGTGACTAAAAATTTAATAATATTGTGTAAATACTTTTCCAAGTAACATATTATAATGTACCTATTGTTAGTAAATTGAATCGTTACAAGTAGTAGAGCCTTTCTGATTTCAGCATGAATGGGCCGGCTCAACCGGGGAAGTACTACCCTCTCACAGAAATTCGACGTAAAGTAACAGTGCTTAAACTGTTGCGTTTCGTTCGGTGAGTGAGAGTGCCGGAGGCCCTATCCCCCATTCCTTCTCCCTCATCCCAATCCTCATCCTATCCCTTTTCCCATCCCCAAGGGGCGGCAACGCACTTGTGACTCCTGTGGTGTTGCTTGTGTCCATGGGCGGCGGTAATTGCCTATCATCAGGCGATTCGTCTGCTCGTTTGCCGCCTATTACTATAAAAAGATAAAAAATCAACATCGCAATTTTCTTTAATTTCCGTGATACAAAGAAACTTACAGTCATGATTGATACATATCTACAGTAAGTATACGCAAAAGCGAATCTACAGAAAACAAAACTACAGAATATTATAAAATTTTCTCATCGAAATCGGTCCAAATTTCTGCGCCTGTAAATCTCTTTTAAAATACCGTATCGATCTAACGTTCTCAAGACTTAGATGACCGGAAAATAGATGCTACTTTATATTATTTTAAGCTGTATCACTTTATTGGCATGTATTTGTTAGACATCTTTTGAGAGACGGGCATTTTCTATTTCTTACTAAACAAATACTTTTACTATGCTTATTAAAAAAAAGGTTTACACGTGGTTTAGTAAAGCAAGGAAGAGATGGTTGGACTGTGTGAGGATGGATATGAAAGAGAAAAGGGTAAACGATCGGATGACTGGTGACAGAGAAGTATGGAAGCGAAGGACATACTGCGCCGACCCCAAATAAATTGTGTTTAGTGAATCTAACAAGATAATAAATTGCATTATAATATACTCTAATATTTTCACGAAATTTCATTCACATTTCTACGACTTGAATCTGTGAAATCCAATACAGGTCAAATCTAGAAATCTAATATTTTACTTTATTAAATAAACAAAGTAGGTTCTAATTGAGTACGGCGGTGACAGTGGGACAGTATATATGCAGGGCTGATCAGCCCTGCATATATACTGTCCCACTGCTGGGTACGGGCCTCTTCTCACTAAGAGCAGGGTAAGGCCATAGTCCACCACCCTGCCCAAGTACAGGTTGGCAGACTTTACATGTCTTTCGAGAACATTATGGAGAACTCTCAGACATGCAGGATTCCTCACGATGTTTTCCTTCACCGTTAAGAATTATTAAATATTTTATACACACTTAACTTCAAAAAGTTATTGGTGTGCGCCGCCGCGCCCTCTGCGTAGCAGTCTGTCGGTCTCTCCACTAGGCTATCGCTGCAATAATTAAGCACAACAATAATATTTTAAGAGACTTTGTATTCAACGATTTCTCATGTGATATCGATGCAAATCTAATAAAAAAACATAGGTTATGGCAAAAAAGGAACCTTATACAAATTCAATATATCATATCAAACACAATTATAATTTATAAATGTAGAAAACACTACACCCCTTTTGGCCACCCTTTGAAGGCCGTGTAAAAACAACCTACAAAGAGACTATTCCCTTTCATAAATTCATATCTGGTGTCCCTACCACTCCAACCAGGGAATAATGAAGTTATTGAATCAGATGGGTGGCGAGTGCTTGGAGTGGCTGAGTGACCCTATCGTCACCGCCGTACTCAATTAGAACCTACTTTGTTTATTTAATAAAGTAAAATATAAGATTTCTAGATTTGACCTGTATTGGATTTCACAGATTCAAGTCGTAGAAATGTGAATGAAATTTCGTGAAAATATTAGAGTATATTATAATGCAATTTATTATCTTGTTAGATTCACTAAACACAATTTATTTGGGGTCGGCGCAGTATATCCTTCGCTTCCATACTTCTCTGTCACCAGTCATCCGATCGTTTACCCTTTTCTCTTTCATATCCATCCTCACACAGTCCAACCATCTCTTCCTTGCTTTACTAAACCACGTGTAAACCTTTTTTTTAATAAGCATAGTAAAAGTATTTGTTTAGTAAGAAATAGAAAATGCCCGTCTCTCAAAAGATGTCTAACAAATACATGCCAATAAAGTGATACAGCTTAAAATAATATAAAGTAGCATCTATTTTCCGGTCATCTAAGTCTTGAGAACGTTAGATCGATACGGTATTTTAAAAGAGATTTACAGGCGCAGAAATTTGGACCGATTTCGATGAGAAAATTTTATAATATTCTGTAGTTTTGTTTTCTGTAGATTCGCTTTTGCGTATACTTACTGTAGATATGTATCAATCATGACTGTAAGTTTCTTTGTATCACGGAAATTAAAGAAAATTGCGATGTTGATTTTTTATCTTTTTATAGTAATAGGCGGCAAACGAGCAGACGAATCGCCTGATGATAGGCAATTACCGCCGCCCATGGACACAAGCAACACCACAGGAGTCACAAGTGCGTTGCCGCCCCTTGGGGATGGGAAAAGGGATAGAATGAGGATTGGGATGAGGGAGAAGGAATGGGGGATAGGGCCTCCGGCACTCTCACTCACCGAACGAAACGCAACAGTTTAAGCACTGTTACTTTACGTCGAATTTCTGTGAGGGGGTAGTACTTCCCCGGTTGAGCCGGCCCATTCATGCTGAAATCAGAAAGGCTCTACTACTTGTAACGATTCAATTTACTAACAATAGGTACAGTATAATATGTTACTTGGAAAAGTATTTACACAATATTATTAAATTTTTAGTCACTTATTTTAAAACATCTTGTTGCTAAATATATTCTTTGGAAGCTCTGTCTGGGTTGTATTGAATTACTTAATTAGTTTTCAAAATACATATGATTTATCTTCTTAATATATAAAATCCTTGCGTTACTGACTGACTGACAGACACGCTACAGCCGAAACTATTGGGCGCAGGAAGCTGAAATTTGGAATGTATGTTCCTTGGGGACCGTAGGGGTGCACTAAGAAGGGATTTCCCGAAACTCCCACGGGATCGGCCAAAACGGGTTAATTTAAAAAAAATGCAGGCGTAGCTGCTGGCGTCCTCTAGTTTGATATATAAATGACCTATATCCGCGGTTATCCTAACGCTATCCCCGTACCATTTTTTCATACAAGGACTACACTTAGAGCTTGTGGTCCACTTTTTAGTCGAACCATATTTATCAGATTACTATCTCTTTCTCAGTTCTACTGCCTTCTGTGTATAATTTAATAATTTATGATAATAACTTCTTCTTCATCACGCGTTTTATCCCCGAAGGGGTAGGCAGAAGTGTATTACACACCCACACTTCGCCAGTTATGTTTCGGTCACAATGTTATAAGGGGCGAGCCTATTGCCATCTACCGGGCACATTGTTAAGCGAGCGATAATTAATATTTTTAATACACACATACATAACTTTCGAAAAGTCAGAGGTGTGTGCCCGGGGTACCTGGGGATCGAACTCGAGACCATCGTCTCGGGCTATCGCCGCTTATGATAACAGTCTCAAAATATGTCTGCAATACATTACGGAAAATGTTAAATAATCCGACAATTAATAAAATCAAAACAGCAGTACCTGCTAGCTTTTTAATTTAAACGGGATTACAAACATATGTACTTGTAAGCCAAATGGATAGTTGGCAACAGGGCATTAATTCTAATCTAGCTAGCAATTCTGTTCCAATGTAGTGGTTTATTTCTACCGTCAATACTGGGACGTCAGCAATCGATACAAATAATGTCCTTTTAGATTTTAGAAACAACCAGCCAGTTTGTGTCTGTCTCACTAGAAGCTGGTTAAGATCCTTAGAGAATGGCAACTTCTAGCTTAAATCATTCTGGCAATATTTAATTTTGTCATTCCATATTAGCCATGTATTTTTGTCACTTTGCCTTCGGCTCCACCCGCGTGCTTTATAAACCTTAACTTTCTTCAGGAATCACCCGGGTGAAAACCTTACAAAATCAAATCGTTTTTGAGTTTTTGCGTTGATGTATGCGGGCAGGAAGAAAAGGGTACTTCATAATACATAATTATGTATAGATTGTATTCACGTAGTTTATCTTTAACACGTACCACCTATTTAGTAGTATATTACAGGACCCCTAGTTCTATGCAAAGAACTCATCACGAGCATTGGCGAAGTTAAGTAAAACTTGAGAATATTCTTCGCAAACAATAGCTGGCTACCATCATTCACCACAAAGCAAGCCATAAAAATCCTAGGGGACCAGAGTCTGATAAGATCTTGATTATTATTTTTTCAGATAATTCATGCAAATAACGTTCCTAATTTTGAATTTATCTGGAAGATAAGACCTATCTAGAGGTGACTCTGGGCTGAAAAGTATTTTTTGTTTATCAGAACAGCATCAAAACACATATGTACACTAATGATGCAAATATTTCTATCTTTTACTGCAAAGGTAGTCAAACGAGCAAGCACGTCACCTGATGTTAAGTGGTTACCGCCGCCCATAGACACCTGCAATGCCCGAAGGATCACAAGTGTGCTGTCAAACTTGTAAAAAGGAATATGCACACTTCTTAAAGGTTCCAATGTCAAATTGTTTTCGAAACGCCGCTGCAGATAGCTGTTTTCATTGTATTTCTGTTGTATTTCTTTCTATCCTTAAGCAATAGCTCCATTCTTATCCACACAATGCAAATTGCTGCACATTTGCTCAGAAGACGTGATAAGTTTTACAACGAAGTTATAAAACATCTCGATGGATAGATCCATTCTTTTTAAACACTCGCGTTGCATGTTTAAGAATATACTTCTAAACTACATCCCACTGCTAAAAAAACGCTAAAAATAAATAATTAACTCATCATCATCATCATCAGATGATGATGATGAGTTAGTTATTTATTTTGCGACTGAAGGCCTTTCAAACGTAAAAATAAATATTTTTACTTGTATGATATTTTTATGGATATGAATACTTGCTTTGTAAACATTCAATCAGTCATTTGCGTCATCATAGTTCCACTGCCTCACTCGAACAACGTTTCCTGTGGTTAGCAGCAACCCTAACTCCCATAACTCGCTACTAAAGCCTATAATCCATATCTTGCACGTATCTTAACCGTCTGAAGGTTAAATCAAAGAACATCATGCTTCCATACAAACTTATCAAAACGGCAAAACATGTTATAAACTTTTACGATACGGTCTCTAGTACCGTAGACGGATAGCAAACGTTTTAGGGTTAACGATAAGTTATGCATTAGCAGTAAGTGGCTACCCTTTACATTTCTTTTAATTTTACGATCGCCGAAAATCCTGGAAGAACAATGGTCATAGCATTTCATGACTAAATTGATTTAGTAACGTAACTAAATTGGATTGAAGTTGGAAGTTTCTTAGCGATAATTTGATTCGGTTTGAAAGCTCTTAGCAAATACTGTCTATCGGTAAAAGACTAATGCTGAGCTAAGGCGAACTGTGAGCTTAAGTTATGTTCATTAATGTTTTGGTACGCTCTGTTATAATAAGGTTACTTGTCTGTTATTCAACAGTTCTAATTTGAATTAAACATCCATTGCGTTTTGTGAGAAAATATACTGATGTATCTTAGACTTCAATAAATACAAGTCGTATTTATTCAACAAAGTACTTATAACTGGACCAACGAGGCAGTTTCTTACGAGTTTTGTAATTGAATCACACAAATGTAATTGAAATTGAACCATAAATATCCTGTATTTTATAACCACACTCACATTATTGTAAATACTGTACCGCACATTACTTTAAAAAAAAATAGTTAACGGACACAGAGATCACTCAGACTTGAAACAACAATGTGTGGATCACTCAAAGCGGTGTACCGTGTGGAAATCAAACATACAAACATAGCAGGCTCGGCGCAGTGTTAAGCGGCAAGGTGGCTGCTTTAAGCACTACGCCATCGCGAAGCTGCAGACTGGCCGGGACAGAGTCACACTGTGGTCCCAATTTGCTTCACCTAGGTAGGTAAACCCTCTGCTTCACATAGAAACAAATAACAGTCATTCAAAATTCCTATATTATCATTATAAAAATGTCACAACTCATGGTAACCCTACACGGGGGCTTTGATGCCTGCACTCTGCCCCGCTAGCTACTCCAGGCTTTATCAAGAAAGGATTGAAACATCGTCTTGGGAGAGCGATCTCAAATGAATTTTCTTTCTGTAGAAAGTACTCGGTCAATTTTAAATTGAGTTTAGCGACTGGCGTGAATTAATCCCGATATCTTTTTCACAGATAGATGAAAAAAAAGTGACATACGTAAAAAGGTTTTAAATTGAAAATACCGACGAGAAACAGGGCCTGGTATTCCTACGCCTAGATTACCCGATGTGATCAACCCGACCGTTGCTGTCGTGAACTTGTGAATGTATTGTAATACTCATAGTAACCGAGTGTGTAACTTATATTTGCGCAATTCAGGATTCTCAATAGTAAGACACAAGTTCTTAGTTCTGCCGGTGTAACGTACACGCATACACGGATTTGGTGCCAGAGCGTGTGTTTTCATAGTTATACTAGGTCTCAACCGCTACAGGACGAAGAATATGAGATAATATTTTAATATTGTGTACGTGAGCCTTGGTTGCCAGTGTAGATTTTGTTTTTGAAATAATCATAGGCTGCTTACCATCTTTATAGAAATATTTTAGTGAGATGAAAGTATTCGTTTTGAAATAATACCAAGATTAAAGAAGCTGCACGTAGTTCAGTTGAACCGTTGAGTGAATGGCTTAATATTGTAGAAGTACTTCTTAGCTCTTGGTGCTTTGTGTTTTGTTGATTTCAGCCGCATATGGCTGAAAGATTACAAGTCTAATGGTGTTGATACACTTGAGCATTCACTTGTAACAGAACAGCGAGCATTCGCCGTTTTTTTTTGTGTTGTCCAACCGGATAGCGAACAGAACCGAACATTGCTACGAACATTTTCACGATCTTTCTAGCGAACCCTCTATTCCTTAAAATATAGTAAAATATAGGAAAAGGGTCCGCACTATAACAGCAGTTTTATCCAATATATTTAGTTTAGTTTGACTTATGAATTCTTTCTAGAGTACGAGTAAGATATATAAACACATTAAGTTTCTAAATAATTGGTTCGGCTTTACACCGAAACCGAAGGTTCCTAGGCGATTTGGGAAAAATGGACTGTATTTAAAGGATGGCGAGTTCTGGTCGCCTAGGATTGGAGAGGGAGAGAAAGTGTGGTGTAGAAAGGAACCTCTTACCTTGCACGGCAATCTTCTTCTTCTCAGAAGGGCAGTCTCCTGGTGTTTTCGAGATGAAGCTGCTTGATTCACTACACTACACTATTCGTTTCACTTTCATTCGCGAGCGGGTTTGTTAGGTTTTCTTTGGTTGTAAGCGGTAATAATTATATATGGCGGTGCGGTGCGGTGCGTTCTCAGCGCCTCGAATCTTCTGCGTCGCCGTTGAGCAAGGCGGCCAATAGCGAGGCGTTTTGGGAGGGGATTCATGAAAAGGATCGCTCGGATTAGCCGAGCAGCGACGAACCATTGACGTTGACAGAATTAACTAGCAAGGGAAAAGAAAGAAGGCGCTACCATATCCTCCCGGCCCTAAAGGGTTGCCTTTAAAAGAAATATAATTGAACTTAGCTATATTGGGTGTACTACCGCATAACCCATCAATAGACTAAGACAGCGATATGATACTAAAATTAATCTTAATTAACTTTAGCGAAAACTACAAACGCAATAACAGCGAAAACTACTAACTAAATACTTAAACTAAGAGGTAGATTCAACTTCAGGCTAGATCTCACTGAGTTGGAAGCGGACAGAGACGTACAACAGGGCGCACGTAGCTCCCCTTAGCGGTTTTCACGGTAACAACGCGGGTTGTACCGTCCTTGGAAGTATGCAATTTCTCTACGATGGCTAACGGCCATGAAAGTGGCGGAGCATTATCATGTATTATGACGACCAACGTACCCTCCTGTATAGGGGATGCAGGACTACTCCACTTGGATCTAGCCTGAAGCTGGTGTAGATATTCCGCACGCCAGCGCCGCCAGAACGACTGCACGAGTTTATCCAGCAGAGTATGTCTCTGGAGGAAGCTTGAAAAATCTGCTTCAGGAGCCGGAAATGACGATAATGGCACTGTGTTCAGAAAATGTGCAGGGCTTAACGCGAATGGTTCTGCAGGGTCGCTACTCAATGCCGTGAGCGGACGCGAATTGATCAGTGCCTCGACTTGTGCAAGGACAGTTAAAAGCTCTTCGTAAGAGAGGATCTGTTGACCTATAACCTTGAAGAGATGCGTTTTAATTACTTTGACCATGCTTTCCCAACATCCACCGAAATGTGGTGATGCTGGTGGAATAAACTTCCAGTCAATATGATTTATGGAAAGTTCTTCCTGAAGACAAGTACGATATTCTTCCCTGAGAAACTTATAAAGGTCGGGTAAATAAGAGCTTGCGCCCACGAAACAAGTGCCGTTATCCGTGTACAAACACTGTATAGGGCCGCGCCGTGAGAGAAATCGTTTAAGGGCTGCTAGGAATGACACCGTGCTTAAATCTGTCGCAACTTCAATATGCGTAGCGCGCGTCGTTAAGCATGTAAAAATATATAGCCAGGCTTTACGGCTTTTAACACCTCGACCACGCACTGGCGTATACTGCAGTGGTCCTGCGTAATCACAACCGGTGTGTGTAAACGCTTTAGCAACCTGGTTGACGCGCTGGCTAGGGAGATCGGCCATGGGAGGGAAAGTTGGACGCGGACGAAATTTGAAACAGACGTTACATATAAATGTAACGTCTGTTTCAGAATACATAAGTATTCTATGACGAATTATTCGTCTAGCGGCTAAAATCCAAATCCATACTTATGCCTAAGTTTAAAAAAAAAAAAAAAAAAATGTAAGGACATAAGCAACTCTGGACCGGCATAGAGGCGCTTCTTGTGATAAAAATCAACAAGAAGGTCGACAACATGATCATGTCGCGGCAGAATGCAAGGATGTTTGTAGTTATAAGGTTCATCCGAATTTGACAGACGACCCCCAACGCGTATGACGCCGTGTTCATCGAGAAACGGCTTGAGTTTAAGGATAGCGGGAGAACAAGGTTCTTTGTCTTTCAAATTTTAAATGTCGTTACTAAAATGAACAACCTGTACAGCTCGTAGTAACTTACATTCTGCGAATTTGATATCAGTACTTGATACAAAAGTCTCATTAGGTAGGTGCCTAAGAAACCTATAGACATAAACGATGGCGCGGAGTAACTTAGACCACGATGACATGCGTAGTGCAAGTGCATAGATGGGAGACTCCGCAACCTCAGCAATCTCGGGATAAGAAACAGACTTCGGTTCGGGTACATCTTCGTCTTCTGCACCGTGGTCAAAGGGTTGCATGGGCTATTCTGACGGATCATGGGAAATCCAAGAAGGTCTACGATGCCACAATAGATGATGCAGAGGATTAAGTGGAGTGACACCACGAGACAAGCAATCTGCGGGGTTCTCAATACTCGCGACGTGATTAAAACAAGTAGCAGGAACCAGTTCAATCAATTTGCTAACGCGGTTGGCGACAAAAGTCTGCCAGCAATGAGGAGAAGAATGAATCCAAGCGAGCACTACTTTGGAGTCGGAAAATGCGTATATTTTATTAATGGGGTAGTGGGGCAAAACTGTGTCTTGAACCTTGCGGAGCAACTGAGACAGCAGAAGGGCCGCGCACAACTCCAGTCTCGCAACCGAAATGGTTTTAACAGGCGAGACCTTAGACTTGGCACAAACTAACTGCACCGAGTAGTTAGAACCAATGCGGACTTGCAGATATACAACTCCGCCGTAAGCACGCTCGCTGGCGTCAGCGAAACCTATTAAGTTGATGGTACATCCATCTACCAACCCAAGATGACGCGGAATAGTAATTTGATTGAGCGCGGTAAGCTCAATACAAAACTGGCCCCAAGCGGCGACAATATGGTTAGGGGGTGTTTCATCCCACTCACACTTTGATAGCCAAAGCTCTTTGATCAAGAGCTTGGCGTACAAAATTGTGGGAGCCACAAAACCCATTATGTCCCATAGTCGAGCCACTGTGGACAGCATAGTGCGTTTGGTGCACTTATCATCTGGTGGTGAAACGTCAAACCGAAAACTATCCCAGGATTTGTCCCAGCGTAAACCAAAAACCTTATGCGGTACTTAGAATTGCTTGTCCATTTGACAAGATTAAACTGGCCTCGCTTGAAAAGCTGGATAAGCTCTTCACAAAGCGAAATTGCTAGCGGAGCGGATATGACACTACAGGCAATGTCATCCATATATAAAGCGGAAGTAGCAACAGCCGCTGCGGCGGGAAAGTGATCGCCTTCATCAGCGATCAACTGGCGAACAACTCGTAACGCGTGATATGGACTAGACTTTAGTCCAAAACAAACACGATTGAACTGATACACAGATAAAGGTTCTTTCTTGTGAAAACGATAAAAGATCCGTTGAAATCTACGGTCAGATTCGCGAACGCCGATATTGAGAAACATTTGGCGGCAATCAGCTGACAAAGCGATTTGGAAAAGACGAAACTTTATTATGATGTTAAATAAATCACCCTGTAGATTGGGGCCGGCATGCAAAATGTCATTAATCGACTGACCCGATGTAGTCTTACAACTAGCATCTAAAACTACGCGAAGTTTAGTAGAGGTTTTATCTTCGCGAACTACGCCGTGATGCGGGATATAATATGAGGGTAGAGAGTTGCCCTCGTTGTTTACAACTACACTCAAAAAACCTTTATCTATGTAGTTACGAATGACGTCATTATAGGCACTGCGTAACTGAAGTGATGCATCAAGTTTACGTTCCAAACAATGGAAACGTCTGAGCGCAGCAGCGTACGAGTCGCCTAACGAATAAGGGTCACCACAGAATGGCAACACCACAACGTATCTGCCACTGTCGTCACGAACAGTGGTAGCGCGGAAATGTTCTTCACACTCGAGATCTTTACGGCTCATCGAGGGCGGTGCGGTAACCTCTTCAAGCTCCCAAAATCGCTTGAGAAGAGAATCAACATTATTTTCTTGAAGAACAGAACAACAGCAAGACGTAACGTATTAAGAAGTATGTAATGTAGGTACGGTACCCATAATCACATACCCAAATACGGTCTCAATAGCGGGCGTTAAGTTATGTTGCTCACTACGTACCACTTTAGTTAGTAGCAAGTGCGAGAATATTGCAGCTCCGATCAAAACATCAATGTCTGCCGGATTCGCAAACTCCGAGTCTGCCAGCGGCAATGACTCGAAGTGTGTGTGTAGCGATACGTCCACATTAGCGTTTGGCAATGTGTCCGTAATACGCTCCGCGATAAGCGAAGAAATGTTAAAATTAATGTCCCTATCAAAACGCGAATGTATTTTTATATCTACAGCACCCTTGCAATGTTTTTCCGAACCGCCAATCCTTTTGACTATTGAGTTATTATTTTTAAGGTTATTCCACAATCCGAGGCGTTTGAACAACTCAAATAATATTAAATTAGTCTGAGACGCGCTATCGAGTAGACAACGTACCATGTGCGGCGACCCATTAACATCATAAACGATAACTTGCGCTGTCGCTAACAGAACAGTCTTAGACGTCATACACCGCGGCTTAGCACTGCTCTGATCACTACAAGCGCGCGAAGGCCGTCCGCGCGTGCATGCCGCCCGCGCAATGGATGTCGTACACAACGATATTTCATTCTGGATCGTGGGAGGCGCAGTTATCGTAGCCTGCACCTGCGACGTAAGTGTGTCAAGGTTAGCGGCTTGGCTTGACAACGGGCTACCTTTATCGAAATGTAACAGTGAATGGTGTCGTTGATTACATGAGCGGCATCTCGTTCTACTAGAACAATCACTCGTTTTATGCTTTATACTTAAGCAATTAATGCATGCTTTGTTATCCTTTACGCACTTGAAACAAGCAGTTAGATTTAAACCATTGAAGGCGGGACACTTGTAGAAATGGTCGTGCACTATATTACTGCACAGACACTTCTGTGAATTAATTTTATTAGATTCCGAGCATGTTACGTAAGATTGTGGATTAGAGACCGAGTTATTATTACTATTTCGCGCGTTATTCAACCTTTGTTTGCTGCTGTTAGTGTTAGACGGGCTAGGTGAACTAGACTGCGTATTATGAAATATTCGAAACTGATCTTTGATGAACGAAATAAAACTATCTAGTGTAGGTATTTTATTATTGCGTTCCGTCATCTCGAAAGCACGAATTGTATCAGTAACAAACTTTTTTAAAGCGAGTTGAAGCAACATAAAGTCGGAAAGATCTTCTAATTTTAAGGCGCTGTCCTAAGCGACTCTTTTGGTAAATGAGGGGGTGAAGCAGGTGAGGTGAAGGGAGCTTAGTTCCGTCTACTGCGGGGCGCCCCCCTTCATTCTCGTTGCGTGCGGCCGTATTCTGGCGACATCCGTATTCCAATATTTCAAAATCGGAAGCAAAACGTTTTAGCATATTGAATTGAGATACTGATATTAAAATTTATATTACATACATAAAACTGTTTGTACAATATAAGCATAGCGCAATTTTTGTTCTCAGTGCAGCCATGAGCAAAACTGGTTTACATTAGACGTTATAGGTATTGTTACGAGCTGGGGTTCGACGATAAATTATAGCTCACTATGCCACTTAAATTGAACTTTATTCTCTAACACAATAACACTAGTTACACACACTTAATTTTCCAACACTAATAAAACACACTATTCACACCACTAGTACAACACTAAACACTTCCGACTTACTTCCCTTCGCTTGATGTTGATCGCTTTCCGTATTCAATTGAACTGTCCCGGTTCGTTCGCTCCCGCTCTATTTATACTGGCCGGATAACATCACCAGCGCATTCTAGATACTTCCACAAAACTGTCGAATAATCGCGAACAGTCCGATGCTCGATACAGCAATCGCCATCTAGTACAGAGTAGCTGAATTACCTTTAAACCACCGATACATTCAATCTCTTCTAGTACCCCCATTCACCGATGGATGGCGTAACAGTATTAATAGTTGACGAAAGTAGGTAAATACCTACGTGCCGTAAGATGATAAAAATAATTAAGTCAGTTCCATGTATGGAGAGGCCATTATTATTTTTGTTTTTGTGTAAAAATAGTGAAGCAGTTCATAGAATACCTACATCTAATTCCATTCCTGCCAGTTTTCAAATCTGTTTTGCAATAAATTGGCTGTGACATACGGGCGGACAGACAGACAGACGTGGCGAATCTAAAAGGGTTCCGTTTTTTAAATTTTTGGCTACGGTACCCTAAAAACCACAATACTGCCCTACTAAGCGTAAAAGCCGTATCTCAACTAAAGCGAGTTACGAGATAATTTAAGTTTAGTAAAAGTTGATTTATTTCATTAATTTATGGATGTTTATTGTTATTACAGGTATAATTATTATGGTAAAAGTTTCAAAATACGTCGCCGTTTTGAGGGGTTGTGAGTGATTGGGGGGGAGGAGTGAAGGTCTCGAAACCCCCCCTCACCATTTTCACTTGCCGGAAATACTTGGTTTCCTCTGAAAAAAAATATCTCCAAACATCGGTGTGTATGGCACTGCCAACTTCCACATTCATCACACTAGTTAAATAAACTAAGGTTGACGGAGCCCTGCGAAGGGCTCCTATTTTCGGATTAAGGGTCAAAAGAAAACCTAACATAACCTATTTAGTTACTTATTACAGTCGCACCTAACCCTAGGCACTCGAAAGCAATGACGCACAAATTTGACATTAGCTGTCAATATGATCATTCCAAGATGGCGGTTTTGCGTTTCGTTTCACGTTTTTCACATAAAACCTACAAATTACATTTGTAAAACTGTAATAAAGTATAAAAACTACGTTCCGTTTTACATAATTGCCGAAGTGTTTATGAAATTTTGGAAATTGTTTAAAAATATTTAGACGCAACTCCGGTAGCCAAAATTTCTATAAGGGGATTTAAACGAACTCCCTTAAGCCCCCTTCACTACCAATACCCTAAAATTCAGGAGATTCGTTTCGAAACCCAACCCATTATTATTTTTCAAAATAGATGAAATATCAAACATATATGTGGATATACCTTATTCATGAGAAAATACTATGTCGCTTAGAAAATTATAGAATTAGAATTTGAGTTACTGCTTTTTCGTTAGCTCTTCTCATACATGTTTGTATGGAAAAATAAAAAAAAAATCTTTCGCATCAAATATGTGTTGTTTCAAAGAAAATAAATATTAAAAGATATTTATTTATATTCATTTATCATTTATTAACGAAATACAGAGATTACAGCTCATCAAAAGTTAGCTGTCTGCTACAACCCGGCAGGTTTTCTTTATTCTCATCGAAAGTTAAAGGCAGTGAGTGAGGTGATAAGGCTTCAATACTTATTATTTGCTGTTGTTCACGAGGCACAGTTTCATTTACTTTCCTTTTACGGCTTGGTATTGTAGAAATTTCAAGCACTGATGAAACATTTTCCTCTCCGTGATCTCGCAATGCCATACCTTGAGCTTGACGAGAATCAACAATTTCATGCAACTGCCAATTCATATAAAACGCCACAAGCTTTTCTTTCATTTTCTTCTCCCAGAAAACATCATCTCTTTCTATAATTTCTATATTTAGTGGTATACTTTCGCCACTCCACACAGCAAATAAACACTTTTGTTTGCGTGTAACGTGGCGTTGCCCCTGAATTTGGTAATAACAATTACAATATTTGTTTAGACTAGTCAGTTCACTTTTGTATAATTTTTGCCATATTTGTATTTTATTTGCTCTTATACTATTCTGCAGGCCATTCTTATAGGCAACTATAGAACATTACATTTCCACAATCGTGTTTAGACCTATTAATCCATCTGGCGTGGCACCAATCTTAATATATAAAATCCTTGCGTTACTGACTGACTGACAGACACGCTACAGCCGAAACTATTGGGCGCAGGAAGCTGAAATTTGGCATGTATGTTCATTGGGGACCGTAGGGGTGCACTAAGAAGGAATTTCCCGAAATTCCCACGGGATCAGCCAAAACGGGTAAATTAAAAAAAAATACAGGCGTAGCTGCTGGCGTCCTCTAATAAACGGATAATCCACAAGGCTCGATTGTTACATTTTCTTGCTTCGCCAGTTATTGCAAAGCCAGTTGTTCATTTTAGACTCCATGCGCAACTGCTTTTACATTGCAAATATTTTATTTGTACAAAATAATTTTTACTAAGTTGGCTTTACTGCTGTTTTCTCTTCTTTTTACCACTATACCAATATTTCAATCTGTCAACATATTCTTACGCAATTCGAACCATTCACTGCTATCCCTCTTGTGATTTTTGCTTATCACTACGGAATTAGAGTCAAATTTGTTAAAAAAATTGTTTGGCATTTCTTGGCTAGCTCTTGAACAGATCGTGTTAGGAATGACTGAAGTCAAATGTGTGTAAGACGTTGCAGAACTGTTATCTTTAACTTCACTGTAATTACAATAATAATAATTAGTTACGTACTTTATTATTAAAAAAATACTATATCTTGTGTTATAGCAAACAGAGAAGTCACCTTTTTACTTATAAATGATTGATTTTAGAAATTAAAAAGATATAAGATGTACTGAGACATACCTAATAGTTTATGAATAATCAAAGTTTTACCCGATGTACCTAAAAAGGTTTATGTTCAAAACACAATAATACAACATTCGTTACCCCTTGTGTGCGGATTGCGGAGCGCCATATTAGCGCTGTCATCATTATTGTTCGCCGTGGCGGCCTCTTAGCGCTCCAGGCGCTCTGACAAGCTAATGAATTTGAAATATAGGTACATAAAATGATTCTATTTTATGTTATTACTCTTTCAAAAATTGAAAACTGTGGCAGCTATGTATTGTGAGAATAATTTATATAATTATATTATGCATAATCGATAATATATTATAAGTAACATAGTTAGTCATAAAAGACTCTTATGAAAATAATTTGTGTAAAAATGTTACATATTTCATAATCACATGGCCATGGATGAATTTTTATTTTATTACGACGCTTTCTTGTACAAATCCTTCGTAGAACTTTATTTCTGTAATTGTCCATATTTTAT
This sequence comes from Euclidia mi, assembly GCA_944739405.2. Classification (NCBI taxonomy): domain Eukaryota; kingdom Metazoa; phylum Arthropoda; class Insecta; order Lepidoptera; family Erebidae; genus Euclidia; species Euclidia mi. The sequence goes on along the minus strand of OX123182.2, from coordinate 19,471,182 downwards.
TCTTCTAATTATATATTTATAAGCACAGAAACAATAACACATTAAACGCAACAAGAGTATAAACTTAGGTCCTAATTATATGTGCCCATAGTTACATGAAAAGCCTATTTGATTCAAAGTATTCAGTCTATGACATAAAACATGAAATTACGAACTCAAATCGGCGTATTACAATAACAAACAGGTTTACGTAAAATTTCGTGCAGCGGAGACGCAAGCGACATGACCTATCTCTCACAGGGCTCATAGCCGAATGATGAGGTCTGGGCGAGGCGTAAACAAGCAACTGACACTCAGTACACCGCTTATGCTATTAAGGTTTAAATTGCTGAAGCGTTTGATATTGATGGGATCTACCGAGCGTCAAAATCATAGACGTTTGGCAGATTTTATTTAATTTTACAAAATATACACGTATAATATGAAAATAAATTAGGTAATTCTTTAGTTCATTAGGTTTCCTACAATATTATTAAAAAAACATATGACAGCTTACGATCAAAATATTGCAAACAGTGAGACGAAAGATTATTTTCTGCCTCGATTTTGTAATTTTTTTACAGTGATTCTATTTTAGATACATGAAAAATTCTTTCAAACGTCTTTTGGTCAGACTTTTGACTTTAAGCTCAATTTTTTTCTAGGTTGTAATACGTACCGTTATGGTTAGATGCGCGACGAAAAATTAGGTGTTTCACAGCTTCTGATGTATAAACGCGCCTTAAGTTCCTAAGAGAGTTAACCGCGGTAACAAAGTTATCTATAAACAGCTGGAAATTCGCAATTGAATATTCAAATACGCCGTGTGGTTGACGGCATAGAATACAAGTGTCACCACCCCCTTTCTTCCCGTGGGTGTCGTAAGAGGCGACTAAGGGATAACACGATGCAAATACCATCTTTAGGTTGAGACGGAAAACTCGACATCAAACCCTATACGACTGCCTCGTTGGTCTCGTGGCATAAATGTGCGCGTGGGATCGGGAGGTCCCGGGTTCGATTCCTGGGTCGGGCAGTGTTATTGGGTTTTTCAGTCACAAAATTCTCAATAGCAGCACGGAGTCTGGAAATGTGCCCGGAACGGCAATAGGCTCGCCCCTTATTACGTGGGACTTAAGTATATCTGGCGAAAAGTGGGTGTAGAAATACACCTCTGCCTACCCCTTCGGAGATGGAAGGCGTGACGTTATGTATGTATGTGTATGTAGCTGGAAATTCGCGACAGACGCGTTGCCGGACAGTTTAAGATTTAAAGCTTGGTCAAAGTAAGTAGACGCCAGGACGCGAGTGTCTTGATATCTATCAAGTAGTGACTGAAATATGACCTGATAATTCTCAGCACTGGGTGTGACACCTGCAAGTACGGACTGGGCCTTCGGTGACAGTTTACCTATTAAATAGTACAACCTGTCAGCATCTATAAGAGAACCATAATCGTGCACTGTAGACTTAAAACTCGCATAGAATAACGGCCAGTTTCGTATATCGCCATCAAACGACATAATCTCGATTGGCAGTAATCTCGGCGTGCGGGCCGCGGCAACGGGCTGTGCCGAACACTTACCCTCCAATTGCGATTGTATACGCTTAATAATACAATAAAGATCTTCGAATGAGGTGTACGCCTGATAATTCGGTTTTTCATCAGGATTAGCAGAAAGCAATTTTGCGTTATAATCGTCTAACAACTTATGAAAATCTGTTCGAATACTATCTACTGTCATACAATAAGTGAGAAATGATTCCCTATTACTGTCAGACGCGGCTGCGGTCTTTGACCGCTCGTAAATGTTTTGAATATGCTCAAATAAAATATTGCGTTTTGCTTCTAAGATTGTCATCTCTTTGTCTTCCGACACGCGTGACTTCTTTTGTTGTGACATGCTTACGTAAGTATAAGCTAATGAGACCGAAACAAAATAAGAATATCTAATGTACCTATTATTTTACCTAAGTAGGCTAAGTAGGCAACACTTTAGAGCTGTGGAATTAAAAGTTGCTCGAAATATGAGATTTACAAGACAACTATGATAGTTCCAGAAATAATAATTAAGTAAGTAGGTAGCTACATAAAAGTTTACCTACTGATGCGGGCGGAAACAACCATGTGACGGTTATGTGAATGGACTAGGAGTATAGCTAGGTGCTTTAACTGCCTAGGTATAGAGATATAACGTATAAAAACGTAAATGAATCCGACTCGTATGGATCAAAAAAATGGTTTGGCGTTACACCGAAACCGAAGGCGATTTGGGAAAAATGGACTGTCTTTAAAGGATTGCGAGTTCTGGTCGCCTAGGATTGGAGAGGGAGAGAAAGTATGGTGTAGAAAGGAACCTCTTACCTTGCACGGCAATCTTCTTCTTCTCAGAAGGGCAGTCTCCTGGTGTTTTCGAGATGAAGCTGCTTGATTCACTACACTACACTATTCGTTTCACTTTCACTCGCGAGCGGGTTTGTTAGGTTTTCTTTGGTTGTAAGCGGTAATAATTATATATGGCGGTGCGGTGCGGTGCGTCTCGAATCTTCTGCGTCGCCGTTGAGCAAGGCGGCCAATAGCGAGGCGTTTTGGGAGGGGATTCATGAAAAGGATCGCTCGGATTAGCCGAGCAGCGACGAACCATTGACGTTGACAGAATTAACTAGCAAGGGAAAAGATAGATGGCGCTACCAATAATAAAATGCTGATCTTAATTTGAACAGGTTTAGTAAATCACACAAGTGTCTATTCCTACATTCAAATTTATTAAACGATATTGACGATTTATCAACTTTCTATTGAAATTAATTCTGAGTAAAGCAAATCTAAGGATTTATTGTTAACATAAAGGATATTTTATCGATAATCATTCTGAGTAAGCCCATCACTAGTCAAGTTAAAATTGGTGACAAACTACGAAGATTCACAACGTCATTTTTGTATAATTTATTTATTTATTTATTTTTACACTTCACTATTTTGCCGTGTGGTTGACGGCATAGAATACAAGTGTCACCACCCCCTATCTTCCCGTGGGTGTCGTAAGAGGCGACTAAGGGATAACACGATGCAAATACCATCTTTGCGTAGAGACGGAAAACTCGACATCAAACCCTATACGACTGCCTCTCGTTGGTCTCGCGGCATAAATGTGCGCGTGGGATCGGGAGGTCCGCGGTTCGATTCCTGGGTCGGGCAGTGTTATTGGGTTTTTCTGTCACGAAATTCTCAGTAGCAGCACGGAGTCTGGAAATGTGCCCGGTACGGCAATAGGCTCGCCCCTTATTACGTGGGACTAAACTATATCTGGCGAAAAGTGGGTGTAGAAATACACCTCTGCCTACCCCACCGGGGATAAAAAGCGTGACGATATGTACGTATGTATGTTTTACATTTCCTGCAATTTAATGCAAAGGCGGACTTAATGCTATGTAGCATTTTCTGTCAGTCAACCTTAGGGTGGTGCAGATATGATTGTGGCAGGTTATACACCTGCCACACTACAAAGATTGAAATAATTAAACTATAATCCAACAATATAGGAATTTAATCCAACAATATAGGTTCACTTGTTTATAACATTCATCCACCCGCAATACTTCAGTATATCCGTGAACATGGCGCTTGCAACAGTGCCGAAATATCGGTTACTCAAAACAAAGGTACGTGGTATATATCCCGTAGAAACAGTAAAAATATAATCCAACATTATACTACTTTTTATACTATGGCTTTTTCTCTTAACTTAGGGTCCCAAGCCAACCTCACCTGCAAGTGGTGCACCTGCCGATCAACGGACGAGGCTCTGGCAAACAAAATGTCCCAATAAGCGGCAATAGGCTCGCCACCTATTACGTGGGATCAAAACACTGGCGAAAAGTGGGCGTTTAATATGCCTCTGCCTACCCCTTCGGGGAAACAGGCGTGAGTCTATGTATGTATGTATGTATAAATATTATGATAATACATACATATACAAATAATACATACCTATAAATACTATATAAAATGAATATATACATATACAGACGTATATTTAATACACAGTGTAACAAATGTAAGAGATGATGTTTTTATGGTCTTTCAAGTGACAGAGTGTTTTATCTTTCTCTTGCATTAAATAAAAATCATAAGTCTAAAGTGAAGTGAATATATTGGGTTTAACTGCTATTGTAGCGCGGTTTCTATGTATTTTGCATATTCTAAGGCTCTCCAGAATGTTCGTAAGACTTCTCGCCATAACACACTCTTTTGTTTTCTGTTTTGTAACATTCGCACGAATGCTGATTACAGGTGAAGGCTCAAGTGTATCAGCGCTTTTAGACACTACTGGCATAATGCTAGAATGATGATTAAATATTTATTATCCCTGATATTTAAACACCATTCCGATGTTTGTTGTATTGTTTATAAAACCGACTTCTAGAAAGATGTCGGTTTTATAAACATTCCTAGATGTCAATCAGCTGTATAAATATATCAGTGACAAGTTACACTTAAGTCTTGAGGTTAACGTTAGTTAGGAAATCTAATAGCATGTGATCTAAAATTGCGCTACCTTTGAAAGGATTATTTCAAAGGACTGTGGTGATTTGATAGGAGTCCTCGTTTTTGACAAATACGAATACTAGGTTATGATTTGTGTGTTGTGACAGGCAGCGAATAGCCTAGCCTAATGCAAAGACTAAAAGACTGCTCCGCAGAGGATCTGGAGTTCAAACGCCAACTCACCCGAACTTTCACCACTGACTTTTGGAAGTTAACTAATTTACTTATAGTTATCTAGATTGTCACCTTCCAAAACTCGAAGTATATCTAACGTTATTCCCGAATAAGGTCGTAGAAAGTCCTCTATCTCAACTTAAGTTGTAGCCTGACGCTTCGTAAAAGTATCATGCGGTTAGAATTTAGTGCAGTACGTGCCTTGAATGCTGCGCGTCGAGACATTGTCGTAATGAAGACGTGTGCTGATTTGAAATATTTTTGTTACGCAACAGTAGGCTATTGACGTACGGTTGCATAACTAGTTTTGAAAGCTAGGAAACAAAGTGATAAATGGTTTCGCAGCTAATATAAAAAAAAATCATCGTCTTTATACTCAGTGTTTGTCATAATCGCCAGTAATATTGTCGCTCTCTTCACATTTGCTCCAAGTACTATTTGTTAATTTTCTTCTGGTTCTCAAGGATCGCTCCTTATACTCGATTTACTGCTAAGCAGTCCACAATAGTTTTTGTATTCCTAGTCAAGAATATATGGAATCGATCTGAAGGTAGACGTGAAAACTCACTAGGGTTTCCACTAATAGTCTGAGTAATCCACGAGGATAATAAACAATTTAATTTGTAAAGGCTTTCTCTAGATTATACCTACACTACCCTAGCCGGGATGTTTTGCGAGTCTTTTATATTAGAGAATGAATCTGAGGGTAAATCCATCCGATCGATTACGTCTTTATGGACAAATCAAGGAACGGACTTTGGAAGGATTTATAATTATGGTGTCAGTAGTAGTTATGTTACTAAGAAAAAACTAAGCAAATTTTTTTATTAAATCAAAACGTGTGTGTGTTGTCTGGATTGTAAAGTAGGCTTGGTCTTATGGTCAACTTATAAAATGTTACGCAGCAAATGTTTTTAAGTGACACTCCGGCCTTACCCCTTGTCATAACGAGCTTCAGTCGACTGAGTGCGGTGTGAGAGTGACCTTGGATGCCTGAAAGAGGGATACATTGCTAGATCATATTTGAGAAGCACGTGATTGTAATTATGAGAGTAGCGAAGAACCTTTTTGTGGAAATGTTTGAGAAAATGCCTTTGTTGAAGAGGCTTCTATATTGTTTAGATTTCGCTTTCTTTGTTGGGATTATCTTTGACGCGTAATAGATAGTTGAAAGAACACGTAGTTGTGTTGAATGTGTATGACTGTAGTATACTGACTGAACGTAAAAAAACAGAGTATCGGATAGAGCGTTTTCTTTTTGTCCGTTTATAAGAGTATTATTTTATTTGTACCCGACTACGGCAAAGCTAAAGGAGGGTTATGATTTTGACAGGCAGGCAAAATAAGAGCCGTATCCACACGTTATATAGAACCGTAACAAAACAACTAATAACGTGTGACTGCGGCTCTTATTTTTGTTCTGTTATTGATTTTCCAGTAACCTTGTTTATTTCAGCATCCTGAAAATCTTGTTTCGGTTAGTATTAGTTAGAGTTAGTCAGGTTTAGTTAGTATTAGTTACAGGGTAGTCGCGTTTATTAGATTTGAATAAATCTTTTAATAAACACAATCTGTTACATTTTGTACTTCACATGTTTTCTAAAAAATATATCTAAAAGGAGTTACGCCTACTAAGGCATCTAAAGTGTATTAATTGATGAATGTCTAGGACCTAATTACACAGCCGATTTTGTATTTAAAATAGTACAGTAGTTTGCAAATTTTGAAAGTAGAGTTCACAGAAATTCAATTCGGGAAACGCCAAGCTCTGCTTGAACCCTAGTAATGAGTATTACACAATTGTATAGACATTCAATTGTATAACAAAAGCTCTAAGACTTTTCGCTATTAAAGTTTGCGTTAACTTTAGAATCCACCTGATAATATTACAATTTAAAGATAACAATTAGTGAACTAGATACTGTCAAAATACTCCTGTGTTATTATAACGTCAACTTTACTAAGAGACCTAAAAGTTATGTCTGTATTATTATAAAAGCAGTTGTCCCACCGCCGGAAGAAAGCGACAAGCGTTGCAGTTTCAGCTGTTTTAGACATCCATGTAAACAAAAGAGATGAATATATTTTTAGCTGTTCACCGAGTGTTCACACCGCCGCGCGCCGTGCCGGTTAGGACTTGTTCCCCAAGTACATATGTCACCGAGTATCTATTAATGATATACTCTGCGCGTGCCGTGTTGCTCAGAACTAACCTAACTGCCCCAAGCGAGTGGTACGGTTAATCGCTCATCGCAAGCGGTCACTGTAGCTTGTGAAATTATTGGGCATCACAAGACTTTATACCTTACGTCTCGAGGTAGTCAGCGGCTTGGCTGTATCTCCGACGTGGCGAAAATCTGAATGGCTGTTGCCGCTTACCATCAGGTCGGTCTTCAGCTCGTCTGCCACTTCACTGTCATAAAATAAAAAGACTCACTGATTAGCACAGTAGCAAAACTATCAGAACTACACACTCGTTGCCCGCTAGTTGCCAACTCGTTTTTAGTAGCTAACTTTATTTGCCACCCGCTAATCGCCAGCAGTGGGACAGCTACCTTAGAATCCGTCGGTTTAATTTGTGTAGTTCGGTGTATCATAACATAACACAAATTTGAGAAACTATAATTATAAACTTCATCATCTTCATCATGCTAGTCAAGTCACGCAATGATTGCTAGGGCTTTAAGGTAGTGTTGTATGTTTATATACCATACTTCATCATCATCATCATCATCATCAGCCTTTCACAGTCCACTGCTGGACTAGGCCTCTCCTTTGAAAGCCTATACCATACTTAATCCGTGTAAATGATCTAATAACTAATTTAAGTTTCGCCGTGTGGTGTTGGATTAAAAATACAAGATGACACTACCCTGTTTCATTCCATGCGTATCGTAAGAGGCGACTAAAGAAAATACACGAAGCAAATAGTATCTTGCGGAAAACTCTATATGAAAGCCGGTACCAACCCCTCTGACAGCGTCTTGTAGTAGGCTAGATCCTCGTTAAAGGCCTATTCAAACCTGAGCGATATTCGCTGCCGATGTGGGTAGAGGTACATACCGCGCGGGTTTCGCTCAGATATTTAGTATCAAGTACCGCGGCTAGAGCGACCTGAGCGATATTCGCTGCCGCTGTGGGTAGAGGTACATACAGCGTGGGTTTCGCTCAGGTATTTGGTATCAAGTACCGCGGCTAGAGCGACCTAAATTTCTTACCTCTCTAAGCGAAACTCGACTACCGCGCGTTATTCTACCCACAAGGATAGCGAAAACCGCTTAGGTCTGAACAGTAATAATACCGCATACCCACTGGGTTTCTCTGCCGCAGACGGTAGCGAATACCGCTTAGGTCTGAACAGGCCTTTAGCCTCACAATACTATTGTGATGCAAATAATAATAATATTCTACCACATTCACAGAACACCATCTAGTCCCAAACTAAGCATAGCTTGTGCTATGGGTACTAGATAATGATGAAATTATGAATGAAGATTTTTTTGTAGATACATACATATTATACATTTTATACCCAGACCGAGACAAACATCTATGTTCATGGACACAAATGTTTGATTTGAGTGGGAATCGAACCCGCGACCTTCGGCGTAGCAGTCGCTTACATTCCCGCTGCGCCAACCGGTCGTCAATAAATGAAGGAGGTCTAAGTTCAGCAGTAGACTATAAAAGGCTGATGTTTACAGAGGTTTCCACCGGGATGGACAACCGTTAACCGATAACCTTTTGTGAAGTACCTATTTATGCCAGAGCGCTACCCTACTTCGTTGGACAGGTAAAAACTTGAGTCAATTTACGACATGTCTTGATTCGATTTTTCTTTGGTGTGAAGACCAATTGCCGTTATTATAACTGTTGAGGATTCAGGTAGTTGCTATATCATACTTTATTAGGCTTCGCGCGTGGAAGACGGTTATCGCGGTAAAGAGCAACCCGTCTCTAGTCTCCTAACTATCTCCTCATAAAAATCATCATCTTAATCAGCCCTGTATATATACTCTCCCACTGCTGGGCACGGGCCTTTTTCCACTGTGAGAAGTGTAAGGCCATAGTCAATCACGCTGGCCAAGTGCGGATTGGCGAACTTCACCTGTCATTTGAGAACATTATAGATGATTCTCAGACATGCAGGTTTCCTAAAGAAATTTTCCTTCACGGTTAACCAAGCGATAATTATTAACAATTGAATCATACCAAAAACATATACAAATTAACAATCAAATATACTTTTACGTTTAAAATATTAATATGGATGTCAAAATAGTTATATTATGAAAATAATTATTGCAATAAAAAAATTCTACTTTTATGAGTCCTAAATGCTAGTTGCTTCAGGTAAGCCCTCAATGACATTGAGATCAGATCGAAGCTTAAACGAATTGTAAACACCATTTTGATGATAAGTTCTTCAAATTGAAATTGCCAGAATATTCTAAAACGTTAAACTGAAGTTCCGAATAAAACTAATGCTATTAAGCGTAGCAGAATACCAATTGTAAGTCAGTTCATAATTTAATCTCGATTAAGTGAAAATTCAACGATAGTGCCAGATAAATACGAAAATTGGCTTACTGTTGAAACTTTTGTTATTTTATGTCGATATTGAGTGACGAGGTGGTACTTTTTTAATGGTGGTGGCAAGCCATAATATCGGTTCTCTCTTCCGCTTAAATTTGAGTTCAATTGTTCAATTTAAAGTAGAGGGGAGTTCCGACCAGCAAAAGAGTATCCACTGCGAGAGCAAAATAAAAAAGCCTAAGCTGCTTATTTGTGCAACTTATTTGTAATTATTATTTTTTGAATAAATGGTTTTGTAGTGCAAGTACATAATAATTATTTTTTTATCATTATTTTATACGACATTTTAGTACATCAATTACAGTGTATTAATTCGAATTTACATTACATAGTTCAGCTGCAGCAACTTTCTGAACTTCATCTAGTTTAAGTCAAAATTGTAATTATATATTGTTGTTGTGTACTGAGTTAAACTGAGAAGGCACGCTTCCATATTTCACAGTTCATTTTTTCATACCTTTATCTTTATCCTACTATTTTTGTTTTTGTTTTCAGCCCATGTGTACGCTCTAGCCGCCAGCATTAAAAAATGTGACTGCAAATAAAATTTTTGAAATATCTACTACCTTTGATATTCATCTAACATTACTCTTAAAGCTTTAAAGTATATATAATGGCTAGCAGTTTGTAGACAAAGTAAATCGAATATTTAATTAAATGTCAAAAGCCCGACCGCCGGTCCTTTAAATTGATTTATGATCTCAAAGATCGATGTTACTTTAACGTTACCTCTCAGATATGGAGTAAACCTCACGGATGTATTCTAAAAGGTTGAGAAGTTCGTTGTTGGAAGGGACCATTTGGACCCTTCGACAGGGGTTTATTTCGATTGGGATTAATCAGTCCTTTTAGGCCCGGACTGCGGTTAATTGCGAGCCGGTTTAATACGCCAAAAATATAAAACATCATGTAGTGGAGAATTTAAACGAATTGTTTGAATGAAATTTAAATAATGGAGCCGGCACTGGTTTTAATTACTTACGAGATGCGTGTAAAAAATCTATATATTTTAAAAACCTTTATCTACTACAGTATTATGGCTTTTTATTTATATAAATAATAACATAAACGCTCAAAATAACCTTGTAGAAATGTGTGGTCACATTACCTACTTTAAAAAAATGTATACACTCAGACTTTAATTGAAAGAAGAATGTATGAACATCTAATAATATTTATTTACCTAACTGATGTCAATAGCGGAGTGTTCTAACAATTGTGAAAATCTTTGTATTTGTCTCGACGTTCCAATGCTATGCATGTAAAACAAATGAAACCACGCAGTATTTTGAAAAAAGAATTTTCTTGCCCAAAACAAGCTAATGAAAACCGTCGTATAAATATTAACTAATACAATAATCACTTAACAACTCACAAAAGTAGTCAAATAGCTCCAACTATTTAACAAAACCGAGCACGCGACCCACAATACCCTCGTCGTAGGATCGAGGATTAAAACCAAATTGTGACGAACCGCTAATACCGAATACGAAATGTGTTTAAAAGATTTGGAGGGAACTGTGTGGATATATATGTGGGGTAATCACCCACAGACGTTTCCGATTGTGGATTATTTGATTTGTCTTTAATGACAAGCTTTTTTTATGTTTCGTTATCGGTAAATAAGCTGCAGTTCAAAGTGATACGCAAATAGTCTTAGGATTAACACAAGTAAATAATTTATAATTTTATAAAAGATTAGAGGATACTCACATCTGCAGAATCGTATTTTTTTTATTTAGTCGTTTCTGCCCGATCTCGTGAGAATTTCAGGAAATCCCTTTTTTGTGCACCTCTACGGTTCCCAAAAACTAACATGCCAAAAGCTCGAACTATTATTCGATGCTCTGATATTTTCACTCATTTTGTATTTCCGTTTTTGTATTTTTCTTTCCCATTGTCAAAACAAACCAATTTTTATACGAATGCATGATTCGTTTCACCATTAATCTTAAGGAAAATAATTGTATTACGTTCTTGATACGTTTATAAGTAGAAGGTAAATTAAGGCAACGAGATATGGCTCATGTTAACACAATTAATGACAAAGGGAACAAACTGCTTGTGATCATGAGATTTGCAAAGAAATTTCGTTTGTTCTTCACATATTCGTACACAGCAACTTTAAGTAAATGTTTATGAAGTCTTACGTTTGTTTGGTTTTATGGCTGAAAGACAACTTCTTTATACGTTACTAGCTGACCCGGTGAACTTCGTACCCCCATGTATTTTTTAGTTATTTGTTTCTTATATATTTTCATTAAAACCTTCTCCTGACAATGCCAAATACAAAAAAGAAAGATTAATCCAATTTGGTGCAGTCGTTTGGAAGTTCCAGCAGTTGTGCAAATAAAATTATAATGATACATTCTAAGAAAACACAGCTACATCATCTCATCTTCATCATCATCATAGCGCTATCTCGGTAAAGTCCAGTCTTTTTCATCTTAAAGCTTACTGTCCACTTACTGGTTAAACTAGATTTGATATTATAATAGCTTCAACATCTACACACGCATAATAAATTCTACCGGTCAACACAGCGATCTGCAGCTGAAAACTACAAGAAATATGACCTCATTTCAATCAACGTCACACATTGAAATATACGGCCACAAAACAGGCGGCGAGGACGATCATTTAAAGAACAATGTGATATAATTTATACCGTGATACTGGCAGCCTGGCTCCGTTAGACTTGGCCAGGAGCCAGAGTTTTACATAATAAAGCTCTGAATAGCATTTCGGTTAGCTTTAAACACCATATACTGGTGCTGATTTTGTTAGTTCATTTTTAGCCAACAGCCAGACGTGTTACTGCCAAATTACTGACTGAGGGATAAAATATGAAATAATAATGGCCAGTTTAACCGTCTGATAAGTTCCTGTTAAAAGTAGATAACACATATACATTTCGTTTCAATTTAGAATTTATTTAGCAAATAAGGCCTATCGAGATTTCGTAAAGGAGATCTGACAGGTATTTATGTAACGCTTCTTAATCATCTTGAAATGTGGCCAGAGTTTCGGCCTATGTTACATTATATATGAATGTTCTTATAGTGTAAGTGCTACTTCATCGACCTAGCGTCATGGTTGCATCCAAAATGCTCGCCTTGGACTTCGAGGTCCACTTACTAGTCTAAGCTTACGTCCGCACAGTCAGGCGGCTTGCTTAGCGTCTAGAGCCTAGTGGCTTGCATTCTGGCTAACCAAATTCGACAGAATGGTAGCTTTTCTATGGTAGCCGTCTGTTTTCCGCAACCCAAGGGGATACCCACGTGCCAATGTTTACTGTTTTTTAAACATACAGTCTCGTCGTATAACTCTTCAGCTTAGCATGACATCCACGTTATTTTCTACTATTTTATTTACTCTTATTCTACATGTCACCTGCTTATCAATCAAGAATAAGTAAAATTTTCGAATATCAGTTGCCTTATTCTTATTCCAGATTTCTAGGTAGCAAACTGTGAAACCTTTTTTCCGTTAGATAGCTTTTGTAGGTGGCAAAAATACGAGACGAAAATACTACTTGAAAGTACAGTTTGCTTTTACGCTTCTTTAAATGATTATATTAGTTCAATCCCGAAGCTATTTAAGCATTTTGGCATCCTGTGCCAGGAAATTCTAATTAGCGGCACGGATTCTGTTGTAAGATTAACGGTTATAGCCTCACCTTCATTTACGGGGCGACTTAAATTCCTAACAAACGTGGATTTGAAATGTTTCTAGCTTTGAGTGTTAAATTGGGGTGTGAAACATGTAGGTAGTTGGAAACAATTGATAGTTTGATTAGTTTCATTTTAGAGTATTTATCTCAAGATGTCTGTATTAGTTATTTTAACTGACCTTCAGATTTCCCTGTTATCCTGGTGGGGTCACGATAAAGTGTGCTAACCGTAATTGGTGTGAACAAGCTGTTTTAATTTTATACGCGATTGATACGCGGAGTTAGTTGATGTTATTAAAGATCATGGACAACCCTAGTTGACACGTCCACAAAGTTGAGTTTTAAAAGTATCATGCTCGACGTTACGCGAATTTATCACAGGGTGACTCCACCATGTATATAATCATTATTCGTTTAAAATTAGTAGCATGGTAAATGGAGGTGTCTCGTGAGCACTCATGATATTTGTAGGGTATAGGTAGTTGCTTACATAAATTAATATCAGTTAGAAGAATCTGTCGCCTTTACAAATAAACATTGTAACATATCGTCGATTAGAAAGATTGGCATGAATTACTCCAAAATCTTTTCATAGTTCTATTTTATCTATCCAAAACTTTATATAAAATATTTTAAGGTTTAGAAATGTTACCCTGTAACATAACGAATTTTAATGACTTTGAATTTGTTACTTTTCAGCACCTTTTTTGGTTCACAAAAACTGTCCGATTACATTTACGTCTCGAAATAAGTTTCGCCGTTTTTTGAATACAAAATGCGAAGCAGATAATTGTGTCTGATGGTAAAACTTTTAAAATAATGCTCCTTTGTTTACCGGTCGAAGGTCAGAGATTAAATAGCAATGGATGTAGGTATAAAAGTTTTATTTCTGAAAATATTTCGCGAAAAGAATTGGTTGGTAATTACGTAGACTTTTTTCATTGTTAGGCTACATGGATACCTCATTTTTTATCGTAAGCGATTTTAGTTTTAGGTACTGGAAGGGTGATAAATTGACCAAAACGGTCTTAAATAACATATATATGGCAAAGTGGTTTTGGCGGCCGCCTTGACGTTTGTCACTGCGTCGAGTGTTCCATCCTTACACGAGACGACACTTTGTGTGGCTATTGTTGTTTCGAGTGGGTGTTCTTTGATGATTGGAAGTATGCAAAGTACCACGCGAAGCAGTAATAGTACGTAAAGTTAAAAAAAAATATACATCATTTTACTTGCCTCATATTGGATGGCCCAATGGCATTTCCAAAGTCTCATAATTATAAGGCAGAGAGACTCCATCCGTGTCTACGCACGTCACTCAAGACGTCGAAAAACAAAAACAGAAGTAACTTTTTGAAATTAATATATCAAAGCGATGAAGTTCCGTTAAAAAAATATGATACTATCTTCCATATTGTGAAGGTGAGCTTATCAATAATTGACTTCAGACTGTAATGCATTTAATTGACTTATTATTAATACACAGTGAAATGATATTGTTCTATGTGAATTATCATCAGGCTAACATTGCCTCTCGGATTATATCGTTGATGCTATTAATCTGTACACAGAACGAGCAAGGAATCGGGTGATCGATGACTCAATTTGTCGCTATAGGTCAAAGATGGTATAGGTTGTTTCTTTATTAAAAGTAACAACCTTTATTTATTTTCTCCTGGCCCGGTGTCTATAACGAAATCCTGCAAAATAAATTTCACACACTTTCAGGTTTTTTATATAGCTGAAACTTCATGTCATCAACGAAATTATTGCGTTGACTCACAATATACCATGTGTATATTGTGAGTCAACGCCATAATTTCGTTGATGACATGAAACTGATCTACCGTTAGAGCGTTAGCCATTGAAACTGCCTCCGTGGTCCAGTGGATAGCCGTATGCGACTGCTGATCAGAGGTCCCAGGTTCAATTCCTGGGTCGGGCAAAAGTATTACTGGGTTTTTACCATTACTCAGTAGCAGCCCGGAGTCTGGTGATGTGCCCAGTAACGGCAATAGGCTCGCCCGCTATTACGTGGGACCTAAAAATTCATGGCGTAATGTGGGTGTAATATTTACACCTCTGCCTACCCCTTCGGGGATACAGGCGTGAGACTATAAATAAAATAAATATTAACTTTTAATTCATTAACAAATCCATGCTAGTGTAAATGCCTGTATCATGGGAAAATTTACAAAGATTTCTACAGTGGATTCAAAGGCCTCCCAGATTAATAAAATTTTAAGACCGCACTATTCTCTCGTGTGAGAATGAAGAAATAGATTGTTTATATAGCAAAAGATTTGTATGTTATAGTATACATACATAGACTCACGCCTGTTTCCCCGAAGGGGTAGGCAGAGGCATATTAAACGCCCACTTTTCGCCTGTGTTTTGATCCCACGTAATAGGTGGCGAGCCTATTGCCGCTTATCGGGATATTTTGTTTGCCAGAGCCTCGTCCGTTGATCGGCAGGTGCACCACTTGCAGGTGAGGTTGGCTTGGGACCCTAAGTTCTTGGCGGGAACCCTATGCACCCTATGTTATAGTATCCAAGGATGATAATTTAAGAGAGTATAGTATCCTTTTTTACAAAAAAAAAGTATATATGTATGTTTATCCATTATCTAGTACCCATAGTACAAGCTCTGCTTAGTTTGGGACTAGATGGTGTTGTGTGAATGTGGTAGAATATTATATTATATATTATATTATATACATGCATTATTATAAACTGGGTCTATTCATGAATACACTGTTTAAAGCCGTAAATTTATACTACTGTTTTACTAAATTAAAAATAAATTGTTTAATAATTATGAAAATAATTTTATTCTTTTCATCCAACTATTCAATCAATTTGCTTCAATATATCACACTAGAGGATACAACAAATTACCTTACAGATATCAACCATCAAATCTATAATAAGCAAATCAAAATGAATAAAAATAGACTTATAGATTTTCTGCAACGGACGCTCTTTGTGATAAGAACCTTATTTTACGTCCATCGTCGCGATCTGTTACTGCAGATCTCTTTCCTAGAGAATTATCATAATGTTTCCTGGCACTGATGTAGCCGGTTGGCAGCTTTATTGGTTAAAAATTTAAATACTATATAGTCGGGTAGAGTGTGTAAGACCGTTATAAGTCTTTCCGAGGGTTTCTGGTTTAGTTTATGCTCTTGTGTGGGAGGCTTTTTGGTAAATAGGGGCTGGAAAAGAACGTATTTATTTGTTTAATGTCTTAAAATTTTTGGTTTGTTTTAAAGTTTCTTAAAGGTTAGAATTTTTGAATATAACTAACTATTGGAAATTATGATGTGATAATTAAGTATTATAAGCTCGTTTTTGGAAATCTCGCTCTTACATAATTTTCTGTTCTGAAGTTGAGATCTGAGTCGACAGTCGACACTTTAGGGGCGGATATAGCCTATTTGTTGGTAATAAAATAATCTTTTATCAGATTCTTTAGTAAAATATTGTAATCTTGTATGTATCTTTTGGTGGTTTGACATAAACCTAGATGTATTTTAACACTTTATAACATCGTTTAATATACCATTCATTTTTCCCTGTAGTCGTGCATAACAATTCTAAGGAAATATTTTTATTATACCGTCGGTTCTTTTGTATTAACTTCCTTTCTAATACTTTTAGAAGCCTCTGGGCCTTCGGAGGCACTAAAAATGTTGCCTCAAATAATAAATTAATGTTTCAAAGAACTTCGGTGCAATTTATATTTTTGTTTTACTTTTCACTTTTCTCTGTGACGAAGAATAAAAGAAAAATACTTATATGGAGAAGGTTCTGGGAAAATTGGAAAGCATTATAAAATTTTCTTATTATTTTCTATTTAAAAAAACGGGTTTGATTTAGCCTCGCTACTCACCAGCCAGGTCTGCAGTTCCGTATTGTGGTATAATAGGAAAGGTATGAGACAAGTTTTCAGCTGTCCTCAAATACCTACCTAAAATTGATGCCAGCTCTCGGACTATAAGGCTGTCGATACCTGTGTGTGTGTGTGTGTGTGTGCGTGTGTGTGTGTGCGTGCGCGCTTGTGTTTGTGTGTGTGTGTGTGTGCGCGTGCGTGCGTGCGTGCATGCGTGTGTGCGTGTGCGTGTGTGTGCGCGTGTGTGTGTGTGCGTGTGTGCGTGTGTGTGTGTGTGTGTGTGTGTGTGTGTGTGTATGTGTGTGTGCGTGCGTGCGTGCGTGCGTGTGTGCGTGCGTGTGTGCGTGCGTGTGTGTGTGTGCGTGTGTGTGTGCGTGTGCGCGTGCGTGTGTGCGTGCGTGTGTGTGTGTGCGTGTGTGTGTGCGTGTGCGCGTGTGTGTGTGTGTGTGTGTGCGTGTGTGTGTGTGTCTGTGTGTGTGTGTGTGTGTGTGTGTGTGCGTGCGTGCGTGCGTGCGTGCGTGTGGTGTGCGTGCGTGTGTGCGTGTGTATGTGCGTGCGTGTGTGTGTGCGTGTGTGTGCGCGTGTGTGTGTGTGTGTGTGCGTGCGCGCGCGCGCGTGTGTGTGTGTGTGGACGTGTGTAGGACGTATTGTACTAAAGCTGGTTGTATGCCTATGTGTCCATGTGTGTGTGATTACATGTGTGTTTATGATCTCATGTGACCTGAGTTCAGTGTATCAGACGAATATCTGCCCGAAACATTGGACATCTTAATAAAGTTGATATATTGCCAGCCCAGAGATGTATATTAAAGGTAATGACTGGTAAGCGTAGAAGATTTTTGACTTCTGAACTCTATAGTCTGTGTAAGGTACTTACGGTTCAACAATTATATAATTATACCCGAGGTCACTTTGCGCAAGCATAGTGAAATATCGTATGACATAAAATTTGTCAAAGATACGCGCAGATCTGACCGAGTATGTACTATTAAAATGCACAGAACTACCTTGGCATGTCGCCAATATTACTTTTTAAGCTCCAAACTTTATAATAAACTTAATAGGGAGCTCTATATATATCCATTGACTATTACAATGGCCAAGCTCAAACTCACAGGGTGGCTTTTCCTCTAAATTATGACCAATGTGAAGACATCATCACATGAAATATTAAACATAAACATTGCACACTCATATCACACACATACATATCTACCACCCAGTCACTCACACACCCATACCTACATTCAATAGACATGCACGACTTACATCCCTTACACATATCACCACTCATACTAATAATATCTACAAATAATACAACTATCCGTAGATAACATTAATTAAAACTAAAATATTAAATGTGAATTGCTTACCTTTGTTTTAACTTTATAAGTATTCGAATGTGGGCGTTTATGGCTACGAGTGCTTCGACACAGTTTATACTACTGTAGAAATTACCGTTTAAGCTTTGTATAAGATGTTTAATAAATGAATTTGAATTGGTAAGGATAGCTGCGTTAGCATTGACTGCGCTGCAAGTAGTTACCACACCGAACAACAATTTGTGTGATCTGTAAATATTGCGAGTCCCGTATATTCTCCTGCTTAAGACGTTTATAACGCTATAAAAATATGAGTCGATTTTTGAAGTGGCAACTGATGCAGGTAGCGGTTGCAGTTGTTCTCTATGTATCGACTGATTGATTATAAATTTACGGTTTCTAAAGAGACACAAATAAAGTTTTTTCCTTCATTCTTACTATTAATTACTTACATCGCACATAAACGGTTGCTAAAGTTAACGAAGTATTAAAATCCGAACTTGACAAGTTGCCTTTAACTTTAATAAAAAGTAGTATTTGTATCTTATCGCTATTTCAATACGAGAGTAAGAAAAAATGTATTTTTAAAGGAGACAAAGACGTAGAAGTGCTTTGTAATTTGATCCATTGCTTAGTTTATTTATTTATTATACTAATTTCGTTCATTTATTATCAAAGAAGGTATTTGCAATGAAAAAAGTAATATTTAACCTAGTCTATCATAGCAATTCTGTATGTCGTAAGCCATGTAAAAATTATTTTCATGGCTTTTAACTTGCGACGTGTACACAGCCGTCGCGTCGGCTTAATTAATAGTAGGAATGAAGGAAAAATTTGATTTGTCTCTCTTTAGAAACCGTTAATTTCTAATCAATATGTCGTTACATAGAGAACAACTGCAACCGCTACCTGCATCAGTTGCCACTTCAAAAATCGACTCATATTTTTATAGCGTTATAAACGTCTTAAGCAGGAGAACATACGGAACTCGCAATATTTACGGATCACACCAATTGTTGTTCGGTGTGGTAACTACAAGCTGCAGCGCAGTCAATGCTAACGCAGCTATCCTTACCAATTCAAATTCGTTTATTAAACATCTTATACAAAGCTTAAACGGTAATTTCTACAGTAGTATAAACTGTGTCGTAGCACTCGTAGCCATAAACGCCCTCATCCGAATACTTATAAAGTTAAAACAAAGGTAAGCAATTCACATTTAATATTTTAGTTTTAATTAATGTTATCTATGGATAGTTGTATAATTTGTAGATATTATTAGTATGAGAGGTGACATGTGTGAGGGATGTAAGTCGTGCATGTCTATTGAATGTAGGTATGGGTGTGTGAGTGACTGGGTGGTAGATATGTATGTGTGTGATATGAGTGTGAAATGTTTATGTTTAATATTTCATGTGATGATGTCTTCACATTGGTCATAATTTAGAGGAAAAGCCACCCTGTGAGTTTGAGCTTGGCCATTGTAATAGTCAATGGATATATATAGAGCTCCCTATTAAGTTTATTATAAAGTTTGGAGCTTAAAAAGTAATATTGGCGAAATGCCAAGGTAGTTCTGTGCATTTTAATAGTACATACTCGGTCAGATCTGCGCGTTTCTTTGACAAACTTTATGTCATACGATATTTCACTATGCTTGCGCAAAGTGACCTCGGGTATAATTATATAATTGTTGAACCGTAAGTACCTTACACAGACTATAGAGTTCAGAAGTCAAAAATCTTCTACGCTTACCAGTCATTACCTTTAATAACTATATAACATTTGTCATCTTAATACAGTTTATATATATTTATAAACTGTATTAAGATGACAAATGTTTCGGGCAGATATTCATCTGATACACTAAACTCAGGTCACATCAGATCATAAACACACATGTAATCACACACACATGGACACATAGGCATACAACCAGCTTTAGTACAATACGTCCTACACACGTCCATACACACACACACACATGCAAACACACAGGTAACGACAGCCTTATAGTCCGAGAGCTGGCATCAATTTTAGGTAGGTATTTGAGGACATATTCCCGCCACCACCCCATGGTCCTACCTGCCTTGCGGCATACGGACCGAATCACGGGAGAAGCGCACGGTACTTGCGTCTGCTCTTTCCCGCGCGCTCTTTCTTGACTCCCTACAAATCTTTAATGTCCCGAGCCATACTCTCCCCAAAGGGGCTGGCTTCGTAAATATCTACTATCCCCTTAATAGGGCAAATAGGTCAAAAATGTATTTGAGGACAGCTGAAAACTTGTCTCATACCTTCCCCTATTATACCACAATACGGAACTGCAGACCTGGCTGGTGAGTAGCGAGGCTAAATCAAACCCGTTTTTTTAAATAGAAAATAATAAGAAAATTTTATATTGCTTTCCAATTTTCCCAGAACCTTCTCCATATATCTTTATTTTATTCTTCGTCACAGAGAAAAGTGAAAAGTAAAACAAAAATATAAATTGCACCGAAGTTCTTCGAAACATTAATTTATTATTTGAGGCAACATTTTTAGTGCCTCCGAAGGCCCAGAGGCTTCTAAAAGTATTAGAAAGGAAGTTAATACAAAAGAACCGACGGTAAAATAAAAATATTTCCTTAGAATTGTTATGCACGACTACAGGGAAAAAATAATGGTATATTAAACGATGTTATAAAGTGTTAAAATACATCTAGGTTTATGTCAAACCACCAAAAGATACATACAAGATTACAATATTTTACTAAAGAATCTGATAAAAGATTATTTTATTACCAACAAATAGGCTATATCCGCCCCTAAGGTGTCGACTGCCGACTCAGATCTCAACTTCAGAACAGAAAATTATGTAAGAGCGAGATTTCCAAAAACGAGCTTATAATACTTAATTATCACATCATAATTTCCAATAGTTAGTTATATTCAAAAATTCTTACCTTTAAGAAACTTTAAAACAAACCAAAAATTGTAAGACATTAAACAAATAAATACGTTCTTTTCCAGCCCCTATTTACCAAAAAGCCTCCCACACAAGAGCATAAACTAAACCAGAAACCCTCGGAAAGACTTATAACGGTCTTACACACTCTACCCGACTATATAGTATTTAAATTTTTAACCAATAAAGCTGCCAACCGGCTACATCAGTGCCAGGAAACATTATGATAATTCTCTAGGAAAGAGATCTGCAGTAACAGAGCGCGACGATGGACGTAAAATAAGGTTCTTATCACAAAGAGCGTCCGTTGCAGAAAATCTATAAGTCTATTTTTATTCATTTTGATTTGCTTATTATAGATTTGATGGTTGATATCTGTAAGGTGATTCGTTGTATCCTCTAGTGTGATATATTGAAGCAAATTGATTGAATAGTTGGATGAAAAGAATAAAATTATTTTCATAATTATTAAACAATTTATTTTTAATTTAATAAAACAGTAGTATAAAGTTACGGCTTAAAACAGTGTATTCATGAATAGTCCCAGTTTATAATGATGCATGTATACTATACTCTCTTCAATTAGCATCCTTGGATACTTTAACATACAAATCTTTTACTATATAAACAATTTATTTCTTCATTCTCACACGAGAGAATAGTGCGGTCTTAAAATTTTATTAATCTGGGAGGCCTTTAAATCCATTGTAGAAATCTTTGTAAATTTTCCCATGATACAGGCATTTACACTAGCATGGATTTGTTAATGAATTAAAAGTTAATATTTATTTTATTTATAGTCTCACGCCTGTATCCCCGAAGGGGTAGGCAGAGGTGTAAATATTACACCCACATTACGCCATGAATTTTTAGGTCCCACGTAATAGGGGGCGAGCCTATTGCCGTTACTGGGCACATCACCAGACTCCGGGCTGCTACTGAGTAATGGTAAAAACCCAGTAACACTTTTGCTCGACCCAATAATCGAACCTGGTACCTCCGATCAGCAGTCGCATACGCTATCTACTGGACCACGGAGGATTTATGTCCGTTGATTAAAGGTTTGTTTTTGTTCATTATTCTAATAACAAGAATTATATTTTGACAACAACAAGCGGTGTATTTAAAACATTATGCCGTACGCAGGACATTGGTTAGTATTATGTGGTTCAATATGTGCGCTTTTTCTTTGAACACTCTTCTATATTAACCCCTTGTATGCCGGAACGCAGATCTACGCGAGACACAATCAGTCTTATTAATAAACTAGGATTAGCGTCAGAACAACTTTACTCCAAGACTTAAGCCAAGATTAGGCAATTATGGTATTAATAAACTAGGAGTAAGGACGGAGTTAACTATTCATAATTTACTCCGGGAATAAAAGTTACTCCGCGGAGACCCATGGTTTAACGCTGGAGTAAGCAAGGTAGAGCATCTATTTGTCACGAGGTACGGTAGACTAGATCGAAACTTTACCTGAATACTAAAACATAAAAAATAAAGATTTCGAGTCGACAACATATATCCGCAAAATTCGGGTTGTCGAGTATTTTGTTAATTTCTAATGCTTCTGACAGTATTAGAAATTATAATAATAAAAAAAGACAGAAAAGTCACTTTCACTGAATAACAGTCATGTTGAGTATCTACTATGTAGTTTGTATACCATGTGTAAATACTTCTTGCAGTTAGATATATTTCTTATCGGTATAAACAGTTTGTTTAAACGACAATGATTATTAAAGTATCCGTCTATTATGAGAGAATTGTGTTTTTCGAATTTACGCGAGCGAAGCCGCGGGCAAAAGCTCGTAGATTTATATTGTATTTCCAACTTTAATTGAGATTTATATACATAACCCAAATAATATTTTTACATTTGTTTGGTGTTCGTTAGAGTAGGTACTTACTAGTAGGTATCTGATTTTGTAATTTTATTATTGTGGGTTAAAATTAATAGAGATTATTTCATTGAAGATTGCCAACCAACACAAACGCTTGCCCTTGCAAAGGGTAGAAGTCTGTACGGCACAAATTTACCTCTTGGAAGTAAGAACGCATGCGCTATGATAATTGAGTGCGCTGTGCGTATATCTGTCAGTACTGACACATCATACAATATAATGTCATATTGTGCACGGTGATTACATTATTCGCATATATAAACTAATAATTATATAAGTACTACGCTTAAACGGCTGAAACAGTTTTCTCTACTAATATTATAAACGCGAAAGTGTTTATAGATATTATTTATTAGATATTATATTGGACATGTATTGGAACATGGCTTTGACATTTGACTGTATGCAAGGCGATGTTATTATGTAGATATAATACTAGGTATATAGTGTCATGAATACCTACTGACCGAGCTACTTTGTACCCAATAGTTTCTGAAGTCTTTAGAATAATACGCGCGCGAAGCCGCGGGCAAAAGCTAGTTGTCAAATAAAAGTGTTTAATAAAAAGTTTTTATTCGACCAGGTCATTTTGTTCATTCTTTTTACTTTTAATATCAGTGAGTTGCCATAACGTATACCTTAATCTCAGGTTAAGAATAGTATTGTTACTCCGAACTTACTTCGTATTTATTAATACCGTTATTAACACGTAGCTATTCCATAACTAATCTAGAATTAACTACCCCCGGTGTTACTTTGGAGTTAGAGAAGAATAAGCATTTTTTATTAATAAGACCGTATAGGTTTTTAATTGTGTTTGGCATTCCGGCATACAAGAGGTTAAGCCGATAAGCTAAGTAATACTAAGATTGCGACTCCAAAAACGTAGACTAGCTTTCACCGTTTGCGTCGCTTCTTTCCTTACTTTTAAGCTAAGTACAGTCAACTGTAAAGAAGCTACACATCTCACAGGGGATTATATCTACATACGAGTAGTATATGATAACAGTCAAGAGAGTTATCAGCCCACTCAGGTTCATCTCCAAAACATGTTTTTGTTAATACCTTAGCAGAAGTTAGTTGACTGAGTACTTAACATAACTTATACTTTTTTTAAATAGTAACTAATATTGGTGTATGTTAAATTCGATTAAAGCAAAATTCGTTAATGTACAAAAGTCGCTACACCTCAAAACCTTTACCTGGACTTTTATGGATTAAAATTCCTCGATTATGGTTCCTATTTTGAGAACGATTTTGAGTTTGAGTTTGAGTTATTATATAAATTTTTAGAGGACGTCCCGCAGCTACGTCCACACTTATTTATAATTTAAACGGTCCTCACGGAACATACATCGATTTTAAACTTTTGCGATTTGTATACATCCATACAAAATAATTTAGCAGATCTTAATCACAGTATAAATATGGAACAGTATGGAAACTAAGCCTAGTTGATAAAATAATTACCTACGCGCCATTGAAGCATTAGGGCTGTCACTTTTTTGATATTGTTTTTTTTTAATATTTGTTTCTGTGGTGATCAATCAATCGAATTGAAATAACTAGTTTACAAATAAAATTTTAATACCTAAGTAATTTCATGGCGTCAGTTAAGCTCAGCAAAATACGAGTGTGTAAAATACGGAAAACGTACGTAAAGCAGTGTTCCTCCCGGATTCTTGAATATAATTAAAATCTACGTAAGTAAATTTACTAGCGGCAACAGAATTATTTAAAAATTGAGTAGAAAAGCGAACTTTCATTTTTTTCTAAATTTGCTGGATATATGTGGCTGTTTGTTCGTTCTTTTGTTTATCATTTTCATAAAATTTTATGATGTGATCGTATTTAGCTACAAGATCCTTTTTTTTTTTTTTTTTTTGGTGTCGGGTTGGAAAATCCTCATGGAGTCCCTCCGCCCTAGGGGATGGGCGAAGGGGACTGTCAGACTCTTACTGACTAAAAACCAACCCGTGTGCCTCATGTACCCATGTGTCGGAGGGTCGGGTTTCGCCCAAGCATACGTCGCAACCCTCCGACGGGTATTGGCCCGCCAGATGGTCCGGCGGGCCCCGAACAAAACCCCCTTGGCGGCGGATGATGGTGTTGGGCTCCGCCGCCAAAACACCAAGCGGCCGCAGAGGATAGGGAGGACGGCAACGCAACACCGCATCTCCTCTTCCTCTGCGGCCCCACCGCAGCGCATCGAATGATGCGCCCCCATTTGGTCGCGGGAGATAGGGCGCGCGGCAACGCAACACCGACACGCCTCTCCTCCCGCGACCTCGCCCGACTGCGAGGGACAGACAAAGCTGTCCCCCGCACCCGCACCGTTGGACGCATCCTGCGCAGGCCCCGTCAAGCCCACGCGGAGCGTCCCCTCCTGGATCCCTCTTAGCTTCACCGCGGGTCACCAATCCACGGTTACTGAGCCCCCGCACCACGACAAGGTGGAGATCCCACGGGGGAGCTACAAGATCCTGGAAATGGACGTCTTAGGTAATCAAATTGTTGCAAACCAGTTTTATGAGATGGGGTGCATCAAATATATTTTGGTATATTTTTTTTCTACATTTTAAAAGATCGGATTTTAGTTTTCTTTTCCGAGGCGTGTCCAGTGAAAGAGATCTGGAAGTTTGACTACTGTCAGTCGCTAGAAGTTTTACATTTTCTTCTGTCTTTGTACAGATTTCAACCACCTTCGGAGCTTCGGTTAACATTTTTATTAAATTTTTTTTTTGTAAAGCCGGTTAATGAAGAGATGGTAATGAATAAGTTTTAAGTTGTTTGCGATAGGTGTCCGTTAGAATATCCATAGCATTGAAATGTTCTTCACAAACAGTACAGTTTTGAGGCGGTCTGTTCATCAAATCTTCTCGAGATATCAAGCCATAACAAAATATTCTCTGTCATTTTTACCAGAAAAGGTGTGGGTAAACAAAACAATTCAAGCTGATGGCCACTTTTTACTACTCGTCGGGAGAAAGGTAAACATACAATTTATGTAAAAGAATACTTTTTTAATTACATTTTGACAGCATTATCGGCTTTACCACCCTCGAAAATCATGAAAACGACACCCATGACGAAAGAGTTGATAATTTATTGCAGCCGCCATCTTGGATTTTTATTTTGACAGCACTATCAGCTTTAACACCCTCGAAAGCCATGAAAACGACACCCATGTCGGAAAAGTTGATAATTTATTGCAGCCGCCATCTTGGATTTCCATTTTGACAGCACTATCAGCTTTAACACCCTCAAAAACCATGAAAACTACACCCATGACGAAAAAGTTGATAATTTATTGCAGCCGCCATCTTGAATTTCTATTTTGACAGCACTATCAGCTATAACACCCTCGAAAACCATGAAAACGACACCCATGACGAAAAAGTTGATAACTTATTGCAGCCGCCATCTTGGATTTCCATTTTGACAGCACTATCGGCTTTAACACCCTCGAAAACCATAAAACGACACCCAGGACGAAAAAGTTGATACTTCTAATCGATTTCAGCCGCCATCTTAGATTTACGTTTTGAGTTAGGTTCGCGAATTTATTATGATCTATCACACGGACGTATAATTCCAGTACAATTTTATTATTATAACAATAAATCATTCTGCAATCATTCTTTTATAGTCAGCAGGAAGTTTAAAAAACGATAGCTCCGGTTTTGATGAAGACAAGTTCAAACAGCAGAATACTACACAATACGCTCGTGGCATTTTTAAAAGGTCGCGGAAATAAGCGTAACATGACTACACGCCTTGACGCGGCACTCACTACTGACAGCACCGCGAGAACCGCTTAGGGGTCTCGTCGATGCGCATGTTTGTGTGAGTGTGCCGTTTTGAATGTTTGTTGGTAGTTTCCATACTGTTCCATATTTATACTGTGTCTTAATCGCGGCAAAACTTATTTATGGTTTAAATACCTCTTAGTCTCTCCGTGACCACGATCGGTGCAAGACAATCGAAACGTGTGACGAGTAACTGAATAAGGTGAGTTTCTTTTGTCTAAAAATCCTACAAGATATGGAAAATAATAATTTACTGGAACGAAATATCCATTCAAAATCACGTTAATGCAAATTTACGTAGCCGACTGTACATTGACAAGTTGAAGAGCTAGTTATAACTTCCGATTATGAATCTCGTTGAGACGCATCTTGTATCGTTTTCTGAGTGATGTTTGTTGAGTACTGGTGGAAATAGCTCCATTACAACTCAAACTTCTATTTCTGCGAAACGTTTTTCTTCAAGGAGTTGGCTTTTATGTTAGAGCTTGTTTAATACTAGGTATACGTTATAATGATGAGACGTGATGCATTGATGCCTGCACATGAATTGTTTATGAAAGCCTCGGTGAAATCGTTAAGCCGTCTTCGATTTGCACGAATAATTTTATTATTATCTCTTGTGAAACCAGCATTTTTAGGCCCACCCCATTTTCGGGGCTTGACGGAGCCGACATGGCCAGACATTTATTCTCACGTTCATCGTCTTCCTAATGCTATCCCAGTTGCATTCAAGAAGTTTATTTTGTCTTGAAGCTCGAGATATGCTTTCTAGTCCAACCAGAGACGAGAGAGATTTTAACGAGTCCATTTACCTTTCCACAGAGCAACTGCGGTCGGACTACCGCACCCCAAAGGGATAGCGATATTCCATGGCTTAGACCAATATCAGTATTTTTTTTTTATAGACTCACGCCTGTATCCCCGAAGGGGTAGGCAGAGGTGTAATATTACACCCACATTTCGCCATGAATTTTTAGGTCCCGCGTAATAGGGGGCGAAACTATTGCCGTACCGGGCACATTACCAGACTCCCTGCTGCTACTGAGAATTTCCTAACGGAAAAACCCAATAACACTTTGCTCGACCCGGGAATCGAACCCGAGACCTCCCAATCCCACGCGCACATTTATGCCGCGAGACCAACGAGGCAGTCCAATATCAGTATATTTAAGGGTATCTACTAACTTCCTATATTGACAGTGAAAGAGCTTCATGACAGCCGAGACCGATGGCTTTTTGTTTCTCTGGATGGCTTTTGAAACTGACTTGCAACAAAAAAGCTTACGTTACGAAAAAACGCATGTTAGTTTGTTTTAGTTCACATCAGATTGTTCGAAACAAGAAGGCCAAAGATTGCAGTTTTAATTTTAAGATCCTTATGTTCACTTAAATAATTTTCCATGAATATATTTCTCCGTACAACACAGATAAACTTTAATAAAAACGCTTCAACTAGGTAAGTCGAACGAACGCGATCGAATGCAATTTGAAGTCAACATGAGTGAATTTAAAATTGGGCCGTGTTTAATGTTAGAATAGTTCCATCATAGCTCAATAGATGGCGCTGCTCGATCCTAAATCGCGCTATCAAAGTTTGCCGAGGCTAGTATATATAGCACCGGCGTTGAATAAAATGTATCTTGGTGGGGAACGATTTCGTGTTTTATTTCGTTCCCTTAGTCGGTCGTTGGATTCACTGTACAGGCCGTTCATGTTTAAAGTTTTTGGATTCCTTACGTTCCTTTGACGTGCCTCAAAGGAAATACCAAGAAATACGAGCCGTTCCAGAGAATGCTTCTGTTGTTTGATACGCACTCGAGGTGTGGAAAAATTTGCTTAAATTATAATGGTCCAGCCGGAAATTTCTTGGAGTAAAGTATTTTTTGACGTTTATCGTTTTGGGCTTGAAGGTCAAGTGCTTATACGTTCCACAGCGGTGCTTAGTGGAGATTGAAAGGAAAAATATGGGTGTGTCTATGTGGCCAGACTTAATGATGAAGATTTTCCATTTTTTTATGGGAATGAGGCTTCATACCTACTGCGGAGTCTTTATTCATGATCTGTAATGGATTTTTATATGAGTATTGTTTTTAACGAGTCCAGTAGCCACTGATGTGACGTTTAGAATGCTGCTATATGAACCAATGTTTTTTTTAATTATGGAGCTTTCCACTACCGCTCCCCGTATATTCATTGGCTAAGGATATTTTTATGGCCAGCTAGACCAATGTAGGGCTGGATAAATATATACTCGTAGAAGGGTTCGATATATTAGTACTTTGTATTCAATATTCAGATTCCAGTTCTGGAAACTCCAAAGTACGGTCACATTAAAATCAGTCATTTGTGCGAGGCCGGGATCCGCTGTTAAATTATGATCAACCATTTTCATCCATCTGGGTGATTGAGCGATATAACCTGCGTACCCCAAAGGATGTCATTCCTCACCAAACACCTGGCGTCTACAAAGTCGATTGCAGCTGCGGTAGTTCATATATCGTGCAGACTAAGCGTACAATCGCTGAAAGAGTAAAGGAACATATCGCAGCTGTGAAAAACCGACATATTAATAAGTCGGCTATAGCTGAGCATTTGTTGGAGTCTAGACCAAACCACTGGATAGAACTGCATCAACCACAAGTCTTATCCACCGATCGTCACTATTACTCCAGGGTAGTACATGAAGCGGTAGAAATCAAGAAATATAACAATTTCAACCGGGAGGATGGATATAGATTATCGGCTACTTGGAATCCAGTCATCAGCAAATGTAAACAACGCCGCAGTGATAAATCTCAACAGTGTGTAGACGTCATTAGTGTACTGTGTCGGAGTACCGACGGTGCGAACTTAAATTAAAAACCAAGTGTGGGTAGGTGCCGAAACCCATACTTCCACAAGACGGCGCTGAGCTCTCATCAGTCTCTCCGCGACCACGCTCGGTGCAAGACGAGCGAAACGTCGGAAATAAATAGGTATTTATACCTTAAATAAATTAATTGTACGCGATTAAGACCCGCTATATTATTTTGTATGATGTATACAAATTGCGAAAGTTTAAAATCGATTAGTATGAACCTATTTCCCAGCCACTAAGTTGGGCTTCAAATAGTGTTCCTGCTATTTTTGTACTTTATATTTTAACATTGTCGTCTGGCTTATAAACTTTTTTACTGTTTGCTATAATATTCTCTTATTCATTATTTATATTTTAGGCAGCAACGCGATGTATTTGTGTACTTGTGTGAGTGCGAAAAGTATTTGTGTGTCATGCTACAATAAATTGAAAATAAGTGTACAAAAGACAATGCAACCAATTGGCCCAAACAATTGAAACCCCTTGAGCACAATTGAAACCTATGCTAAACGTAAGTTCTAGCAATTTATTGCAACTTTTACTATGGGGCCAAACAAATCTAACCCAGGAAAAAAAAGATACAGGGTAACATACGTTATAAAAAAAGTGGATTTTTATAAGCATTTATTGCAACGGCATGTGGTTTAAAGTGTGATTAATGAGCGCGCTGCTGCTATACCGATAGAGCGACAGGTAGCCAGTCACTAGCGTCCCCGCTCCGCGCCTCCCTCCCGCGCCCTATCTATTGCGGCAGGGAATATTTTTTTTACCTTCGTGAGCGCTTTTGTCGTTGTCTTTTTCTATCGTAAGGGAAATATACCTGCATCCCTATTATTTGTTTTCTTTGATACCTGAATTGAAAACATTTTAAATCTGTATAAAACAAACAAAGCCTATAATAAAGTGATAAAAAATCCACACTTTTTAATACTTTTGTTACCCTGTATCTTTTTTTTACTGGGATAGATTTATTTGGCTCCATAGTAAAAGTTGCAATAAATGGTTAGTACTTTCGTTTGGAATAGGTTTCAATTATGCACAACAGGTTTCATATTTTTGGACCAGCAGTCAAAGGAAAAGTTGCATCATCATTTGCAGTTTCAAATGCCATGTCTTCTAGATTGTTCTAATAGCCATACTATCGTTTAAACATATTTATTAACGTTTATATGTGTTATACTTTGTGACCTAAATAGTGAACATTCCAAAGCGAAGGCCTTGAATCGCAATCAGGACTGCGCTAGCATGATGATGATGGCTTTGTGACCGCAATAGAATAGGATATAGTTTATTACACAAAGAGACAGCCGCATGCTGTAATAAAGGATATATAACCATACAGTTACCTATTAAAGCAGAACAAATACTTAGTTATAAAATGCACAACAATAATCTAAAAATTAAAATTCTACAAAAACGTCGAAAGGTAGCATTTTGGTGATCCGTTAAATGAAGTCGTTGTATCATCGATAACATTCTCTCTCATTCTATTGCTAAGCAGGTCTACGTTCTCATTTATATTTTCCATATTTTTCCTCTTACTTTTCACTTATTGTTCGCAAAAACCTTGATATTGATTTTGGTGCCATTCAAAACCGTAACAAAAAAGAAAGGTCAATCTAAAATACAATAATGATACTTACAAGTAAAATGATACGGTAATGTAAACGGTACGGTAAAATAAAATAATAATGATAACCACACATAACAAAGACATTATTCAAAAATCGAAATAAGCAGTAACACTTAGCAACCGATAACGCTATAGGCTTCAGGGCAAGTGAGTATCACTTTGCGAACATGAAGATTTTAGGGTCGGAACATATCTGACGGAAGATGCGTCGAACGTATCTTCGGTCGCGTCTATTCCGTCAAATGAATCGGTACACATCTGACGGAAAATGCGTCCAGCGTATCAGCACACATTCGCTAAAAGCGTGGCTATTATGCACACATATCAGTTTGTTCGTGCAGGACCGTACGTAGCTCAATATTTTACTGTCATATTCTTTTACCTAATCATTTTTCGTGTTCCCTAATGTTATGTAGTCACTGAAGTCCTGTAGTTATTTATATTGCAATTCGAGTTTGACTATTATTATAGTAATGAGGACTCCGCTGCGTGCCTCGGATCGGTGCGGACGTGTCTAGTGATCCTTGCTCCTCGTTAAACTGTGCTAATTTGTGATTGGTGAACTAGCCAAATTTCAATTCCTTTTTACTCTTTAATAGTTTTAATGGATTGGATCCACCCAGTAGGCCGAACTTAGTGAGACAAATATATTTTTGTGCATCGCTCTACAATTTGTGGGAGTTAATTTTGTGCCCTACTACCGGGGTTCGAACCGGCGGCACCTGTCGTTGAAGTCGAGCGCCCTACCACCGCGCCACCGAGCTTAGTCAGCGAGCGGCGAAAGTTGTGACTGCTACGCGCACCCACTCCGCGCGCCCCGCACCCGCACTGCGCACCGCGACCACACGCCGCGCGCCCCGCGCACTCCCCGCGTGCGCCTACACAGCTACGTCACCGAGCTGCGCCCGCCGCACACAACCACACCGCTACGACTGCCTGTATTCTGTCGCCTCACTCGCCTCGCCCGCTTGCACTACGAGCTAATAAAACGTGCTACACCACCTAACAAAGGATTCAATCGTAATTATATATTTTTACGGTACAACCTTTGCCACATATTATTTATCTAAGCCTGAAGCTTCAATATGCAGCATACTCCACGTAAATCTACCTCAAAGACCGGAAAACAGGGCAACACACAAGCCGAACCCGATCCTGCGTCATTGGTTTGTACCAGCAAGTCCGATAATACCTCGGTTAGAAACAGACGACAGCGCGGGGAAAACCTACCTAAAAGCTCAACCGTACAATCGCCGTGTGCTTGTAATGACTTGAGAACTGAGCTGCTACAGATGCTGACGTCATGGAAAGCTGATCAAGACCAAAGATTGTAGGCCTGGAAGGCGGATCAAGATGCTTTGTTATCAACACTTGTAAGAGACGTAGCTGATCTTAAGAAACAATGTACAGAAACGCAAAACAAATACACTGAGCTAGATAAAGGAATGTCCTTCATAAATAAAGATTACGAGGCAATAAAGAACCAGGTAACTGAGCTGGAAAAACATGGAAAAGAAAATAAAGAATCAATTTCCTATATAGAGAATAGGATTCAAGATATAACATCACTATCACGATCGGCGGCCATTGAACTGCACAACGTTCCTTATAAAGAGAGTGAGAAACCTGTCGACTTGATCACCATTGTTGCGGATCTTGGCAAAGCTGTGAATCTAGAACTACAAGAGTCACACTTGCGAGACATATACCGTTTGCCCGGCAAACCAGGATCATCTCGGCCAATCGTAGCAGAATTTACATCAGTTACCCGCAGAAATGATCTCTTATCTAAAATAAGGCGCTTTAATAAGGAACGGAAAGTATGTGACAAGCTCAACACTCACTCTATTGGACGGCCTGGAGAGAAAATTCCCATATATGCGGTTGAATACCAAACGCCGTCGGTAAGAAAATTATTTTATGAATGTCGTCAATTCGCAAAGGCACATAAAATGTCGTGTTGGTATCTCAATGGTAAAATTTTTATACGTAAAAACCCAGATGATAAACCTATACAAATCAAGTCTGAACGTAGTTTATCCGATTTAATTAATAACATATGACTACAATGTCGACCATTATTAATGTTTAACTTCATCATAGTGCATGATATTCATAGGCATTTATTTTATTTTATATTAAGTAATTACGATTGTACATTAAATTTCTCAGTCTTGTTACATTTTTTATTTATGTTTTACATACAGGACAATGGCTAACACAGCTAAACGTAATAGCTTAAAGTTAGGTTTAATAAATGTGCGATCGCTGAATACCGGACAGGATGAACTACAGGTCACTGTGCAACATCTTCAGCCAGATATTTTAGCTTTAAACGAGACTTGGCTCCAGGAAGGTGCTGAAAAATATGCGCCCTCTCTCGTAGGCTATAGTTTAAAACACAAGTGCCGCCCAGGCAACAGAATGGGCGGTGGAGTAGACTTTTATGTGAGACGAGGCATTAGAGTACATGTACGCCCACACCCAGACTCAGCCCTAGAGCAACTATGGCTTGAGGTCGTCCTGCCTGGCTATAAAGTGGCAGTGGGGACCGCTTATAGGTCTGAATCATTCATTTCAGTTAAAGAGGCAATTGATTCTCTAGCAGAATCTATACAATATTTCGTTTACTGTAAACGAATATTTTTACTTACTGATTTTAATATTAATTTGTTAGAGATACAAAATAGTCATACTAAGGAGTTTAACACATTTCTTGCTCAATATAACCTCATACAAATAGTTAAAGAACCGACTCGAGTGACTGAATCTTCACAATCACTTCTTGATTTAATTATAACAGATACACCGAGTCGATGTTTAGATGTGAGTGTGCACCACAACCCAAACATAAGCGATCACGCTATGGTAATGGCAACCTTTGACATAAAAAAGCCTAAACCAGTATCACAATTTAAATCAATACGCATTTTCAAAAGTATAGACCCTTCCAGTTTTAATTCAGACCTCGATAGAATACCTTGGCATGCAATTATGACACAAAATGATGTTAACAATATGGTGTCTATGTTTGATGCGCACATCAACCATCTATTCAATATCCATGCACCTTTTAAGCGGATAAAAATACATAAGGCTCCAACTCCCTGGATAACTGACGTTATTAAAATTATGATGATGCATCGTGACGAGGCACTAGCTAGGGCCAATATTACCAAGTTGGACTCACACAAAAACTATTACAAAGAACTAAAAAACCTAGTAACATCTAGTTTGAGACGAGAGAAAAGAGCTTATTTTACGTACTATGTCAACAACAACGCTAAAAAGCCCAAGGATATGTGGAGACACTTTAAAAATACATATGTGTTCGGTAATTCTTGTGAGCCTTCTATCCCTGACCATCTTAACAATGCTGATGTCATTAATGACTTTTTCTTGGACATTCCCGGCAACTCACACCCTGATTTAAACACATTAGATTACTTCAAAAATACATGTTTCAATCAAGAACAGTTCCATCTAAAAAATACTACGGAGGATGAGGTTATGAAAATTTTAAATAGTATAAATACAAAGGCTTACGGACATGATCTAGTCATTATAGAAATGCTTCGGCTTATTATACCCACGGCACTGCCGACTATTACTTGTATAATAATCTATAGAAACGAGAACATTTCCCGACTCCTGGAAACTTGCTTTAGTTAAACCTATTCCAAAGTCCTCAAGCATAAGTGAAATAAAAGACTTGCGCCCAATAAGTATACTGCCGGTTCTATCTAAGGTTACTGAGAGAGTAGTGGAAAAACAACTAAAGATTTACCTGGGATCTAACTCTATATTGCCGCTACACCAATCAGGGTTTCGATCAGGACACGGAACGGCGACTGCTCTTGCGCAAGTTACAGATGACATTATCTCCGATTCTGACGCTGGTAAATGCTCAATCCTGGTACTCCTCGATTACTCGAGGGCATTTGATTGCATAAATAGAGAATTGCTACTTGCCAAGCTAATTTATTATGGGATCTCTGA
Source organism: Euclidia mi (assembly GCA_944739405.2). Lineage (NCBI taxonomy): Eukaryota > Metazoa > Arthropoda > Insecta > Lepidoptera > Erebidae > Euclidia > Euclidia mi. The sequence continues at coordinate 19,435,843 of OX123182.2, read as the reverse complement.
GGATAGCTGTGCCTGGTTTAGGTCTTACCTCACAAATAGATTCCAGCAAGTTATTCTGGACGATAACAAGGGAAACACACATAAATCGAAACTGTTACCCATAAAAAGAGGAGTCCCCCAGGGCTCAATTTTAAGTCCTTTGTTGTTCATCATCTTCACAGCCGACCTGCCCAACGTTATTCATCACTGTAAAGCGCAATTGTATGCGGACGACACGCAAATATATAAATCTTTCAAGCCCGCCGATACTAGCCTGGCCATTCATGAAATATCGAGTGACATGAAGCGAATACTCGAATGGTCTGAAAGAAACACACTGGTGCTTAACGCTTCAAAAACAAAATGCATGCTAATGGGCACAAAGTATCAAATAAAGGCGGCTACTAAATTACTATCACCAATCATTGTGGGTGGCGAAACTCTAGAAATAGTGACTATTGCGAGGAACTTGGGACTTCTAATGGACAACGAACTCCGGTTTTCTGACCACATTAGTGGTTTGATGCGAAATGGGTTTTATAGGTTGAAAGTCCTATATCAGATACGCGAATACCTTTCCGAGGATATAAGAAGGCTCCTGTCGGATTTGTTGGTTCTCTCATCTTTCAACTACTGTGATACCGTGTATGGTCCCAGGCTCCTTCAAAGGACAAAAAAAATGCATACAGAGGGTCCAAAATGCGTGTATCCGCTTCTGTTATAAAGTTCCAAGGAGGTCACATATTTCCCCTATCATAAATGAGAGGGGACTACTTAACATGGAGTCTCGACGACAGCAGCATTTGTTATGTTTTGTGCACAGAATTATTAAAAGTAAATGTCCATCATATTTGTACGATAAGTTGGCCTGGTGTGTTGATGCCCATCACTTAAACACTAGATCGCGAGGAATGCTAAAACTATTAATTCCAAAACATAAAACACAGGGCTTTAAAGGTACTTTTAAATACGCATCACAAAAAATCTGGAACAATATACCACCACCATTCCGAACAATTAAAAGCGCGACGAATTTCAAAAATAAATGTAAACTTTTTGTGCTAGAACAACAGAGACAAAACATAAAAATATTGTAATTCAAAAGGTCAAAGTTTCGCATTTATGTACCGAGTCAAAAAAGTGAGTAATGTATGCCCTGTTTGACGCACAATCTGGCTTTGAGTTTATTAAATTTTTCCCCTTTCCCCCCTGTTCTTAAAATGAAATGTAATGTATAATCAACAAGCGAACTACTCTATATGTTTTCCAATTTGTTTTTTTTTTTGTTTGATTTTATTTATTATTTAACTAGTTTCCATAATTAAGACATCAACTTTCTTTTCCCATTTTGTTGTACACCGGAGTCAAGGGTTTAAGCTGAAAACCAGCGTTTGGGTAACCCTTTAGGGCCCCAAGCATAAGCTGACGCTTGATCCCATTGCTTTCGGTATTATATGCACTGTAAATACATTAAACTGCTGTAATACCGAAAACAATAAACCCATATTCTATTCTATTCTATTCTATTAAATCGATATCGATATGGAGCCGGTTAGAAGAAAATAATACATTTTTGTAGTAAGTTACTTTAGTTAGTTTCAATCTTTTGCCAGATTAGTTTATTCCATAATGCAAATGTGGGCGAACATGGCAAAGCGAAAGAGATGTATCAAACATGTAACAAAATATTATCTGAGAGCCAATATCGCTACTAGCCAGTGTCGCTGAGAATGTACCGGACGCGTATTTCCAAAGCCTTATACTATTTGAGTCACGAGTCAGACTCTAATAGAATAATCACAGAAAATCGACGTAAAGTAAAAGTACCTAAGCTGTTGCGTTTCGTTCGGTGAGTGAGAGTTCCGGAGGCCCTATCCCTATTCCTTCTCCCTCATCCCACTCCTCATCCTATCCCTTTTCCTAATCCCAAAGGGCGACAACGCACTTGTGACACCTGTGGTGTTGCTTGTGTCCATGGGCGGCGGTAATTGCTTACCATCAGGCAATCCGTGTGCTCGTTTGCCGCCTATTACTATAAAAAAAATAGCTTTTGTTTGTGCATATTACTCGACAATACCTAATCTATTTCAGTAAAAAAATTGACTCAAATGGCTTTTGTGCCTTGATATTTTCAAAGAAAATACACGTACAAAACCTAGTACAGTATGATTCATATTCACTCAAATAGATAAGCCTTTGTCGATATATTTTCAAACATGGTTTTGGTTTGTTAGGTGCGACTGTATGTAATTCAAGTAACTGAATAGGTTATGTTAGGTTCTCTTTTGACCCTTAACCCAAAAATATTATATTAATAATATTTTTGGGTTAAGGGTTACTAATTAATACTTAGTTTATTAAAAATTATTTAATTGGACATAAAGTCTACTATCATATATACAGTCGCACCTAACCAACCAACACTAGGCACTAGGCACATTGTGGTCCTGAACCTAGACCCAAATTGAATAGCATTTGTTGCTGCAATGTTAGAATGAATTTATCCTACAAAGTCTACGCGATTTCGTTTCATTTCTGTACTAGAATAGACTAAGGTTTCGTCAAGTTTTTGTCAAACAAAAGCTAAGCCAGTTCAGTTTGCACTTTCTTTCTAATGGTATAGGCTTTGTAAATACGCTGCCCATGAATGGCACCATACATACGGTAATGAAACACACAGCCTGAAGCACTGATTCATCTGGTTTTAGACATTTATGCACAAAAACCAAATTATTATGTTCGATATACAATGATTTCACAGCAGATGTACAACAAACCTTGGCGAAAAATATGGCGACAGTGGCACAAATGACATTTCTAATAAAATATCGTCATGATTAATTTATTAAGTAAACTATGGCTATTTCTTTTTTCTGACAGAGATATCCCTAAGGCAAAACGAGACAACACTATGTTTGGTGCCTTTATGTCGATTTCGTCTTAATATATAAAATCCTTGCGTTACAGACTGACTGACAGACACGCTACAGCCGAAACTATTGGGCTCAGGAAGCTAAAATTTGGCATGTATGTTCCTTGGGGAACGTAGGGGTGCATTAAGAAGGAATTTCCCGAAATTCCCACGGGATCGGCCAAAACGAGTAAAATAAAAAAAATGCAGGCGTAGCTGCTGGCGTTCTCTAGTATGTGTATAAAAAAAATCATGGCGAAATGTGGGTGTAATATTACACCTCTGCCTACCCCTCCGGGGATACAGGCGTGAGTCGTTAAAAATTAAAAATATAATAATTTAAGTGTATAATGTAATTTTTCTATATGTACTATTTATTTGCCCTCTCCATGTATATTCCTTACTCAAAGGTCAAAATTCACGTGGTGCGTGGTGCGCGCGACGTCGACGGATAATCCGTTAGTACGCTCGACGTACTAACGGATCATCGGTCAGGTGTGAGCGGTTGAACGTTTTTCTATACATTTGTATGTATTGGCGTTACGCGACCGATAAAACGCGACGGATCTTCCGTCAGATATGTTCCGACCCTAACTGTTCAATGTGAGTTTAAAAATAAAACGTTTCTTTTTTATCAATTAATGTAAGCTTTATTACTTTGGTTTGAGTTGCTTTTTTCGTGCTTAATAAAATAGATTTCTCATAGGTTTGTGTACCTATTAACTTCAAATACTCTGAAGAGGGGTATAGGCGTGTGTGACACCTTACGTATAAGGTTCCACATACACCCATATAACATTAGAGTCCTTTTGCTCTCAGCGGACTTGTGACGTTTTCTTTGAATAACTTGGTATGATAAATAAATAATAATTATACGAAGAAAGTGTAGTGCGTGGTTCAGCAAAAATGGGATCTTGGGGACTTGCTTTCGTCCTAAGTGACGAAAAAAAAAAGGAGATAGCCAGTACTACCAGGATTCGTGCTGTAGAATTGAAGATTGTATAAAAAGGAAATCTCATACGGTTATAATCACACCTGGGCTAGAATTAAATATAATTAACACCAATAAACTGCCCCCTATTACGTGGGACCTAAAAATTCATGGCGAAATGTGGGTGCAATATTTACGCCTTTGCCTACCCCTTCGGGGATAGAGGCGTGAGTTTATATATAACAATAAACTACAAACTTTAAAAAGTCTAACTAGGCAGAGAAAACATAAACTGTTCATCTGTAAATTAAATTATAAACGTAAGTATTTCATCGAAAAGCTACTTAACAAACAGAAAATGATCCACATATTTTACCAAACATAATAATAATAAGTCATTTATTTTCTCTCTCACACAGACATTCTTACAAAGAGATGCCTTATAAATGTAAGTTACAATACAGGTGATGTCTGTGCGAGAGACTGCTATCTGTACAGTGTACAGGTAAACCTGTATGACAAATTACCAGCCTCTCCCGACTGTAAACAATGTTGGTGCTTGGTAGTATTATTATGTTAGGGGTGTGTAAATGCTAATCTAGTAATAGTAAAGATAAATATATAATAATGTGTAAGTATGTGCGTGTGTGTGTGAGTGCGTGTGGCGTCTGTGTGTGTGTGTGTGTGTGTGTTTGTTTGTGTTGGTGTTTGTGTGTTTACTTATTATGGAACGTGTAGTAAATTTTCTGTTTCGTCATAACTTAGAGATTTTAGCCAGCCAGAAACCCTTTCTTTGCAGCGATATTTTGTAAGAGAGTAAACGGATAATTCCTTATTTACTTTGTTGTATAAATATCTTCCCAAAAAACCAAAGAACCTTGTTGCGAACGATGTGGACCATTGGTTGTCTAGTGACGAACAAATTTTATGTACCCGATGCTTGGTTAATTGGGATGAATCGAACGGAAGCAGGGAGTGCTGCTTTATAACGGCGCTTAGGATATACAGTTGGCGCACTGTCAGGACGTCCAAAAGTTGGAAGCTATTGAAAATTCCTTGCGATCCACCTGCATCCAAAGACTTATAGTACGGGAAGGCAATAAAACTTAATCTTGTATTTATGTTCTCTCTAAAACAAATATCTTCCTTCGAGAAAAATCTATCTTTAGCCTTCAGTTATTTATATGTCCTACTAAATTTTGGCTGTCAAATCTACCCAGTATATATGAAGCTGCCAAATCTTTATATACTGGCAACTACATCTGTCCTCATCTATTATGTTAGTATAGTAGTGCCAAGTTTAGGAGTCTTACACCTGCATAGTTTCATCAGTCTGTATATATAAAATTCTTACATTACTGATTGACTGACGGACTGCGCTCAACAAAACTGTTGAGCGCAGTTTTGAAAATGAAATTCAGCATGAATGTTCCTTGGGGACCGTTATAGTGTACTGAGAATGGATTTGGCAAAATTCACATGGGATCGGGAAGAAATGGATAAAATATAAACATATGCTAACGTGCAGCCACATAACAGTTAAGAGAGGTTAGAACGGCCTTGTGGGCGTGGAAGGCTCGCCGTACTTGTGAGCAAACGCTCATATGTCGAAAAATTTGATTGACGCTGGCAACAATTGTGCTTATATTGCGACAGCGTACGAAGCTCCGCGAAAATAAAAGAATTATGCCGTCTTGCGCTATAATAACGTGTCGAAAAAGAAGCCGGTTATGTACTGTGGCTCGAGAAGGGATTTTTTTTCACCGGTAAGTCCAAAAACCAAATAAAAAGGATATTTGTAATTATTACAGTAGTATTATGTAATTTGTAGACAAAAACGATACTATCACAAGCAAATAAGAAAATATACATTGCTGGCAATACGTGGGTACTACGTAGGCGATTGCGCAATGTATTTCGTTCACTGCGAACGTCAAAGCTTGAATTCTGCTAAATCTATGGTGGTGGGTCCGATAGTGTTGTACCTACCAAGTTGTGAACAATGTGATTGTGAGTTCCTTCGTGTGAATGTATTCAAATGATTGTTATCAGTAGTATTAAGATTAACATAACTTTGTTTATTACTACCGATTAATGTTTATTGTGGGTTATTATCTTAGTATCGCGGGTTACATATCACATATTTTAATTAAGAAAATTGATTGTGACATATGCGTTGCAGCACTGCACTACTGTCAAATGAAATAAATGCGGACCATAAATTTATCACAGCAAAAGATAAAGGGGGTCTCCTGTATCCTTTAAAAGAACCGATACTATCTGTAAAATGTCCGAAGCAGTTATAAAGATTTACACCAACAATCTTCGGAAAATTGATAAACATAATATAATTATGTTGACAACAAAGATCTTGCGTAGCTTTGTCGGAACTGAATTATTTAGCAACATTAGTTATCACCAGGTTGGATTTTATGCTAGTGCGAGCCATGTTACAGACCTATCTAAAGCTACGAGGGTCAAACTGAAAGTTCTTAGAACTGGCCACTTATAAACAATATAATAAAAAAATATTCTAAAATTTGAAAATAGAACTCTTTGCCAATATTACTGAGTATAAATTTCATTCATTTGTCATTTGTTTTACGATTTGGCGGCAAATTGAAAATTGTCTGTGTCACGTCAACATGAATTTAACACGAGAAAATTTTCGTGCAATGATTTTTTATGACTTTCGATGTCATTTAAGTCAACAAGAAAGTTATGATAGACTACGATTGGCCTTTCACGATGAAGCCCCATCTCGTGCGACTGTTTACAACTGGTTTAATGAGTTTAAACGTGGTCGCACTAATCTCACTGATGATGTACGTGAGGGACGGCCTTCTACGGCGACGACTGAAAATAACATCTGTGTTGTGCGGCGTATGATAGAGACTGACAAAAGAGTGACCTATCAGCAGATTCGGACAAGCTTAGGCATCGGTATGAGTCAAGTGCACAAAATCCTCCACGAACATTTAGCGGTCAGGAAGCTTTGCGCCCGGTGGATACCTCATAATTTGACTAAGGCTCAAAAACTCCATCGTGTGGGTTGGTGCCGTAAAATGATTGAAAGATTTAACGGAGGTGACTCAAATGCTGTGTTCGACATACTAACAGGTGACGAAAGCTGGATTTACTGTTATGATCCTGAAACCAAAAGACAATCTGCTCAGTGGGTGTTTCCTTTCGAGGAGTTGCCAACTAAAGTGAAGAGAGATCGAAGTGCGGGAAAAAAATGGTGGCCTCGTTCTTTGGAAGGATAGGTCATTTCGCAACAATTGTGTTAGAGGATCAAAAAACAGTTTCTGCAGAATGGTACACTACCAATTGTTTGCCACTTGTCTTGGAAAAAGTTCGAGAGAAACGACCTCGCAGTAGGATCCTCCTTCACCACGACAACGCCTCGTCGCACACCGCCAAGCGAACGATCGACTATTTGGCGACATCAAACGTTGAATTACTGGGTCACCCGCCGTATAGCCCCGACCTCGCGCCTTGTGATTTTTATTTATTTCCAAAAATTAAAGAAAAACTTAAAGGAAAGCGGTTTATGAATGCTGAAGAAGCGGTGGCTGCGTATCGCGATGCCATTGAAGAGACCCCTAAGGACGAGTGGGCAAAGTGCTTTTCCCAGTGGTTCCATCGCATGCAGCGGTGTATTGACGTCAATGGACAATATTTTGAAAAGATATAATAAAACTAATAACTGGCTAATGTAATCAGTTTTTGATTTTCTAAGAACTTTCAGTTTGACCCTCGTATCATAGACAAATATATCAATGTAAAATTGCATTTTATTTTGAAAAATCGTATTTAAAAGATAGCAAGCGTATGCTTCTTAATAAATACGTCTTATTTCAGGGACAATAATAGAATCTGGGTTGAAATTTAATTTAAATTATTATTCAACATTAAAATATTATTGTATTATATACTTGTGTCATTTATTTCTTAACAAACTTTAGCTTATGTGGTTGTACACATGAATAGTTTATCACGGACACTGACATCCTAGGTGGACATGATTTTTAACTCTTGGTATTCGGATATAATAAAGGCCATATTTATTTATTTATTTATTTATTAATAAGGCATGTCAACAGAATAAACATAAACAATTACAAAAAGAAATCACAAATTACACAAGTTTTATGCTTATGCCAATTACAGACATGCACAACATTCTTAAAATAAGAACATAGTTACAATATATATTTAATAAGAAATGAAAATATAAAATTAGACATGTTAATTATATTCTTAAAATCTAATAGGAACTAGTTAGTACTTATAAAATTAAAATCTAATTAAACAGTTACATTTATTATAATTGCAATGGTAGGTAAAAAATATATTATATTGTATTTATTTGAGACTAGACTTGAATTTTATTACAATAAATAAACGTTTATTTTAGTTCGGACTAGATAGGTACTTACTATTTATTTCTTATTCTTAACGTTAATTATTTTAGCCCGAAAACGTGTGGGATTGTCATGGAATATATCCAAGTCTAATATTCGCCAGAATTGGTTGTAAACGGTGGTCAGTCTTACAACTGGGGAACGAGAATCGATTTTAAACTTTCGCGATTTGTATACGTCATACAATATTATTTAGCGGGTCTTAGTCGCGATAATTTATTTATTTCAAGGCATTAATACCTCTGTTATTCTCCTACGTTTCTACCGGCTTGCAACGGTTGTGGTCGCGGAGGGACTGATGTGAGCTCAGCGCCGTCCTTGTGAAGCGCGGGTTTCGGCAGCTACCCTCACTTGTTTTATATTTTTGATATTTTGAGTTCTATCCGCACTGTCGGTACTTCGACACACTACACTTATGACTTCTACACACTGATGAGTTGTGTTACTGCGGCGTTGTTTGCATTTGTTGATAACTGGGTTCCAAGTGGTCGATAGTCTGTATCCGTCCTCCCGGTTGAAATTTCTATGTTTTTTGATTTCAGTCCCTCCGCGACCACAACCGTTGCAAGCCGGTAGAAACGTAGGAGAATAACAGAGGTATTTATGCCTTGAAATAAATAAATTATCGCGAATAAGACCCGCTAAATAATATTGTATGATGGGGAACGAGAGCCTAAGTTAGTTCTATGAATGGGGACATTAAAGAAGTTAGAACATTTCCTTCTAGCATTTAGTTTTGGGACAAATATTTATGCGATCCAGTAAACCTTCACAGTGGGATGTGCCTTTTATTAGTTTTTGTAATAGAAGGAGATCCAACATCATCCGCCTATCCTGCAAGGTGTTCATTTTAAAGTAACTCAGTCTGTGATCATAAGAGCATCTTGCGCTAATGCCTGGACTGACAAATGCCAGGTACCTGGTAAATGAGCGTTGAATGGACTCAATGCGTTGCACGTGGACGGCGTATTGGGGATTCCAAACGGTACTGCCAAATTCAAGGATGGTTCTGACTAGAGCATTGAACAGCAGTATTTTAGACGTTGAATACCTAAAGGCTTTGGTATTGCGTTTAATGAAACCCAGCATTTTGGCTGCTCTATTTACTATGTTGTTATAGTGAGGAATGAATGTGAGTTCTGAGTCCAAGACAATGCCCAAGTCACGCACTTGTTGTGTAACTGCGATCGGAACCCCGTTGATGTGATATTGAGTTGGAAGGTATTTTCTTTTTTTTGTGAAACGGATATGTTGGCATTTGGCAGCGTTGAGCATCATGTTGTTTTCGATGCACCATTCGTAAACACGATCAAGGTCAGCTTGCATCAATATCATGTCGTCATTTGAATCAATCTGTCTAGATATTTTTATGTCATCCGCAAATAGGGAACTTTGACAGTGGCGGGTACGTTTGACTATATCATTGATAAAGAGAAGGAACAAAATTGGTCCTAGATGGGAATATGGCATATTGTATCTTCCCCTTTAATTTTATATTATTATTTATGTATATTAAGAAAGGCCACACTATTTGTACCCTATCCCACCATCCCGAAATAAAAACAAACAATTGCAAAACTTAAAGTAACAAAACAATAGTATTTTATCGATATAAATAATCGACCTTTTGGACACTGTAACATTAATGAGAGTGTGTGAGTGATCGTCAAGCGCGATAGTTCCATGTCAAGCGAAGTGTTTGCGCTAGTGTGACAACCAATGGCAAACTCGCGATCTAAGTAAGTGCAGTTGATTTGTGTGCGTAATGCGCGTACGTATTAGTGTATTGCTTGTAGTGGAGATAGAGAGTGGGAGACAATCGGCGACACGCGTTCTAATACAAATCAGTAACTATTTCCGTTCTAACCCCCTTTAATTGTTCTGTGCGTGCAGCTATGCCCATACTCTAGAGGGGCATGTATATTCCTAATTACAATTTATTAGTAATTAATTACAATGTGAAACAGTTGCAGCTACTTACAAAAACAAAATATGTAATATAACACTGGCGATTAAAAAGAGTGGTCATGAGTTTTATTGCCCGTTCTTTCTCGTGGTTCTACCTATTGCTTTGCGAATGGGCAGTAAGTGTAAATGTAGAAGCATTAAGTAATGTACATTAAAATTTGACGTTCATAAGCGTCACCTTGTGACCTAGATGAATAAATGATTTTACTTTTGAAATGCATCTTCTAGTTAATTATAAGGCCAACATTAATCATCAAAGTTGATCATCGCTATGGTGCTGACATTCTGTATCGCTTTTAGTTATGTGAAGGTGTTTAGGTGCTTAGGTGAAGTAGAAATGACTGAATTTCAATCAATCTTGCATACACACTTTTTATAGCGAAGACTAATAGTGATGAATCCAATACTATTATGAAAAAATCTTGTTGCGAGTTAGTAAATATTTTTTTACACATAACCACTTACATTTCTTTTTTGTTGGAACGATGGTCATCTCGTGCGTCAATGAGTTTCACAGTCCACCATATAAATGTTGCATACTTTAACATTGCAGGGAATTTCAAGGCTGTATCTTAATTTATTTCAGTTTTATTTCCTTTAAGTTTGGCTGTGTAGAAAAGGTCTGAGCTTCAAAGTCCTAGGCATTTTGTCGTAAAATGTCTGAAGGATACTCGAGACACTTGGAATGTTGGGGAATTCGCCCTTGTAGGATGCCTTTGAAATTGTTATCAGTGTTTTAAACTGTTTACTGACAAAAAAAACGAACCTAACTCTAGCCAAAAAACTATGGTGACATGGTGATTTCTTATTTTACGTATTGGTATTTTACGATGGCCGGGGTTTTACCTTAGCAATATTTCTTTCTCGATAGTCTTATTTAAATTGTATCAAATAAAGCTAAAAGACGTACCGTAAGAATCAGTGGCTCTTTGGACACAACAGTTTAAGTGTTCCAGATACACACAGGTTTTAAAAAGCATACTTCTTGAAAAAGAAGAAATTACCTAAAATTCATATAAGCTCTGAATTGAAATATAATTTATCGTTGAAACCATGACCGAAAAGAAAGCTATACATATCTTCTAATTTTTTAAAATCAAACACCATGTTTGCATATCGGCAATATTTCTGCAAGAAACTAAATTTTTAAGCGCACATATTTATATGCGTGTAGATTTTTTGTAAGGCAGGACTCCTAGCTAACTTTCCACCCAGTTAAGACATAATTTTAAAGCTCCAAAAAGTCATATTAAAGAAGAACTAGTTACGTTATATTTCTATGAAAAATAATTGGAAATACTCGCGTCTAATCTACATATCAGCTAGAATGCTAATCATTTGAGCTGGTATAAATAAAAAAACGTCAATACCTGCCTAAAGGCAATCGTATCTTAACGATTTTCTTTAATCTCTGGAGCACCAAAAAGGTGTGGACATCGGCCGCTGTAATTAGCTTGTGAAAGAACGTAAGTGGTAGATTCATTGAAACCAATTACTATTCTCAGTCGCCTGACAAGATCATGATCCTTGCGTCACTTGAAATATGGGTGGTTTTTCTTTGACATTTTTGTTTTTGTACCAGTGATTTCTTGGCATCAGCGACTGTGGCACGTCGATCAAGTTTGAGATAACGTCCCTCAGAGTGTTAAGGCGACGTGTTAAGGAGACGGCGGAAAACGTTACCTGTTTGTGTGTTAAACTTTTTCTTGTAGCTTCTTTTTTTTCTTTTTACTGTTCGGATTTATAGGCTGGCTGATGTTGATGTTCTTTGATAGTTTTGCGGCCAGTGTTTGTTCTGAGGCTACGTGACTTAGTATTTCGGAGCAGATTGTAATGTCTTGACATTTTAAACAATTGTACGTACCCAATAAACTTGTGTTTATTGGGTACGTACAATTGTTTCAAGAGAATACAGCTTTTTTCTTTTTTGTAGAATTGAATTTGTACTCTTTTATTCGAGTTCTCTGTATGAATATAGTTGGTTTCTTTTTCATGTAAGTCTAACATACAGGAGTAAAAGTGATAAATTAGCAGTCTACTCTGGTTTATTACCTATATCAGAGTTCACTTATATTTTTCTATCAAAAGCGAATCTCTTACCATCCATTTGATATGATTTTTCCACACAATGGTCATGTTATGAATTGACTGAATGGATTACGTGGTGGTGTAAAATAATTTGATCGGTTAGAATTTGTTAATTGGTTAGAATTTGTAAATTAGATAATTATAATTAATTTTCCCACAACTTGTACAATATTTATTATACTATCATTAAGGCGAGGTTGCAGTACAGTGCGTAGCTCGACCTCAACCCCCGCAAAAACAAAAACACGGCGGTGGCGTCAGCGAGTGAGCGGGGGGAGGGGAGGGGGGGTTTCGTGTGTGCGTGTGCCACAGCGCAGCGTAAATAAAACCGTAGATGAGTTATGCGAACTTCAAAAGTGGCACATTAAAAAAGGCTAAATGTCTCATTTGGCTTTAGTCGCGTACGCGTTGCGGTCGGAAGCGCTCGCTCTTTTACTCGCCTGTGTGTACGTTACATTTGAAAATGCCGTCGTGTGTAATGAGATTTTGCAGAAACTATAGTAGGAAAATGACTAAAAGTTATGGAATCACTTCTCATTCATGAGTATTACAACGTTTTATTTACAATTTATAATACATTCAGTATCACAAATAATAGAGTGAATAATTTAGCGAGTGTAAAAGAGAAGCAGTATTGTGCGTGTTCAAAGACTAAAAAACAAAGTATCCAGATGGGATATTCGTAATAATAAAATACTGATTTATGTTTTTGTCAAGTAATAAAAGTGATTTGAGGCTGAATCAACACAATATATTATTATTATAGAAATACAAAATCATACGTATGTTACAAATATTGACAGATGATCAAAGTCCATTCACTTGTTCTTGTTTTTCTCCTTTTTGAAACAGTAACCGTAATTGTAATTAATAATATCATTAATGTAAATATATTTAAACTCCTATTGTTTTTTTATCATAACGCTTTTATCCCTAAACATAATTACCATAATATTTTCACTCATACTCAGCATAGCGACCCCAAGGCTACACTCCAACCGAAATTCATTAAAACACGACTCATTTACGGTTATGTTATGGCCTGGGAGTTTATACCGCAGTTTTAACCGCACCTAAACCAATAACTATAGGACCGATTCGGTTCTAGCACTTCTTTCTTTCTTTACTCCTTTTTGAAATAGTTGTTATTAAACAACTAAGTAGATTGTACTGCACAGTTTTCGCTGCCGACCCACCGTACACCTGGCAGTACCCCTGGGGGTATGGTGGGTCTTTCAAAGCTTAACCGTACTCCCAGATAATATTGTTGTGTAATTAGTTTATTAATTTCAGTTCGTTAATTTCAAGTTCTACTATTTTGTGGGATCATCATTCCCAGTATAGTAGTAGTATTGAACAATTCTATGATAAAACTGTCCTAATTCTATTAGCACAACTTGATGAGGAGAAGAGAACTAATGGGATAAGTAATAGGAAATGTCCCAGACTAGTTCTATGTATGTTTTTACAAGGGTATTAAATAGAACTACTGGGAATGATCCGTAGTGTCATCGCGCTCATATATCCGAATGAATATGTTTTGTAGACGTTCATTTGTTTAATGTGTAAAACAAATTAACGTCTACAAAACAAATGAACTCCTACAAAACAAATGAACGTCTACAAAACAAATGACTTACAGAAAGTGATCAGCTATCGATAGTGATTGCAGAAAACAGGTGCATGTGATTTTCAACCTAATTGACATTAGTCAGAATTTATAATTTTATTACCCTAATATTGCCAGAAAGCGAGAAAAAACAAAAAAAAAGTTTGTCATGAATTGTCAATAAGGTCGAAAATCGTATGCACCTGTCTTTTGCAATCACTATCGATAGCTGGTCACTTTCTGGTACTCATTTATTTTGTAGACGTTCATTTGTTTTGTAGACGTTCAATTGTTTTGTAGACGTTCATTCGTTTAAAACCTTTTTATACATACATACATACATAGACTCACGCCTGTTTTCCCGAAGGGGTAGGCAGAGTAATATTCAACGTCCACTTTTCGCCAGTGTTTTGATCCCAAGTAATAGGTGGCGAGTCTATTGCCGCTTATCGTGACATTTCGTTTGCCAGAGCCCGGCGTGAGGTTGGCTTGGGACCCTAAGTTCTTGGTGGGAACCCTATGCACATTTTTATACATACATATTTATTCGGATATGAGAGCGCGATGTTGTGACACTACCCTTGTAAAACATACATAGAACTAGTGGTAAATTTCCTATAACTGTTTCCTATTAGTTCTATTCTTCTCATCAAGTTGTGCTAATAGAACTAGTGGGAAAAAAAGTATCACTAGTTCTATCATAGAACTGTTCAATAGAACTAGTGGGAATGATCGGATCATTCCCACTAGTAGCGCAAGGATGATGATGATGACGGGTCTTCAACAGTACCACAGATTATACCTATAATATACAAAGCATTATAACCATTAGCAGTAATACCTAAACGTTTTATTCTCTAATTTATCTCCTTGTTGCACTATATCATCGTACTAGCGCTTGTCTTCGCTTGTCTAAAAATACAAAAACGTAAATAGTAAGTCATTATCATACGAGGGATAACACTGTTCAGTTTAATGTCTACGTAGCACGTTGGTATAACACTACGAGCATTTCAGCCAGGAGTACGGTTAAACTTTAAAAGAGCCACCATACCCCTAGGAGTATTGCCAGGGCTACGGTGGGTCCGCAGCGCACAGTTTTTATATTAACGTACTGTTTTAGGTTTCCATTGAATGAAATGAGAAGAATAAAATGTACTTTTTTAATAAATGTTATAAATAAATCACATCGACTTTTCATTTCCCTACCTTAAATGAATTAATCAAATTTACTTTGAGGCGAATTGAATTTACTCAAGACAGACAAATTAATCATGTCGCATCAAATTATTGTTTGTGAAACGGTCAGCATGATGTCACAATGCGCGTCGGTCAAGAGAGTATATGTTTATCTCTTTTTTGCGCTTGCGATTAGATGTGCTATTATCTCACTTACACTTCTTATCTAATTCTTAGTGTGTCGTTTTGACATATTTATATTAGTGTGCGTAGGCTTTTCGCGATGCGTGCCACTCGTAAGCTCCGTCATGTTACCTTGTCAGTAACCTGTCTACGGTTTCTTACTAGTATGTCTATGGTTTGAACGATTGAGTTTGGAATACGAATTACTTTGTACTTTTGCGAAAACGTACATGCGGGGGTGGAGGGGGATTTTGCGGAGCAACGACGTACGTCCGCCCTCAATCACGCCTAGACAGGCACTGATGAACGGCCGGCGAGCGATATAATGCCAACATTTTGACAATTTTTTTTCTTGGAGAAAAATGATAACGAAATTACGAAATCTGTTTTTACCATTTATTTTAAAATAAAGAGCTGTTTCTATTGATAATACTTTCATATAAATTCATAATGGAATCTCTAAGCAGTACACGTTTAAAATTGTGATTTAGTGCCATGTTTGACTTTTTTTTTTATCGAGCCAATCATTCCAAATCGTGTTTCTATCTTTACGATTTACTAGAAGATATGTTCAACTTTTATACTTTAATTTTTATTCATTAAAAATATCATAGTTCATGGGACTTTCAGACGTTCAAAAATCTTAAAAAGTACTGCAACCTCGCCTTAAGAAGCTTCCAATAGAATTCAGTACACAACTGACAATCAGCCGATCTACTACACCATGCGAAAGATTTTTAGAGAAAATGCAACTAGAAAATGCTTCTCCAAAACTTGCACAATAAAAGTATTTACAGCCATGCGTTTCTTATTAAATTATTTTAAAGTATTTTAACAATACTTGGTAGATGAAATAAAATCTTTTAAAGGATTTCCGGGTAATGTTGCAAGATTTCTAGGTTCAGATGATTCTTTTATATTTTTACATTATAAACGTGCCTGCCTTTTATCTTGCCCACCATATAGCCGAACACCACATCACTTTGCGTCATCACCACATGATTGCAGCCTCTTCTCATGTCTTTTATGCTACGTTAATGTTAATGGCTGTGGCCAACAACGCGTTAACAAACGTGTTAAAAATTCACATTGACAATTTGTAATTTAAAGCGTTAAATCGTTGGCCACGTCTAGGTAGCGCCTATACGTGGCGTACGTAATTTAACGCGCTATTTGATACGTTAAGAAGCAGGCGTAGCAGGAGCATTAGAATCATGTCATTACATTTAAAAATATTTTTCTCTCTTTTTTGTTGCTAGCTGCGGTGTATATGCCTCAATATATTAGAGGATGGAAGATTTCAACCACAGCGCTTTGTGTAGTCAATTACATGCACTACTAAGGCAAACTTAACCAACTATAAAATAAAGCTGTCAAGGCGTCGACTTCAGTTCTGGCTGCGACGCGGTTAATTATGGCTTCGGAAGATGAGAGATGTACCGTCTGTAGGATACTGGGCGTTTCTTAGTCGAAACTAAAATGAATGGATACGAATTGATGGCAAGTTTTTACTTGTTCTGTGATTGTATTATAGCGGTGTGAATATGTAGCATGTAACTTAATTATTTCATTTGGTTATTTGCAAAGTGCCTCGCGATCTAGAATTCATTCTTGCTGCCTTTATTTTATAGTATTTTCAAAAAGATTGTTCCACAATCTGTAGTTCTTCTTTATTTCAAGTAAAGTATAAATACATGCTATTGAGTGCTGTTTGCTGAAAATAAAAGTAACGCAATTGAACCAATTGGAAATGTTTGATGTTTCTGTAACTATTTTATGTTACCATTTTGTAAGACAGGGCATATTTTCTGGCTACCTTCTACGCTGAAATTTTAATGACTGTTATTAACAAACAGTTGTTTGATTCCTTAATTAGTTTTACGTTAACTGTCTGAGTAATATGTCGTGTATATTTTCTATAAATTGATTTATTGCTCTGGCTCTGAAGGGGCTAATCATTGGTGCAAAAGGTGTAAGATGCACTGTCTGGCGTTCTTGAACGTATCTCGTTCGGAAATTAAAATAAAACTACAGTCAGTGTAATAGACAATTAAACGTGTTCTAAAAGAAGGATTTGTTTTTAGGATCTCTTTGTGCATGAATTGGTAGCTCGCTGATGTAAAGGCCACAACGAGCAGTCCTCAACCCATCTGTATGGTGACCTGTGCGAAAATTGCTTCACTTTGCTGATATACCTATTATAAGCGGCAAGTCACTAGTCACTCTGAAACTGACTAGAATCGTCAAAATACTTACGTGCGCAGTTCTTTAAAATATACGATATTGGCATATTTAGCAAAAAAGGCACGTTTGGCTGTGCATAGAGGGGTGTTAGTACCTACTCTTATGTATGGTAGTGAAAGTTGGGTATGGCAGAAGTGTCATGAAAGTAGAATAAATGCTGTAGAAATGAGAGCACTGAGAAGTATGTGTGGTGTTACTTTGACTGACAGAGTAAAGAATTGTGTGATAAGAGAGTGTTGTGGGGTAAAAGAAGATGTAGTGACAAGCATCGAGAAAGGAATGCTAAGATGGTTTGGGCACGTGGAGAGGATGGATGACGAAAGATTGACCAAGCAGATATACAAGGCAAGTGTAAATGGGACAGGACGAAGGGAAGAACCTAGGCGGACGTTCTCTGACCAGATTGGACACATCCTAGAAACAGGACAGGTAAGAAGTACCCTGAACAGAAGGGCATGCATGAGGAATCTGATGGGAGTGAATGAAACGAGAGAAATATGTCAGGATCGTTGCAAATGGCGTTCCGTAGTCTCTGCCTACCCCTCCGGGAAACAGGCGTGAGTCAATGTATGTATGTATGTATATTTACATGTAATATTTCATTTTTTTGTTGTGGGTGTAATATTACACCTCTGCCTACCCCTTCGGGGATACAGACGTGAGTCTATAAAAAAAAATACAATTTTTCATACTTACTAGCAGCTTATGATAAATATAGCTAATTATTGACAGGAATTGGCGCTGTCGCTTTAAGTCGAAACTAAAATAAATGAAGTTGAATTTATTGGAAATGTTTTCTGATTCTTTTTCAGTTTTATGTCGTTCTACAAGAAAATGGACCGTGGAATTTTAGGATAGGAATTGGAAGAATTCGTGAGTACAGTAGTGTCAAATGTTTTTGGCGTTTGATACAGTGCGTTTAAATGTCTAGTTTGATGTTCCAATAGCGTGGCTAGGCATAGACTGGATATGTATGTATTAATTAAAAAGGCCTACGTATCAATAAGCAAATTTATTGCTGTGCACAATTCTCATGGCGAAATCGCATGTCAATTTTATTGGTCTTTCGAGATCTGTTATACCACGTACAATTATTTTGTCACTGCTGCAAGCGCCACGGTCACCAATATCATCATCATCGTCCTAGCTTTATCCCAGTTGGATGCAATAATCCTCGCCTTGTAGCCCGGGGTCCGCTAACTAGTATAACCAGATTTGACAGAATATTAGTTTTTATTACCGCCACGATCACCAAAGATAAGACCCCTATTATTAAAATACATCTGTTGAAAGGACACTTCTAAAATATTAATAATTGGCTTCGAAAGTATAAATTCCATGTTTCCAAAGGTTTTATTAAATCCACCCCACATTAGTTCCAAAACTGATATCGGGAACCCAACGACTGACAACAAATGCCACCATCTGTATAAATAAATTTCTTGCTTTACTGACTGACTGACAGACAACGCACAGTTGAAACTTTTGGCCGCAGGAAGCTGAAATTGGAAATTTAATATGGTCCTTGGGAACCGCAGGGGTGCACTACGAAGGGTTTTTCGATATTCACGTGGGATCAGTGAAAACGGTTAAAGTAAAATAAAACGTGGGAGCGTAGCTGCGGGCATCGTCAAGTCAGCTTCTAAAACCAGACTGTGAAGGCTAACCATTTCATCTAGCTCAGTCTAATCTTATAATATAATCTAGGCAAAAATATTCGTTTATTTTTAAGTTTTTGTCATATTGCCGCAGTGTCGCTCATCAATCACTGTCATGTAAATATCTTTAGGCTTATTAACGCGAGTATTCCGAAGTTTATCGGCGCAATTATTAAAATTTTAATATCGATCGAGCATAAATTATTGGAATAAAAAGTGGTACGTCCAATGTTGCATGTGATAAAGTGCCAACAGAGTTGGATGGGCTATCTTGGTATAAAATAATTGGGCAATTCGTGGAGAGAAGGGGATTGGGAATATCAAATGAAAAGATGTATAAAATATTCCTCGCAAGGCATTTTGATGCTCCCACACAGAGGATCTTCATAACTGTTACTCCACCTGAAGGCTATTAAGCATGACGCATTCTTATATGTGATCCTTCTGTATGTATATGTCACTGAACTCATTTTAAGGTTATTGTTTACTTATGGTGCTTGAATTTTCTGTATCTCAATGACTTCACTGCACAGATAGTAGGTAGTAATTAATCCGGCCAGCTACACTGCGCTGGGTATAATGAGTTCAATCCCACATAGGAAAAAGTTTTAACGTGAGTTACATACAGTAAATTCGTAGTATAAGCAATAAACTATAACCATATACTCCCCTTTAGAGATAAGAACCGTAGTACCATAAGTTAGCTGTAAGAAATTTGTATTGTATTAAATCAGTTGAGATTAAAGACTCAAGGAGACAACATCGTGTCTTTTTTAAAAGCTCCCTCGGTTCGCCACGAACATATCTGGCGCAGTCGGTAGGATAGTGGCAGTTGTCGTCCTAGCGAATCAAACTCTTTGCAAAGACACGGCGCGAATCAAACTCTTTGCGTCCGCGCCGCTATCCCAACAAGAACCCGTCGCGAACCCTGGGCAGCCAGAAGCACAGTCACCAGGCAGATGGAGCTCTACTGGAGGTAAGATCAAACTCTCATACTACTCAGTATGCCATCTTTTGCCATCCCACCATTATAATTACTTTATGTATTTTATATTGTGTGTGCGTGTATAGTTGCCTTTACAGGTAATACATTTAAGTATATAGTGTACATCTGTGTGATCTAAAATCGACACCAGATACTTACACATACTTACCTTAGCTTTAGTTATAAACATTTTTTATAAATTTATACAATGGTTCAGAACGCCAACGCGCTCGCTGACCTAGCCGCAGCAGCCTCAGCATCGATATATATGTACTAAAGTACTAGATGTAGCATTCAGAACATTTACTTTGTTCAAATGCTTTGCATGAACATACCGGCAAAGTAATCTAGTGTCACTTTGACTTTCCTGCGGTGTGGGTCCGCTTAGTTTATTGACTGTGTGGCGACGATATATCGATTAATTTGAATCAAAACTTGTATCTGTAGTAGCGTTAGTCAATACGTTTAATTATTTATGTAAATAAAAGAGTTAAATGTATCATAATACCACATTAAAATGTATTTCTTTATTTTTATGTGACGTCATTTACGATCATAGCCTAACTACTATGCAGAAATACATTGCAAGTGATTGTGGGTAAAATATATGACTAAGACTTTTAAGAGTTTTTTAGTTTGATTAATGTTATAACACCAATTTGACGTTGTATAACACTAATTCTGTGTTCTTTTTATTTTTTGGTATATTGATCGTAATAACCGTATTAACGAATATTTCAACACTTCATCATAGTAGGTACACATTTGCAGTTATAGAAAAATACGCAAAAATAATATTGAACCATGAGGCCAAAACAGATCCTGATTTCTATTATCCGACCAATAGACAAAAAACCACAAAATTAATTGGGGTTGGTGGCAATTGAATAGTTATTAAAATATATTTTTAAGCATTTCTTGCTAGAGTAAATTTAACTGCAATTTAAAATATTTTTTAGGCAGGACTTCAACCCGCGACCACGACGAACCGTGTCGATACCGTACCGACTAAGCTACTCAGGTCACTTCGTCATAGTTTTTTTTTTAATAGTTGGTTTCCTTATGGTAGCACATAGTGCCATCTGCCACATGTGTAGGTTTAGAACTCTGTGGTCAGCAAGGGCATCTTTACAGAATGACAAACAATCCTGCCTTATATTAGATATGTTTAAGCAATTCTCATAGTAAGATAAATATAAAGTTTAAAAATTAGAATTATTCGTGAGGCAACTAAGGCAAGTCTTGAACTTACGCCGACGAATACATTTTTCTATTTTGTAATAAAAACATCTGGATATGTTTATAGATTATATTTTTTTACTTAAATAAGTCCCCAGCAATTAATTCCCTTTATTTTCATAAATAAACTGTTCTTATAATGTTGATGAATTATTGTAGGCAGAAAACATCTCTTCTGTGATGTAAATAGTCTTTGCAAATGGCAATAAGCAGCCAGTAACGTTAGAGAACTATTGGATACTCATTGGTAAGATGCCAGGACTGTTGTTGTTGATTGGCTATAATAATAACCAGACACTGTAAATTATTGGCGCTGCTTGCGCCTGCGTGTTGCGCTAGTACGATGAGACGTCATACGTTAGACAATTTGAACAAAATATTTGTAGGGAATGCTCCGTCTATCGTTAGAGTATATGTCAATGAGCCTCAGTAGTAAATAGTTCAAAACCAAATTACGAACTATTAAATAAACTTATTCCGTCATACGATGGCAGTAACAAATCGTTGAACTTTTATATAAGAAGTGTAGAAAGTATATTAACCGCGTATGGTATAACAACAGATGATTCGATAGTGATCTGTCTCATAAGAAATAAGTTAACTAACAAAGCTCAAGAAGCTATTTCATTGGAAGTTGATATCGAAGATTGGACATCCATTAAAGCCGCTCTAATTAATCGATTCGGCGAACACCGAACCGAAGTTCAGTTACTTCAAGAGTTATTACGTTGCACGAAATACCAAAACGAGACGTGCGAACAATTTGGTAAACGAATAGGAGATCTTTTAGACTCACTTTGCGGAGTAGGCCTGTCTACTAACAAGGACAGTGGTTACTATCAAACCCTAGCAATCAGCACATTTATAGACAACCTAGATTACAACGTAGGCTTAGGCGTACGTATTAACCAGCCGACAACCCTTGTCAAAGCTATAGCGTTAGCCAGACAGGAAGAAGCTTGAATCAAACCTTCAGATAGGAAAAGCATTACGCAACCCACTCCGAAACCTAGCATAAAGCCAAACAGTAATTTCCCAGTGCGTCCACAGCAGTCATTTAACAGAGGACCAAACGTCCCGTCGTCAAATACCTCACGTCCAGCTTTACCAAGCTCTAGTAATCAATACAATAATTACCCTAATAATCAGTATAGTAATTACCCCAGAAATACTCAATTTAATATCCCAAAACCTGCTACAAAACAGGAAGAAAAGGCGTTAGTTCCCATAAATAGATTAAATCATAATTTAGTAAATAGCGAGGACCGTAGCGAGTCAGTCAGCTGCGACACCAACGCCGCAGAACAGGAACAAGCCGTAGACGATTCCCCAGATAACGATTATTTACAGGATATTCCCCAATATTGGATAATACAGGAGAAAACATAGATTACGTAGTAGATAAATTACCACATATTTACGTCCGCGAATTTGGTGGCCCGTTTCTCATCGACACCGGAGCTACTCACTCATTAATTAGTACCGCAGTCATAAAGAATCTTGATAAGGCCTGCATTAAGTCGGAACCTTATACTATCTCGACACCGCACGGAGAATCATATCATGAGAACGTCGCGTACATCCCGTTACCAGAGATATTCGGATCAAGTAGCATTCATAAGTTTTTGATTGTAGATTTCAGCGAACAGTTTCACGGTCTTATAAGAAGTGATATTTTAGACAGTTTAGGTTGTAGAATAGATTCATCATCATCATCATCATCCTAGCGCTGTCCCGGTTGCGCTCCAAAACCCACGCCTTGGAGCCCGGGGTCCGCTTTCCGGCTATGTCTCCTCCACTTCGCACGGTCTTCAGCATCCCTGGTGGTTAGTTGGTTGGCACGCATATCATCCCTTACGACGTCAAGCCAGCATTTCTTTGGCCTTCCCCGTTTACCGGGGCCCGGTGGAAGTAGCATGGCAAGACATTTGTTACCCACGTAAGATGCCGGTTGACGTAAGACGTGGCCATACCAGCGTAGACGACACTCTTGTAGTTTGTCAACAATGTCACGGACATGAAGGCTACCCCGGATGCGGGAGTTCCTAATGCGGTCCTTCCGCGTGACACCACACATCCAGCGCAGCATGTTCATCTCCGTGACACGCAGACTCTGCTTGTGTCGCTCAAGCACAGGCCACGTCTCACTGCCATATAACAGGACAGGTCTAATGATGGATTTATAGACCTGTCCTTTGAGCTTAACCGGCATTTTGGGGTCACAAATGACACCGCTCACCTCACACCATTTGGCCCAGGCTGCCGAAATGCGTGCCTTGACGTCGCAATCGATGTCACCAGACGCTTGCAGTACTGATCCCAGGTACTTGACCAGGTCCTTTCGCTGGGCAATGTCTCCGCCTATACGAATTGACGCGGGATCAGTACTGTTGCAGGCCAAGTACTCGGTCTTCGCCACGTTTATTTTCAGACCGCCGTTCTCAAGCGACTCCTTCCACGCATTCACACGCCGCACCAAGCGTCCCCTGTCCGCATCCGCCAGCGCGATATCATCAGCATACATGAGCAGCCACGGGGGCTGCTCATGTGAGTCTCTGATGCTGTCCGACACTACGTCTAATATGACACTGAATAGGTACGGACTAAGGACGGAACCCTGGTGGACCCCGACGGTGATGGGAAAGGTTCTTGTGTCGCCAACAGCAGTCCGAACTACGGAATCGGAATTGGAGTACATGTCTCGGATGATGTCAATATATGCTTCTGGTACACCTTTGGATCTTAGCGCCCACCAGATCATCTGTCGCGGCACACAGTCAAAGGCCTTCTGCATGTCTAGAAACAGAAGATGCAGAGGCGTGTTCTTCGACCTGTACCGCTCCATGACGATCCTGAGGGCGAAACTTGGGTCCATGGTGCCGTGACCAGGGCAAAACCCATATTGACACTCCGAGACTGTGGTCTCCTGTCGGATCCGGGAGTCGATGATTCGCTCAAAGAGCTTAAGGGTATGGGACATCACCTTAATACCGCGATAGCTACTGCACTCCTGTACCGATCCCTTGCCTTTGAAGACTGGAGTGATGATACTCAGTCTCCATTGGTTCGGGATTTTTCCGGTTAGGAGTATGCGGTTAAATAGATTAGTAAGGGTGCCCACACCCCGCAGGCCCATTGCCTTCCAGGCCTTAATGGGGACTCCATCAGTTCCGACAGCTTTCCGATTCTTCATGTGGCGAAGGGCCCTCTGGACTTCTTCAGGCGTTACCAGCGGCACTAGTCCTTGGTTCGGAGGGAGTTCCGGTGGCTGCACCTCTTTATGCTGCTTGTTAAGCAGCTCGTGGAAGTACGAGCGCCATCTCTCCTTCACCGCGCTTGACGCGCATAATAGGTTGCCCTCAGGGTCTTTAACACAGCGACACTTAGTAATGTCCTGTGCCGCTTTGACCCTGGAGCGTGCCAACTTGTATACGAGAGGTTGTAGAATAGATTACAGTGAGAAAAAACTTTATACTAAAACAAATTCAGTAGATTTTAACTTTCACAACGTTTTGATTAAACGGAAGATTTGTACCGAGCCGGCATTTCACCATTTAAGTAGCGAAGATATAGATTCAGAATTAAAACAAAACTTAGAGCGTTTGCGCTTAGACCATTTGAACATTGAGGAAAAGAGAGAAATTCAGAAGCTATGTTATCAGTTTAGAGATATATTTTATTCGGAAAACTTACCTTTAACTTTTACTAATTCAGTCAAACATTCACTTCGTTTAACAGACAATACGCCCATATTCGTTAAGAATTATAGACGATCTCCTTGTCAGCAACAGGAAATCCAGAAACAAGTAGATAGTTTAGTAGAGAAAGGCATCGTTAGAGAAAGCATTTCACCGTGGTCCAGCCCCGTCCATTTAGTGCCGAAGAAGACCGATGCGTCCGGCAAAACCAAGTGGCGGTTGGTCGTAGACTATCTTAAATTGAACGAAAGAACAATTGACGATAAATACCCTATTCCAAACATTAATGACATCCTAGATAAGTTAGGTAGAGCCCAGTATTTCAGCACAATCGATTTAGCATCTGGTTACCATCAACTGGAGATGGATCCCGTTGACATAGAGAAGACAGCGTTCAGCACAGACCGTCATTATGAGTTCCTACGAATGGCCTTTGGTTTAAAGAATGCCCCGAGCACTTTTCAACGATTAATGAACAATATTTTGAGAGATTTACTAGTTGATACATGTGTAGTTTATTTAGATGATATTTCGATTTTTTCAGTCAGTTTAACCGACCATATAAACAAGCTAAAACGTGTTTTTGAACGTAAGTCGTTCAGAAGAGAGAACATAACTTTAAAGTTCAATTAAACAAGTCAGAATTCTTAAAGAAAGAAGTCGGATATTTAGGCCATTTACTTACCCCAGACGGTGTAAAACCTAACGAGGAAAAGATAAAAGCAATTAAGAAATTTCCCATACCATGTACTTAAAAGGAAATCAAATCTTTCTTAGGATTATGAGGCTATTACCGCAAGTTTATTCCTGACTTCGCGAAGCTTACAAAACCACTTACAAGATGCTTAAAGAAAAATGTTAAAGTCACGCATTCTCCCGAGTTTACAGACGCGTTCAATAAAGCAAAACTAATACTATGTAATGCCCCCATTTTACAGTATCCGGATTTCGAAAAACCATTTATACTAACTACCGATGCGTCCTCGGTATCAATTGGTGCCGTGTTATCACAAGGAACCGTAGGTTCTGATAAGCCCATCGCATACGCATCGCGTACACTTTCAGATACAGAGTCCCGCTACTCAACGATAGAAAGAGAGCTATTAGCAATTATTTGGGCAACTAAATATTTTCGTCCCTATTTATACGGCCGAAAGTTTATCATATACACCGATCACAGACCGCTTACCTGGTTAATGTCCCTTGAGGACCCGAATTCAAAGCTCACACGCTGGCGCTTACGTTTAGAAGAGTATGACTATCAAATCGTATATAAAAAAGGTAAATACAACACAAACGCTGACGCATTACCCCGTATAAAAATAAACTCGATAGATTTAACAAAACCAAGCACCTCTGCTGATCCCCAAATAGATTCAATTAGCGAAAGTGACCCATTGTAACCTTTACCCAGTAATATTCCCACGGTTGGCTCAGAATTCCAACGGTCTTCGGAACAACCGTTAGAAAATGAATTTCCATCGTTTAAGATAGGCGATATAGTATATAAACAGCTAGCTAATTTAGGTCCATATACAGTTATACGTTTACACCCTAATAATATTGTAGAAATCATAGGCAAGCATATAAACTCCAAATCGATTAGAGTCCATAGTAGGATGCTCAGACGTCCCTCTTCCATTACAGAGTCTTCTGGTGGCTCGCCGCCGTCAGCACCACCCACGCAGAATCAGACGTCATAGTACAGCCGATAGCTAGCGAAGATGGTTTATTAGTTTTAAAAGAAGCTAAAGTTTTACATAAGATAGATACATATAACCTTATATGCACTTATAATGTTAGTTACATATATGAATTATTTAGATTTACTACTAGTATGTATTATAAGTTAATGTTAGTCGAAAACTCGTGACCCACGTTTTCAGAACGATACGTTTATCGTGAACAGATTAAGTATATGATTAGTTTAATAGATAATAAGTTATTTTACATTTTACCCAGATCTAGTGTTAGAAATAGACGTGGTTTAATTAACGGTTTAGGTTCAATTATAAAATCAATTAGTGGAAACTTAGATAACGAAGATGCCCTACGTTTTGAAAATGAAATAGACAGTCTAAGGAAAAATACATTCACGTTAGCAAGTAATCAGAAGAATACTATTAGTCTTATGAAACAGTATATCGATGAATATACCGAAAGTTTACATAAAGTTCAGAATAACTTAGATTTATTAGCAATCAACTTAAATAATATTAAAAGTAACTTAACTTCGCTTAACCCTTTGTGTACGGGTGACATCCATAGTTGATTTAGCGATATCATCTCTAAATACGGGTGGCGAATAGATATACTTCATATCCACTTTCAAATTGAAAATAGTTTCCAACAAATTTACGATAGAGTAAACACATTAGAGACAGCAATCTCTTTTGCTTCTTTAGGTATATTACATCCTAGTATCATAGACCCTTTACATCTATAAGCAGAATTAATTAAAATAAGTAAAAACTTTAACTTACCTTTTGAACCTAGAAGAGAAAATATACACTTGTTAGAAAATAGTATTACGGTCAAGGCATACTGTACCTTAACGTCACTTACATTTATATTATACATACCTATTATAAGCCCTATTACCTTTAACCTTTTACACTTATATTCCATTCCTAATCATAACAACCTTACCCGTATACCCGAAGCACCTTACCTTATACTGAGTAACAAGAAGTTTACTTACCTTCACGAGCCCTGTCGCCGCCTCACCGATGACCTCCAAATCTGCGATCATCTGAAATTAGAAGACGTCGACAAGAGAGCCGATTGCATCGTGCAAACCATTCGACATACGCCCGCAACCAATTGCAAGTTCGCCCATGTCGTCACTAGCAATAACAAGATAGAACAACTTCATGAAAACACCTGGCTAGCAGTCATCCCGAAGGAAGACATCATAAAAACCTCCTGCAATGACGAGAACAGTTATCAACGGATAAAAGGAGTCTATCTACTCACCACTACTGAAAGATATACCATAACTATAAATAGTATAGTACTACAAACTCACCATAGTACTATCACTATTCCAGAGACCATTCCGTTGCCTAGAAATGAAATAGCCCAAGAAAACGTCACTGTGCATAACATACAGTTGGATAAACTACACTCGCTTGCTACTCTAGCCCGCGAGATGAACATCACGCCGATCAGCCCCGGTATCGCCAATCAACCCAGCTGGACTTTAATCGCCGCATTAGCCGCAGTACTAGCCCTCATACTATACTGCGCCTACAAACGACTCAGATCAAGCCTACGCAGACGCCCGGGACTTCAACCGCTGCCGTGCGTCACCATGGAGATGGACTACATGCCGCGTCCGTCGGAGTCAGCAGCAGAGCCTCAGCACAGCGCTTCGCCCTTGCATAGTCGGCCCTGCGTGCAATTCTCCTCCGTACGCAGCCCTTTGGGAAGGGAGGAGTTAGGTACAGTAAATTCGTAGTATAAGCAATAAACTGTAACCATATACTCCCCTTTAGAGATAAGAACCGTAGTACCATAAGTTAGCTGTAAGAAATTTGTATTGTATTAAATCAGTTGAGATTAAAGACTCAAGGAGACAACATCGTGTCTTTTTTAAAAGCTCCCTCGGTTCGCCAAGAACATATCTCATGATTAAAATATTATCTTCTATAGTAAATCTTTGTGCCCGTAGCTTTTAATTCAAATTCAAACTCATTAATTCATATAGGTTAAAAGCAACGCTTATGAAAGTCAATTATATTTTTTTTACCAGGTTCGGGATGGTAGGGCTATGAGAAGAGCCAGGAAGAAACTCATGCCACTCTTTTGAAAATAGAACCTTAATTTTACAATTTGTGGTACCATGATTGCTGACACAGCCAAAACACTTTGCGTCACTGATAAATTAAAGAAAAAAAACATAACATGTTCATACTACAATAATAAAACCCTATAGCTCAGTAGTATAGATGTATCAGCAGCCAATAGGTTAAAGAATTTTGCGAAGGTGACAAGTGACCAATGATATGATCAGGGATAAATATTGTTAACGCTGGAATACTAATCATCGCCTGAGAGGCCCCGTTCGGTTGATTTTTAAAGAATATTTTTAAATTACGTCTATGTATTGCGGGGTGCGTTCGTGCCAATACAGTGCACCCCGTGACGCAGTGGAGAGTGGTCACGGGTTCAGCGTGGACTACGCAGGTATCGAGTTATTGACCACACGTTCGCCTGGGAGGCGATCATTAGTATTAAAGGTAAGTTTTTTACCAATCCCGCTTCTTAGTTTTTTGCAATTATCTCTTTATTCATTTGTTTGATTTAAATAAAAATTGGTTATTTTGTTTCATAGATGAATCTCGATGAGAACCAGATAAAAAATAATTTGGAAATCGGAGAATCGGACAGTGAAACTGAAGATTACGTTGAGAATTACGATTCAGACGACCGTGTGACTGATCCTTCGTGCTAGCTTGAAGATTATCTTCAATATATTGCTCCGAACAATCTGGATTTACCTCTTCGAACATCTCAAATACCAGCAAGCACAAGCGCCGAGTTAGAAGCCGCTCCACAAACCCAATCTCGATCCAAACTGCTGTAATTTTGATAGAAAAATATAGTCTAATTTTAATTTACTGTCAAGCCTTATCTTATAATTACAATGGTAATTTGACTTTATGTTATAAAACATTTTAAAAATACTTAATTTAGATACTAAATTAGAGGCTATATGTGACTTTTTATTTTATTATTATTATTATTCTAAAGACTGTTCAAACAAGGGTTAAGTTAGACTTAAGGTTGACTTTAAGACTGAAATTATAATTTTAAAGAAAATGTACCATTGCATTTAAAGAAACAAGGTCTTTCTTCATTATTTTGTTAAATTTAAAACAATTTTTAACCCTAGATCACTAACCTTATTTTTCGACACTTATTCTTCGTACTTTCGACTACGGTATTTAATAAAGGGGTAATGGGTTTTATTTGAATTAAACATGCATATTTTTTATTTTTATTATAAATTTATTATATTCTTCTTATTAATTAATAAATTTACATAAACCAAAACGGCATATTTATTAAAAAAAATGCCTTATAAATGAGATCGTAGGTTTTATGGCAAATTAACAATGGTAACATTTTAAAAGATTTTCTAAAGTATTATTTTAAAGTAAATGTGAAAAATAATATTCAAATATTAAAATAACGAATGAAATAAAGTAATGAAATAAAAATTTTGGTAAAAATCTATCAAGTTATACATTTGTGACAAACGTCAAATTTGTGCTCCCCGCACAACGATTTATTGCTCTGGGTGCAACTACTTTCCCCCCCGTGGGATCTCCACCTTGTCGTGGTGGAGGGGCTCAGTAACCGTGGATTGGTGACCCGCGGTGAAGCTAAGAGGGATCCAGGAGGGGACGCTCCGCGTGGGCTTGGAGGGGCCTGCGCAGGATGCGTCCAACGGTGCGGGTGCGGGGGACAGTTCTGTCTGTCCCTCGCAGTCGGGTGCGGTTGCGGGAGGAGAGGCGTGTCGGTGTTGCGTTGCCGCGCGCCCTATCTCCCGCAACCAAATGGGGGCGCACCATTCGATGCGTCGCGGTGGGGCCGCAGAGGAAGAGGAGATGCGGTGTTGCGTTGCCGTCCTCCCTATCCTCTGCGGCCGCTGGGCGTTTTGGCGGCGGAGTCCAACACTTTAATCCGTCGCCAAGGGGGTTTTGTTCGGGGCCCGCCTGACCATCTGGCGGGCCAATACCCGTCGGAGGGCGGCGACGAGTGCTTTGGTGATGCCCCACCCTCCGACACACGGGTACATGGCGGAAGTCGAGGTGGTTTTTAGTGGAAACACCACATACTCCGGCTCTTATTTCCCCCAAGAGTCGGAGATCCGAAGGGATTTTCCACCTCGTAAAACAAAAAAAAAAAAAAAAAAAAAAGGGTGCAACTACTTTTAGTCATCCTTCGCTTTGCGGAGGGACACAAGGCTTATATTTTCCTATTTTAGGTAGGAGGTACATCAGTCGCATTATTTTCGCAAATAAAATAAATAAACAAAACAAAAAAAAAACGCCAAAGTTCACCAACTAAATAAGACAAAATGTTACGTTAATACTAACCTTCGTCGATGCGACGAACCATGGTTGCTGGAACGGCGCTCACGGTGCCCCCCCACTCAAAACACTACCGTCAGTCGGGGGGGCAACGGGTCGACTGAGATTAGCTATATTGTGGAAGCAGTGCGATTGCGCGCGCAAAAGTTAGCACGGTTTAAACAAACCCGCGTAGTCGAATCGACGAAGGTTAGTAATCTAGGATTAATAGAAAAGTCTTTCTAAAATCTTGTATCATTTATGAAGTAGCCTCACGAGCGATTATTAGTATTAAGCAGTAAAAAAAATAAGATTAGTACTCTAGGGACTACATTCAAGAAATCAAAAAATATCCAAATCTTGCAAAATCATGTGTTCACGAGGCACCTCCACTTAACATGTCACCTATCAAAACAAGATTAACAAATTTATATAACAACTATATTAAATGGTCAGAAAAGAAAATAATCGTGAGTCAAACAAGCCTAAGCCTATCCCCATGGTGTCTTATCATTTAAAAATTCTTTAATAGTGTAATAACCCCTCTGTAAAAGAAAGTTCCTAATTGTCCGTTTGTATTTGTGCATGGGTAAATTCGTTATTTCAAGAGGCAATTCGTTGAAAAGCGTATACCAATCCCCGCAAATGAATCATGAACTTTATGTAAACGGTAGTTAGTTCCCACTAGTTTATGTTTATTCTTTGTGTTCACTTTGTATGAATTTGTATTTATGTTTATATAATCTGCCACTGCCATTACAAGATTTACACCTGATTCGGCGAAGTCTTTCATAATGAGGCTAAAGTTCTACAAATCCACACAAGTTTTACAATCACGGCGTTTATCTGTATCGAGAACAAGGAAAATCGAGGACAATATCTTACTTTCAACCTGTATTGTCACGTGAAGATATATCGTCGAAGTCTAATAAGAGTCGAAATAAATCAGTGCCTTTGCAAAGTAATACAGAAGTACAAATAAATCATCAAGGACTTTGTCTAAGCCAACATTAAGATAAGGGTAAATTAGCGAGCATTAGCATTGCGATTATCGTCGGACACAGTGGCTCCCTCTATCGCAGGCTGGAAGCAATGAAAACAAAGTCTTTCCCACTTACACGTTTATACCCACGAATTAGCACCCTATAACAATTGCTACGGCCGACCGCACAGTTTTCGTTTTACGTTTGGTGTAAGATGTACGATGTGGCGTTTTAATCTAAGGACATCATCCAAATTGGGCAAATTTTTATTTAGCCGGCCAAAGAATTTAATCGAGTTATTTTAATAGAACTCATTATTACGATTTTTTTTTTATTATTACGCCAAAGCTGTAAGTCAATTCTCTGAGCTAATAATTGGGTTTGACTGTATAGAGTAAAAAAGTTTTGTTTTCTCAAAATTAATACATCCAAAAGTGTTATGGTATTCAACGTTACGTTTTCCGTCTCTCATATTACACGTAAACCTAAAATGGATCTAAATCATAAGAATACACAAAAAAATAGTCTATAATTCTCCTGATCTAACAAAAATATCATCTAAACTCTCAGCAGGTATATTTATGACAGGCAGGTGCCTTGCATATCCCAGGTTCCACGCATTACACATTACGTGGGAAGGAGCAGCAGCCGATAGTTCTTCTACTTGACTAATTACTGAATTTAAAAGTAAAAAAAAATCTGTTACATGCTTTTCCTTACAGTAAGCTGTTGCCACAAGCTGAAAATGATTATAGATTTAAGATTAATTCCAAATAACATACCATGCCATGTTATAATAATTTAATTGACATTATTGACTCGAATGCTCTAATTAGAAATTTTTATTCGACATATGATAATTATTATATATCACAATTTTATAAAAGACAAATAGCATCCTCGCTAGCTTATTGTATTAATAACACAGCCAAGGTTTTGGCTAACCACACTGATTTTATTGAGCAGTCAAATTTGACATGCAATATAAGCTTGGAATCCGTTCTAAATTCTTTAAATTGAATTTTGAGACAATAGAGTCAATCTCTGGCAATATATTTAATAAGACTTTGAATTCTGTACCTAGTTTAAGTGACAAAAATACAACTCCATCAACCTTACCTACAAAAAATAATTTAAAACATTGTATCAGCCTGGTGCATCAAAATATACAAGGGTTGATGGGTAAGGAGTTAGAATTGGAATTGTTTATGAACTGTAACAATATTGATATTTTATGCATTACAGAACATTGGCTAAGAAGCCACCAGTTCATATTCAATTTCAATAACCACCAGGTTGCAAGCTCGTTCAGTAGAGAAAACTTTATCCATGGTGGCTCGTTAATCATAGTTAGCAAATTTCTAAAATTTAAAGAAAGGACTGACATTGTGAGCCTCTCTGTTGAGCGAGTAGTAGAAATCACATGTGTTGAGTTTGAGCAGTTTATTGTTATGAGTGTATACAAACCTCCATGTGCACCATTTGAAAGTTTTTTAGTTATTATGGAGGATGCCCTTAGCAAAGTTTGTGATTGCCGTAAAACTGTTGCTATTTGTGGAGATTTTAATGTTATCATATTAGAAAAATGCTCTTCGACTATCAAATTTTTAAATTTATTTAAGTCATACAATTTATGTCATAATTTTTATGAACCAACTAGAGTGACTGCCACAAGTGGTACTTGTATTGATAACATATTTACTAATATAAAACCATCACACAAATCTTTGATTAATATGCTTCAGTCAGATCACAGTGGGCAGTTAATCTGTTGTCCAAGAAAATGCCCGAAAGTCCAGAGAAAAATAATTAAATATATACCAATAAATGAAAATCGACTTAAAACTTTTAAAGACAATTTATCTCGAAAAATGCGTTGGTTGCCTCATCATGACCATCCTGATCAGTTATATAGCTCTTTGTTTGACTTGATTAATGACGAATTTCAGACTGTATTTACATCCAAAAAATTAAATGTAACTGACCGTCTGATGTTTAGTGATTGGGCAACTGAAGGTATTCATAAAAGCCGGATTAGGTTAAATGAACTGTATGATGAAAAAACTTCTAATAATAGTCAGAACTTTATTAATTATGTAAAAAAATATTCCAAAATATTTAGACAAGCTTGTAGTACAGCAAAATCTATTTATTTGAGAAATAAAATAAAATTATCAGAAAACACTATAAAGGCTACCTGGAATGTCATCAACAATGAAACTGGCAGAGCCAAAGCACGCAGCCGTGACTTCTTATTAAATATCAATAATGTGAGTGTTGCAGAGGACCTGGAAGTAGCGACAGAATTTAAGAAGTTTTTTTCTAATATACCTATAATAACTACAGGGTCGCTCGACTCATCTTCCATGTCTGCTGAAATGCTTCTTAGGTACTGCGTGCCAGAATGTGGTGCAGCCTTTGAATTTACCGTTGTGACTACTAAAGATGTTATTTATCAATTTAAAACTATAAATATGAAAAAGACAATGGATTTGTGGGGATTGTCAGTGAAGACTGTTTCATCTATTATTACCATAATAGCTCCACATCTTGCAACAGTGTTCAATGGTTGCGTCGCTTCTGGAATATTTCCTGATTTAATGAAATATAGTAAAGTTATACCTTTATTTAAATCTGGCGACACATCAGACCCTTCTAATTTTCGACCTATTTCTGTATTGCCAACGCTTAGTAATTTTTTTTAAAAATTAATACTTAGTCAATTGCTTAGTTATTTTAACAGACATAATCTTCTTCACAAGAAACAGTTCGGATTTACGAGGGGTCGTTCCACTACTGACGCAGGAGTAGAGTTACTCAAAAGTATATTTACAGCTTGGGAGAAGTCGCAAGATGCTTTAGGAATTTTTTGCGACTTGTCCAAAGCCTTTGATTGTGTACATCATGATACTCTGGTCAGGAAATTACATCATTATGGCATTAGGAACAAAGCTCTTAATCTCCTGGTTTCTTATTTGGGCAACAGAATCCAGAAGGTTCAGATTAATGATAAGACATCGCCAGGTTCTGCCTTAAAAATGTGCGTCCCGCAGGGTTCAATACTCGGATCATTTCTATTTTTGATCTATATCAACGATTTACCCTATTACGTAAAGAACAATCATGAGATTGTGTTGTTCGCGGATGACACCTCTTTAATTTTTAATATTAAAAGACAACAGAGTAATTTTGACGAAGTAAACAACGCACTCTTTAAAGTTGTTAATTGGTTTAATGTAAATAATTTATTACTCAATGATAAGAAAACTAAACTCTTAAAATTCTCCATGCCCAATGTTAAACAGATGGAAACCAATGTACAACTGAAGGAAACCAGAATTGAGCCCGTCGGGACAAACTTATTTCTAGGTATTATGCTTGATTCCAAACTTCAATGGGGTCCGCATATAGAAAGACTTTCGGGCAAACTTAGTTCTGCAGCTTATGCGGTTAAGACAATTAGACGCCTCACAGATATAGAAACAGCTAGAATGGTCTATTTCAGCTACTTTCATAGTATTATGTCATATGGGATTCTTCTCTGGGGGAATGCTGCAGACCTTGACACAATATTCGTTCTGCAGAAAAGAGCAATAAGGGGTATTTACAACCTCGGTCCTCGAGTTTCTCTAAGAGAAAAGTTCAGTGAGATAGGCATTCTAACTGTTGCTTCGCAATATGTATACGAGAATCTGTTATATGTCCACAAGAACATTGACACATTTAGTAAAAAAAGTGATCTACACACTGTAAATACTAGACATAAGAATAATCTTATAGTTCATAGCACCCGCCTCCACAAAATAAGTAGCTGTTTTATGGGGCAGTGTATACGCTTTTATAATAAGCTCCCTCTTAATATAAGAAATTTATCTATAAATAAACTCAAAATTATTGTTAAAACTATACTGTGTTTAAAAGCATATTATAAAATTACTGATTATATAGGCGATAAAAATGCTTGGGATTGAGCTGCTCTAATTCAACACAAAATATAAATGATGTATAAACTGAACAATTTTAATTTGACTTTTCGTAAGCCCTTTAAAAAGTTTTCACGAAATAAATAATCATTTCATTTAATTTCATTTCATTTCATTACCATTCAAGCATGTGCAAAAATAATGCGCAATAGCTGGTATGCCTGTGAGAGCTGTGTCTATGCCTATATACACATAATATATTCGTAAACGGACATGCCGGGACTGGATTCGTCCTCGAAATATATAAAGGTGCCTACAATAACAATCTGCGCCATGTCGCTATGATGTTCTTCTCGTGCTCTCCACGTATAAGTTCTTCGACCTTCACATGGTTCACGATAGTTTATACACAATTTTTTTTGAACACATCAAACAAAAATAACAATAACAGTAATAACAACACAATAGCAATAAAAACACTTAAATAAATCTAGGAATACAGAATGAGAAGTTACTACTAGTATCTACTAGTAGTAACTTCTCATTCTGTGTTCCAACTGAAAAGCAAGCAGCGCACGCGTTTAGTGCGTATCCTTCTCTCGGCTCAAAAGACGGTAGTTGTTGTCGGCGGGTAATAAACCCACCGATAACAAATACCGTCTTTTATTGCAATTCGCAGATTGTTTTAAAAGAAAATCTTAATATATAAAATCCTTGCGTTACTGACTGACTGACAGACACGCTACAGCCGAAACTATTGGGCGCAGGAAGCTGAAATTTGGCATGTATGTTCCTTGGGGACCGTAGGTGTGCACTAAGAAGGGATTTTCCGAAATTCCCACGGGATCGGCCATAACGGGTAAATTAACACTTTCACGGACATTAAACGAGACACAATTGAAGTTTTATTGTTATCACGTATATAGGCGTTTACTGTCCATGAAAGTGTTAAAAAAAAATGCAGCCGTAGCTGCTGGCGTCCTCTAGTATTATAATAATTTGGTTTTAATTGACTAACAGTACAAATGTTTTGAGTTCGAATATCATCTCACAGACTAGACTTAAATACTTGGTGTAATAATAGAAAGTGCTTATTTTTTATTATTCTATAATAATATCAACTTTATTTTGGTTGGCCGGCACTTTTAAAATTAGCCCAAATTTGTATGGAGCCTGGATGATCTCCTTTCTTTCGTTGCATTCGTTTTACATTCTTCATAAGCCTTTGTCGAATACAGTGTTACTTGAAAGATTTGTGGTCTCAATTTTAGAACCTGTTTACTCCTGAATTATGTTAGTGTGTGTAAGTGCCAGACTTTTTCCGCCAGGGAGATTCGTAGCATGTTGATGCTACGAATCTCCCACTGATTAATTAATTTAATCTCTCTGAGAGGTATAAAGTCGATGGATTAATTTCACCGTCATGTTCCATGTCTCAGTTCCGTAAGAAATGACTGGCATATAACGCTGATCAAATACTTTAGTGTTAAGGCATTATGGCAAAGAATGACTCGAAGATATGGTACAACTTCTCAAATCATACATGTTTGCAATTATTTTAATTGTTATTATTAATTCGGGCCCAACCACTTTAATCTTTAAATCCTCGTCAGAAGATAATTGTAAAGTGAAGTACTGTTACATACCAACATTGTACTAAATTTCAGTATGCTTTAGGAAACTAAATAATGGATTTGTGTTATAGACAATTTATTGACGCCTTTAAAACATTATGCCTAATGGGTTTCACATGTTCGTTATCATTATGCTTTTCCAGTCATACCTTAAACATGATATGAATAACATAGCCAAATAATACCAAAACAAGCAAAAAAAAATGAAACCAATTTAGCTGTGTTAATAAAATGGAGAACTCTACACTTTCGTAACAGATTTCGATTATTCTTTTTTAGTTTGAAAATATTTCAGTTCCGTTTGTACTCATCCAAGTCTGAGGTATTAAATCTCTTCAATAAGGCATTACATTTCTTCAAACCGTTTGAATTTTTTCTTCGATAAAATTGTTATTTACCTGTATCGTCCCCGCTACCTCTTATGCTTAACATCTCACAAAAAACATGACAGTGAACGTCTCCGCCGTCTCGTTAGCGGTGGTAATGCGATTTTAACTTTCGCTCGCTCCCGCCATTGATAAGGGCCAATTGGTTCTATTAGCCGAGTTTGTATCCGTAATTCACGTGTGACGTCACGAATGTCAAAATCAGTGGATTGACCTTTGTTGTTGTTAACGTAAATAAAATTAAAATCAGTTCAAACTAGTGATTTTTTATTGTAGAAAGACTTATAAACTAAGTTGCTACAACATAAATTGTGCGAAGGAGTTTATGTGTTGTGTAAGGACAGAAACAATAAATGTAAATATATTGACCTTCTGGAACAGTGATATCTACCCGTACTTTGGTGAAAATAAGGTGAATTTACAAATATATAACTTTTATTCGTCAGTGACTTATTTCTAGTGTGTGCGCACCCTTAGACCGCCTAGTGCTTACATCCACAGCGCTAAGTGTCATTATTTACTACCGTAAACACACTTTTATCAATTCGACCGTTGCAGCGCCATCTAACGCTCCACTAGTGTATCACATACGACTTCATTCAGCTCAACTTTGCTACAACAACAGTTCAACATGTCGAAGTGCGGTGGTTGCGGTCGATTCATATCTCCGGCGGACGCCGCGAGATGTCACAGGTGTAGCGCCATGTATCATCGTCGTTGTGTGGCATTACCATCCTCCGGCCTGATAGCTCAGTCATGGCAATGCCCTGAGTGTAAAAAAACCAGGCCAACGGACAACAAAGCCGATACTCCGGTAAGGGGCAGCGGTTCTTATCAGACTGTGGGTAGCAGTCCCCCCGGTGATGCTTCGGAGCAGTCCACCTCAGCTGACTGTGGCGACCTGCAGCTGTCTGACAGCGTTTTCACGACCGGGACGTCAGTAACTGCACATAGTCTGAATGAGGAGATCACGACCGAGATGCGTATATTTCGCGACAATATGCGCAGCATTAATAAGGAACTGTTGGCCTTTCGGGAAGAGATGGCAGAGATACGAGCATCAGTCAGGGCTTGTGAGAGTCACCTAGAAAAACTGGATGAGCGAGTAATCGCTATAGAAAAGCAGGTGCAAGTAAGGGATCAATTAGACATGCATGGCGTAGTTGCTCAACTCAAACGCGAAATCAATGACCGGGACCAGGATTTATTGGCGTTTGATGTCGAGATTTCGAACCTACCCGAGGTCAATGGTGAGAATGCGGTTCACACGGCTTTGCAGATAGCCGCAAAACTTGGCATTAAAATAGAACAACGCGATATTGCTTGCGCTGAGCGCGTTGGTCCACGCCACATCGTTTCGACGGACGCCGCTGGCCCGGAGCGTAGGCCCCGCCCCCTCACTGTGCGCCTGGCTTGTCGCAATTTGCGTGACGAGTTGTTGTCGAGCGCGCGTGTGCGCCGAGGTGCGACGTCCGCCGACTTGGGTATCCCCGGTCCTGCACGGCGCTTTTACATCAACGAGCGCCTTACGAAAAAGAACCGGGATTTGTTTCGTAGGGCGCGGACTGTCGCCCGTGAACTCGGCTGGAACTATGTCTGGTGCCGACGGGGACGTACCTATGTGCGTAAGAGTCAGGGAGACAAAGCTTATTGCATTCGGGAAGACACGGACTTTGAGAGTGTTTTTGGTCCGACCCTGTAATAGTTTAATTCAAAACAACAAGTTACATTTAATGCGTAAAATCCCTAATCTGTTTCGGTTGTCATGGGCCATTTCTTTTAAAAAGAAATACTATTTTTGTATTAGCACTGTTATGTTTGTACATTATCTCACAACTGTTCTATCACCGAGGTCAAAGTGTAATTTCAGATACCATAATAATTTTGATAATATATCATATATATGTGTGTACGTACAATTTTATTATATTTTAACGTCATTGATCACACTAGAACAAGTTTATCTTATTGTTAGTTTATTATACAAAGACAACCAAATATATTGCACTGGTTCATGTGCGAAAATGTTTAAATATACATTGTTACATAATGGGTGAGAAACATTTTAAAATTGGTTTTATAAATATAGGTTCATTAGGCACCAACCATGATGATTTTATTGCTTTGATGCAGCGAAACCAATTAGATGTAATAGCCATCAACGAGACGTGGTTGCGTCCGGGCGAAGACGGGCGAGCTCCTACGGTGCCCGGTTATTATCTCCGTCATATACCACGGCCAGCCAGCGTTCGTTCCGGCCGAGGTGGAGGGGTCGGATTTTATATCAGGCGGGGTCTCAACGTGCGCA
Source organism: Euclidia mi (assembly GCA_944739405.2). Lineage (NCBI taxonomy): Eukaryota > Metazoa > Arthropoda > Insecta > Lepidoptera > Erebidae > Euclidia > Euclidia mi. Next base: position 19,395,430 of record OX123182.2, on the reverse strand, counting down.
TACTTACTATAGCGGTCGATCCTAGGTTCGAGTCAATAGAACAGATGTGGCTTACTATCACTCTCAATGGGCAAAGGGTTACTATTGGAACCGCGTACCGGCCGCCATGGCTCGATTTAAGTCTCTTCCTAGATGCTATGACCGACACAGTGGCGTCACTTACTAACTCGGACTATTGCGTTTTATTAGGGGATTTCAATGTCAATTTGCTCAATGGGACGGACTCCAGAACTAAGGCGATTGAGGAGTTTTTGTGCAGCCTTAGCCTCTCACAAGTCGTTACCGTCCCAACACATTTCACAGAGTCAAGTGAATCCCTGATAGACCTAGTTTGCACTAATCTTCGAGCTATAAAAATTTCAACCGAATCCTTTGGAAATATATGTGGACATTCGTTGATTTTGTGTGAATTTGGTATACGGAGGGAGCGGCTTAAACCTTATAAAGTACACTACAGACCACTGAAACACGTCAATTTACAATGTTTACAAGATAGTCTCTCTCGCGTGACTTGGAACAATATTTTGCAACTGGATACGGTAAACGAGATGGTTGACACTTTTAATGCCTACATTATTGCAGTGTTTGATGCCTACGCGCCAGTTAAGACGGCTCTAATTAGAGAACGATCATATCCGTGGGTTACAGACACTATAAAACTTATGATGAAACTGAGGAATAACGCACTAAAAGCATATCATAATTGTAAAACAGAAAGCAAAAAAGCATATTATAAGCAGCTAAAATCACTTGTTTCGTCGTCTTTATACAATGAAAGAGTAGCGTATTTTAAATTTAATATTAATAGTAAAATTAAAGACCCGAAAACATTATGGAAAAATATTAAAACAACTTTATTGCCAAACAAAAAAAATTTTGACCTTCCGTCTCACCTTTCAGACCCAAATTTAATAAATAACCATTTTTTAAACGTACCAGGTAATCCAGTAGTCAAAATTTCGGCTATGACATTTTTTGAATTTAATAAACATAGCGATGCCGTCTTTTCAATATTACCTGTAAGCCCTGAAGTTATTACTAAATATCTATCTGTACTCAAATCTAATGCAGAGGGTTGTGACGGTGTTAGTTTGGAGATGTTGATGCTATCTCAGCCTTATTCACTATCAGCAATTACTCATATTATTAACTCATCAATACAGACGGCAACCTTCCCTGACACCTGGAAATTGGCTATAGTGAGGCCACTGCCAAAAAATCATAACCCTAATGATTTTAAAGACCTTAGGCCTATAAGTATTCTTCCTTGCTTGTCAAAGGTAATTGAGAAAGTGGTAAGTGGGCAACTCTCTCAATACTTAGAAGATAATAAAATATTACCAACACATCAATCGGGCTTTAGGAAAGGCCGTGGTACCGCTACCGCGTTGCTTGACGTGACAGATAACATTCTTTCTGCACAGGATAAGGGTATGTGCACCTTACTAAATCTTCTAGACTTTTCACGTGCTTTCGAAAGCATAAATATTTCTTTGCTTCTTTCTAAATTAAAATACTATGGCTGTGACAACAGAACGGTCAATTGGTTCAACAGTTATCTGTCACACCGCGGGCAAGCGGTGGAGGTGCGTCTGTCTGACGGGGAAATGGTGGCCTCTGATTTTAGTCCGGTCGTGCGGGGAGTCCCACAGGGATCAATCCTAGGACCTTTACTATTCATCCTGTACTGTGCTGACATTACTAACTGTATAATTAATTCGCAGTATCATATCTACGCTGATGACATTCAAGTCTATGTGTCATTTAAATCTAATGAGTATGCTATGGCTATTGCGAGTTTAGAGCAGGACCTCGATAGAATTGTGGAGTGGGCTGAAAATAATTCCCTGGTTCTGAACCCAAAAAAAACTAAATATATGGTGTTTGGTACACAAAACCAACTGCGTTCATTACCAGACTTTAATATTACGCTCATGGGCGAGGTGGTAGAGAGGGTGAGTGAAGCCCGTAACCTAGGTCTGAATATTGACTCGAATCTAAGATATGAGAAACATGTCGCTGAATTAGTGCGTAACTGTTTTTACAGGTTACGTATTCTTTACAAAATGCGACCATATTTATCCGAAGAATTGCGAGTACGATTGGTAGAATCGTTAGTTCTCTCCAAATTGAACTACGCGGACACTGTGTATGGACCACGTCTGCTAGCTCGTACGGATCGGTTGATCCAGAGAGTCCAGAATGCCGCCGCTCGTTACTGCTTCACAATAGGCCGTAGAAGTCACGTTACACCTTTTTTAAATGATAGGTTGATACTGAAAATGAAATCACGGCGTAAGCTACACTTGGCATCCCTTATGTTTGGTGTTGTTCATTGCCGGCAGCCAGTGTATCTTTTTAACAAGATCAGCTGGGTTGCTGGCAGACGCGACTGTGCTAGCAGACAGTGTTCGCAACAGCTTTCCATATTGCCTCATAAAACAGCTGCATTTAGAGGTAGCTTCCGTTATGCGGCTTCTAAAATATGGAATAATTTACCCCCACCTATAAGATCCCTCAAAACAATAAGCACTTTCAAAATTCATCTGCGTAGGTATCTTATTGACGCACAGCGGAAGCTAGATATGGTAAATGTGAACACGTCGCTTATATAGTCGCGTCGCGCGTCGTTGCGTCGCGTATAAGTACTGCTTGTGCCTATATGTGTGTATGCGTGCGTGCGTGTGTGTGTGTGTGTGTGTGTGTGTGCGAAAACAAAAATATTATTACTACATAGCATTGCGCAGCTGATGCATGATGATAGCTGTTTGTCGGATGTCTGTGGTGCTTGTGGTTGTGCTGACGGACCTTTTCCTTCTTTACTGGGAGCGTTGGTTGCATTTCCCATCACAAAACGGGCGGGTGGGGTGACCTTTAAATGTAACAAATATACTCATTTTTGGCATGGATAGGTGTAATATAATTGGTTCATAGTAAAATGTTTCTCATTTGTTTTTATTATATATAGATATTTATTTATTTTTTCACTATTCTAATGTAATTTGGTATAATTTTGTTGTTATTGTAATTTTTTTATACACACTTACCTATGGAGTGCGGCCATCGTGCTCTGGTGTCGATTGTATATTCCCTTGGATATTTGTCATAATAACTAAACTTGTCATGATTTCTCCGCCAGTCGAAAGTGCTAGTCAACAAGATAAGACGACTTAGGTGACATTTGCTTCAAGACGATAGTGTACCACGCTAAACACAGTAATATTGTTAGAAATTAGTAACTATCGCACTATTAGTAATGTAAGCTGTTTGATATTGCACTATTATTCCGTGAGTTCACAACGCAGTGCGAGTGCGCGCCGTGCGTGCGGTGAGCGTTCTGTCGGTTCCCTCACTATTATTATACTCTTTGTTCTGTCGGTTATCTCTTTCTTGTTGTCGGTTGACGCGACGGAGACTCCGCCCATACCGCCCGCGCCGCTCGCACCCGTGTTGCTAATGTTGTTTGTTTTGTTATCACTATGTAAAATTGTTTATGATTTTGATGTTTGGTTTTGTTTGGCTTGTGTAGTGTAGGTAGCCACTGCTTTGGACCTTCATGATTCACTAGTAGGGCCCCGTAGAATATCAGTGCCAGCAAGTCTGGTATTATGCTGAACGGGGTCCTATTACTGCCATGACCTGGCCTAAGCATATTATTGTATAGCTGATAAAGATGTTTTTTTATTTTTGTTTGAACCTTTATTTTAATTTTTTATTGTGTACTTGTGTATGGTTGTGGCAGCAATAAACCATTTTTCATTTTCATTTTCATTTAATTGTTCTACACTTACTATAGATGTTCTGACACCAGATTACTTTTATTGGGGATAACAACTTTTCGTACATTTCGCCTGATTTTCTTTGATATTAAATATTTTACATGGCGAATTGTTTCTTGGAAACTATTTTTTACAGCGTTTTCATTATATTACAAAAATACCTGTTTTCTATAGATGCAAGTTCACAATTTACAGAAGCTCTTTAATATTGTAATTACTGTTTAATATTTCCTAAAGAATTATTTAACAAGCTAGCCAGCAGGTAACGGTTCTGATTTAAAACATACTCAAGATTGGTCTAATTGAACATTTCATTTGCTATTTTAAATTACTCGTTTATGAGGGACCTCCTTTTTGTACTTACTGATATACGACAAAAAATTACAATGTATAATAGTATTATATTTGTGTAGGCTACATAACATTGTGTAAAGGCTGCTACACACAGTGCCGGCGGCTCAGGCGCACGAGACGTGCCGCCGACTTTTGGTGGGCGTCGGTGCCGCCAGCATCTGCCGCAGAAAGCCGCCGGGCCGGGCATCATTCCAGTTGTATAGAACGACCACACACAAGTAGCAAGTTGCAACCCGCGCGGCCCGCCGGCATGGCCGCTCGGGTAGGCCGGCGGGCCGCGCGGGTTGCAACTTGCTACTTGTGCGGCCAAGCCGGCGCCTTTGTAGACCGCCGGTCGTGCCGCCGGCACTGTGTCCTTAAGGTCTACAAATATGTCTTATACAAGGTTTACGTACGTAAAAAGTACCACCTGCTGACGCAGCTGTTATGTTTATCTTAGGTTTTCATGTTCTAATAAAAGGGGTTGCTGTACAAATAATATAAATCTTAAGGAATAATTCTATAAGAATCAATTTCTATATTTTATATAGGATAATCTAAGTAGCTTAACCTATTAATAAAATATTGGATATTATTGGATATAGGAAATATTGGATATTATTCTATCATAACAAAATCTTCGAAGAATTTATTATAAACCGCTTAAATTTATAACAAATAATCTGAAAGCCTTCAAACTTTTTAGGATCCAACATCGTGAAAGTGAATTCTTCGCATTCAAACATTTCGGCTCGTAATTAAAGATATTTGAGGCTTAATACAAATGAAAAATGGCAAAAATTAAGAGCAAAGGTCAGACGGCAGTCTGTAGCTCTGTGGAAACGCAAATATTCTATTGAATCTAGTTATAGTAGGAAATGGTCTTCAGGTTCCAAAGCGCTAGTTTTAGATAATGCTTCAAATATCATAACTTATATAAGTACATTGGTCAACACCAGTCGTTACTTGAATGGCCTGAATCGAATTGTACTGACCCAATGACCTTTTTTGCTAATTTTCTTAATATTTTCTGTGTTTGATAATTTTTATAGCGGTGCTTAATTGTCTTAAGGATTCACGGTTTGTTGAGTGTTTTTCATTGCTACTGTTTAGGTCCTTCCGTCTGTTTGGGCTTATATAGAATTTTAAATATGTTGAGTTAAGGGCGTCGCCAAGAGGAGGCAGAGGGAGGCAGCTGCCTCCCCCCCTCCCAGAAACACAAAAAACCCTACAAATCATACCTTTCTCAGTACTTTTCTGATTTTCCATATCAACTTGCCCCCTCCCCCCCTAGGCCATCGGCTGGCAACTTTGCCCCCCCCCCTAGGCAATCGTCTGGCGACGCCCCTGTTGAGTGTTTTCATATTGCGTGGTTTTATTTTATTATTTCTCAAGCGACGGATCGCTCCGAGAAAAGGTAGGTAGTGCATTTTCGATTCACTTGCGTCATCTTGGCCGCCGGGCCGGAGTACTAACGTGTCTCCTTTGATATAAATAATATACATATTTTTATAGTAAACGAGGACCTAAATTGGTTCTTTTACGCATTCGCGATGAGCCTACTGCAAACTACGTCATTTATCGCTTCGTTGCAATCCCGCTCACAAATCGCGTATGTTTAGTGCTTACTGAACCTTACTGTATAAAAACCTTACTTAGTACTATGATAATTTCGATTTCCGTCTATCGATCTTATTAAAAAGGGTACGTAATAAGCAATTATTATACAGACCACCTAATTATTCATTCAAAATCGAGTCTAAAAGGCATGTAATTAAAATACTATTATTTCCGTACGTTGGATGATTGAAAGTGGCAACGTATATTAACGATTTAAGCACATGTATGTTGAGAAATGGCGTGCAAATTACAGCCCGACCGATTCAGAGCTCAACACGTGAAAGGAACCACAAAAGGGTAATGATTTATAGAGCAAAAAGGGTGCGGTTTCACTGTGCGAGACAGGACTATAATGGAAATATGACTTTGTTTATTTTGTGTAAAGTGCATCACAACGTGATGCGATAATGGGACGAGAGCTTTATTGAGTATCTTACATGATCATCGCGTGTCGATATGTTGTAGTAGCTATTCATAAACATGTTATATAGTTGTTCTTAGGAGTTATCGATTATAATATTCATATTTGTTGATAAAATAAGCTAATGTTAATCAAGTATTACTCATTAACCCGGCGTTATTCAGGTTAGTTCTGATAATTTGCTTAGTAATGTAATTGTTTGGCTCACAGTTAAGCATAGTTTACACTCACACAAATACTACGGTTAAATTGGTAAATTAAAGGCGAAGATTAATAGATAGATCAACTTATCCGGTGCCGCTTGCTGTTATAACTTAATTCCAGCTTTGAAATTAAACTACAGTTTACGGATTTTATCGCGATGTATTGGTTTCACTAAGTTATTACATTTGAAACTAATGATTTAGAACTATATTTTTAATTTATTACTAGCCGACGTTTCGAATTCTTTACAGAATTCATGTTCACGGCAGACTGAGGTGATATTTGTCTTTTTCATATCATTCTGCGTAAATAGTAACACCAGTAGATGAAAAATGTTCGGGTACTTTGAGATAACTTATACATTCAGGAAAAAGACAAATATCACCTCAGTCTGCCGTGAACATGAATTCTGTAAAGAATTCGAAACGTCGGCTAGTAATAAATTAAAAATATAGTTCTAAATCATTAGTTTCAAATGTAATAACTTAGTGAAACCAATACATCGCGATAAAATCCGTAAACTGTAGTTTAATTTCAATGTGTAACATTCGCGTAAACCCAAGAAGATATTAATTCCAGCTCTAAAGCAACGCTAGCATCACTGAATAGAAATACCCAATATACCTGGCGATATATTTCAACCACCACGATAGCCAGAAGAAGAGAACCTTCTCGCACCACGTATGAATCCTGTGTCACGGGGAACTTCATTATCATTAACTTCGAAAGAATAAGAACTTCCAGACCCAAAACAACAATTACTGAATCGCAGTTTTGTCTCACGTAGGTATCGAACCTACAACATTCTGTGCAGTGCTAAATGGCAAGGCGACCACTCAAACCAGTCCAGTACACCATCGGAGTAGCCAAAACATAACAATCAAAATATTGGTATCGGTTTATCTTTAAGAGTATATTAAATTCGGTCAGATTACCTTACACGCTGCTAACAATATAATAATATTATAATATTAATAATAATAAACAAGCAGATAAAATATCTGGACTTGGCTCACGAGATTGTTGACATGTGGGATGTTGATTCAGCAATTATTGTGCCGATAATCGTTACAGTGAACGGTTTAATACCCAAGAGCCTCGCCCAACATCTTAGGAGGCTCGCGTTGGAACCTTGGGTCAGGGGCCTAATACAGAAGGCAGTACTGCTGGACACGGCACGCATAGTGAGGAGGTTTCTTTCTCTCGAGCCCTAACCACCAGTAGCTTGGAGCCTGTTCCCGATACTGGTAGGTTTCCATAGGATATTGTTATATTTTTAAATGTATTTTTTTATATATCATATATTTAAAGATATGTTAATTTTTATGAGAGAAATAAGAAATAAAGGAGAATAATAATAATATCTTTATTGTGGATCATAGGTAGGTACATAATACAGATGTTATAATGATAATTAATGCTCAGCTATGTCCCGCCTGTTGGGCATACAATAGTAATACAAAGGAATATAATATGTAATTAATTAAATATGCAAAAAAATGTCAATACAAAGTCACAATGATCACAGGCAGTATCAAAGTTAATTACTTTGTCGAAATTTCTTACTGAACACATCATGATGATTGAGGTATACTGTAATGGATCAATGATTTATCAGTTAATTTAAGTTACTAACAATTCCTGTAGTTGTTTTTTTAAATGTAGATATTTCTGTGACTATTCTGATTTGCTTTGGAATATTATTAAATACACGTGATGCTGTACAGAAGATACTTTCGTGCATTAAATGTGTCTTACTAGGAACTATTTGCAACTTATCTTGATGTTTTATTCGTGTGTTATAACTAAACAGCTTTGGATTATTTTTCACAAATAATGCTACTTCCAGAATATATAAGCATGGCAAAGTTAGAATATTGAGAGTTTTAAAATATGTTACACAGGAGTCGGTTTGATGCAGATTGAAAATAGCTCTTATGCAACGTTTCTGTGCTATAAACACACGGCCCTTGTCTGTACTATTTCCCCAAAATATCACGCAATATCTAAGGTTTGACCCGACGTAGCCATGGTATGCTGTTAATAAGGTTTGCTGATTTGCTATTTTACTTAATCTATTGAGAGCATACGAAAATTGATTAAGTTTTTTACACACAGAGTCCACATGTGACTTCCAGTTAATTTTACTGTCAATATGTAATCCTTAAAATTTTGCTACATCGGTTTCCTTTATATCATTATCTAGATATTGTATTTTTAAAGGTCCCGTGCGTTGCGTACGTATTTTTCAATTCATTATTTTGGTTTTATCAATATTAATAGTTAAATTGTTGCTTTTAAGCCAGTCCGTGATTTTTACTAAGGATTGATTAATGTCAAGTTCTAAATTAGTAGTATTATTATTGGTAAATAAAATCGTAAGCGAATCGTAGTCAGCAAATAATGTTATGTCATGTTATGTTATCGAAGGCATATCATTAATATATACTAGAAAGAATAAGGGGCCCAAAATACTTCCTTGTGGGATACCAAATCGCGTAGTTCCAGTTTTGGATGTGTAAATTTCTTCGGTCATAGATTGTTGGTTCAGCTGCCTGTATCAATATAATAATAATTAGCACCGTTCCTGGATTAACCGAATGAGAATTTATTTAATTCCCAGAACTGACATTTTAGATCAGGTAATGCAAAATCCCAGAATACAGTTTGTATCAATATAATTTTTTATTAAGATAATATACATAAAGTATTTTTATAATGCAAAATCCCAGAATACAGTTTGTATCAATATATTTTTTTATTCATAATATATATAAAGTATTTTTATGGTACTAATGTAACGTAAACGTTTTCAATCTTTGAATGAATGTTTGAATTTCTTTTCAATTATCAGTAGTACCAGTACCTCATGATCTATTGCACGAAAGTAATGATGGTAGACCATCAATGGTAATATTACGACATCTAAAAGTAATAACCCAGTGGACAGACCAATATACCTACTGCTACGTTGAGCCACAAACCACTGACTTCTCCAAAGTATGTGTCAAATAGATACGTGGCTTTGCCTCGCACCTTGGCGTGTGCGTTGTTGGTACTGCCTGTCATGAAAATTTAAGACAGTCAATACGGGTCTAGGCTGGTCTAAGCCGTAGCATAGGGATTTGATCCCTGATCCAATATTCTACGGTCAGTTGGTTCTAACAGTAATATTCAGTCAATTAATCAGTTAAGACAGTAAACACGGATCCCGGGTTCCACGCCGAAGGTCTTGAAAGTCAAACAGGAAAAATAATAGAAAGAAAATAATTTAAAAGTAAATTTTGATTCATCTTTAATCTATACTTAGATAAGCTGAAAAGTTTGTTTAGTTGAATGCGCTAATCTCTGGAACAACTGGTCCGATTTGCATAATTATTATTGTGTTGGATAACCCATATATCAAGGAAGGCTATATAACGCTATGGATCACAGGAGCGGCGCAGTAACCTTAAATAACGCGGGTGACCCGCGGGCTCATCTTATAGAATATAATCTTAATGTTCGCGCAGTAGGACCGACCTCAGTCACAATGACAAAACAAATACGTCACGACGGAAGGTGTCAGCGACATTCCCTTACCGTAATCAGTTAAGTAACAGCGAGTTATAAATAATGCATAGCAAACATATAAAGACAAGCTTCAGACACAGTACCTTTGTTTGATCATTACCTGGTGCGGTAGTGACTGAAAAATTTAGGTAAGTAGGTAAATAGTATGAAGAGAATAGAAAAAAAAAATCATAGAGCATTTAACTCATTAAACTCAAGAGGATTTTTTTAAATGAACTTTGTTCTTATTGCAAATCACTAGACTTCCTGGTGGGGTCGAGGCTAGGTATGCTTACAGCGGTATGCGTGGATCCGCTATGGGATGTCGGGTAGACCGCGGACGCTCTCTTGGATAGTTATACTAACCGTGATTTGCGACGCCCACCGCTGCCCTGGTTTTAGAGGAAAAAGTCCCAAATGTCTGCAGGGATATACAAGTGCCTCATCCACCGGGACCAAATGGCGAAGGTTGAGCATGTCATTTGGGTTGAAAGTGAATATAAAAAGTACTTCATTATAATGTCATATCAATATTCTTAGTGACGTTATCCTCAGGTTTTTGCAGTTAGACCAACCATATTAGACAACACTAAAGCGGCGTCACAAAAAGCTGCCTATGGCATCTCCTCACCCTAAACAAATTAAAAGCTACTTTTCACCTTAGTCTAAATCCAAGTAAAATTAAAAGCTAGTACCTAGTATAATAAATGGATGATCATCCAGAAATGCCTTAATAAATGCACCGTTCAATTTCATATTAATACAAATAGTCAATCATTGCAGCTCTGGTCACTTAGTGACCGACGCGATATTAATTACTCGCCGCGTCGGCTGCAGAGGATGGTTTTTACTGCAAACTTCAACTTTGATCGACTATGCTATAGAAACTCTCAATATTTGCATAATTCTGAATTTATGTGTTTATTAAGAATGTTAATTATCGCTCGCTTAACAACGTGCCCGGTAGATGGCAATAGGCTCGCGCCCTATTAAATTGGGACCGAAACATATCTGGCGAAGTGTGGGTGTGTAATGCACCTCTGCCTACCCCTTCGGGGATAAAAGGCGTGAAGTTATGTATGTATGTACGTAAATTCAAGTCTATTTCTCCATTAAGTTATACATTGTCAACTGAGCGATGAAAATATAAAATACTAATAAGCACTACTAAAAAATTTAAAATCTCAGCACTACTAAGAGGTGATTGTGGCGACTCCACCCGTGGGAGCATCGGTTATCGCAACAATACATGGTTTATCGCCTATGTCACTCTCTAGCCGCCTAACTATCACACAAACCATAAATAGCTCTGTTCTGACTCTGTGAAAGAACGACAACCAAACATAAATACTTACGTATTTTTATTTTATTATATGCACACATAATGACGATTTATTTTAATTATCAAACTACAACGAACAACATTCCTGCAAAGCCCTTATTCTAAAAAACAACATTCATATCAAAGCATCAAAATGGAAAAGTCAAATTAATTCAAGTGTCTACCAAACGTAGACATCTATAATCTCACAACTAACCTCTTCATCTCAACGGGCAGCGGCAAGTTTAATCAAACAGAAACACAAAGTATTTACGAACACAATTCGAGCCAAACCGTCAAAACGAACAAAAAAACCGCTCAGGAAGCTAATGAAAGTTCACAACGAAATTGCCTATTATACCCTAGTATAATGTCTGGGAGGAATTTCTCTCATACTTGGAGTTAAGTACTTAATAATTCCTTTAAGGAAATGTTTTCAACTGGTGTACCTTTTAGTTAAATAGTTTTGCGAGAAGTAGGTACGGCAGCCTCGGGTGTCACTTTATAGTGTGGTGCATGTTACAAGAGAGAGATGTACCACTACAGTCCTATTATAACATTATTTTGATTTTTTGTTTAATTGATTAATTGTATTAGTATTGTGCTCATTACACGAAACTGAGTTTATATCAATCTGTACTCATAAAGTTACATATTGCTTGGTCAAAATCCGGTTCAAACAAATATTGACCTAGGAGATAGGAATATCTGGGTGCATAGGGTTCCCACCAAGACCTTAGGGTCCCAAGCCAACCTCACCTGCAAGTGGTGCACCTGCCGATCAACGGACGAGGCTCTGGCAAACAAAATATCCTGATAAGCGGCAATAGGCTCGCCACCTATTACGTGGTATCAAAACACCAGGGCGAAAAGTGGGCGTTTAATATGCCTCTGCCTACCCTTTCCGGGAAACAGGCGTAAGTCTATGTATGTATGTATGTACATAGGAATATACTTCTAAATTCAAACTTTTCATTTATACAGCAAATAGATGGAAATCTTCTGAGCCACATCCACTACTTAATGTTACGTGACTTAAGAAAGCGATACAAGAAAGTTAGTATTTCATACCTGAGATTCGTTATTATGATCTAAGCAGGTGTATATGATACTGTAACTAATAGAACCACACCGCACATCATTACTTAAACATCATACATTATATAGTGCATAAGTGACTGTTTCTTTAGCGCATGGTGTATTGATACACCATACAATCATACTTTTTCGTATTCTCGTCATACCAATTTGCATAATAATTCTTATACTGTAACATATACAAATATGACAGTTAATTATATTTTCATGATACTAATCGTATTTTTACTATCTAGAGCAACACGGTCTCAGCTAAGGTGCTATCTTTTCACGGTAGAAAAAGTACCGTCACGAACGAAATGGGATGCTATCTCCAACATTTGTCGTACTATAAAGATCTAGAACCCTTTGCAAGTGTACGTGTTGCCTTTTCAGATCTTTCAGAGATCTTTAAGCAGAGCGTGATATTTCGGTTCTCAAGGTGACAGATGCTATGCCTCTTACGCAATGAATGCCTGGGATACATACATACATACATAGACTCACGCCTGTTTCCCGGAGGGGTAGGCAGAGACTACGGAACGCCATTTGCAACGATCCTGACATACCTCACTTGCTTCACTCACTCCCATCAAGTTTCTCATGCATGCTCTTCTGTTAAGGGTACTTCTGACTTGTCCTTTTTCAGGATGTCTCCAATCTGGTCAGAGAACGTTCTCCTAGGTCTTCCCCTTTGTCCTGTCCCATTCACACTAGCCTGATATATCTTCTTTGTCAGTCTATCGTCATCCATCCTCTCCATGTGCCCAAACCATCTTAACATGCCTTTCTCAATGCTTGTCACTACATCTTCTTTTACCCCACACCACTCTCGTATCACACAATTCTTTACTCTGTCGGTCAAAGACACACCACACATACTTCTCAGTGCTCTCATTTCTACAGCATTTATTCTACTTTCAAATCTCTTCTGCCATACCCAACTTTCACTACCATACATAAGGGTAGGCACTAACACACCTCTATGTACAGCCAAACGTGCCTTTTTGGACACGTTTTGACTGTTCATAAACGCCTTCAGAGCTCCATTCACACTATTACCTGCATTAACTCTCCTTTCAATATCTGCTTCATTCTTACCATCTCTTGTAAACATCGTACCTAAGTAAACAAACTCATTCACTTGTTCCACTCGCTGTCCATCGATTAAAACATTACAAGCCGTAACGCATTCCTCCTTTTCAAAAACCATAACTTTCGTTTTACTTACATTCACTTTCATTCCTTTCCTTTCTAACGCACGATGCATGATTGTTACCATCTCCTGCAACTCCTCCGTTGAAGATGCAATTATAACCTGATCATCAGCATAAAGGAGGCATTTGACGAGTAACCCATTCATCCTTAATCCGCAGTCACTATGTTTTAAATCTTGCAAACAACTGTCCATGAAGAGGTTAAACAGCCACGGCGACGCTACACATCCCTGTCTAACACCTTTATCGATGGTAAACCAGTCAGTGTATGCCCCGTTTATCCTCACACAAGCTCTAGAATCCTCATAAAGGGATTTCAGAGCTCGAATGAGGCTGCTGTCCACCGCATTCATTGACAGCACCGACCACATTTCATTCCTCACCACTTTATCGTAAGCCTTTTCCAAATCCACGAATGCGCAATAGACCTTTTGACCTTTGGCCAAAAATTTTCCGGCTATGCTTCGCAAGGAAAAAACCTGATCCGTGCATCCCATACCCTTTCGGAATCCCGCTTGTACATCCCATATTTTCTTGTCGGTTACTTCCATAACTCTTTCAATAAGTACCTTTGCATACAATTTGCCAACAATGCTGAGAAGGCTAATGCCTCTATAGTTTTTGCAGTCTTGTTGCGAGCCTTTTCCTTTATAAAGAGGCACAACTACAGCTGTGGTCCAGTCATTAGGTACTCGGCCGGTGTTCCAACACAAGTTATATAACCGCTGCAACTGACCAACTAAATTGCCCTGTCCAGCCTTCAGCATTTCGACTGTAATCCTATCATATCCTGCAGCCTTACCTACTTTCATACTTCCCAGTGCCTTTACGATCTCATCCACGCCAATAACGCTTTCATCATTGCTACCATTACAATTCACTTCAGCTATCGGTGTCTCTATCGCCGTTCTTTCAAATAAACTTTCAAAATACTCTTTCCATCTCTTCAGCACGCACAATTCACCATTTACTATACTTCCATTCTCGTCTCTGATGGATGTGTGTTCTGAGGATTGATTTCTTCCTCGAACTGCACGAACGGATTTCCAGAAAAACTTAATGTTCCTCTGGAAATCGTCAGATAATCTGCTATCAAACTCATCTTTCTTTTCCTCTTTTTTCCTTTTAACCATTTCTTTCACTATTCTTTTTGACCTAACAAACTCCTTTTTTGCTTCATCTATGTCTACACTCGTTGCTTTTCCCATTCTTTCATTTGCTCTGGCAGCCAACCAATCTGACCAAGCTTTCTTCTTCTCTGACACTGCTGATTGTACATCCTTGTCCCACCATGTATTCTTAACCTTTCGTATTTTCCTTCTCTTGATCATACCACATACTTCAGACGCTACATATACTACTTCTTCTTTAAAGGCCTGCCATAATTCTTCCATATCACTTATGCCATCGAATCTCTCAAATCTTGCTATCAATCTTCGTTTATACTCATCTTTCACATCTTTCTCTTGTAGATTTTCTACTTTTATTCTTTCCAAGACCCTATTTTCATTACGCTCTCGGTGTCGCCATCCTTTGAAGAGCCCACTTATCCGGCTCAACACCAAGAAGTGGTCTGTGTGGATGCCGATCCCTCGATATACTCTTGTATCCAATACATTCTTTCTCAATCGTTCATCTACTATCACAAAATCAATCATACTTCTTCTAACATTTTTCGCCTCTCGCGTATACATATGTATCCTTTTATGATCAAACATGGTGTTTGTCACACAAAGGCTCCACTCCAAACAAATCTCAAGCAGTGCTTTTCCATTTTCATTCACACTCTCATCATCAAATGCACATAACACCCTTTCAAATCCATCTCGCTTTATTCCCACCCATCCATTGAAATCCCCTAACAAGATCAATCTTTCATTATCCTTGCAGTTCCTCAAAATCTCTCTTAAACTCTCCCAAAACTCCTGCCTTTCGTCTTGCTCATGTTGTGACATACCCGTAACTATATTGACCGGGGCGTACACCCCCACAATAAAGAGACGAGTAAGTCCTACTTTCATTCTCATCCACAGTAGCCTAGCATTTACACATTCAAACTCTTTTACGCACTCATTCATTCGCGCAGACAGTACTACACCAACTCCCTTACAGGCTCTGGTGGTACTATCTACCCCAGACCAATACGCCGTATATGCACCATGCTTGGTGGTGTCACACCCTTTTCTTTTTGTTTCATTCACACAAAGAACATCAATCTTTCTATCATCCATCATCTGACATACTTCATCCAATTTGCCGTTCATTCCTCCACCAACATTCAATGTTGCAAACCTGCTTTCCGTAGGCCGCTTTTCGCCCTCGCGAGAAACGAGACGTGACGGGGTGCGAACCGCGTCGCCGCCGTATGGAGAAGAATAAGTTTTTGTTCCCATAGCGTTCCCACGAGATTTAGGGATCTAGACGGTCCATCCCCGCAGAGCCCTTTACGGGGCTAAGGCGGAATATCAGCTGTGCCCTGTGACCACCAACACAGGCACCCTCCGTTTACGACCAGCTTGCCCTCTGGCCACGAATCCCTCGGCACGGGTCGGTTCACACCTTAGATCGGGGTTTTGTTTCGGGTATGCTCCCTGAAAGTTGGTTTAAATTCGGAGTTTTCCTTCTCCTAGACAGGTTGCCAACCAAGGTTAACGAGGCCCATCTCCCCGAACGTTTGGTTTAATTTCGGAGTTTTCCTTCTCCTAAAGAAAAACAAAATAAACATTTTGCTATATTTCCATAAAGGAAAACAAAATTAAACTAAACATAGGAGATTTAATAAAGATACCAGTATTGAAATCAATATCTCAACCATCAATTCTACTATTTTATGGTATTACTGATATAAATACAATCTTAATCACTATTGACTTACTTACAATACTTTGCCATCATGAGCGGCCGACAACCAGAACAATACCGTCTGATCCACACAATAAGGTTATTTTTCGCTTGGCAATCCCCATAGCTTGAGGTTTCCTGCATCCCTCTTCCTTTCTGGTGGTTACTTGTCTTCACAGGCGAATGCTACGAGATAGCGGGACGGATGCCATGCCACTGTGAATGTGGATGCTTGTACCGGGATCTCTGCTACTTTCTCACCAGTCTCAGTATCTCCAATGTCGATAATGTGATCTTCGCTGGCCGACGCGAGTAGTCTTCCGTCGAAACTGAACGACGCCTGGGATAGTCAGAAACTATTAAACTTCGTTCACACATTATAACAAGAAAATTTACAGGTACGTTTTTAAAAACAGATAATTATTTCAGCTACTACGAATATTTCAAATGAATTTTGAATGTAACACTTCTGAAATAGATTTTTTTATCTATAACTAGTATTAGTGAGTTGAACTAAAACGTACAATTATATTCCTATTATTTTCTCTGCTCCTCTAAGTGAGTAAGGCACTGAATTATGAAGTCAATCTTCACAATGATCAGTCTTTTGACGTCAGACCACAACAATAAGTCGTGAAATGCATCTAGAATCCACGATCTTAAATCCAATATTCCAATAACAGGTGGCTTTGTGAAGGAACCTTCGCAATGTCAATATTAGCGTCAGTCTGAATACGTTATTTAGTTGCATCCTTTATCTGTTCGATAAGTGGAACGCTCCTACTATTGTGAGACGTGAAGTAAATGCCTTCGGTCCTCTGTCATCGAGGGGTGCGATCTCGAACACTTTGATTTGTTTCTTACCCTTAGCGATAAATGAGTTTTGATATTTCGTTTTTCTGATGATGTAGTGGTTGGGTTATTTCGTTGTGAAGGCAGTTTTGTGTTACATATATAGAAGTTTATATGTGTTTGAGTTTTGTATATAATCCTATATACAATCTGACATCTTACCACCGTAAGTTTTGAGGAAATTCTAATAGAACTAAGCAATTGTTATTAAGAAACGGTTTACCACAATTTACTATTAATTTAGTATAAATATAGAGTAGGTTATAAATCTCCTGGGAGTTGATTAATTTTACGGGTAACTTGCCTTAAAATTTTACTTTATAAATTCTGGTTGGAATAAAATGTATCAATATTTTCAATATGTCAATTTGCTACCGTATGCCACTACAACTTACCAAAACCAGATTTCAACTCTCAAGAACGATAATCGAGATATCATGTCGTTACAGGCATCTCTTGAAGCCACACGGTCCTAGGATCACATGTTAGACCATAACTGTGGAACTAAAATGAGTAAATTATTGGCATTACGGACAGGCGTACGCAACAGAATACAAGCGTCACTTCAATAGGACTTTACTAGCGAACTTACGGGGCTGTAGAACGAAGAGCTTGTTACAACAAACCATATAAGGCTGGAATGTTTTCTTTTATCAATTGAAGAAGTAGAAGTGTCGCGTTTAAATGAAAATTGTATCTTAACGTCATATAGATCACATTTCCTACAAAATAAATATGGTGTGCCTTAGGGCAGCATACTCGGGCCACTCTTATTTCTAATATACGTGAATGATCTCCCGACTGTCACACCCTATGAATCAATACTGTTTGCAGATGATATTTCTATTATAATACCAAGAAAAGAGAAATCTATAAATTTTAACACTATCCTAAATACAGCAGTAGAATCAGTAATGACTTGGCTTAACTCAAATAATCTTTGTGCTAATATAGACAAAACTAAATTTATACAATTTGCCAATTATAAAACCAAACATGAGTCGGTGAACATTTCATATAATAACAAAAATCTAAACAAAGTAACGGACACAACATTCTTAGGATTACATGTTGATCAATATTGCAACTGGAAAACGCATGTTAAAAATGTATGCATTAAATTAAACAAATTTGTATTTGCTCTTCGCAACTTACAACGAGTTGCCGGAAGACCTGCGGCGCTTATCGCATATTATGGCTATGTCGAATCTACTTTGAGATATGGACTATTGTTATGGGGCAACTCGCCGGACATAAGTAAAGCATTTATAGCTCAAAAAAATGCATACGGGCTCTGTTCAATATGGGACCATTAGACTCATGTAGACCTATATTTATGAGAAACAATATACTAACACTAACAGGATTGTATATATAAGGAATCTCCACTCATGTTTAAAAACATTCAAATGAATTTATTGGGGCACGAAATAATTCAATATTAGGTAAACGGGACCCCACGCGGTTATTAATGCCTGCCTGTAAATCTGCATTGTTCCACAAAAAATGCTATGTCATGTGTATAAAGGTATTTAATAAGGTACCCAAAGCTATTCGGGATCTTCCGTTCATGAAAATGAAAAAGCTATTAAGAAATTGGTTGATTCAACATTCATTCTACACTATTAAAGAATTCTTTGAGCTTAAAGGTTGATGTAATAATTCTACATTCTATACTATGAATTTGACATACCTACCTCATCTAATTTTCTATGACATATTGTAATATAATATTTTAACAATACATTTTATAATTTGAATTTTATGTACGGCTTACTATTATTGCAATTTTAGTAATATAATGCATTGTATACCGACATGTATGTGATAACGCATGAAAACTGACTAATAATTATTTCATATATTTTGCATGCCTAAAAGGTAAAATGTGACGAAACTATATTACCCATAACACCTAAATCTGTACCACATTTTCTGCAAATAAAAATATATTTCATATTTCATTTCATAAAGTATTTATAAGAGGTTAGTATGTGAAGGAATTCATTTAAGCTCTGGTCGGTCACGTGTACTTGATGACTGATCATTTATTTGAAGTTGAAATGAGACAAAGTATTTTTCATCAGAGACCAATCCAAAGTAGCGCGGTAACCTACTCTCATAGTACGAACAAACACATGACTGCCAAAATGATAGTTTAGGGCCAGTTACATCACTGACAGATAAGCTGCAAAATTATGTAGCAGAAAGCGTCATAGAAACTTCATTGTAATTATGAATTAATATCGGGTGGATTATGTCTACCGAGACGTCGTCAAAGTATTAGTAACTCTCTTTAATCTATTTACTTTTATTGCAGGTAACTTATGGTACTTAGAATAAGATGACTGGAAGATATTTAGTAGATGGACAGTAAGTGACAGCCATAAGCTGGTACCACATGAGCATTATTCGTTCGCACAAACATAATACTTCTCGTTGATATCGTGAAGGAGATAAAAACACCAGCAGACATCCCAATAGTAAGTGCCCTATTTCAGTCTAAGATAGAACATACGTAACTAAAACATATAATTGCTTTTTACATTACCAGTATGTCGCTAAATCGTTGAGAAACTTCGATTTACTCTCGACGCACAAAAATGATTTCTAACCGCTTGATAATAAGGTTGTCTTATACATTTTTGGGAAGATAAATAATTTTGTCGCTTTATAAGATTGCTCAATAGAGTCTGAGGTCTTCACTCCAGGGAATTTGGGAAGTGGTTTCAACAACTTCATCTTAGTATTGTTAGAGTGAACTGTTTAGACATCTTGAACGTTCCGTTATAGGCTTCCGATAGTTGTTATTATCATATATGTTATTCATTGTTTCTATATACTTCCATTTCTTTTCGTTTGGACAATACCATTCCCCCAACTAGTTTTCTTCATGTTTGATGCTTTAAAATGCATGCTTTAAAATTGCTGAGGTTGTAGGTAAATCCCATTATGGGATAGAAATATATGCCTACCTGGAAATGGTGTTCTAGCTATTATAGACGTTTAATTGTCCATATTTATGTGCTGCAGCGTAAGTTTAGCATACAAAAAGTCCAGGGGTTATGGATTCAAGTATTCCTAATTACATTATTGATAATAAGTATAACAAAATCATTCTCAGTTTATTGCATTTGAATCCTTGATGGCTCGCCAGTCGCATATCATACAGTTTTAAATAATTTTTGTACTTAGACCTACCGTAAATCATAACCCAAATACAATTAAAACTGAATGATCAAGCATCAATTAATTATAAATTGAAATAATACCAGCGACTCTTACACCGAGTAACGTCTAGCAACACTAATTTAAAACCATTGAGACCGCGCTAATAACGTATAAAATTTACACTTGAGTGCTAAATAAAATATAAACCTGTAAATTAATCAACGTACGGTACTAACGCCAAGCCCGTTTTGCTGGGCGACATTTTTTGCACGATTTGTACACTTACATTTTTAAAGGTGGTGGTCAAATTTTTTGCAAGGTGTGTATGATCGTTTAGTATTCAAAGCTGTGTGTACTAATGTTTTGTGCAAAGTATTTATTAGTAATTTGGGCAGCTCAAAATCTGTCTGTACGGGGAACCTTGGGGGAAGCCTCTGTCCAGCAGTAGATGTCTCTAGGCAGACATGATTTATTAGTAAAATGCGTATAAGAATTATGTGAATTTTGGTTTTATTACAATTGTATTTTTTTTATAGACGCCTGTATCCCCGAAAGGGTAGTCAGAGATGTTATACACCCACATTTCACCATGAGTTTTTAGGTCCCACGTAATAGGGGCCAAGCCTATTGCCGTGACAGGGCACATTGCCAGACTCCGTGCTGCTACTGAGAATTCGGAAAAACCCAGTAACACTTTTGCCCGACACGGGAATCGAACCCGGGACCTCCGCTCAGCAGTTGCATACGCTATCCACTGAAACACGGAGGCAGTCATTGTTTAGACATTATATATCATCATCAGCTCTTCATACTGTCCCACTGCTGGGCATGGGCCTCTTGTCACTAGGAGAAGGGTAAGGCCATATTATAGTCCACCCCGCTGGCCAAATGCGGGTTGGCAGACTTCACATGTCTTTCGAGAACATTATGGAGAACTCTCAGACATGCAGGTTTCCTCACGATGTTTTCCTTCACCGTTTAGCAAGCGATAATTAACAAATGAATACGCACATAATTTCGAAAAGTCATTTAGTTAGTTAGTTGGTCGTGGGTTTTCCGCACTTAGCCACTTATTTGGGCCTTGTGCGTAAGTGGCGACTTGATTGATGCCGACTACTCATAACACCTTAGCTCCTTCAAGAAAGCCATTAGTTGGCTGATGTCGTTCAAAGCCTCACACATGGTTCTGGGGTTGTTCAGCAGCTTTGCCCGTTGATCGCTCACACTTTGTGTGCAGTGCAGAATGACGTGAGCGGGTGTTTCTTCGGTTTCCATGCAGGCCCTGCACAGTGGGCTGTCCGTAACGCCTATGTTGAATAAGTGCTTGTTGAGTGGACAGTGGCCGGTTATTATACCTGACAGATGCTTAAGAGTTTTCCTATTAGAATGCAGCAGCTTGTGCGAGAGTCGCTTGTTCAAGCAGGGGATAGCATCTTTTGTTTGTCTGCATTCTTTTATGTCTGCCCACTGTTTTCGTGTTCAAGTGTGGTTCTCTCGCGTAGCCATGTTTTGAGTTGGTTTGCCGGTATCGGTACGATCCTCTCGGATCCCATTATCATTGTGTCCGATCCTTGGCGTGCCAGTTGGTCTGCGGCGTCATTGCCTGCGGAGTTGCTGTGGCCTTTAGTCCATTGCAGCACCCGATTCTTCTCTGCAACCTTTTGCAGCTCTAGGTGGCATTCCATGATGAGGCCGCTGTTAAAGCAGTTGCTGCCGAGAGCTTGTAGTACAGAGACACTGTCCGTGATAATGCGTATAGACAGGTCACTTACGTTCCTAGACGCGATTGCTGTTGCGGCTCTTGTTATCCCTACACACTCGGCTTGGAATATGGTGTTAAGAGTGCCAAGGGATGTTGAGATATTGATATTTAAGTCATGGGATAATACGCCCGCACCTGTCCCATGCTTCGTTTTTGAGCCGTCTGTGTATACTCTGACTTCGTGTATACCAGAGCTGTCTTTGTGTTCCTCCTGTAATTGGATGCGATATTTTTTGTCAAAGACAAAAGTTTTAGGGATGAGATCGCAAGCGGCCTCTAGCATCGGGATTTCTTTGGTTAAGGTCCCTTTTAGACGTGCGTGGATAATTTGATTATCCTTTCACCACAGCCCGAGCTTGTCTAGACGGATTGCTGCAGCGCCAGCTTCCTGCTGGATCATTAGGTGCAGCGGTCTTAGGTCCAGTAGTATCTCCAAGGCGGCTGTTGGGGTGGTCTTTATACACCTGTTGTGGCCAACCAGGCTAGGCGTTGAAGGCTCTGTAGCTTTTTTGTGATTGTGCTTAGTTGCGTGCATGGCCACCACACTACTGCACCATATGTAAGCATGGGGCGTATAATGGCAGTGTGATCTACACTGCCATTATACAGGGTGATAGATAGTTTGAGACCCCATTTCTTACTTATGTTTCTCCGACATTGCCAGAAGATTGTGCATGCTTTTGTTGTTTTAGTGCTGATGTGCTCACCCCAGTTTAGCTTATGGTCAAGTATTACGCCCAAGTACTTGACTTCATTCGATAGAGTAAGCTCCGTTCCAAAGAGTTTTGGTGTTTTGCACATATGGGTTTTCGTTTTGTTGGTGAAAAGTACTAGCTCCGTTTTGTTGGGGTTAACCGTCAGTTCATGTTGGTTGCACCATTCCTCCATGATCCTTATGACTGCTTGCATCCGACTGCGGATCGTGTCTTCTGAATCACCTTTGATCAGGATGGTAATGTCGTCGGCATAGCCGATCGTGTAGAATCGTCTGTCGGTTAAGTTCCGTAACAGATCGTACACCACAATGTTCCACAACAGGGGTGAGAGTACACCTCCCTGAGGCCAGCCCTTTGCAACTATGGCCCTCGTGGTGGAGTTTACTGTGAATTGTATTGCCCTCTGTTTCAGCAGTTGATCAATCCAGCCACTAAGGGTTTGCTCAACTCCGAACTTTTCGAGGGCCCGGCTGATACTGTTGAACTTAGTTTTGTCGAAGGCACCTTCTATGTCGATGAAGGCCCCCAGTGTCATTAACTTGTTGGTAAGCGCTGTTCCAATGGTTCCCACAACGGAATGCAGCGCCGATTCAGTTCACTTCGAAAAGTCATTGGTGCGCGCCTGGATTCAAACCCGAGACCCTCTGCAGCAGCAGTCCGTCGGTCTCTCCACGAAAGTTATCGCTGCTCTTAGACATTATATTTTATATACATTATTTAAATATTTGGCACATATAAAAAAATATATATTTCGAATAAAAATTGGAAAATTCTTGTAACTTCAGGAACGCATGGAAGGTTTAGGAAGATATAGAAAATGTGTATATAGAGACGAACGAAAAGACGATAGACACGCGGTACAAAGCCGTAGTAGACGCGCAATACACCAGTCTTAGTTGAGAAGTGGTGCAGTGAAGTAGTGGTATAAAGTAGCTATAAAATGAAGTACGGCGTAGTAAAAAGGTTGAAAGTGCGGTGCAGTGTTAGTGCTATCCGCATCGAACATGTAACGACGCGTCGTGATAAGTATACGCTGTGATTTTACTCAATGAAGAATCATCTGCGTTACTCGGTGTTTCCTTCCAATACCGTTACCCCGTCCGTAACAATATTTTAACCTTCAATTGGTGATGTACCGTCAATTTGACACCTTTCAAGTAAAACAACTGAATATCTCTTGAACGATTTGTTCCACCGGATGGTTCTCACTTCGCGCTTCTCAGTAGCTGCATCTAGCTCAGTTTGGCGCCCAATTTCGCCGGAGTCGGTCGTCGAACGCGCACAGGTGAAGAGATAAAGGATACCTGACGTCAATTTGACGTCACATCACTAATAGAGTCCGTAATTAGTTCATTAAAAATTCAAAATCTATCCAAACGACGAAGATTACGAATGCATTGTCACTGAGATTTTAGAAAAAAGTAGTAGCGATGTCAGTGCCACAGAAGATCGTGAGTTGGACCAGAATCACTGTGTGGAATCTGTTCACAACACTGAAAGTGAGCTTTCTCAAAGTGGAATGCCTCGAGACATTGGCGCTTCTATCTAGAGAATTTTGAAAATAGAAGATACATGACCTGTTCCGTCTACATCTACAAATAATAATAATAATAATAAAATTTATTTATTTCTCCCAGCAAATACACGTAGTAGAATCAGGTTTTTGCAAAAATTACGGTAGGGAGACAGGAGCCTATACTAAGTATGAACTTGTGTTACAGGACTCCTGGCCTCCTTATCCCAGATACATAGTGCAATTCTATTATATATATATATATACATTGTGAGAGGAAATGGGTATGTGAAAATGTGTTTGTGTATACGTGTATTTTGTGTGCATGTGTGTGTGTGTGTGTGTGTGTGTGTATAGGTTGTGTCTGTGAGTGAATTTAAATGTCTCTGTGTCTGTTCATAATTTTTTTCTGTATCATCGTACCTTAGCGTCAAAAGCCAGTTTATGATCTTCCTTTTGCATTTCTTACTTGTATCAGGATATATATTGAGCAATTTATTGGCAAGGTTGTATAAACGTGCCCCTTGGAAAAAGAAATATCTTTCACTGCAAGCAGATTTAACTGATTCAGTGTTACTTATCTGGAAGCAACGACGTCTTATTAGCGCAGGATTGTGTGGGTTGTATTGCAGTAACTTGTGCTGTTTAAGAACGACAGCAAGAATGTATAGTTGTCTTACCGACAATACTTCCGCTTCAGACTATAAAGTTCTGAAGTTGGGAACAATCTTGGCTTGAAGAGACTTATTTTCAGAATAAGTCTTTGTGCTCTTTCTAGTACAATTAGGTTAGTCTTAGCTGCCCCACCCCAGACCGAAATACAGTAGGCGAGGACAGATTGACAGAGTGCAAGATAAACAGTTCTCATAACTTTGGAGTCCGCTACATGCCTAAGTTGTTTAAAAATATATGCTAGTTTTCGAATTCTGTTTGCGACACTATTGATATGTTCTGTGAAGCTAAGATTTTCATCTATTGTTATACCTAAGTACTTAGTGGATTTGGTATGCTCAATACGCGGGCAGTCACAGTTTACATTGGTCATAATGTTACATGTATGAGCTATTATTTCGTATGGGAAGGCAACAGAACTACGTGGTGAAAAGGTTACATACTGTGTCTTAGAAGAGTTTAAAGTAAGTGAGTTAGTAGCTAACCAATGACATACTCTGTTTAGACCTTCCTGGGCATACGCAAATACACTAGGCCACGAGTCCCCATAGAAAGTAAGGGTGGTGTCATCGGCGTACGAAATAATCTTACAGTTTGGTAGTTGTAATTTGCACAGGTCATTAATGTAGCACAGAAACAGAGTAGGCCCAAAACACTGCCCTGCGGAACTCCAAAATTAACAGAAGCCTCAACACTCAACTTGTCCCCTATCCTCACCCGCTGCCTTCGACCTGTAAGATAGCTGTTAAACAAGTTCAGCTGTGCATCTCTGATCCCGATGCTCTCAAGCTTCGACAATAGCTTGGAAACAGAGACTGTGTCAAACGCTTTTGCAAGGTCTATAAATATTGTTAAGCATTTTCTTTTGTCATCTAGCTTAGTAGCGATAAATTCAGTTAATGTGTGCACAGCATCGTCTGTCGATTTACCTTGCCTAAAGCCGAATTGAGCGTCCGATAGTAAATTTTTGGATTCTAAAAATTTTACGAGCCTCTTGTTTAGTATCTTCTCAAATATCTTCGAGAATGAAGTGAGGATAGATATTGGGCGATAATTGTTGACACAGTCTCTTTTCCCAGTTTTGTGAATGGGCACTACTATCGATTGCTTGAGGGCATCGGGAAACACACCGTTCTTTAAGCACCTGTTAAAAAGTTCCGTTATAGGCGCTACTATATATTCCTTAGCTAGTTTAAGAAATTTGTTGGAGATACCATCCCATCCGGGACCACTATCAATCTTTAGGGTAGAGATGATGTCGCCAACCTAATCACAATCCGTTTCCATAAGTACAAAAGACGAGCTTGACGTACTGTACTTATTTGTATGATACATATTAGGCAAGATGGGTATAGTTTTTGCTAGATTTGCACCTATATTTGCGAAGAAATTATTAACCGCATTAATAGAGTCAGTTGATGTTCCTTTAATAGTTAGCAGTTCATGGTTAGACTGTTTGGTTTTATGTGAATTCGTTATATTTTTAATACTGTGCCAGAGTTTCTTAGAGTTGTTATTTGCCATTTCCAGTTCCCGCCTTTCATATGCTATTTTACATTTTTTAAGTACTGAGTTACAGAAATTTCTGTATCTTTTATAAGTTTTAGCGAGTATTTGATTAGTTTTGTCCGTTTTTAATCTATGGTGCATTCGATCTCTATTTCGAACGCATCTAAGTAAACCAACAGTGATCCATGGTTTTAAAATAACTTTGTTATGTGGTATTTTTACTTTTATAGTATTAATTATTATTAAATTTTGTAAATATTCTACGAGGACAGAAGTTGCTGAATTCGGGTCACGGCCACATAATAATTGATCAAAATCAGTAGTTTTACATTCTGAAATGACTTTGTCAAAATCTGTTTTATCAATAGTTCTATTGTTTTTTACATTGTACCGTTTATTCTGAAGGCAAAACAAAGTTGCTCCGTGATCAGTTACAGTTGAATTTATAACAAATGTTAAGGAAGGGAGATTTGTTTTTAAAATGATGTGGTCGATACAGCTATTACCTCTAGTTGCATAGTCATAGGCCGGCATTAATCCGTGGAACGATAATAGTTCTAGATAGCGTGATGAATTAGAGCTGCTTTCTGAAATATTTATATTAATATCACCTATTATAAAAATATTTCTGAAGGAGGATAGTTCTAGCAAGATATTGTTTAAGGAATTTATAAAGTTCTCAATATTTTTGAAGCAATGTGGTCTGTAAATTGAAATAATAACTGTATCTTTTCCTAATTTAATCAAAAGACAGTTAGCCTCCACGAATGTGGGCTCTTCAATATTATGATTTATTGATTTGTTAATGAATAAGACAACTCCATCATTCTGGTTATAGTGCTTTGAACTACTGTATGCATAATAACCAGTCAGAGTAGGCAATTTGGCAACACAAGACATCCAACATTCTGAAAGTATTATAATATTGCAGTCTAAACCCAGTTGTTTCAGTAGGATACATAAGTTGTCATAATTTTTATTTAAGCTTCTAATGTTTTGGTGCAGAATTCTGACGTAAGATTGTGGGTCTTTAAGTAATTTTGCACATTGATCCGGCTCACATATTATTGATTCACTTGCATTGTAATTATCCAATTGATTTAGCAAAATGTTAACATCTGAGAATTGTATATAAAGTTATTACTTGCCGATATTTTTTGTAAAAGTTGACGCTTCTGTACAAGTTGCGCTGTTGAGACATGTGTGTATTGTATTGTATTAATATACATGTGTGTATTGTATTTTATGAATGTATTTGTGGTAGAGTGTGTTTTATAACCTAAATAATATCTAAGCATGCAATACAAATTTTGTGTATGTAAATTTACTAGCAATAAGAGCAGTATTAAAATAAAATCATAATTTTTACACTTGAAAGAAACGAAGTAAGCTGTTAAATCTATCACCGAAAATAGTCATTTGCTTTTACGTAATTAATTAAGGTCGTCTTCACTGTCGATACGAATGGCGGGTGCATCATCCTTCTGCCGTATGTAAACTTTGCCATACGCAGTCCAGCAGTTTGTATAATCGTTGGACTTTACAAATTCTCTAGCCATGAAGTATAACCGTCTGGTTTTAGTTGTCAAGTTATCCGTGACAAATACCGGTGTTACCTTGCCGGGTATATTGAAATGTGTTGTGTTAATCTTCTGTTCCTTTACCTTATTCTTATTATAATTAATCACGGATTTAATAAGCTCTTCCTTACAAGTTGACGAGTTAAATTCGACTACAACCGGCCCTGGTTCAGTCTTGGTTTTTATACGGAAAATATCCCGAATATACAAAGCCTGAAACTTGCTCAATATATCCTGCAAAAAAGAAAAAAAGATCATCATATCATAGTGCAAGAAGCCGGGCTGCCTTGATTGCCTAGAAGAAAATTGTGTCGCTTGTTATCAAGATTAATATAATATTTTTCTATTGTAGTAGTATATATGAAAGTTATTTTTTATTAATTATTAAAGTGTCAATAAGACTAGAAGACTAGATTTTAATTTGGTTACATTTTTAAATTTTATCTTGATTGATCTCATGTCTACCAAAATGCAAGCCAAATATTAGTAGTATATTTGTAAGCATAATTTAAGTAAACTTTTCTAATATAAGTACTATAGAAAAGGTGTTTCATTTATAAAAGTAATATATCTACTTGTAAATAAGGTAATTTGTTTTATGCCCATGTAAATAGTTATCCTAAAATTCGGCATTTGAGAAGTACGTCAAAATGACGGTACCTCACCAATACTGTTACATCTAATCATCCAAGGTTAAACCAGCTTAGACAAATGTATGCAGAAATCTAAGTTAATGGTCTGATATTACTCAGCTGCTTCCATTACTGCTGTTCCCGTTTGTGTTTCAGTGGTTTTAATTTGAGGTTTTTGGTACGATTTTTGCATTTTGTAAATATCTTCAACTACATAGTATAATAATCTTCTTTTATAGTTAGGTACATGTTAAGAACAATCACGTACACTACCATAATCAAGACTAATATGATTTGAATCACAAATGTTTTATGTCATAATATAGTAAAATACATATAAGGTTCTTCATTTTTTGTGCTGACAAACTAAAAGTGCCTACATACCTAACAACTAAAGACCTCCGAATCCTATTTAAAATATTCAAGAATAAGAACTACTTCAAAGCGACCCTTTTAAAAATCTACTTGTAGTACACTTTATAAAGAGGAAATGTTATGGACCATGAATACGAAACAGAGTAGACATCACTTAAGATTACTTAGAGACTAACCAAACAGAGAGTTGTGGTCGGCACAAAAAAGCAAATAAAGCAAATACTTAACAATTTCATGTTGCCATCGAAATGTTTGAATTTGCCGACGTTCTTCAATTTCAACATGTACTGTCTCACGTGAAGTTATAATGTGACCAAAATTGCTGTCAATAGTGATAGATACTTAATAGAGAACGTGATAGATACTTAATCGTTGTATGTGCACAATATTGCAAACGACATGCCGAAATATCGGCACCTCAACAGACAGATCTCTAAGTCTCTGACTCGCGATTTCCACCAATACAACACAAAATGTGTTCGTGAGGCGATCGAGCAGAATAAGGGATCCAAAGTGTTCCAGAGAGATCTGTCTGTTGGGCAGAGTCAGTTGACAAAGCTGAAGACGGAGGATGGCAGAATCGTATCGTCCAAGCCTGAGCTCTTGGAGGAGATCGAAAGGTTCTATGGACAGCTATACACGACAACGCAACGACCCACAAGTACTCCAGCGTCACGGTTCTTGTTAAGTGCTTGTATTTTTTTACGTGACACTACCTCTTCGCACGTATAATAACGACAGAGTGGCGTGTAAATAGCGCCATAGATCACACCGCGGGTAGTATGTTCTACGCTTTTACGCAAGCAATGCTTATAAAGTGTGTATGTTGCAGCAGTTAAACGGACACTGATTTATGAAGACTTTAGAACTACACACGTGTTATGGTTCAGATCTGTATTTTTATGCTGCTAAGCATTTGCGAATGAATACAAAGTAGTATACGGGTTTATTAAGCGGATTGCGGGCGTCAACGCGACAAGTCGTAGGTGCAACCAGGAAAACACACAGAAGTTAAAGAAGCCATACTGTGATTTTAAGTAAAAGCACGAACCATGGGTCCTAAGCATGAATGAAGATTGTGTAATGGAATGACTTTACAGATGCAGCACTGTTTCCCCTCTTAGTTTTACATTGCAAGCAGTATTGTGAGCATATGATTAAATAGATAGGTAAAATAAATCTTTATTGTGCAAATACATTGTTGGTACAAATTGGCTTTAGTTATCTTAAATGTATACACATAGAAAATGTACAAGGGCGGCATTATTGCAAAGTGCGATTTCTGACAGGCAACCTTAGGATGGACAGACTGAAAAATACTGTATGACATCATGATGGTTTCAAGTGTGGGTGATATCTGGCAATTATTTGAATATTCGTAAAGTCTTCTACCATAGAATATATAGCCTTGCCTTTGATAATTATAGTGAAGGAATATAACAGGAACACCACTTCTCATTCTATTCTACCTAATACATTACAAAAATTTACTGCCATGTTTTTAAATCCATGGTCTTCTTTTCGAAGATTAATTGGAGCAATGTTTAATTGTGTGGATAGATTGATTCATGCACCATTAAGGATTGGACTTTAGTCCCATCAAGACGAAGGATATCGATAAACTGGTAGATACATTTTATCTGAAAATCTTGTGAATGGCTATTTCAGCAAAAAAATGCTTTAAATATGTATTGAAATCCAGCATATTAGTCTTAACAGCTCAATTCAATGGGTTTTAATATAAAACTCGGTTCCGCCTGCGACTTCGCCTGCATTGATAATATTGGTAAGGAAGTATGGTTAGGGACTAAACTGAACTACAGACTTAGGTAGGCCCAGACTTAATTTAGGCCACGTTTCAATGTAGATGAAGGTAGACTTGTGACATGTCTGTATGAAAGCAATGAACTCAAAAACTACCGAACGGATTTTTGTACGGTTTTCACCCATAGAGAGGCTGTTTATGTGTATAATTCAAACAAAATATTTACAAGTGTAATAATAGTGGGGAACTAAAAAGGATTCTGTTTCTAGACCATTATTCACAATCAAAGCAACACCCGCCCTTCGTTCTGTTTCGAGGTGACCCAGAAAAGGGTGGGCAGAGGTCTTTCCATGTTATTTATAACTGAACTGGTGCCACGTAGTGAAATAGCTAATAAACTGAATGACTGACCCATTTCATAAATTACTTATACAAGATATCTATCAATCGATATCGTCATTATCGGTTTGGTGAGGTTATTAAGAACATAATTATTCTGGGTGGAACGTGTGAGTGGCTATAGCGATAAGTAATAATGTACTTTATAACTTCAAGCTAGTTGTTTTTCTGTCTACTTGAACAAAACCTTTAAAAAACTTACACTTATAAGTTCTATTTACTTAATTCCTAAACTAGCTATAATATCAAAATGATGTCGTAGTTTATTGTACCTACAACCTTTAAACGTAAGTAAAGATTACAATTATAGCACACGAATATTTTCTTATAGGGTCATTTAAGAATCATATTATTATAGTAAAGGACACTTGCATATCATATAACCTTTACAGTTGGAACAGCAATCTTCGCATCTCGGCATTGTTTCTTGTTAGAATGAAACCAAGCGTACTGAAAAAATAAATCATCAAGATACCGCACTGAGCATGGGGATCAGTCGTTTTTTTTTTTAAATTCTTGCCTTACTGAATGACTAACGGCCATTTTCAATATTCGATCCATATGTTTGACATACTTTGTATGGAGCTCATGTCAAAAACGAATCTAAAATCTACAGATCTATCTATAGATCGAATATTGAATTCCGTAGTAAAACAGCAGCGATAGCCAAGTAGAGAGACCGACAGACCACTACGCGGAGGGTCTCGGGTTCGAATCCACGGCACGCACCAATGACTTTTCGAAGTTAAGTGCGTATTAACTTGTTGATTATCTCTTGCTTATCGGTGAAGGAAAACATCGTGAGGAAACCTGCATGTCTGAGAGTTCTCCATAATGTTCTCGAAAGACATGTGAAGTTTGCCAACTCGCACTTGACCAGCATGGTGGACTATGGCCTAACCCTTCTCATAGTGAGAAGAAGCCCGTGCCCAGTAGTGGGACTGTATAAAGGGCTGACGATATCTCAAAATTCCCACTTGTTCGGCATAAATATGCGGGCGTAGCTGGGGGCATCCTCTAGTGTTTTTTAAAACCGAATTACAACAAGATAATACCTCATTTCGTTGCATTTTATATATAAAAAATAAAAATTAGATTAAAATAGGCCTTTTAAATTACGATACAAAGCGAAATATTCAAAATGTTAATTTGATTGCAGGGGAACGCGTGCAGTTATAGCGTATCGTATCGTTGTTTATCGCTCACGTTGAAAATAAATGGCTTTTTAGTTGTTACACATTTCAGTTAACGTTAAATATAGACATATATATTTTTATTCACCATGTTTTTAAGCCAGTGTTTTCCCAAAAAGTATTCTTCGGGCAAACACTGACTAAAAATACATGATGTATAAACTTAGTCATAGTATGCTTAGAGATATTGACTTCCCAGTTGAGATGTCACAGTGCTGTGATGACATGTGTGACAATCCTGAACATAAATCTTTAATAGATAGTATTTACAAGCAGCTGGTTACCATTCTTTCAGAGACCGCGTCCGTCATTTATGCGAGAGAGAGACCGCAGAGGAGAGGTGGTTACATAGCCGGGTGGAATAAGTATGTCTCGCACTACCACAGGGATACCAGAAGGAGGTTTTTGGTATGGGTGGAAGCCGGTAAACCAACGTGGGGCCAGACGTACTTGGAGATGCGTGGGAGCAGGAATGTGTTTAAGAACAAACTTAAATGGTGCCAAGATAGGCAAGAACAAATTAAAATGGACATTCTTGCTTCTCACCATTCTAGTAAGGACTTCAAAAAGTTTTGGAAACAAACAGGGAAGCTGTGTGGTAAGCCAGGTATTCCTGTTAGTGTAAATGGGTACAGTGATCACAAGGTGATCGCAAATCTCTTTAGTGAGCACTTTAGGATGCGACCATCACAAGGACACACGACTTCAGGCGGATGTATGGGTGCTGGGACTGCCATGAGGACTGTTCTATTTACGGCAAGTGATGTGCAAAGAGTTATCAGTGGTATGCGCAAAGGTAAATCTCCTGGACACGACAGTCTCAGCATCGAACATCTGAAACACGCCGGTGTCCATCTGCCGCGCGTCCTTTCCATGTTTTATAACTTGTGTCTTTGTCACAGCCATTTACCCGAGAAGCTAACATGAACCTTGGTGAGCAAAAATAAGCTGGGAGACATGTCGGACATTAATAACTACCGGCCCAACTCACTAGCCACGGTGATAGCAAAGGTGCTTGACAGCTTACTTAATGACATCCTAGTGCGACATATTAAACTGCATGACGCTCAGTTTGGTTTTAGGGCTGGGCTTTCGACCGAACGTGCGATTGTCTTTAGCAGGCTGTCAGGTACTACGTTGACATGCTTCCTGGACCTGTCAAAGGCATTTGACACCGTCAAGTATACCAAACTGTGGAACAAACTGGATGGTGCTGGTGTACCGGCTGAAGTTACCTCTTTTGAAAAGTTGGTACTTATGCCAAAAAAAAACAGGTGAGATGGGCGGGTACTTACTCTGACGAGTATGGGATGGAGTGTGGCGTGCGGCAGGGGGGTTTAACCTCTCCTCTGCTGTTCAATCTCTACATAAACGATCCCATCGGCGAGCTCAGTGGTACACATTCTGGTTGTCACATTGATGGGGTATGCCTAAATAATATAAGTTTCGCAGACGAAATGATACTGCTGGGCCCGTCGGTGAGTTCAGTACAAAGGCTCATTGCAATATGTGAGGCCTATGCGGTGGAGCATGGACTTCAATACAACACCACCAAAAGTGAACTTCTAATTTTTTAAAGTACTGGTAGCACTCTTCCCCAAGTTCCACCGATTAAGTTAAATGGTGTAATTCTGAAGGTGGTGACTAGCTTTAAGTACTTGGGGCATATTGTGACAGACGACTTGAAGGATGACGCCGATCTGGAGCGTGAGCGGAGGGCGTTGGCGGTCCGAGGAAATATGCTTGCCCGTAGATTTGCACGATGCTCTAATGACGTAAAAATCTCTTTGTTTAAGGCATTCTGCCAATCTTTTTACTCATGCGGTCTATGGGTAAGACATACCCGTCGGGCCGCTAATGTGCTACGTGTGCAGTACAACAACATCTTCAGAATGTTGTTGCGAATACCGAGAGACTGCAGCGCGTCCCTCATGTTTGCTGAGGCTCACACTGATGGCTATCTTGCAATTATCCGCAAGAGAGTTGCATCCATCTCGAAACGCGTGAGAGGGAGTACCAACGGCACTCTGAAGATGGTTGCAAATAGATTAGATTGTCCGATCCAACACAGGTGGATGCAAATCACGATGGGTATGTAGTTAAATTATTATTATTTGAGTGCACAATATGACATGCGTTTGAATTATTTTTAGTCATTTTTAATATTTTAATTTTATTTTATAATTTGTTACATTGCTCTTTGATTTATCATCTATTATTATTATTCTACGAATTCGACTGATTTGACTTATTTTTGTGCATATTTTATATTATTGTTGTGACATTTTATTAGGTATTTATTTGATTGATTTTATTTATAATTATTTGATTACTTTTGAAGTTTGTATGTGGTGATGGTAATTATAATATAATTCAATAATGAAATTTATGGAAATAATTTCTGAAATAAAATCATATTATTATTATAAACACGTCAAACTTATAAAACACTCCTTTGCGTCGGGGATCAAAAAATAACTTACACAGAATCGAACCAAACAGTATGCCGTATATTCTTCAGAGCACCCAGGGACTAAGATCGCCCGTCACATGTATTATTTAATCACAAATATATCTGTTTGTGTTACGCTTTTGGCTGCGTTTAATATTTAAAATTTTGGGCTAAGTATT
This sequence comes from Euclidia mi, assembly GCA_944739405.2. Classification (NCBI taxonomy): domain Eukaryota; kingdom Metazoa; phylum Arthropoda; class Insecta; order Lepidoptera; family Erebidae; genus Euclidia; species Euclidia mi. The sequence continues at coordinate 19,360,295 of OX123182.2, read as the reverse complement.
CACTACAAACAATGCTTGGAATACACTGTACAGAAGCGCTAGGTAGCTGTTTATAGAAACAATGTTTCTTTAGCTTACGTATGGCTGTTTAAGCTGAAACTGTTTTGCTTGATCCACACATCTAGCAGATAGTATAGAAATAGGTAACTGACCTATTTACCACAATAGTTTTCTAATATAAGAGACTAAAAAAGTTGTTATTTACATTGTAGAACAACTATTAAAATTACCTGTGAAATAACTAGTCAATAACATATAATACATCTAGATATTATTTAACACTTTGCTGCATTTTGCTGTTTCTAAAAGCTTGTTTATAAACAAACTAGACTTTGGCTGTAGCTTTTCCCGCGTGATTAATACACCTAAATTAGTAACTAGCTTTTGTATTGATCGCCTTCATATAGACAGAAGAGAAAATTTTATAGGTTTTTATAGGACTTCGTCCGCGATTCCGCCTGCGTGAATTATGGACCAAAATAATTCTCGAGAATCACGCTTAACAGGGTTATTTGTAAAACACCGTTAATCTCTCAGGACTATGTCACTAACATCATAATCAACAACTTTTGTTCTATGACTTTTTACAAAACATATAATACATTTACCAAAAACAAACCTTCAACATTTCGTTGTCCTATCTAACACATTTCAACTCGTGTGTTTTGCTGTACCTACCTACGCCTGTGCGCCCCCGCCGCCCGCACCCTTCGCTACTGTTCTATCGCATAGACTTCGTAACATTAAGAACGTTCAATTTAAATATTTTTATTTTTGTATGAAAATGATAAACTATAATATAATGAATTTTTAAATGTCATACGGTCTTATTCATAAAAAGTTATCGCACGTTTAAAGGCTCGCTATAGTAAGATCTACGAAAAGTGTTATTCATAAACGCATTTTAGCACTAAAACGTTCTACAAGCTTAATATAAAGTTATAGAGCCCAGACCCCTACTATAACAGTACTATAAAGCCAAGATGGCCGACTCTCAACAGCTGATCAGTTAAAGAATCACATTTGACCTTCGTTGTTACGGATTGAAATGTTTGTTTATTGTCAGTTCTGTAAACATCAAATGTTCGGTTCTAATTTAGGTACGTTACAATAGCCATTACAAAGTTGAAGTTGAACTTTATAATAATTATTAACTGCGTTTATAATTAAAGTGCAAGCCTTACAAAGTTTAGATGATATAGAAACGACTAAAGGAATTGAAAACAGTCAGCTTTGAAGAAATGTATAGAAGTAATATTAAATATTATTTAAAGTTATTAAACCTAACATTTTCTTGGGTTTACGCGAATATTACACATTATTTAACCTTTCAAAGTACGAGCTGTAACAATAACAATGACGTAATCTGGCTCGGGTATCACCGTGTCGTAGACAATAAGCTATTTTTTAGGCCGTAATAATGTCTATGGGCACCTATGTTGGCAAATTTGTTGGCTGACTTTACTGTAATGGCAACATTTTGTTATATAAACGAGTTATAAAGCCATATTAGTTATGGAAGGTTTATGGGACGTTTATGAATAAACAATGTTATAGAACGTTTTATATGCTTATAGAACACTATAACTAATGAGTGCTTTAAGCCTTCTATAAGCGTTTTTTATGAATAAGACCGATAGAATAAAAGTTGTTGATAATGATAGTCCTGAGAGGGTAACGGTATTTTACAAATAACCCAGTATATTGATGAAAACCGTACAAAAATTCGTTCCGTAGTTTTTGACATTCCCACGTTCACAACATAACATAACTTCACGCTTTTTATCTTCGAAGAAATAGGCAGAGGTGTATACACACCCACAGACAGGCCGGAAAGGAGTATTCATCTTATCATATTACAAGAAGTTGCCCGCGTGAACTTTACACCTAAATATTCTCCAGAAATCACACTCTTTATTGGTAAAAACTTTATAAAGATCCGTTCCGCAGTTTTTGAGTATACCACCTTCATACCAACAGGGCGGTAAGGGAACTTCATTTACTAATAATAATAATAAACAAATCGTTTGTAGTGAATACGTGGCTTTAAGACGGAATTCTCATGTCGTATAACTCAAATTGAGTTTTGACAGCTATGATTATGAGAATTCTCGGTAATGCGGCCGTATTTGTGATATGAGTGCCTGACTTTACGGTGGAACGTGGCTTCCTCTTAGAGTGTTTTGGGGTTAACGCGCTATACTTTTTCGGTGTTTACTGGATATTAAAGTCTATTGCCACGTAGCATTCTGAATATGACTCTATTTGACTCAAGCTTTGATGATATTTTTCGTTTAGCGACAAAAAACTTTCATACAAATGTTTTATAGCATACTTTCTATTAAATTACAACTAATTTTCATTTCTTTTTTATAGAATCACGCCTGCATCCCTGAAGAGGTAGGCAGAGGTGTAATATTACACCCACATTTCACTATGAATTTTTAGGTTCCACGTAATAGAGGGCGAGCCATTAATAATAGAGCCGGTACCGGGCACATCACCAGACTACGTGCGGCTACTGAGAATTCGGAAAAACCTAGTAACACTTTTACCCGACCCGGGAATCGAACCCAGGACATCCGATCAGCAGTCGCATACGCTGTCCACTGGACCACGGAGGCAGTAATTTTCATTTATGGCGTTTTTTATTACATTTTTTAAAAATACAATAACCTAATTTCAATTTGATTGAGGTTAATATTTCGATTATGACACATTTTAATCATCAACAATCAATGGCTCGAGTATAGCTGAGCGAGAAATGTATTTTACTCCCTTGGAGCTAAAATTGTCAAATAGTTATACGAAATGTACTACATTTTTAATATTTATTGGAATACATATATTTGAATGACATTGACTCAGTGAATATATAATAGCTATTTTAAAGGCATTTTCATGACAAAGTATCCGGGTAGCAATTCCATGGCTAGTTGGGTACTCATAAAAATACATGCTAATCATAATATATATTCCTTACAGTTCAAGCTGACACTAAAAATACTTCAAAAACAGCTCTATAAGTTACATTCCCATTTCCAAGAGCCTTTCAAAACGCCTGCCTTCCAAACTAAACGTGGGATACGTCACACGTTTGCTTACATAGATGATGCTTCAAATCCCGTGTTTTAACAGGATGTGCAACGAGGCGACGCGAAATAAATGCGAACGCGCCGCCAAATCGGCTTAGTCACACTGTATACATCGTACCAAAGGAATTGACATTTCTCATTATGAAATCACGACGGATAGATACAAGCGAATAAGCAAGAACGAGATAGAAATAGCTGCTTCTTCAACTAAAGCTGGTGAAATAATGACCTCATGGTACGTAGTTAGTAAAAGGAAATTATCTAGTGCAGTGAAAGAGGATCAAGTTGTTTTGTCTGGACTTTAAAAGATTAAGGAAAGATGACTGAAACTAAAATGACAGAAAAAATAAGCAATGGCTCTGAGATCGTTTCGGCATCTCGTAAAAGCTGGTATCATCAAGAATAGGGTTTTGACTGACTTGATGTCTTTAAGTTTTGGCGAATTGCTTTGTTCGATCACTTTATTGAAGTTAACATCAGCAGCTAGTAATTTTTATGGTATATAAGCCTTTAGATGTATTAGTAGTGTACTACTATAGCGATTTTGTACATATGTAGAGCCTTTAGTCAATTAGTTATCTTAGTTAATTAGTTATGTTAGTTCTTTCGCTTGCTTGCCAATACTTTAGGTTGATCATGGGTAAAATCTTAGTACGAAACGAATTTCTGAAAGGCCGGCGGTAGATCATAATAAACTATTTTCTTAGGTCTAATCTGATTTCATAATAGTAGAATTTAAACAATAAATACGAAAGTCTATGTGATTTTTGCAATTATAATGTTAGAGCTCTCTATTAATAGGACATTCGATGATTTAGTTCGGCCCAACCACGAGCTTGATTTCTTAAATAAAATAATAATAACAATTGCTAATAAACCTTTGAAAGTATTTAATAAAATCCGATGATTGCAATAAACAATAGCCGAGTGGAGAGACAGAAGGACTGCTACGCAGAGGGTCTCGGATTCGAATCCACGGCACGCACCAATAACATTGCGAAGTTAAGTGCGTATTAAATTGTTAATTATCGCTTGCTTATAGGTGAAGGAAAACATCGTGAGGAAACCTGCATATCTGAGAGTTCTCCATAATGTTCTCGAAAGACGTGTGTAGTCTGCCAACCTGCACTTGGCCAGCGTGGTGGACTATGGCTTTACCCTTCTCATAGTGGGCACGGGTGCCCAGCGGTGGGACTGTCTAAAGGGCTGATGATGATTATGAATAAAACTTTGGCAGCGCCTGGACACGTAATGCCGGAAATCGGGCTCAGTAGCGTGCCATTGGCGATATAGGCTTCTCCGCAGAGGACTATATCAGGCTGATTATGATGATGATGATAAAAACGATTTTTTTTTGTTTCAGCAATGATGATTACAAGATACCAACAAACTGCCATGCAGAGGGTATAAGGTTGGAATCCACGGAGCGCACCACTGACTTTTCGAAGCTATGTATGTGCGTATGGCAGTTTTAATTATCGCTTATTCCGTGCCTCAGAGCGCACGTGAAGCCGTCGTCTCTAAAAAATTGAGTAAGATTGAGTTCACACCAGTGTTTAATGTGCACAATTCAAATACACGCACTAAGGTTTACGTAAACAATCTTAAATTACTCGGGTATGTAAGCAAGCGTCACAGGATCAAACTCGACTTACGGTGAGGTCACCTCATAAGCCATTGCAAAAACTGCCATTAATAAGCCCCACTTTAATTCAACAGGATATTTTCATTAATTTCACAAACTTTGTGCACGTTTTCAAGACACAGGCACTCAACGTTAGCAAAAACCGGAGGTACGAGCACTTTAAACAACCATTTTTGCTGAGAACACTTAGTTTGATGGAAGTAGGTAATAATTCAGTCGGTTGTCACGCATGCGCTGCTACAAAACCTTCCATTTCACATCTGCGCCGCGTAGTGTTCCTTAGTAAAGATATCTTCGAGAATATATTCTTGAGCATAGCAGCTGCTGTGTTCTATGTTTGGCATTTAAGATGCTATGGTATAGGCTGTTGGCTTTAGGGAAGAAATAGGCTGCAAGGTACTTCGAAGTCTTCCTTGGAATGATGCAGTAATACATTTTGGTATACAGGATGGTACATCAAAGACTACCTTATTCATTACAAATACATCGACACTTAAACTTTCCATAAAGTTTGCACGAAGCATGATAGGCTTTTACAGATTTAGAGTTTTAACAGCGGTGGCAAGAAAACGAAAATATTGACGTAACATTTTATCGTGTCAATTGATTCTATATAATTTATCTAAAGTATCCATTGAATAAGGCAGCGATAGCCGAGTGGAGAGATCGACAGACTGCTACGCAGAGGGTCTCGAGTTCGAATCCACGGCACGCACCAATGACTTTTCGGAGTTAAGTGCGTATTAAATTGCTAATTATCACTGTGTGACAGTGGGAACTATCCCACTCAATGGATTCAATGGATCATCATCATCAGGCCTTTATACTGATAAAGGCCTGATGATGATATGTACGTTATCTGTCAGTTAGTCAGCAATAATTTTATACGGATTGATGAAGATTTCAGAGACTCGCTCCTTACTTTTAAAGATTTTTAAGACTTAATACGGGATTTCATTCTTAATAATGAACTCTTATCCTGTGATGTCACATCGCGCTCCTGCGCCGCGAGCCTCGCTACGAGTGACGCACAGCAATGGGCCGTTCCCTCCCGCCCCTCCGCTCCTCGTCGCCCACGCCCTGGATAATTGTCTCATCTGTTAATCTTAATTGTCGGTTTTTCTTTTATAACTAAAGCCATCGAATAACTGGAATTATAACGCGAGTTTAAACTTTCCTGGTGATATTTTTTATTTATTTCCCGTAAGTCAACCTAATTATCTCTCTTTAATTGCTCGGCGAGTGATCGATCCCGGCTACCCCGTGGAAATCAATCACTCGTGCGACATTGGCGCCCAATAGAATTTTTAATTATATTATATATATAATTTTTAAAACGTAAGTTGGCACTTTACAGGTGAGTGAAATAATTTATTTTTCTCTTGTATATTTTTCTCCTGTGTGTGCATATATTCTGGTGTGGTGAATTGCGTACAGGTACAGTTTCTATCTATTTTTGTTGGCCATAAGCAATTTAACTGTGTAAATAACATAACGGTGATTTAATTAACGTCCGTCTAAAATCACGTTTCCACCGCGGGCAGCGTGTTGAGCCGCCAACCGGTTCTAACCGCTTAGCCGTTGAACTAACGAGCCACGTTTTCGAAACCTTTAGTAATTCTATCAGGATGGAATTTGGTGTGGATAAATGTGCGGTCATACATGTAAAGAGAGGCAGGATTATAGAATCTGCAGGGATTCAACTCTCAGATTCCATACAACTTAGATCCCTCTCCCCAACTGAGACCTACAAATACCTGGGTATGTCGCAGTCTTTGAATATTTCTGAGACTGACATGAAACAGACGTTGCAGGCTCGGTTCTTTGGCCGCCTGAGAAAAGTACTTAACAGTCTTTTATCAGGTGGCAACAAGGTGCGAGCCTGCAACGGGTGGGCCATGCCAGTCCTAATGTATTCCTTCGGCATACTCGGTGGACCCAGACTGAACTAGATGCCCTGGATAGAAAAGTCCGTTCAATGCTGACTGCATATCGAATGCATCATCCACGCTCATCGGTAATGAGGCTGTACATCCCGCGGAAATGTGGGGGTCGAGGATTTTTATGTGCTAAGACCCTCCACAATCGCGAGGTGTGCAACCTCAGAGATTATTTTCTGCAGATGAGTGTGGATGTGCATCGCGATGTAGTCATAATTGATACCGGACTTACCCCGCTAGCTCTGGCTAAAGAGAACTGGCACAAATCTGCAGTACTTAGTACGGAGGACCGACGGGAAGTATGGAGGGGCAAGGAGCTGCATGGACGATTCTACCGGGCCTTACATGGGCCCGATGTAAATTTTACAGCTTCTATATCCTGGCTGCGATTCGGTGATCTCTTTGGAGAAACCGAAGGTTTTGTCTTTGCAATTATGGACGAAGTTGTAATGACAAACAACTACCGGAAATATATTCTGAGGGATAGGACAATTGACATATGTCGGGCATGTCACCCACCCGGGAAATCTCTCAGGCATATAGTGTCCGGTTGTTCGAGTCTTGCCAACGGTCAGTATTTGCACAGACACAACCAAGTGGCCAGGATAATCCATCAGCAACTAGCCCTTAAATACAATCTCGTTGATTCAGAGGAACCGTACTACAGATATGTGCCCGACCCAGTTCTCGAGAATGGTCGTGCATTGTTGTACTGGGATCGGTCTATCATTACAGACAGGACTATTGTAGCCAATAAGCCTGATATTGTAGTGATAGACCGAGCAGAGCGACTCGCAATGATAATCGATATCACCATACCGCATGACGGCAATCTCGTGAAGGCAGAAAAAGAGAAGGAGATTAAATATTTGGACCTAGCTCACGAGATTGTTGACATGTGGGATGTGGATTCAGCGATCATTGTGCCGATAGTCGTGTCGGTAAATGGGCTAATCGCCAAGAGCCTCGATCAACACCTAAAGAGGCTCGCACTAGGCAGCTGGATCAAGTCTTTGATTCAGAAGGCAGTTCTTCTCGACACGGCACGCATCGTGAGGAAGTTCCTGTCTCTGAGGCCCCAACCACCGGTGGCTTGGTCCCTGTACCCGACACCGGTGGGTCTCCGTGGTCCCTTTTATATTTTTAAAGGTTTTTTTTATTTTTTAAATGTAGTTTATTAATATAAAATGAACTATGAGAAATAAGATAAATAAAGAGAATAATAATAATAATAATAACATGGCAACACTGAACGTCAACAAACATCATTTTCTTGGATTAATTTTGTATTAATTTATTTTATTATTTCGGAGGCTGTATACCTATTTAAGTAATAACCATATTCCCTCTTACTTATAAACGTTAGTCAACATTTTAAACGACTGCTGAGAGGCTGATTAGCAAAAACCTTACCTATAAACCCTGCTTAGCGTTTAGCAGCCACTAAGTGACGCTTAAATAGCTGTCAAATTTAAACAACACCGGGACCTTGTTTAGATGTTGCTGAGAGGCACAATGGCGGCTTTTACTTGAAACAGCTGTTCGATCAATGCCATAATAAACATTGTTATAATTATTTATTTGCATATTATTTATTTTCTTTCAATTTTAATGTTGTTTACTTATAATTAAACATAGATTTTGACGATCTAGCAGATTTCCAAAATTATATAGAAGATTTAACTTGTCTAGTTATAAATTATTTCTTGCCGATATTTTTAGAACAACATAATAGTAGGAGAGCTGGTAAACAATTTTTGGTAACTTACCCAATATTGAGGCATTACAGGAAATTCTGTGATTGTCCTTAAATTAACCTAAATTAGGCAGTCGAGGTCTAGTTGAAGTTTAGCGGCTCCCTACAATCACTTGAATCTTTGTACATGCAAAAAAAAATTTTGTCATTCTAGATGACCTACTTTTATTATAAGGAGAACTTATATTGGCTGTATCTCTTGCTCATGTTCCTGCGAATTGCGATGCGGTTGGCTCTCGCGAAAGCACGACAGACGGCACTCATGTGATCTTTCAATAATATTTTCGGAGTAAATATATAATTCCATCCTAAATAATAACAATATTCGAAAAAGAACATTTATTAGATCGTTTTATAAAAAACAAAAATACATCCGTAATTAGTATAAGACACTGAAGCTACATTGAATCTCAAATAAAGTGCAATAATAGAAAAAAACATTCGTTAATTTCAAAATTTATCAATATTTCTCATGTTTCAAAAAAATATCCAAAATTGTTCACCAGCTCTGGGACATTTTGTTATTTGTCAGAATATCGTTGCCATGGAGATATCACATCGTTGCTATGTATCTATGACTCATAGATACAAAATAGCCAAGCGTGTTCGTTCAATTGCGTTATTTAGTCGACTATTTTGGCTTTAATCTGTGGCCCTCGTATGTGTATCGTTCTTTATCAGTTACTCAGTTAAACAACAGCTAATCAACGTTTATAAGTAAGGAAAATTTAAGCGTTGTTTAAATGCTTGACAGCTATTCAGCTGGGAGGTGGCTAAGTCACACTTAACGAGATTTTTATAAGTAAGACGGATTGTGTATACCTATAAATAATAACAGAGCAAACTTTTTATAAAACCAAAAAGGAAAACAGAATATATAAAATACCAATAAAGCAAGATGACATCAGACGTCAAAAACATAAACATTGTAAATGTAAACAATGCAAAACCCAAGAAATAATGTTGACCAGAGCCAGAGCAGCGGCACAATTAAGACCCCCGGACTCGTCACTCAGCTCCGCCTCGCAGCTGCCGGCGCCAGCAGCGCCGGCCATAGCTGAGGCGTCGAGCTCATCGAGTGATGAGTATTTTTCCCCGCCGACGACACCAACACCAGCGCACCGCCGGGGAAGAGGCCGGCCGCCGTCACGCTTGGGACCCCGGGACCCACCGGTTTCGAACAGGGCCCCCGCTGCCGGTGGTGATGTGCGCCGCATGAGATGGACTCAATCGATGAATGAGAACGTCATGCGGGCATATTTTGTGGCTACAGAGGGAGGAACCAACCTTACGGCGTACCGTGAACGCTTACTGCCTCTGTTTCAGGCCTTGGAACCAGCTGTTAACGTTTCGGCACAGCGACTGTCGGATCAAGTGCGAGCCATTCAACGCTGCCGCCTGTTGGATGACGACGCACTTGAGAGGCTACGCTCAGACTTGCGAGGTATCCCTGAAAACCAACCTCTCGCACACAATGAGGCTTCAATATCGCACGCCTCACTCAGAGCACAAGAAGAAGGCGAGGAAGGGATAGACAGGGATACACAAGTAAGTACCCAATGCATAGATAAGATAAGGAGTACTTTGGAGTGCGCTATTGGGGAATATCGGTATGCAACATTAGAAAACAGACTCCGGCTGCCGCGTTTACCCACGCATAGAAAAAATATGGCGCTTGTGGGTGCCCTGGATTCACTATTGCCTACTTACATAGACACTAGTGAAAATCTTAGTGATACACACTCAATTCTATACTGTGCGGCTGTAGCGGCGTGTCGAGTGACTTATATAAAAATACAAAACAGTATTACTATTAGCCCTCGAGATGCCGTCCCGGCTAGGCAGCGTAGAATTGAGCGTCGTATTGCTGAGACCAGGGCACTCATAGGCAAGCTTATCTGCTTCAGGTCGGGCAACACCCGCCCGAGAGTGATGCGTTTTGTGAGTCGGGCGTTTAAGGGGACAGGACTTTGTCCTCAAGAATATACGTCTCGGGTCACTGAACGCATCGACTTCCTGAAGCAGAAAATCTATGCGTGGGCGAATCGCGTCAGGCGGTACAAAAAAAGGATTGACCGATATTCCCAAAATCGCGCATTCCAAAGAGATGAGAAGTTGTTTTATAGGAATTGGGAGCGACCTGAACCAGGTGTGGATGATGGGTGTCGACCAGATGATGCGAACACGATTGCGTTCTGGCGCAACATATGGTCGACTCCCGTCAGCCATACAGAAGGTGGCTGGATTGGGGATGTTAAGCGATCATGTGTGGTAATATTACCCATGGAGCCCGTAGCCATTGTTGCCATGGATGTATATTGTGCAGTCCGTCCGTTTGCCAATTGGAAATCGGCGAGACCGGACGGATTGCACAATTTCTGGTTAAAATGGCTACGCAGTGCACATGCTCGCTTGGCATCCCAATTCCAGTCAGCTCTGGATTCAGGATCGCTGCCAAGTTTTATGACAACTGGCGTTACTCACCTGCTCCACAAATCTGGTAGTACCACGAAGCCTACGAGCTATGGGCCGATTACTTGCCTACCGACGGTGTATAAAGTTTTTACATCCATTTTGAGAACAAAATTGGAATTACATATATTCAATAATAAAATTTTATCTGAGTCTCAAAATGGATGTAGAAGCCGGGCACGTGGTACTAAGGAGCTACTCCTTATCGACATGGTTATTAGCCAACAGGTTCGCCGTAGTCGAAAGAATCTGGCGACATGCCGGGTAGACTATAAGAAGGCCTATGACTCTGTGCCACATACGTGGCTCTTGAGGGTGCTGGAGTTGTACAAAGTAGATGCAACTCTATGCGCCCTCTTGAGGGCATGTATGGGGCAGTGGAGTACGGTGCTTCGCTATCCAGGATGTCGACAGCCTTGCGGGTATGGCGTACCTGTAAAGATCAAGCGGGGTATTTTCCAGGGCGAAAGTTTGAGTCCACTATGGTTTTGCCTAGCACTGAACCCGCTGAGCACTTTGCTCGAGAGTTCAGGGCTAGGCTATCGGTTGCAGACTAGAGGTCAAGTTATTTCTCACCTCCTTTTCATGGATGACCTCAAACTATTTGCCCCCACTGACCTCCAATTAACCGAGTTACTAAAGGTAACTGAAAGCTTTAGTAATTCAATTAAGATGGAGTTCGGTGTGGATAAATGTGCGGTCATGCATGTAAAGCGAAGCAGGAGTGTGGAATCTGATAGTATAGAACTCTCAGATTTCACACAACTTAGATCTCTCTCTGCAACGGAAACCTACAAATATCTGGGTATGTCGCAGGCATTAGGCATTGATGATGCTGGCATGCAGGCACGTTTCTTTGGCCGCCTGAAGAAAGTCTTAAAAAGCTTTTTATCGGGCGGAAATAAGGTGCGTGCCTGTAACGGTTGGGCCATGCCCGTCTTAATGTACTCCTTCGGCATACTCAGATGGACTCAAACAGAATTGGACGCCTTGGATAGGAAAGTTCGATGTCTACTCACGACATACCGGATGCATCACCCGCGTTCGTCGGTGATGAGATTGTACATCCCGCGCAAGTGTGGGGGTCGTGGCTTCTTGAGTGCCAAGACCCTCCACAATCGCGAGGTGTGTAATCTCAGAGAATACTTTCTCCACGCCGACGCGGATGTGCACCGAGATGTGGTCGCAGTGGACAGAGGGCTTACTCCGCTGGGTCTGGCTAAAGAGAACTGGCACAAACCTGCCGTACTTGGTGTAGAGGAGCCCAGGGAAGTATAGAAAGGTAAAGAGCTGCATGGACGTTTTTACCGGGCCTTGCATGGGCCCGACGTAGATTTCCCAGCGTCGGTGTCCGGGCTGCGTTTTGGCGATCTTTTCGCCGAAACAGAAGGTTTTGTCTTTGCGATTATGGACGAAGTTGTCATGACGAACAACTACCGGAAGTATATTCTAAGGGATGGGACGGTCGACATATGTCGGGCATGTCACCAGCCTGGTGAATCGCTTAGACATAATATAGTATCCGGTTGTTCTCGTCTTGCTTACTGCGAATATTTGCATAGACACAACCAAGTAGCCAGGATTGTCCACCAGCAACTTGCCTTAAAGTACCAACTTGTCGACTCTGAAATACCATACTACAGGTATGTGCCCGACCCAGTTCTTGAAAATGGTCGTGCTACTCTGTATTGGGATCGGTCTATCATTACTGACAGAACTAATGTGGCTCACAAGCCGGACATAGTGGTGATAGACCGATTAGAGCGCCTTGCAATGATCATCGACGTCACCATACCCCATGACGAGAATCTCGTGAAAGCCGAAAAAGATAAACAAATTAAGTATTTGGACCTGGCTCACGAGATTGTCGACATGTGGGATGTTGACTCGGCGATCATTGTACCGATAGTCGTGACCATAAATGGTCTTATTGCCAAGAGCCTCGACCACCACCTCAAGAGGCTCTCGTTAGACGGCTGGATCAAGTCCTCTATACAGAAGGCAGTATTGCTGGACACGACACGCATCGTACGGAGGTTCCTTTCTCTGGAGCCCTAACCACCGCACTATGGTTCGTCTAGAACAAGCTAGCTAGACAAAATTATTTTATTTGATTTTTATGTCTAGATGCGGTTAATAAGCAAAGATATAAGGTTTTTGGTACTTTTTTCAAGGCAGTTTGTCATTTGAGCTGGTATCATGAAAAAAAAAACATTTATCGGGCATATGTGTATAATATATTTTTTGAACATTTTATAAAGTGATTTATCCCTCGACGTCGCTATAAAATCTAATAACAGATGCATAAAATATCTAAGAACTAAATCTATTACTCATTATCATCACTATCATCAGATGAATCATCCATTGAATAGTCATGATCGTGAGGGGCAGAACTATGAAAAGTAGAAATCATATTAACATTTTGTTCCTTACAGCTAGGTGGGACAATTAAATCTAATACTTCAGTTGGAAGCGTACCTATTTTCTTCCGAGGAACTTCTCGTAAACCGTTTATTACAGGGTCAGATGTTATCAATAACATATTAAGTAAATCTCTATTCGTAGCCTCCCGTGATCGCTTTCGTGTGTTGTGCTCACGAAATCTTCTGTAGTCCTTATTCCGAGCTTCCTGTGCTTCCTCGGAAAGCTGGCCTATAGGTAGAAGGGACGATCTAATTACTTCGCCACTGTGCAAAAGTATTTTGTGGACAGTAGCGGGCATGTAATACCATGAATAGAGATTTACATAAAGTTGTCTAGTTTCTTGAGCTAAGTTAACGAATTTTTCAATATTTATATCATATCCCGATGATAAAGTGCGAAGTAGTATGCCAAATTTTTGTATTAGTGAAACATCTAACCCTGTAATATCGGCACTAGCCTCGGGATTTCCAAAAAATCTTCGCGCGGTGTTCCCGTCATTAGTGTTACCGAACCCTGGTTTTGGTTTGTCTACAATCAAGCCCATTTCGCTTTTAAATCGTTTTTTAATGTCATCTGAACGTTGTTTCACACTAGCTTTGTCTTCGGCTGTTCTTAACTGCCATTTTTTTATATTTAGTCGATAGCTAATGTGAAGCAAGCATTCAAAGCACCTTATCCAAGCGTGCAACGTAGACAAACCAAAACCAAGATTATCTTTGTCCGCAGCAAACTCTTTTGACAGATCATTCATCATTGTTGGAGTTGCCCCACAAATAAAACATTTTTGTGAGGAAGAAGTTTCGGTCAGAGCATTGCAAACTTTTCCGTCAATCATTGTTAAAAGCATAACATGTGTGACAGATACTTCGGTCTCCATCACCTTGCAGGTTGTCGGCAATAAAGCGTTTATCTCTTCTAAAACCTTATTGGTTTCCGAAATCGTAAAATCTTTCGTTTCCTTAGAAAACATAAACTTTATTGGCCGACAATACATTGTAGAACAGGGCCGAGGATTCTGCCACACAATATTACCACTTTCATCTTTCAATTGAAGAGGAACGAAAGAAAATACAAATAAAAACTCGTCACTATCGTCACAATTAGTGAATTTTTGTTTGTACATACTATGACCGGAACTTCCATCACAACCCCATTTACTGATTAATGTGAATGACGTGCAAGGTAACAGACTATGAACAACTTCTTGTTGTGCTGAAACTAAACGTTCGGCAGTCTTATCAAGAATTGCCTGAACTTTGATTTCAGCATGCGTTTCATTGACTGTAATTTGTTCACCTGACGGGTAGCAGGCTATTTTAGCCTTTCTAACACTGTACATTGACGGAAACACCTTATGTCCAGCTTTAATACTCCACTTCCGAGTCTGCTTATAGCTATGGCTACTTGATTTACTGTCAACGTAGTACGCTAAAGCTTCCTCACTTGTTAAACTCCTGGGGGCACTTTCTTCACTCGTGGTCTTGGTTATTGAAGGATCACTAGTCACATCTTTAATTTGACGTGCTACACTTCTCTGACCCGAGATTCGAGCTGACACTTCAGCGGCGTAAATTAATTCACTAGCACTTCTGGACTGTAATAGATCGTCTACACGTCGTCTCTTCGTTTTGAGACTAGAATGTTCAAAATCTTTAGTAGGTCTTCCGGGTCCCGGTTCTCCAGATGTAGTTGGCAGAGATAAATAAACGGACACATCGAAAGATATGTCAAGACCCTCCAGCCACGTCGAATACTTTTGTAGGAATCGCTCTCGATTTCTTCCACAGCTGCTCCACTTTTCAGCAAATTTCGTTGAATATCTTGAGATTAGTACTTTAATATCTCGCAGAGACTGCTCCGTAACACCATCAAAATTATATCTCAAAGATATAAACCGAAAGAGCTCCTCATTCCGCGTTTCCTTCGGGTGTTTCAGCCATTCTTCGAAAAAATCCATTCTTGAGACGGTAAAAACTGTTGAAAGAAAAAAATAAATAAAAATTAGTTGTGCAAATATATCGCAATGAATTTTTTTTTAAGTATAACTACTAGACACTTATGAGAATCGTATATGATAGGTTCTACGGTGGGGACAAGTGGGGACATGTTATTATTTGACCGATGAATTTGAAAAAAAGAGTAAAAAAGTGGGTGAAAATTCAAACATTTCATTTTATAAGACTAAAGAATGAAGTTCCCATGTTGAAAATGAAATAAAATATAACTACTTACCCTTACGTATACAATCCATCACAAAAACACTTTCACAAATTTCTTTTAGTGACATAAACAATGCTATCAAATATGATGTAAAAATGCAAATGAATGCCCTTTAAATAGTCAACATCTTATAAACATACCTTAATGACGCTCTTAATGAGGGTAGTATTGATAATTAATAGGTGTAATCCTCAATGTATAGGGGTAATGAGTTCGTAATAGTAATTAACTTCCAGGAATTTAAGAGTTGTTTTTGTCTAGCTAGCTTGTTCTAGACGAACCATAGTGCACCGGTGGCTTGGTCCCTGTGCCCGATGCCGGTGGGTCTCCGTGGTCCCATTTTATATATTTAATTTAGTTCTTAGTGTGAAATATTAAGTATGTGAAATGTGACTGTGAGAAGAATATTTAATAAACGACATAATAATAATGTTTATTGGAACTAAAAACACATACAATACACGAAATAATATACGATGGTAACTGCAAAAGTATTTAACTGTGTCGCAGTTACCAACGCCCTCTCTTGATAATATAATAGTTCCTTACATGATGAGGTTAAGACTTAAAATTATGAAAAATAATAATTGCAATACATTAATTACATGCTTAAAGTACATGTGTGTGAGTGTGTGTGTACGGGCGTGTGTGGGTGAGTGTGTGAGTGTAAGTGTACGCGCGTGTGTGGGTGTGTGTGTGAGTGTGTGTGTACGCGCGGGTGTGTGTGTTATGTGAGTGTGTGTGCGAGCGCGCATGTGGATGCGTGTGTATGCGTGTGTGAATGCATGTGTGTGGTTATACTTCAACAATGCGTTCCGTACTGTCGCAATCAAGGGATTTAAGCCAAGTCTGCAGCTTCCCCTTTAGATTGTGGCGGTTGAGTGGATATATGTTTAAAATTCTGTTTACCTTATTATACATTTTACCAGATATATAGTTGAAATGTTGACGAGCAGTTGTGTATTTACGCGTCAGTGTTACACAAATTCTGTCACTACGGCGCTTTGATGTGTAGACACTTGAATCATATACTAGCTGGCTATGTTTTCGAACTATTGTGCGATGGACAAAAAGCTGTCTGACAGTAAGGACACCACAAAGTGAATAAAGGGGTGTCGTATGGAAGCGAATTGGTTTCCTTTTTCGAGCCGTAGGATTAAGGTCTTATTGGCTCCTCCCCAAACCATCACACAATAACCGAGTATGGAATGGGCAAGAGCATGATAAATATTTATCAGGCTGTTAAAGTCCACAACAGTTCTGAGTCTTTTAAAAACGAACATTAGCTTTCTCAAGCGTGCTACAACAGATCCAATTTGTTGTTTCCACTTTAGATTATTGTCCACAATAACGCCAAGGTATCTAATTGCATCCACACATTCTAACTGCGGACAGTCACAGTTTGCGTTAGGAATGGAGCAAGAGTGAACACAGATATTTATGGGAGTTTGTGGTTGACTAGACCTTGTTGGAGAAAACGCAACGAATTTGGTCTTATTGATGTTCAAAGTTAGAAGATTATCCGCCAACCACTTCATAACCAAGCTCAAAACTGATTCGGAATTTATACGGGCTTCCTTCCAATCGCTACCGGTAATAATAAGAGCTGTGTCATCTGCATATGATATTATTTTGCAATTAGGCAGTGATAATTGACACAGCTCGTTCACATAGATTAAGAACAGTGTAGGCCCAAGCACACTGCCTTGAGGGATACCAAAAGTAAGAGTTTCGTCTTCGCTGAGATGGTTTTGCAGCTTAACTACTTGTTTTCTATCAGTAAGGTAGCTCCTGAACAGGTCCAGTGTCTTGCCACGAATCCCTATGCCTTCAAGCTTGGAAATAAGTATGGGGACAGAGACAGTGTCGAATGCCTTAGATAGGTCCAAAAATATGCCAATCGTTTTGAGCTTTTTTTCAAAATTGTTACATTATAATATCTGTCAGCTCTAAAACAGCATCCTCAGTACATGTACCGCTCCTGAAGCCAAATTGGTTATTAGCCAAAATATTAAATTGTGTTAGGTAATTGGTAAGTCTTGTGTGAATTAATTTTTCCAATATTTTTGATAGGGTGGAGAGCACTGATATAGGTCTATAATTTATAATACTGTCTCTGTCACCGGACTTATAGATAGGATGAATAAGGGCAGACTTGAATACGTCCGGGAAGACACCGGTTTCAAAGCACTCATTAAAAATTTATGCAAGTACCGGTGCAATGGTATGTCTAGCAGCCTTGACAATGGAGTTAGTGATACCATCAAACCCGACAGCACAGTTATCCTTAAGACCAGAAATAATATTTAAAACTTCATTGACGTCTACACTAAGTAGTGCCATTGAGTGCAATGTTGAATAGTTTTTGCGAGACGTTGAGGTTGTGTTCTGACGCTGACCAGATTTGGAGATTCTGCAGGCCAAAAGTCTGCCTACGTTAGCGAAATAATTATTAATTTTATTAACAGATTCAATAGGCTCCTTACAGATTTTCAGTAGGTCTGAGGATGATGATTTGTTTTGAGGAATATGTGCAACATCTTTGATCAACCTCCACGTAGCTCTAGGATTCTTTCTAAGTCTTTCGAACTCAGCACGTTCGTAATCTCGTTTGATCTTTTTAAGAAGATTGTTACAAAAGTTACGGTAACGATGGAATATCAATTTATGCGAATCTATTTCAGGAAACTTTTTGTGCGTTTTAAATAATTTATCTTTGTGCCTTATGCATCTCAGCAGGCCAGGAGTAATCCACGGCTTAGTGATACGTCTTCTACTTGGTATGCGTTGAGACGGAGGATCTCAGGTAGGATGTCGGAGTTCGAGAGAAACACTGCTAGGCTGAACAGGTTCTTTATTATGTCTCACTACCGCTTACATACAGTATGACCGAACTAGGTAAGCACTGGCCTGAGCTGGCTGGAGTGTAGACTCCTGCTGCTCTCCGACGCTCGCAGGGTAGCTGCTCGTAGGGTCGCCGATGAGCTGGCCAAGGTGCGCTGCGCAGGCACTTATGTAAGCTAAATCAGGTGCTACTGTGTTAGACGTACGGTAACTAGGTTCGTGAAATTGTGCACTTAAACACTGGAACCTCTCATAGTTTAGACATAGTGTTTTTAGAGTGTCTATAGTGTCTATAGCCGTAGTACATGAAGCTAGTACTGTAGAATAACACGGTCTAATATTGTGAAGCAATATATTTAGTTTTTCATGTTCGGTGACAATCGCGCAAAAAGTTGGAACATAATTGATAAATAGATGATTATACCTTCAGTTTGCCCTTGAGTACGATTACGAATCTCGGCTAAAAGTTTATAATCATAGTCGTACGGTGTAAAATCAGCTGTGAGTTTACTAGCTAGTTCGTCCCATGTAGAAATGGAATCTTTAACACCGCGAAACCAGTGTAACGCATTACCCGTAAAAATTTCGGACGCGTAATCGAATAATCTATTGGCAGGTAGATTTCTGACCGTCCTAAATTCCGTCACGCGTTGTAGAAATTCGCGAACGCAGCCTGTTCCGTCGAATTTGAGTTTCGATAGTTCGCCAACCCTCAAATGCTCACAGTGGACAGTTACCGGAGTCGACGCTGCCTGTGCAGGGGTTGAATCCGTGCAAGTCATCGTGACTCCGACTTCCGCCGACGGAACATTCGAGTGTTCTATCTTAGATAGCTCTGCCGACAGCATCCGAAAGCGTTCAGTCAGGTCGGATATTTTCTTGTCGTATTTAGGTTCGGATTTGTCTAATCTGCCCAATCTGTGGTAGACCTGGTTGTGCAAAGCCGTAGTTCGCCAAGTTGTGGTCGTATAATTCCTTAAGGGAAGAGATTCGCGAATCTAAATCGGTAACTGACAGGCTAGCTCCCTTGAAGTCGTCTGCTATGTCTAGGCCTGACTCTAGGATTTCGTCATTCGGAATCAGCTCGAGTAGTTTAGGTAGCTGCTTCCGTAAACCTAAAACAGAGGTAGCCGGCTCCTCTCCGCGAATAGCGACCTCTTAGGCCAATTCATTTTTATTAAGTAGGAAGTACTTGATAGGGTTAGTGCTCATGATGATATAAAATAAGTATGATAGAAAAGAATGTAAGTATATTACAGCCCTCCGTGTGCAATAGTTCTGCTTTACAAAGAAACTACGACGATTCGGTGTAAAAATGTAGACAATAGATAGTGACTTGCAAAAATAAAAAACGGTTATTTCAAATTGCGAACTGTTACGTAGGGAATCGGTAGTTGAAATTTGAATTAGACAATAGTAAGATAACACATAATAGGTACACAAGAATAGAAATTAAAGATAGACAGCAATACACAGATACACACAAGTTAGATAGTACGTACCGGTTCGCTGATGTCTGCACCTCCTCGTTTACAAGACTGACCTCCTAAACAAGAACATTTGCAGTAATTGGAAGTGAGACAAATAGAGTTGGGCGCCACTGTGACGGAGGATCTCAGGTAGGATATCGGGTTTCGAGAGAAACACTGCTAGGCTGAACAGGTTCTTTATTATGTCTCACTACCGCTTACATACAGTATGACCGAACTAGGTAAGCACTGGCCTGAGCTGGCTGGAGTGTAGACTCCTGCTGCTCTCCGACGCTCGCAGGGTAGCTGCTCGTAGGGTCGCCGATGAGCTGGCCAAGGTGCGCTGCGCAGGCAGCTCTGTGGTCGAGGTTCAGGCTGAGCGGGGTCTCAGGCGGTGCAGCCGATGTGGGCCGAGCGGTCAGGCTCAGGCGTCCGTGGCCTGGCTGTAGGAGCTCGTAGGCAGGAACGGAGGCTTGGGTGGCAGCTGGCTAGTAGCGGCACGGCACCAGCAGCTCGTGGCTTGTAGCCCGTAGGAAGAACGTAGCCCGTAGGAAGAACGTCAGGTGCAGTGAGCTCGTAGGTTGAACCCCAGCGGGACAGTAGATGGGAAGTAGAATGCAGAATAATCGCGAGGTGTAGCGGCAGCGTTCCGATGTCTAGGGAAAGTGACCATTCTACAACGCGCACCCATCTTATATAGGCATAAACCTATGACTCACAACTGCCTTTGGCTAGTGAATATGACCATATTTGGTAATATTGCGAACGATGTCTGGCTAAGCTGGCGTTAAGCGCCTGCGAGATATTATAACGCAATACGTGTAGTATTACGTTACAGCGTGTAGCCAGGGAGTGTGTTGCAATAGCTGTAGACATTATCGACACTAAAGAATTTGCAGTAAGATTAGGTGTTTGGGTCTCCATCAATACACTTAAATCTGTATTTTTGATACACTCGACGACCGCCGGAACATCTACTTTTATACTAAAATTGCTACGTAGAAAATTGGATTTGATCTTTGTGTTACAAAATATTATAATAGGGGCATGGTCCGTCATATAAGAATCTAAAACCAATGTGGTAGCTATGGTTGGTAAGCGTAGAATAACATCAAGACAGCTAGAGAGCCTGGTTGGAAGGTAATGAGAAGGTAGCATTGCATGTGAAGCCACAAGATTGAGATATTCGTCCACAGAAGCCTCGCTGTTGTCCGGTGCAATATTTATGTTGAGATCGCCAATTATAGCGGCCGTCTGAAAGTTTGATAAGGTTCCCAGCACACTGTCAAGGCTGCATAGGAACTGAGTTAAGTCTCGATTTGACGGTGAGCGATATAAGGCGATGAAAGCCGCTTTATTAGGGAATTTGATAACTACGCAATTCGCATCATTAAAATCGGGTATCTCTACAATAGGAGTGAGGCTATCACTCATATAAATAAGAATAAGATTTAAATCCATTTAGAGAAGGGATATTAGGACATTAGCTTAACCAACACTCGGTCAATATAATGATGTCGGGTGAGTATGTTAAACGGCTCATAAATAGCACCAAAGTATCAAAATTGCAACTAAGACTACGAATATTAGTGTGTATTATTTAAAGGTCATGCAGGTTATTATCAAAATATGTTCCACTATTTTCTGGCGTACAAGTATAGCAATTGGAGACGGAGAATTGTTCAATTTCGTTGATCGTTGCACCGTTATCCATCATAAATTAATAGAATAAATTGATCAAAATGGGAACAGTGATCATGGTAAAAAACCGGATAATAGGCCAACATCATTCTTATGAATAACTAATATACAGTGTAGTATCTCAATTGGAACACAATTTGCGCTGCAAGAAATACCGAGCCTATAATAATACAAAAGATATTTACTTTACGGAGGTTGTTGATGTAAGTAAAATATAGCATTGTGTAGTTGAGTGTACTGATTAGTGTGTGTATGGTGAGTGGTAAGTGGTGACGGTAGGATAGTAAGTAACAGATTCAAAAAATAACCAAACCCTAATATTAACATGCACATAAATATGACAAACAGAAAAATGAGAGAAGTAAGATGATGATAATATACCAATGTAGATGATGCAGACAATATAGTGTTCTAGTCACGCTGTTTTAAACATGCGAGCAAGATCCGCCTCAGATTTGATGTGGAAATGAGGGCTACCAGCTTTTTCTCGTACGAAGATTTTTCCATGAGACACCCAACAAAAGTCGTACTGATTAGATTTGGCTGCATCACGTGCCAGGAAAAATGGTCTTTTATTTTTAGCTGATAAATTTTCTGAAATAAAGATACGTTGTACAGGGCCCCTTAATTTCAGATGTTCAGTTGTCAGTTTGTTATTGTTTTTATTATAGTTACGAAACTTGAGTAAAAAGTCTTCCTTTTGTAGTACAGATGTGAAATCGACAATAATCGGTCTGCAAGCCGGGTCCTTGGTTTTTATGCGAAACAGGTCTTCCACATCTCTCCGCTGAATTGGCACATCAAGTGTGTTACCAATGTTGTAAATGGTGTTTAGTAGGCCTGCTTTGGTCTCTGATTGAATCCAGGGCACATTTCTGATCTCTACGCATGTTGATCTGGCGCTCTGCTCCACCCTTTCAATCTTGGTTTCAATTTCATTAATACATGATAGATTTTCCTTCCGCTCAGCTTCTAAGAGCTGCACCTGGTTTTTAAGCTCATCATGTTGTTTGGATAGATAATCAAGGGAATCCTGAATACCGTTCACAGCGGTCATTAGCTTCTCATATTTTTCATTCTGTTTTAATTTAAATTCATTGAAAGACATCTTCTAAATTATCATAGAGCTTTAGCAATCTTGATAAATGTAATATAATTATAGCAGACTCGAGGCTTTTCGTTACTCTCAGCATAGTAAGGATGGGTCTAAAGTTTCCTTGTTCCGTTCCCATGTCCAGTTTGCGCCAGCCATTACCAGACCCCAGGCTGAACCTTCCATACATTATGTTTGCTATATGTATTTGCTAGCTCACCAAAGGTTTACCTATAGCTTATTAGCTCGATGAACGATTGGAATCTTAAGATTTTGTTCTCTGAGATATATTTGCATACATTCTGTTTATTATTATACTATTTATGCATACACATTATTATAACTCCCGATCGTAGAACTTGAAGTGAGTTCCCGGTAAAGGTTGTCTGAAAGAGATTGCTCTTAGCGATAAGGCCGCCTTTTGTACAATTTGTAAATTTTGTAATAACAATGTCATAATATGTTTTATGGTGTACAATAAAAAATAATTATTCTATTCTATTCAATTCTAAGATCTAATATCAGGAATCACTTGTAGACTAGATAAGATGGAAGTTGTGTTGTCATTGAGATACAAACATAGTATGTACTTTTGTTATGCTTCAAAATAAGTAAAAGTATTTTCTTCGAGCAGTTTGGTCAGTATACAAGTAAATATTTATATATAATTATATATATCTTCACCAATTCGAGGCGCTCCTCCCTTTTGAAGTCAGATAAAATACACCTAGATACATATATTGCTGTGAAGGATCACATCAGTGCTGCGCAAAAGTATACAAAAATCACCTTAAAAAATTTATTTGTCATTATTTTTTATGGATTTCTAAACCTTTATCACGTAATACAAAATAACACTAAACTTTATCACGTATCGAAAACATTTGATTTCTATTTAAAGTTTCTCATATTAAATTTAGTGATATCAACGTAATGAAACTCCATTATTCTTTACGATAGCTGCCGTAGACAGTCAGTCTAGAAGTGCTATTACATCCATCGTGAAAGCGTCCCGCTACAAAATCCTTTCAAAAATACTTTGTTGTCAAACTTTATGTTCACACGTTTCGCATTTTATTACTGTGATGAACAAGACATACGTGACCGAGTTAAAAACATCTATCTTTTTGTAAAGTGCTATGAACTTTTGAAGCTTTCGGGCTTAAAGTTTTACCTTTATTTTTATTTTTATTGGATGATGCAATGGTTGCTACAAGTTTATTAGACGGGCCATAGTATTTCTACCATGAATTTGTTACCTAACGTGATTAAGATGTGTTAAGCAGTCTTGTTTTTACAAGTATTTTTAATCGCGCAATTGTAAAATCGTTTATTGATGTAGTGATTGTCAACGTATAGTGTGTATTGTGAGTAGTTGCTAAGCACATTTTGTTCGTTACCTAAAGCTTTCAGGGAAAAAGAAAAGGAAAGTTAATGCTCCATACCTGTTTCTGTCTATGAACGATACTAAATAGATCCTCATTTCTATAAGTACCAACTAAGTAATTGCATTAAATAGTCGAGATCGTGGTACCTAACTGTTTTCTATTCGACTCACCAACACTTTCTTAAATCAATCTTGACTTAAACAAAGCTAATCCATCAGATAAAACTGCTAAAACCTTTCAGCTTTGCAATTATGGCATTCCAAGACCGTTTTAAAGCCATTAGGAGTTCACTTGCGCAAATAATTACTTTAAAAAATTCTCACAGTCTATTTTGTTAAATGCCTTTTCGAATAGCATTCTAGGTACCGGCGCAAGTGAACTTGTCTGTTCTACTAGCTCACCGCTAAGAACCGTACGGCATTGGGAAAATAAAGGACTTATTGTACGTTCAATGAGGTAGGATGCTCGGTTTTAGGATAGGTTTTCGGGTATCAGGTTATTCGTTTAGAATTGAAAGGAAGATGTGTGGCTGCAGTTTGTCACATTGTTTTATCACAGCTGTCAGTGAAAAGCATTTGTAATGGGTATCTGTCATTTATGTCACTGTGAATCGTCATAAGACAAGTATGAAAACGTTTTTGACGTATAACAAAAATAACGGTAAGATAACACTGAAGCAGACTATAATGCAAACAAATTTGATAGGTTTCGCCTTCGTAAAATTTCGTGTACCTATTTCGTTTGACCAGCTTGAAATTACCATTTTATTTGATATCTCTAATGTAAAACATGCTTGCTGAGAAGATCAGGCTATGTCTACGATTATTATTTGACTCTTATTGACCTTCTTTGATGATAACTGGAGTAATCTGCAGCTTTCGAAGATAACTAGGTTTCACCGGGATATATAGGAAAATCCAGAGTATGTTACCTCAATCTAATTACGATCTTTAGTATGAAGCCTAATTGTCAATGGTATATAATTATCTGGTGTCCATAAATCGTTATTTTTATCCTGATTGGTAATAATCAAGTCACTATAGAATTTATCTCTTGTTGGTGAGTAATATTATGTCTGAAAACTGATATTATGCATGCCTTATAAATACAATTGAAAACATTAGCCTATGAAACGTACAACTACAAGAATATACCAATAATACCGGTGAAATATACATTTACTAGAAGCTAACACGACAAAATTTTAAACGTACCGAGAAATTTCCATCACCGCTGAAATGTGAGTACACAAAAGAAATCTTATAACAATTAAATAGAAAACTGAACAGGCTATTGGTACATTCCTGAACATTACTAAACCACTAGACAAATTTTCCTATGAAGTCTAAAAATACATTAATCGGAATCGATTCAGGTAATTTAATACGATACTTTTTATTAACACGCTTTTATTAGGTCGACAACTCGACATGTATGTAACTAACTTCGCTGGCAACACCGGCAAAGTAAACATTGGCTCCGTATTTAAAATTCATATTTTAATATATTATCACACACAAACCAATAAATATCTTATAAATGCTATTGTAACAGTCTAACAATCTAGTGATATCGTTTGCAAACAACATACGTAACATTAGAATCAGTGACGAACAATAAACAACTGTGAACTAAAGTGACTAGTAAAACCGCAAATAGTGCAAAGTGGCATATGTGAAGTAATAAAAGATGACATTGAGACTTATAAATCACCTAGCAAACAAGTCTATGTTTTTTCCGATACCGTTGTTGTCATTCAAATTTTGGGTCATTCTCAATTTCTCCAATCCCAATCAATACAGTGCTACCAACAAAAGCACAGTTAACACGGGCGCGTTCCAGTTCAAGTATTAACAATATACTTAACAAGCTGGTACTTACATGTAAAGGCCAAAGTAACCAGTCTGACTCTATTTTTCGGAGGTGTATCATTAATCTTATCGAAAAGAATATGGAAGACATGAATAACATTACATTACGAAAACCTATCAGAAGATCAACATCCCTAAAAGAACTGGATTTAAGCAGAAATTCAATAGACTCACCATATCCTGAAGAACGGCTTGGTATAAGTTTTGACCTCTCAACTCGTGTCTCGTCGTATAAGGAAGAAATGACCGTAGAAATAAACAACTTAAAAAGCAACTTACAAAGCACACAGAATGAACTGGAAAATGTTATAATTGAGCATGGTGAATTGAAAAAACAAATAGCTCAACTTTCTCATGAAGTACGCGTATTAAAGCAAATATGTAGGAGTCCAGTCACATCATTGCGGAAAAATCTTACAACTGCGAAAAAAAAACAGCGTGAAACGACGTCTCACAGATACATTTAGCGATAGTCCAATCACCCAGCCGGAAATGCCCACACCAATCTCCCAATCTCAAGTTGACCACGACAGCCAGTTAATATCCGAAGAAGGCTCCCAAACACTCGGAAAAGGCTCGAAAACGAGTCAAAGTAAGAACTCCGAACCAGTAGCGCAAATGGCTGAGATACACTGTACTGCACAATATGTATGTGTGACATCCGGACTAGAGTACATGCCGAAGCCCAAACAGACAAATGTTGTATAGAGGTCTCCAATACATCAACAGAGACGTTTTTTCGGGCATAAAGTACACCACCTAAACACAACTAGTTCCTCAAGTACACAAAATTCAATGAAAATACATTTACCAGGGGTTGAACAAGCTAATACACCGTTGATCATATTTCATCAAAATATAGCTGGTCTTATTTCAAAGAGGGATCTAATAGAAGTAGCATTATATGATTTAAGCACCCACAATAAGCCACCTGCCATTCTGTGCTTCTCAGAAACATTCATTAAAAAAGGTTTTGAAACGAATGCTAAGATTAATGGTTATGCATTGGCTTCTAAATACTGCAGAGATAAATCTAGAGGCGGAGTCTGCATATATGCTGATTCTAGAATTAAAACTCAATCCCTTGACCTGACTAATTATTCATGCAAAGATAATTTTGAGTGCTGTGGTGTAGAAATATCTGAATACAATATTAATGTTATATGCATTTATAGAACACCACACTCTAACATAAACATGTTCTTTCATCGACTTGACCTACTTCTTTTTAAATTAATCTATAGAAAAAGGCGAAGAACTATCCTGGTCGGTGATATTAATATGAATTTTTTGAGTCATACCAGAGTGGTTCAACAATTGATTGACATTGTAAAGAATTATAATTTGACATTCTACATTAAAGAAGCCACTAGACAGAATTCTTGTATTGACCATATTATAGGAAGTAAAATCAACAAAGCATAATATAGTGAGGTAATAAGGTTAGGGCTGTCCGATCATGACACAGCTCAAATGCTGTACATACCTGTCAAAACCGTAACTAAGCAACCTAATGATGTATTTATTTATAAGAGAGATTGCCACCCGGACCACATTAAAAAGTTCTGTAGTTGTATGAGCAACCTTAGTTTTAGTGAGACCTACAAAGAAAACAATATTAACAAAGCATTTACCACATTTCATAATGACTTGATACTATATTTCAAACTATGCTTCCCTGTTGTGAGGTATAAAGCTACTCAGAAACAACGTAACCTTAAATGGATTACTAAGGGACTGTGACGTAGTTGCAATACAAAGCGAATTTTACGCTATAGATTCTATAATGATAGGACACTATATAATAAGCTAATATTCAAAAAATACTCAAAGCTTTTAAAACAGTGTCTATCAAAATCCCAACAAATCTGTAATCACAAATAGATACATGCCTCAAGGAACAGATGTAAAGCTGCATGGAGAATCATAAAAGATGACACTGAAAGGTCCTTAATGAAAAACTTAATCACAGAAGTTAAAGTAGACAATCAGACAATAATAAACCCAACCGAAATAGCATGTAGATTTAATGACTACTATATTGACATATGTAATACACAGCACCACATCAAGAACACTAACAAAACTACTCTTCAGAATAGTATATTTCTGGAGCCTTTTAGTAATTCGGAAATACTAAAGATTGTCATGAGTTTAAATAATGGTAATTCCGTAGAATATGATGAAATATCTACTCTTGTACTGAAAAAAAGTTCTATGTTTATTGCCCCTGTTTTAACATATCTAATTAACCTATCATTTGAACAAGGTACCTTTCCTGAAATGTTAAAAAAATCCATTGTCAGACCTATTTATAAAAAAGGTGACAAAACTGATATGACTAACTACAGACCAATCACACTCATTCCTATTTTATGCAAAATATTTGAAAAGGCGGAGCACTCACGCTTGACCTCGTTTCTAAATAAATTCAATATAATAAAACCTGAACAAAATGGATTTCAACGGGGAAAGTCCACAACTTTAGCAGCTTTCAATTTAATTCATAGAATTGTCACTAGCATTGATAAAAAGTTGCCAACAGTGGTTATATTCTTTTATATGACCAAGGCTTTCGATTTCGTATCACATGAAATACTATTACTAAAATTGGAACAGTATGGAATTTGGGGACAAGCATTATCATGGATTGAATCATACCTGAAGAACCGTTTACAAAGGGTAGACATGCCATATATAGGACATGACTCAGACTTAACGATCAGTAGATCGCCATTCAAAGTGAACAAATTTGGAGTACCGCAAGGCAATGTATTAGGCCCGCTGTTATTCCTTTTATCAATGATTTACCTGACATAACACATTATAAAAGTATTCTATTTGCAGATGACATTTCCATAATTTTGACATGCAACAATTTGACTTATCTTAGTGACCAAATAAATGAGAAGATCCTTAGGGTGACAAAATGGCTAGAATGTAATAATCTGAATGTAAATTTAAATAAGACTAATTATATACTATTTCAAAATATTCGATCAGTAGCTAAGAACCTTAATAATATAAGCATTTGTGAGAAAGATCAGATAACATTTTTGGGAATAACACTAGATAAGAATGTCAATTGGAAACCACACATTGATGCTACATGTACCAAAATAAATAAATTTGTTTATGTCTTAAGTAAGCTCAGGAACACCTCCACAAAAGAGACTACCCTGTTAGCTTATCATGGTTACGTCAGTTCTGTGCTAAGATATGGTTTAATATTGTGGGGTAACTCTCCAGAAGCTAATCTGGGGGCACGGCAGTGCCCCCACCAAGTCGAGCAAAAAAGCGGCACGACCATACCATCCTTTTCTCGAAGCAATTCAGGCCATTTTCGACCCCCCATAACTTCGTTGTGGATAAAACTAGAAGCCTGATTGTTTAGTTACCATGCAGGCATTGTATAAAGATGGTGTACTTCAAATTTCATTCAATTTGAACCAGTAGTTTAAGAATTATAACGAGTCAGAATTCTTAATTTTGTCACTCACTGAGCGATCATCAAAAGTCTAAGGCACTTCTAGCAAACATAGAAGCTTCAAATTTAGGAAACAATTAGTGTTTAGTGTATGAACCAAGGAAAAACTAAAATATATTTCAATTTCGGTCCAGTTTTCGAGATACATCAACTGCATAAATAACTTTGTAATCCCATATGAATATAAAGGATTACAAAATTACATTTGCAGTTAGAGCTTTAATTAAGAAAATTCGTTGTTGGTGTACAGGAATAAGAAGGTACCAGAAAGGACAAAAGTAAGACTATCTACAAAAAGAAATGAGATCCCATAAAAACAATACTTGTCAAAAATACCAAGTCTCGCGACCGTAAAAAGTTGTGAGATCCATGTAACACCAAGTCGGTTAATTAAAAATCTTGAATGTTTTAAATAAATATATTGACTTGGTAATCGCATTAAACAATCTAATTTGTATATGTATTACCAGAGACTAGGTATAACTTATGAGATATATTGTGTTTCCATACGATGGCCGAGTCAATCTATTTATTTAAAACATTAAAGATTTTTAATTAACCGACTTGGTGTTACATGGATCTCACAACTTTTTACAGTCGCGAGACTTGGTATTTTTGACAAGTATTGTTTTTATGGGATAGATGTTTCATAACACAAAAACGATGCATAAGAGCCATAGTTGGGATTGCTCCAGATGAGTCATGCAAACCCCATTTTAAAAATGTAGGCATACTTACCTTATACTGTATGTACATCTTAGAAATATCAATCTTCGTCAAAACGCATCCAAACCTTTTCACCAAGGCAAAAGATAAATATCCAAGAAACACTAGGAATCCTGACCGGCTGGTTCTTGAGATGATTCCAAAAACAAGTCTATATAAAAATAACTGCAATGCAATGTGTATCCAAATCTACAATAAACTACCAGAATGTTTCAAAGAATTGCCCTTAAATCCTTTTAAGAACCATGTTAAAAAATGGCTATTAGAGAAGGCATATTATTCCCTGAAAGAATTCCTTGAGACAAAATAAATATCAGTGTCATGTCACTTTCAGTACATGTACAATGAAAAGTTATAATTAATTATGTATAATGTACACATCATAACAATTTTCCTGTTGTAATTGTTGAAAAAATCAAACACTATTCTTATTATATTATTTTTTTATTAAATATATTACATTGTACTACCAATTATGACATTATATTCTATGTGTAGGACTAATTTATGAATGTAATAAAATGTTAGTATGCATGCATTGTACCTAATAAATTGAAAATTATGTGACATTTCACATGCCACTTGTTGGCTAAATAAAAAAAAATAAAAAAAAAACTATGTAATTTAATCTAAGCTAACTAATTTAACCATATTCAAGGGTCGTAGTGTAATGAAAATTGGCAGTTGTATGTAGCTCTGATGACAATACAATAATATGGTACTGTCGAGCTGATCTGATGATGGAGCCGAAAGATATGAACTGGAACTCGACATGTATGCAACTATGTCATGGAATCTAACGTAACTAATTTAACCATCTTCCAAGGGTCGTAGCGTAATGAAAATGGGCAGCTGTATGTTGTTCTGATGACAATACAATAATATGGTACTGTCGACCTAATCTGATGATGGAGCCGGAAGATATGAACTGGAACTTCATGATGTAAAATCGTATTATAGCTATTTTGAATTTTTTAGAAAAGTCTTGTAATGAACTTTGACCACGATTAGGTTTCAAGGTATGAGAATGAAGCTGGAAGATAAGCACTGGCATTCCATTATGGAATATCGTATCATAGTCGTGTTTGGCCTTGTGAGAAAGGCCGCGTAATGGTCTTTGAACGCGATCAGGCTTCAAGGTTATAACTGTTAATTGTTAAAATTTATTAGGTCGACCTGTATGTAACTATGTAATGGAATCTACGGTAACTAATTTAACCACCTTCCAAGGGTCATAGCATAGTGAAAATTAGCAGCTGTATGTAGTTTTGATGACAATAAAATAATACGGTACTGTCGAACTGATCTGATGATGGAGCCGGAAGATATGAACTGGAACTTAATGATGGAAAATCGTATCATAGCTGTTTTGGATTTCTAAGAAAAGTCTTGTAATGAACTTTGACCACGATTAGGTTTCAAGGTCTGATGATGAAGCCGGAAGATAGGCACTTCCATTCCATTATGGAATATCGTAACATAGTCGTGTTTGTACTTGTGAGAAAGAACTGTTAAAAATATTTCGTTATCATTTTGTTTTAGTTTTATTTTATATTCTCACGCCTGTATCCCCGAAGGGGTAGGCAGAGGTGTAATATTACACCCACATTTCGCCATGAATTTTAGGTTCCACGTAATAGAGGGCGAGCCTATTGCCGTTACCGGGCACATCACCAGACTCCGTGCTGCTACTGAGAATTCGGAAAAACCCAGTAACACTTTCATCCGATCAGTAGTCGCATACGCTATGCACTGGACTACGGAGGCAGTCATATGTCGTTATCAAAAACAAAAAGGTAAAAAATAAATTAATAGTTTAAAAAACATTAGAAGAACACGCTTTTATAAATGCACGTAGAAACAAAAAATAAATTATGGATCGTTCGTTGTCTCTATTTCTGGACTGAAGAGTAAATAAACTACGTGATTTTAATTATAATATTTGATTGTAAAAGCGTGGGGCGCTGGAACAGGAAAGACTTTCATGCTAACAAATACTTATACTAACTTCCTGGCAAGGCAGCGATAGCCGAGTGGAGAGACCGACAGATTGCTACGCAGAGGGTCTCGAGTTCGAATCCACGGCACGCACCAATAACTTTTCGAAGTTAAGTGCGTATTAAATTGATAATTATCGCTTGCTAAACGGTGAAGAAAAACAGCGTGAGGAAACCTGCATGTCTGAGAGTTTTCCATAATGTTCTCGAGAGACATGTGAAATCTGCCAATCCACACTTGGCCAGCGTGGCGGACTATGGCCTGACCCTTCTCATAGTGAGAAGAGGCCCGTAACCAGCAGTGGGACACTATAAAGGGCTGATAATGATGAACTTCCTGGCGAAAGCTGCATGAGGTCACACAAGAGCATAACGTTTATGCCGCCAAAGGGTTACCAAAGGGAACCAAAGATTTCTCGTCCACGAACAAGAACTCTACATTTTGCCACTGTTGACGCATTACCCTTATGTACTTAATTTCCTGAAAAAGGAGGCGTGAAAAATGTCGGTGAATGTCGTCTCTTCTCGCTGCTGGCGCATGTTTTGTCTGAGTTCGACAAACTGGTACTTTGAACAGACTGTTTAATGTAGAGCCACCTACTAGTCGTGCTGCAACTCCAGCTAGAGCGCCAATTTGTGTAATTTGCTTCCCGTAACATCTGTTCACTTGATTTTCAACAAGTTAAAGAAAAACGTCTTTCCCGTTCCAGCGCCCCACGCTTTTACGATCAAAAATTATAATTAAAATCACGTAGTTTACTCTTCAGTCAAGAAATAGAGACAGCTTGAACGATCCATAATTATTTTTTTGTTCCTGCGTGCATTTATAAAAGCGTGTTTTGCTAGTGTTTTTTAAACTATTAATTTGATTCAACATAGGTAAACTTCCATGAAGTTTATGATATATCTTAAACATAGGTATTTGACCCAATAGCATTGGAATTAAATTACTTGTAAAATATACTTGGTTTACAAAAAGGTAAAGGGATCGATGTATCATGTGAATAGTGTTGTTTCATTGAAAGTATACTACAATTTGCTCTTCATTTGGTTTTGTCTGTTGAATGATTTGTAATTTTGACAATATCAAATCGCAAGTAAGTAAAAAGGGATTAATATAATAATAGATAAACGTTTGATAATTCAATTTCTTATCATATTCTGTCCATAACCATTTCAAGTATGAGTGACACGATTTCCTCATAAATTGTCGGCACATGTAATTACCGATAGACACCAATGAGATGGTGATTGTTTGAGGGAACAGGGGGAACCGAAGATCTTGGTTCACACGTACCAGTACATACACGAAAATGTAGGTGATCACAGCGTAGGCAAAATACTGATAAGGGCGTTCAGTTTCGGAGAAAGAAGCAGTATCTTGTGTTAAAGTTAAAAAGAATCACAGAAAAAAAAACAAAAAAACACAACATAAGAGCAACTATTTCAGAACAAACAGTATTTTATATCTACGCTTTTAGTTTATTCCTTTTTATTATAACATATAAAACCTTCCAATAATAATTTGCTTTTATTTATTTATAACAAAAAATATCACAATAGTGTGACAGCCGGTATCCTGTCAAATTGTCAACAATACTATATACTTGCTCCTTGGTTGTCACGGAGCACGCAATTCATACTGACGTCTGCACACCAAGCTGGCTGGTTATTAAACAGAATAATTAGCAAAAAGGTTTGAAGACTATTTCATTATTTGGAAATGACAGTTAGGTGACGTAAGTAGGGTAAAATTGGGGCTTCTGCATCACTTGCTCTCGCGTCGCCGCTCGAGTTGCATGATACAGAAGCCCCAATTTTACAATCGAGATCGATTAATATAAATGTGATCTGCATCACTCAGAACAAAGTGAGCTGACGCAGACGCTCCCAATAATACCGTTGTTATCTGCGATCCGTCTGATTCACGATATAATATTGTATTTCATTCACCGACATATCATTGCAGTAGCAATGCAATGGGACAACTTACTGTCGTTTCTAGTTTGAGATGCTAATGTAACAACATTCTCAAGTTAGACTGCTGTGTTCAGTCGACGCGATCAGTCCGATTGGTTGTTGTGTGTATCATAATCTGGTATGGTGTCGAACTGACATAGCCAAGCAAAAATTATCGCGCGCACTTAAATAAGTACAATAAATAACAATATCATGTTCGATCACGGCACATCGTTGCATCGAAACGATTTGGTGCACATCTTGTACTAATGAATGCATAGGCCTTCCGTATAATGAGAGGTTAGCTTTTACTAGCAACTATAACTTTTTCTGTGTCTGTGACAAATAAATAGTTTTTCTCTTTCTTTGTTTCTTAGTAAGTAGCCAACAGTATTATGGAGACATAATAATTGATTATAATACAAAAAAAAAAGTAAAAAAAAACATAAAAACAAAATCCAAACCGTAACAATACTCATTTGTTCCGTGCGGGAATCGAACCCGCAACACGTTGGTGCATTAGTTGCTGCGTCTATTAAACCTACTATTTACATTGTGATGCGAGTCATACTCTTAGCCAATGCGCCAAACGTGTCGTCAAAGATGTGATAAAATATTGGACCACTTTGTCTTAACATGACGTGTATAGAATTATCCAAGATAATCAATAACTCAGTACAAACGTTTATAATAACGACAATAAAATCTTGTAATATATAATATATTTAAGTAGTAGACAATTAGGATTCTTGATGGATAATTTATATATCTTAGTCTTAAAACAAATAGCACTTTAAAATACAATAAATGTTAGATTAGGAATCACTTATTTCTTATAAGATTATTTAATTACTCTTTTAATAATAATAATTATGCATTTCATTTTCATCTACTACAGGCATTCAATCCAGCAAACCTGCCGTCTTTCTGATTTAGTCAAATCGTAAAAAGGAAATGTTGGTTTGATTAAAAACACTTGTAGGTTTTTATTACACCATACAGCTATTTCTTTTAGTATAAATTCATTTGCTTACTGCATCACTCACCTCGCTTCGCTCCGTTCGCAATGCAGAGCGCCCCAAAAATCACACTACTAACATGATCTGCGATACGGACGGTTGGCATTAGAAGTATAATATTATTTCATTCATCGATGCATCGTAATACTGGTAGCATAGTTACAATGTTTTTACTTGGGATGACATAATATAAACAACATTCTCAAGTTCGTTCGACGCGCTCAGTGCGGCTCGGGCACAGCGATGCATTCATAATAATTTATATGTACATACTGTTATCATTGCACAGCTCGTTGATAATTTTAATGAATGAATGCAAAATCTTAACAATGTTGAAAGTAGGATCGGGTGGCTCCCGGGTTCGATTCCCGGGTCGGCCAAAGTGTTATTGGGTTTTTCTGTTAGGAAATTCTCAGTAACAGCATGAAGTCTAGAAATGTGCCCGGTACGGCAATAGGCTCGCCTCCCTATTACGTGGGACTTAAATATATCTGGCGAAAAGTGGGTGTAGTAATACACCTTTGCCTACCTCTTCAGGGTTACAGGCATAAGACTATGAATGTATGTACTTACGAATTATATAATTGTTTTATCCACAACTAGCTTTTGCCTCTGACTTCGTCTACATGGAACTTGAACCCACGGTCACTCAGATTCCAGGTGATGCGGACGTATCGAGATAAAACAGATTGACTGCACGTGTAGTGTTCGATCAATTAATATAAATGTGTTCAATTAAAAAATGACATTCCGAGGCTTTTCTAATTGAGAAGCAGTCTTTACTGACCAAGAATGCTTTGTGGTTTTAGGTAGTAAAGGATACTCATATCAATCCCAATTTCTAAAGGCCATCTGAATAGGTTTATCTCTTTCTAAGTGCTTTAAAAGTATTAAACGTTCTCGATCGGAAACTTTTATATGTGGTACTCTCCATTGAATTCTCTGTATATCAATTTGAAGCTGAACGACTTCATCAGTAAGAATAATACTATTTAAGTTAGAATTACTCCTATTCAATATAAGTTCGTGTTTACAATTTATCACAATTTTATTGTAATCCTCTGCAAACCCTAAAATCTTATTTAAGGGCACTACAACGCTAAAATGTCCATCACTTTGGAATCCGTTTAAATTCCAACCCCATAATGCAGAAACTTTACTTTCTGCTTCATTAAATGAGATGTATGACTTTATTGTTGATGTTATTCCAGAATTTTTTATACGATCTATTTCAATTCCATTCATTTCGTACCTGATGTCTTGGAACAAGTACATAACAGGGTTATTAGTAAACGTAACAGCTTTCTTGATCTGATGCCCATCCTTACCGAACAGCTTTGCTTGACCTTCGATGGAGATGGAACTGGCTGATGGTAGCACGTATATATCTTGCTGGTGTATGGGGATTCTGATTTCATCATTTTCTCTAAAACTGTTATTGTAGGGATTGTATGAATGGATTTCATAACTTTCGATCGAACTATCAAAGTGTGGTAAATCGGTAATCTGTAGTATACTCATACTTTAAACCCTAAAGCTTTAAGAAAATCTTCTCTCCGTCTGTGCACCTTTATGGTCGTTGACGGAATAGGACGTTTTATTTTCACTGAAGGATTTTTATAATATACTATCATTTTTCTTTTCTTAAATGAAGACGTAATTGAATATTTTCTTCACTAAAGTCAATACGGTAACCAAACTGATCTACAATCCTAACAGATATGGATGAAATTATATTTTTGTTAACTGGAAAGTAAATAACGTTCTGAGGTATTTCTATGTAGCCGTGACTTGGAGCAGTATAAGATATAAATTCATGAATAAAATGAGTCGGTAATCCGTTGCAGTATGAACCGTGTACAAAATCACATTCAATTTTTGATAACAGCTGTTAAACTACTGTTATTAACGGGCACATTCGGTCTTGTTTTTAATACTGAAAAGTATAGTAAACCGCACTCGTACTGATCAGATAAATGAAGAGGTGGTTGAAAATACGAAATCAGTTCCGATTTATTTCCAGAGATGGTAACCGTAGTAGACATGCTTGCATACTGAACTCTTTAAGATGATCCTTTTTATTTTATTTCATGATTATACCAAAAATTCTTTAAGAAATTTAAACATAAATGTCCACAATTGAAGGGGTGATCACGTTGTATATTTTCATAATTATATTGAATGTTAGAACCTACATATTTTATAAATTCCTTCGGAGCTTTAAGATTTCCATAGCTGTCAAAATACTCAACATAATCATTTTATTTTGCATAGGCTACCCAATGAGAACCAGGATTTTTTGAACTATCCAAATTAATAACTCCACATTCTTTTTTATAAGGACATTTAGGGAGCTCATCTCTCATAAAGACACCTCTAAAATAAGGAATTGTATTCCCGTACTTTAAAATATCAAAGTTAGTTGAGGCCCGTTTGGGTAGCCGATATCTTAGTTTTTTTCTTTTGATACGAAAATTCCAAGGCCGCCTTTATGTGGTTTAAGGTGTAGTCCTTTCCCAATACATAGAGCTTCCATTTTTTCATTATGTCTTCTCGATTCTTCATACAGCTTTTTAGCCATTTTGAATTCATTTATGGTTTTAGCAATACCAGCTGCACCGCCTGCTAAAGCTCCCGCAGCTGATAATCCCGCAAAAATAGGAATCAAAGGTAATACTCCCCCAGTTTTTGGAATAGGAATAACGCGAGGGAGCTTAATCGACGAATCATCAGCCAATTCTCTAGTAGCGGCAATAGCTAATTCTATTGCCATTTTCTTGCTCTTAGGTTTTAATTTTTTGATATGCCTTTTTGCTTTTGTAATAACAGATTTTAATTTACTTTTTAACCCTTTTCCAGGTGTAATTTTTGGAGAATGCTTTTTGTGCAAACCAGAACCAGTTTTAATTTTTGCTGACATAGCCTTACTTACTAAGCGTGCCGCGAGTTTTTCAGCTATACTGGCATCGGAAGCAACCGCTCGCTCTTTCGCCATTTTTAACAAAATTAAATCAGCCTTATGTCGATCCTTTAAGTTTGATGACTTGTGATATGCAATATCGTGATCTTTGCAGTATTCGTCCAACTTATTTACGCCGTTATCTCCTTTTGTTAGTCTTTTTATTAATTTAGTACCTGGGCCACAGTAATAATATCCTGGTAAGTGTAATTCAAATGGTAAATTATTAATAAGCCAATTGAGAAGACTACTCTCTCCAAAACACATTATAAGACTGATGATTCCGGTTTGAATACTTTAATAAATAGTTATGTGATTCGAGTTTGTTAACGTTATTTTATTTATAATATTACATTCGATTTATCAATCCAACTGCTTTCAGCTGAAGACAAACCTAACCATTTTACTAAAACCCTGTTACCTTTTCTTCTAAGAACTTTCTCGAATAGATATACACCGCTATTTTTTAATTAGTACAAAAACTTTAAGGACAGATTAGCGAAGATATTATTATCATATATGTGACGTAAGAATTTCATAAAATCAATAAAGAGTAAAGTTATTATCATTTGTTTATTGTAGAAAATCTCACTTAAATCATAGTCATATTTTAC
The DNA here is from genome assembly GCA_944739405.2 of Euclidia mi. Lineage (NCBI taxonomy): Eukaryota > Metazoa > Arthropoda > Insecta > Lepidoptera > Erebidae > Euclidia > Euclidia mi. Next base: position 19,321,613 of record OX123182.2, on the reverse strand, counting down.
AATCCATTCACTAATTCATTGATAATATTCCATCCTGCTCATTCGCATTCTCTCTGTCGCACTTATGATGTAGGTAGCAATAGAAAATAAAATGAAGAAAAATAATAAATGTAGGTAGTTATTTTTTAATTTTGTTAGTTCTACCCTCTCCTTCATACTTCGTTCGGGCATAGGACCGGTAAAATTTATCGTTTAACAAGTAATTAAATACGGCGGTATGTAATTAGAAAGCAAACAAATATCAAAATAAAATATGGTGTTCTGGACTAAAAGAAAAGAGTAATTTTGGCGTATTTATGAAGTTAGAATCATCTGCTATTTACAAATTATTTTATCGTCATCATGTCAGCCTAGAGACGTCCACTGTTGGACATAGGCCTTCCTCAAGGTGTGTGGAGAACACAGACCGATTTTGAGGCGCCTGCATCAAATTATTATTTACTTAAGTACGTATTATTTACTAAACTTACAAGTATTTGCATTGTCCTTCGAAATGTCCACCACCATTGTCAAAAGCATCCAATATGCACTGTTTTAATTGTTTGACACTGACCCGGTCACTTTTGTACACTCACAATACGATGTCCATGGGTACACAGCTGCACTCGCGATTTTTCCACTCAAAAAGTACGCACGAAGCATAGCTACATACTCCTGTGATATGAACTGATATGATAGGCCATCGCGTCGGGCAAACGTAGACAAACAATTAAGTTTTGCAACGAAATTAGATACGCTGACTTTCGCTAGTAATTTAGTACTGTATTTCGCATCGTCGGGGCGTGGCGCAGGCGCAGAGGGGCGGGGGGGGGGGGGTAATTTATCAATGGTATGATAGTACACGGGTCGGTCATAGTATTAGTGTTGCATTTACCAATTATCACGTATTTTTGTGGACAGTTTTGAGACAGTTTTGGGACTTAGTGTTTTTATTTTTCAACTACATAATTATGATCAGTTAAAGATACTTAGTGCCCTGTTAAATTTTTTGTACTAATTAAAAAATAGCGGTGTATATTGGGATGTTTTGTTTTTTGAAGTTCTTGTGTATAAAATGCTCCTAAAATAGGCAGACCTCTGATAGTGTCTTCAATTAAGTAAGTTATAGGAGTTGTATTTTGTATTTTACGAATTTTAAATATTTCTGTTGACCAGTTGGGAGTATAACCTTTTTCAAATGTACCTTTATATTTACTGATACGCACATAATCACCTACTTTGTACTTGCTTTTTAAATTATCATTTTTTGGCAACTTTAAATACCTTTCTATTATCAGTTTTTTATTCATATTGTTCACATTAGCAGGGATTTCATTAATAGTGCGATGGTGAGTGTGATTGTATTTGTAAATAACATCATTGAGGGTATTATTTACCCAATTGTAATTGCCATTTAAACTAAATTCCTTATAGATTTTAGATTTCAATGTTCTGATAAATCGTTCGACTATTGAAGCAAAAAATGGTTAATATGATACGATTTCATAAGCTTCTGAAATTTGTTATTATAAAATTCTGTTCCATTATCGGTTTGCAGATTTTTAGGAACACGTCCTTTATCCAACAAAGTTTTGAAAGAGTTATACACATCTTCTTTGCTTTTACTTCTCATAGGAAAGGCCCAAGCATATTTCGAAAATGAATCAATAACGGTAAGAATATATCTATAATTTTTATTTTCTTTTGAAATTGATTGCAAATCAATTAAGTCTGCTTGCGACAAGTCATCTATATCTCTCATTACAACATGTCTTCGCGGATAGTTCACTCTCGCATTTTTATGAATTTCGTTTACCACGTCAGCTTTGCTCATGTTCACAACTCAGTAGGTATATTTGTCTCGAATTCTGCTATAATACTGAATAAAAAGCATATTATTAGGACTATTTGTTATTTAATTATGTTAGCTTCTTTTAACTCTTCGATTATTGATAAAATTTCATTATCATGATTTGTATTACCAGCATCTCGGGAAGCAATTAATAGTTTCAATCTTTCAACCAGTTCGTTAGGATCGTCCCAATATACCAAGTCAGTGCTATTTTTGTATTTCTTTAACGTTGGTAAGCTTCCTCCAAATTTAGTGACAATATTATTGTTTGACGATTCAGAAAACAATGGTTTGATTATTTCACGATATTTTATACCTTTATCGCCTCTAATTTGCCCATTAGGATTGAAATCTCTCTTATATGCATTTGTATAATGCAACATATCTTTATAGACAAGTTTATCTTTGCTCGATATTTGTTTCAAATCAGGTTTTCTTCGAAGTGAAAGTTCTTTTAAACCAGGGGTTAAATTTAAGCTTTTGTCACCAACTTTAATTAAAATGGTATTATCATTATTTTCACTATCTATTTTAGAAAACGAAACTATTGAATTACCCATTAATATTTTTTTGTTTTCACTCCTTATTCCAAATGGTATGTTTAGGTCATAAATATCATGGATATCACGACCCTCTAATGATATTTCTAAATTATCCGGTAATTCCGTCTGGGGAGGCTTTTTAACGTTCAGTACAGAATTCAGTTCTGGGTCATAGCATTCTTCAAACTTAGTAGATGAGCTAGTATTAATGTCACCTAATTCCACGTCTTCAAAATTTGAGTGTGTATTTTCAAAAAATTGTATTTTTTAATGTTTTATTTGAATCAACTAGAGTTTTAAGGGGATCTGTGACAGGTTTTAACATTTTTTCAAGTGATAAGTTCGTAGAGTGTTCCTGGTTTTTCATTTGTTTTATTTTATTCTTTATGGAGTCTACAGACTTCATTAATTCTATTTTAATATTTTTCTCCATGTTATACTTATTAACAACTGTATTCAGCTAAAGAACAAATTATACTGAATTTGATTTACCATGTTAATTCCTTATATATATATATACATATAAACAGTCAGTCAAATTTAAAAAACATATCAAAGTTCTGTCTGTACCTTCCATTATTTAATGACGATTCTTTATTAATAAGTAGAAAATTATAAGGTTTACTCCAAACAGTTTGACAAATATTTCTAAACTCTTTCCACTGTAAATCAGAAGTAATATGCTCTTCATAAATAAGTTTTAAATTCACATCATCTTGTTTGAATATAATAAGAAAATTCACATTGTCACGCAACAGTTGTTTTGGAATTTTGGAATAGGTTTGAGATAAATAGAAACAATCTATTTGTTTATGTCTACCCATACAAAAATAATTGCGAATATTTACTTGATTTTCACACGCAACATCATCAAAAATAAACACAGAATTTGTTAAAGCTTCACTCGGAGAAATTACCTCTTTATCATCGCTAAATTTGTAGAAGTTAATCTGCTAGACTCTTAATAATACTTCACTCAAGAAACGATACTTTGGTTGAAATGAAGTTTTGGAATAAATATAAAGATTTTTAAATTTTAGACCATATTCATGTAACAACAAACTAATCATAACGTTTGTTTTACCACAGTTCGATGGACCGCACATTATACATCGAATCGTATTCGGTAATAAAGGACTATGTCTGATCTGGTGAGAAGTTTCATTTAAATCTATATTATTAATTTTCAAAGATATGGGTTGCTTGATCAACTTCATTTTGACAATTACTGTAATGAATGTCTAACACACATATTTATAGGTAGCACATATCATAAAGTATAAATAACAGCATTTAACATGTTTGAACAGGTCTAGAAAGTTAGGAATTTTGTATTCTCGTATTACAATATTATATTTTTAATAATTGATTTCATTTGTTATTGAATATCATACAGATTTAAAATTGCATTCCTTATTTCATTATGCTGTCATAGTCAGCCGAAACAGGACCTGTTGCTAGCAGAGAAATCAAGTTTTATTGGCAAGTACGTTTTTAATGTTATTAGTTATTACAATATTATATTATTATATGAATAATTAGATATCTTACTTTAGTTTTATTTTCAGAATCATGTCATACAGCCCCAGCATTCTCAACATTGGAGGACTTAACAGATTTGTATTTGATAATGTTGATTCTCAAATCCCAAGTGCTTTGGACGAAGTTGACCAGACAGAAATACAAGAGGTTAGTAAATATTATTTTATTCCTCATAGTTAAATTCATGTAGTTATGAACTTTTCGTTTATATTTTTTATGTTATTATATTGCAGGACAATGCTTTGGCAGAGAATGGTAGATAGTTAAAAAACAAGCCATTTTTTTACCCTCAAGGAAATTATGAATGTTTTGAAAAGCATCGGAACAAATCCTCTGATCAGGTAAGCACTACATAAAATGTATTTATGTTTATAAACATTTATTGTGCGCGTCCACATTATTATATATTTATGTGTGATTTATTTTTTACAGGTTACTAGCCCATATTTCTCCACTCAAGACGATGGCATAACATACATTGAACCAAACTTTTCTACAAAGTCAAAAAAATTGTCACCGTCTAAAAAGCGTCAAAGTTTATTTAACGTCATCGGCAAATTCGTACATTGTTCGAAGAAATCGTCCTAAGCAAGGACGTCTTCTAATTAAGATAGATATTCGTGAATTACATTATGTAGACAAAAATAAAAATAAACGAGGCTTGCTTAAGTGCACAATATGTGGTTAAGGAGCCTTATGATGATGTAATGGATATCACAGAGACATTAATAAAAAAAATAAGTAAGAAATTGTGTGATACTGAGTAGTCTTAAGAAAATGTTTTTATTTAAGTTTAGTTGTATTTCTAAAAATAAATAAATGTTATCTTTTTAAAAATATGTAATTGTTATGAGTCAATGTTTGTATGCATGCTTTATATTTATGTAAAAATTAAATAAATGTTGTGGCTGAATTTAGTAGCTCAGTTCCGAATTGTGGAATACAAACCTCTAAGCAACATCGTGCGTAGGCTATCATGACGGCCATTGTTGACGTTCAAGGCTTTAAAACAGAAGCAAATGAATTTATACTAAAAGAAATAGCTGTATGGTGTAATAAAAACCTACAAGTGTTTTTAAGCAAACCACCATTTCCTTTTTACGATTTGACTAAATCAGAAAGACGGCAGGTTTGCTGGATTGAACGTAACAGAAAAATATACTGGGGTGAAGGATTTATACCTTACTCAAATTATCAATATTTAATTGCAGATGTTTTAAAAGATAAGTGTATTTACAATAAAGGCCTTGAAAAAATGTTATGGTTGAAGGATATTTTAAATACTAATAATTTAATATATTTAAAAGCCTTCAAATATTAACTCTGCCTTGCCTGTATATTTACGAGGTGGTGACGTTGGTAAAAACGAACAAAGAGTTGTTTTTTAACTACAAAAGTAAAAGGCAAAATTACAAAATTTGCTGTCCCAGACACAAAACTACACTATTCACAAATAGTATTTTTTGTATGGCACCTAGAATCTATAATGCACTACCAAGTGACTTACTGAAAATACGAAGTCTAGATCTTTTTAAAACTAAATTTAAGCAATTCTTACTTGATAAAGTTTACTATAGTGTTAATGAGTATCTGACTGATGCTAAGAATAATGCAAATTAAATGACATTATGTAATTGTTGACATTTTTTGTGACCTTATAATTGAATACATACTAATATGTTGGTTTTAATGATAAAAGAAAGATTTTAATAATATAAATAAGTTTGACATTTTTAAGAATTGACTAATTCCAAGTAGATTTGACATTTGTAATTATATAGTAGGGTTGCACGCATATAGTAATTGTAATTCATATTTTTTTTATTTTGACATAGCATATTATAACATTGTTACTGACATTCTATATTCTTTACTATATTTTAAGATAAACATAAGTATCATGCTCGTGTATATGTTGTGTAGGTACCCATGTCATTTTATTATACTGAAAATTACATCAATGATAACTGTAACAATGATAATTAGGTATACTAATAAAATTATGTTTCTATTTGCATGCCTTAGGGTGGATTATGGTGGAACTTATTTATCAGTTTTGTATACAACATCAATTATGTACCCATTCTCGCAATAAACGCTTATGATTTTATGATTTTATGATTTTAATTAATTTAGAAGATAAATGTTGTCCTAAGTTGTTATGTTTATATGATCGCTATAAGTGTTCTGAAGATTTGTACAATTGTATTTATCATGACTCAATATGTGCTTTAAAAATGTTTTGTGTTTAAAAAAATGGTGCATTGATAATAAACTTTTTTTAAATTGATAATATACATTGTTTTATTTTACTTAATAGATTCCTAGACTCATTAACATATCCATTTATTTTTTAAATTGATAACATGATTACATTGATATTACATGGAGTGAGAAATTCATTAGGTACACACATTCATAATAAAAACTCACTAAAAGTAACGCTACCATTGATCACTAAATAATTGCTAAGCTTAAAAAATTATGTTAGCTATAACAGTATGGTATTACTGGGCACTCTGGGTTATGCAGAACACATTAATATGAATCGACCTCGATTGTAAAATTGGGGCTTCTGTATCACGCAGCTCGAGCGGCGACGCGAGAGTAAGTGATGCAGAAGCCCCAATTTTACACTACTGACGTACAGTACTCCCAAATTAATAATGCGCATACAGATCTTCGTTAATTGTCGTATTCCCGGAAACACCCGAATCATTGAATTGTCAGAGCCCTAAACAATGCACTTGCATTTTGCACCTTGTTCGAAAGAAATAGGAGTGAATATTATGTGTACACAATCGAAAACAATTCGGGCGGTCGGCGGCGGTCGCCGGTCCGTCAAAGGTCCGTCAGCACAGAACACCATATACCCTGGCGGGAAGAATAACAACTTCATACAAAAAAACGATACAGAATCGAGACACGCCATCTATGTCGTACCCCTTCAAACTATTTGAACGTTATACGTACGTAGATGTACATATACATATTATTCAGTTCTATTTTTAGTATATATTATATTATGTAGGTAGGTATATCATCTGCGTATTTTGGTTTTAGGAAGCAAAATAAAAAAACAGATTTCCAAAAGGATTTTATTTAAAATAATAATATTTTATAGTAAATTACATGTTTTAGACATTATATAAAAGGGTTAACATCTCACATTATAGAACAAATCTGGGGTTCGTTATTTTTAACTTTACAATAGTATTTTCTTTTACACGAAATTTGGTGAAAACTTGCCTTTTTATGTTTCAAACACAATGTTTGTGTTTTTATTTAAAATATTTATTTATACGCCTTATTTTGACTTCATATCAAAATAAAACCCTAATTTTCAACGGAAATTTCTCAAGTCAATATATTAGCTTTTTTTTTAAATTGTTCGGCGTTTTGTTCGTTGAAATCTCTACTTTCTGATGGTGTGAATAAAATAAACATTACTAAGGAAAAGGTTCTCAGAAAATGAAAAGAAATGAAACAATTTCGAGACCGATTTTTTAATCATAATGTACAATTCTGAGCGATTTGTTAAAATTAACAGTTTAATTACTCGAAAACTGTAAGATTCAATGCTACACTGATAAAAAATAACTTACAAATCGAAATATACAACTAAAATTAACAACCAAATAAGTTAATATTTAATAAGACATCTACAATATTTTGAGAAAGTTATAGATTTTTTTTTTAATTATAGCGTAGACTTCAATTTATTGCTATTTTAAGATAATGTTTACACCTGAGTGACCCACAGAAAATTGTAGCCCATCATTAGTTATTTTATGGAGAAAAGGGGAAGGACTAGGTGGATCCCAGCCCTGACGTGTATTTTGTGATCTGGGCCTTACTGCCTGTTATTTCATATTAGCTGTAAAAACAGTTAGTCAGTATTCGAAATACAGAACAGTGAACAACATTATTCTTAAAAAAAATAACTATTGATGGGCAAAAATTTTCTGTGGGTCAGTCAGGTATGCACATTATCTTAAAATAGCAATTAATTGAAGTCTACGCTATAATTTAAAGAAGATTCTATAACTTAAAATATTGTAGATGTCTTATTAAAATCTGACTTATTTGGTTGTTAATTTTAGTTGTATATTTCGATTTGCAAGTTATTTTTTATCAATGTAGCATTGAATCTTACATTTTTTGAGTAATGAAAGTGTTAATTTTAAAAAATCGCTCAGAATTGTACATTATGATTAAAAAATCGGTCTCGAAATTGTTTCATTTCTTTTCATTTTCTGAGAACCTTTTCCTTAGTGATGTTTATTTTATTCATGCCATCAGAAAGTAGAGATTTCAACGAACAAAACGCCAAACAATTAAAAAAAAGCTGATATTTAGACGTGAGAATTTTCAATTGAAAATAAGGGTTTTATTTCAATCTTAAGTCAAAATAAGGCGTAAAAATAAATATTTTAAATCATAAACATTAACAGTATGTTTGAAACATAAAAAGGCAAGAACAATTTCACCAAATTTCGTGTAAAAGAAAAGACTATTGCAAAAGTTAAAAATTAAAAACCAAAAACTTGGTTATTTGAATTTTTCACATAAATTATGACGTTGTGTGAATAAAGTGTAAATACAAAAGTAAAGTACTTTTTATTACCTACAACTTTGCCATTGACGTTTTTCCCGTAGGACTTGTAGTTTTGCTGGCAATGGAGATAAATCCTTTTTTAACCCTTAAAATCGCAACCCCATCCACTTCCCGATCTCAGATCGCCCGTAATTTATTTTTCCTTTAATGATCGCTATATTCTCTTCCTTCTCCAATGGGTTTCATCCTACTGTAATTTTATTTTACTTTTTACCGTTTTCTAACGTATCTGCACTGGTCTAATAATATATTGATACAAAATAGAAGAACGTCTAAAAGTCTAAATGCAGTTGAGAACTATAAGTAATGCGGTTGATACAGCAACACAAGCAAACTTACAGGACACATAATATTTTCTTGGGTTTACGCGAATGTTACACATTGAAATTAAACTACAGTTTACTTTCACTGGTTATTAGTTATTACATTTAAACCGAAAGATCTAGAAACACAGGATCACAGGACACATTCTAATTATTTTTATTTATGCTTTAATATATTTATTTTTCTTTTTAGGGCTGACATACTTGCTTCCTCTGTAAATTGCCGAACACACAGAATCTTTTGACGCAAATGTGGAAAATGCTATTTATAAGATAAGATAAGATAAATTATTATTTTTATGTTCTGGACAGCTATTTAGAAAATCAAAGTTTATTGAATTTATTAAAAGTGACTGAATTTTGTCCTTTAAATTATTTTTGTAACCTTCAGTTTCTAAAAAAATATTACAACCGTTGCGCTACTTTCCACACAGTTAATTAGGGCTTTTGATGCATACACTTAAGATCGTTTGAAGTCACTATATTCTTTAAAATCAATAAAAATGTGAGATATTTCTAAAGTCTCAGAAACAAAAATGTTTTACATGTTTCACACTTGTTTGGGTTATTCTTTACTATAAAACCACAAACATATGCACATGCTTGGATTTCACCACTATTTTCGTCAACACTTTTTTCAAATGTTTCATTGACATTTGTTTCAAAATTTAATATTGCATTTTCAGTGCATTTATCTGTGGCTGACAACAATACTTTATAATTTTGAAGTATTGTTTGATTTTCATCATTCTCACAATTGCCCATTGTATAATGTGATAAATTGCTAAACACAGCTGTTTTAAGTGCAGCAATAAATTGTCCAACGGTGGGATTCATATTGCAGCCACAATTGGCTCGGATACATCCAAATAAATTTTCAAGCGGGTCTTGCTGCAACCTTCTTGTTTCCAAGCTCTTTACAGATTTATACTTATTTGAAAGATTTCTCCAGACTCGCTCAATGCCATTTAGGGACCATATCCAACCTTCTTGAGATGGTGGCGCAGTTCGGCATCCCAAGAATTTCAAATTTTTTAAAAATATTTTCATACTTTTTAAATGGTTCAAATGCTGTGAATCGTTTTTCAAATTGGTTGAAAATGGCTTCCCTCTTCTTAAGTCAGGTGTACAGGCGTTAACACAATCAAATAATTTGTCCATATTGGATATAACATTTGCTGTGGTAAGTGCTTCTGTTAAAAGTTCACCTGAAAATAATATGAAACAAAATAACCTCTATATAATAATAATATTATGAGAGTGAATGAAGCAAGAGAGTTAGGTATGTCAGGATCGTAGCAAATGGCAGTCTGTAGTCTCTGCCTACCCCTCCAGAAAACAGGCGTGAGTCTCAGCGACGTAGCCTCATACGACACCTTCGGGATGAAATAGGGTGGTGACACTCTGTATTCTTATTCCGGCACCATATGGATATGGATAGTCACACAATGAAGGTATAAATAAGTTTGTACATATGTGAAAAGGAGGTATAAACATTTTTATTGTATAAAACAAAAAAGAAGTAATATAGATAAATGAGTTTTAAGAAAATGGAATATTTTGCTACTTAGTAAAAACTTAAATTACCTTGTGAAATTTTTGCATACATTCCAGCAGCTACTGTGTGGCTCAGTACTTGTGCAGCAAGTCGGACTTTCATTTTTTGTTTAGTATTGGGATTTAAGTGTTCCTGTTTTAAGGTAGGAGCAAATACAAAATTTGGGTTGCTATTGTCCAACTCATAAAATGTTTTAATGTGACTCCATTTAGCAATACCTGTAACAAAAGGCAATTTATATGATAAGTTTTTTTATTAGAAAATAATATTTTCCTGTGTTCACTTCCATAGTGCGTACTTTCCGTGATTAAATCCAGCCTCAGTGTAGTGTTTGTAAATTATTAATTTTGACCATATCTTTTTATCGGGTTGACCGAGGACCCTGATTTTCAGTATCTGGTATAAATTTCAATTTGCTAGGTCCACCCGTTCCTGAGAAAATCGGTGGTAACACAAGGACAGACAGACGGACAAGAAAGTGATCTTATAAGGGTTCTTTTTTACCTTGTGAGGTACGGGACCCTAAAACGGTACTTATTTATAATTACACATTAATTTCTTATAGCCAATAGCCGAGTGGATATACCAACAGACTGCCATGCAGCGGGTATCGGGTATCGGTTGGACTCGAAAGCGGACCCCAGATGGAAACTGGGATAAGGCTAAGAGGAAGAAGATTAATGTCTTCTTACCAATTACACTTTTTTCATTACAGGTGATGTTGGTTGAACATTTTATATCATATTTCAGAAACATGTTCCTAAAACATTTTAATAGGTGTGGTGTATCAAATAGAGTGACCACTTCTCTATTTTCATATACTATATATGGCTGCTCGACTGATGCTCCCAAGATGCTTAAAGCTCTTTTATTAACACCATCTAAATCACATACAGTGGTGGCAATGTTTAGTCCAGCTTCAAAGCAGTGGTGTAAAACCTGAAACCATACAGTTTTAGTGAATACATCATTTCATCATCATCATGATCAGCATGTAACAGTCCACTGCTGGACTAGGCCTCTCCTTTGAAAGGAGGAATTGGCCTACTATACCACGCTGGCCAAACGGGTTGGTATAGGGTTTGTATCAAGTTTTCCTTCTCTTACAGTGCTGATCTCTGCATAGTAAGCTCCCTCTGTCGGCTCTTACGACACCCACGGCATGATATGGGGTGGTGTTAATCCGTATTCTTAATCCGTCACCACACGGATCCATAATCAATATTGAAAAATATAAAACCGGGCAATAGCGAGTCTGACTCACGCACCGTGAGTTCCGTACGCAACTTTATGTGTAAACTTGTAAGTACCAAAATTGACCTAGGTCGAAATGTCAAAAATGTATACCAAAAGCAATAAGTAAAGGGAAAATTCCGAAAAATGAAAATCATTGAAAATTAAGGTAAATTTTGGTACTTATAAGTTTTCGCAAAATCTAACTTTGCCCATTTTTGCCGAGTGTCAACTCATCAGGACCTTGATTTTTATAATATATAGGGAGTATAGACCTCAGTATCGAGTAAAAATTTCAACTTGCTAAGTCAACACATTCCTGAGGAAATCGGTGGTGCCTCGTGGACAGACAGACGGACAAGAAAGTGATTTTGTGAGGGTTCCTTTTTACCTTTTGAGGTACAAAACCCTAAAAAAGAGAAATACAACCAAACTGAAAACCTCCTCATTTTTGAAGTCGGTTAAAAAAATGTTTATTGTCACCAAAGTTGTTCAACTTGTGAATTTTTATTAGTAAAATAACACGAACGTTGGCTTAAAAAGCAATTAAGTAATACAAATATATCTTACCTCTTTTATTAGAACTGCAGTAACAGACCCTCCAGAAAAGTAATAGGAACTGGTTGTTTCACTTTACGGCGAATTCCACCAATCATGAAAACAAGTGCATATGTTGCTATTTGAGATGATCTTCCTTGCAATGCATGGTCTTGGAACCCTTCAATTAGATCTTCTTTTTTATTATAAAATAAATTCTTCTTGATCGACATTTCGTCAAACATAAGGACGAATTCATTTTCCGAAGGACTTTGTTGTTTAATGGCTTTATTTAGCACACTGAAAATTTTTGTATTTATGCCAACATTCAAGTTAAATTTGTTCAATAAAGACTTTAAGGTATTGTGTGCAGGCAAGCAAACCATTCTTCTTAGCAGCCCATAATTTCTTGGTGAATTTTTATACAACCTTAGGGCTGTAATTTTGCAGTCTGTGTCCCATCTACGGCCTTTAGATTTCTTTTTTAAATTGTGCAGCTGTCCTTGTAGTAACAATGCAAATGAAGGTGTAAGCTTGCATTTTAGTACTTCATTAACAGAGTTATTTTTAATCAACTCATTTAAAAACGACTTGCTTTTTAAATTTTTTATTGTTTTTTGAAGTCTGTTTATTTTTAATAAATGCTTTCTAAGCTTTGCAGTTAAGTGCTTTTCTTTTTCATTAGAAACTGGGTTTCTAACAACTTGTCCAGTTGTCTCATTGACTTCAGTAGCAGGAACTGTAGTAGACTGGCATGAGATTTCAAAGTTTATATTCTTTGATAATGGTTGTAATATTCTTGATGGACCAGCTGTGGGCTGAAATATATTTCTTTGTTCCGTTCCACCCACAACAGTGTTTATTACCACCTGAAAAATATACATATAATAGTTTAGTGCATAGTTTGACTTAGCTATTGCTTGAAACTGTTGTCTGAAAATGATATCAACTATTATCATCAATATTTGTGTCAAGTTGCTTATGGAAGAGGAATAGTTAATCCATAGCACATTATTTGCAGAAAACATACAAATTGCAGCAACTGGAGTCCAAGTGTAAGAATACTAAAACTAGTGGATTAAAAGTATATACAGTCAGGTCGGATAACTTTGAAGGTCCGGGTAACATTGTATGAGCTATTTTTATATATTTAACACGATTAAAGTAATAAGTATTTGGCCTTGTTTCAATCGTACTTCAGTTTAAATCAAAATAAACTGTATGCTTAAGCACAATAAAAAATATTAAATGGCTCATTCAGGGTTACCCTGACATTCAAAGTTACCCGACTTGAATGTATGTTATTAACTAAAAAAATGTCACTAACCTTGTCACATTCCTCATCTGGTACTGCAGTTTTAAACAGCTTCCTATCAATGAATGATGTGCTTCTAAAATGTTTACAGCACAACATCAAATGTTTAGAAAACCTGAGGCGGTCCCACCGGTATACATTTATGGAGTGGCACTGAAAAACGTGGCACAGTTTAAATACCTTGGGCACGTCTTAAATGAGAAACTAAGTGATGATAATGATATAGAGAGGGAACGAAGGGCTTTGTCGGTTCGATGCAATATGCTGGTCCGCAGGTTTGCAAAGTGTACGAAAGAAGTAAAAATGACACTGTTCAAGGCATACTGCCAGACTTTTTATACCTGCAGTCTGTGGATCAAATATACGCAGAGAACCTATAAAGGTCTTCGCGTGCAATATAATAATGCCTTCCGGGTATTATTGGGGCTTCCGCGGTTTTGTAGCTAATCGGGCATGTTTTCGGAGGCAAACATAGATAGTTTCGAAGCGATCTTACGTAAAAGGAATGCATCCCTGATGAGCAGAATGCGTAGAAGCTCCAATAGCATTCTACTAAATATAGCAAGTAAACCTGACTGTCCACTTCTTATGCACTGGTCCCGTAGACATTGCTGCGGTCCCGGTGCAGATGAAAGGTACTTAAATTAGGCAGAAATCTCGTATTTTACAAATGACATCAAAACTGTATTTTGAGCGACATGAGATTACATTTTTATTTTTTTATTTATTTTTATTTTAATATTTTGTAATGTGAGTGTAATTTTTATTTCATGATTATGGAAACTTTTCCGAAATAAATGATATATTATTATTATTATTATTAGAAAACAGCTTAGCTTGGAATGTGGGCTGTCGCGATTTCTCGCGATTTGTATGTATTCTTGTAATCGTGCCTGGCGCGAGTGTCGCGATTTCTCGCGATTTATATGTAGTTAGTCTTATAATCTTGCCCGGCGGGAGTGTCGCGATTTCTCGCGATTTAATGAATTTAAAATGAGCCACATAGAAAGAGTAAATAATAACTAACCTCTATGTGAATACTTAAACAACCTCTATGTAAGTACTGGCCACAACCGACGGTTCTACGTTTGAGGTTTGAACTTGATATATGAAGAATACGAAATTACTTTATTACTTCATAGTATTGACATTGTCATTTGAAATATTATATACTGTGTAAATTTATATGAGAACTGTAGTAAATTTATTATTATTAAATATGTTGATTATTAACTATGTTGATGTACTGATACAATATTAAATGTGCTGACTGCATGATGAGCTGTGCTCTGATGATATCACAAATGGGCGCTGGAGCTAAGTATTTAGTGATTCCTACTGTTTGCGAGTAGCTAGTGTTGTAAAGCTAATTATATGGGATCCTATTGTTTCTACGTATCTAGAAATTGGTAATGTATTGTATGGTAATTCTGTATTGTAATAGTTGAGGTGTTTAGACCTCTGCTGAGGATAAAGACGTTTATGCCTCAGTGGGGAGAGAACGGAGACGTCCGTTACAGAGCGGTGATCAGACCAACAATTACAGAGCGGTGATAAGACCGACAGTTAAAATACCTTGGCAGCGGTGAAAGATCCGACAGGTATTACGTTATTGAAAGACCTGACATATTGTATTTGGCAGTTATTATTATGAGATTATACCCAGAAAGGTCTGGGGGGTGCTAGATAGCTGTGTGTGTGCTGTGTAAATCTAGGCCTACCAAAGACCTGGTCACAGGATATTGGGCGCTAGTGTATTTGGCAGTTATAATTCGTAATTCGTACCATAGAAATTAATAGACCTGCAATACTAGACTGCCGGACAGTGGAATCATATAACCTTTCAACCTACAGGTCGCACCGAGAGAATTCAGGAAGAACCATACTGACAAATGATTGGCATCGAGGTCAAACAGAGCTATCCATGTGATGTCTACGTTTCGAGATGTAAGTCAAACCTTTCATCCATACACCCATATTATTCCAATTGCAATGCATATCGGCGTTCAGTTACAAACCCCTTAAGCAACATTATATCTCATCGACATGGGCGAAGACCAAGAATCATTGGGGAAACAGTATTTTGCCCATAATTCACACCTGAAAAATGAACGATTGATATTATTAGCTTTTCAAGAATACAAGTGACTTAATATTATTGCTTAATTGAAACTCACATAGGTATATTAATAATTATATATTTTTATGACACATTGAATGCATTTAAGTATGTCATAATACATAATGTTGTGAAAGAATGGCTGGCATGGCTGGATTCAGGAATTCTATGGAATGCCTGAATAATACGCATTGCTGATAATTAGTGGATTATCAGGTAGACACTTCAATGACTAATATGCATTTCAAACAGTATAGGTACATAATTAGCCCTATTTAGAACATACTTTATATATGCTTACTAGATAGATTATAACAGATTATGACTTTTATAATATGCATAAGTATAGTTCATAGAGACAACAGCTTATTCAAATGTGATCGTGGTTTCAAAAGAAAATGTGTATGTAGGTATAGCTGCTGCGATATAACGTAATCTTATGAATTGAAATCAAACAACTGTTTACGGATCATATACCGCGATAAAATCCGTAAACAGTTATTTGATTTCAACGTGTAACATTCGCGAAAATAGTACACATTACTGTAACCTAGTGGAATAGAATTTTACTACATACCGCAGGCTATTTGTTCTGCCAGGTCTTGGAAAACGATGCAGAGTGATCGTGGGATCTGTAGCAGGGGAACATCCACACTTGATACACTTTGTTTCGTTTTCTTTCATTGTGAATATAATTTCACAATCGAGTCTCTATCTCACAAAACACGCAACACTAAAATACACCAAAACACTAAAACGGAGGAACACAAAGCTCTACTCAACGTTTGTAATGTGAAGGCAAAATGAAAAATCGTTTATTTGTAGCAAATAACTTATAACGATAATGGCAAAAGATTTTCTTCTAGTTTTCAGATTTGACATTTGGCAGCATGTCTTTTTTATATTTTTTTCTATTTTTTTTTATTTTTTTAATTTTTTTTAATGCAGATGTTACCAGAAGAAAAATGGATTTATTATAAAAATTATTTTACACATACATACACATACATAGACTCACGCCTGTTTCCCCGAAGGGGTAGGCAGAGGCATATTAAACGCCCACTTTTCGCCAGTGTTTTGATCCCACGTAATAGGTGGCGAGCCTATTGCCGCTTATCGGGATATTTTGTTTGCCAGAGCCTCGTCTGTTGATCGGCAGGTGCACCACTTGCAGGTGAGGTTGGCTTGGGTCCCTAAGTTCTTGGTGGGAACCCTATGCACCCTGGGACTTGATGATTTCGACTACTGTGTTATTCGTAACATGATATACAATTTTCACTTGACGCTCAAAGAACTCAAAACTGTAAATAATTTGAGAAAAAAGTTGATCGAAGCTATTAATTTCAAAGGCTGTGCAGAGACTTTAAGGCTGATCTTGAAAGAAATGGGGTTCAGGTTTCTGAAAACTGATAATAACAGACGGTTACTTATGGAAAAGCATAATATATGTTTAAAAAGTATATCTCAGAGAAATACAACAGCTGAGGAATTCTGGTAGAAATATAGTGTTTATGGACGAGTCATACGTGCATACATCACATACTAAGGGTAAAACTTGGCAAGATAGCAGCAAAAAAGGTATCAAACAACCCATTTCCAAAGGAGAGAGAATAATTATTGTACACGCAGGCAATGAAAAAGGCTTCGTCCCAGGGGCTCTAATGTTACCTAAATGTGTCGACTCAGAAGTTGATTATCATAAAAAAATAAACGCGGAACGTTATCAAGCTTGGCTACGCAATCGATTGATTCCTAACTTGCCTCCTAATAGTGTGTTGGTAATTAACAACGTCCCATATCATAATAAGCTGTCTGTGAAACCACCAAACTCAAACACACCTAAACCACAAATGATAGCTTGGTTAAAACAACACAACATTCCGCATGACCTAAAGAAACTGAAACCCGATTTGTATGAAATTATAAAAAGACATAAAGAGAAATACACAGAATTTGTCATTGACCGTATAATGGAGGAACGTGGGCATCAAATTACACGATTGCCACCATCATCCCGATTTTAACCCCATTGAAAATATTTGGTCCGAAATAAAGCAACACGTAGCCAAAAAAAATATTGCAATGACTGTCACGTCAGTTAAAGATGCTATATTAGAAAAAATCAATAATATAGGACCAGAAAAATGGAAAAAAGTTTGTGATCATGCTGTTAAATGCGAAGATGAATATAGAAAATTTGACCCAAGAATCGATAGTTTTTCTGATGAAATGATTATTTACACAGGTGATAGCAGTGTGGAAAGTGTCAACGAACAAGAGCATAATGAAAGTTCTGATGAATCTACGATGTCAGGAATAGAGATCCTCCCTGATTCTGATTAATTTTTGTGTAATTGTAATATTATTCTGGAATGATCACTGCTGTAAATACTTTTGAACTGAGATGTTATGATTAGATTTCTAAGATTTTAATGTAACCTGTTTTTGAAAACCATTTTTCTCCTTCTAATATAAACCTTGTATTACTTAAACCTTCTTTTCTTCCATCATTACACCAGCTACAGCAAGACACTTAAAAAGTATTATAATCGAAGTAAATCAATTCAACAAAAATTGTAGCATATTAACCTAATGGAAGGAAAGAGGAACCCACCACGCACCCTCGGATTGACTACCCCAACTAATGCAATAGAAAAAGGTTGACAATACCGAACTCCTCTAAAAGGATAAGGGATATAGGAATGGTATGGGTTCCAGGAAGATACCTGACTTGCAGTATCCCGCTGTATGCGCCGACTATTCTTCGACACGTGTTTCGCCTCTGCACGAGGCATCCTCAGGAGCGATGGGCAACGACTGAGCGCTTTCCTACCGTGAGCGTGTCTTATAAACGATTGTACTTTCTAATTCCCTCCGCCGCTCGACTGATGTACGTCATTATGACGGTATGCGAATATATTCAGCAATGGGGACCCGTTAAAGTTGGTTTGATCGTTCAGTAATGTATTCTTGTCCCGCTTTAAAATTTCTAATTGTTCCAATACGCACATTCTGATACCCTTTTGACAAGTGTGTATGACGTCAAATGAATGTCCGCTATTTAGACTATGGCCCGTTTGAAGTAAATGTTCAGCAAAATGAGACTTTTCTGGCTGGTTGTTTCTAAACGCCGCTAAATGCTCTTTGTATCTCAGCTCAAAACTTCGACCCGTCTGGCCTATGTACTTATTTTGGCATTGGTCGCATGTTAAGCAGTAAATACCGGACTTTTTGTTCTTGCATACTTTATCTCTACCATTGCAAAGAAATTTTAACGTTTTGTAAGGTATATAGGCTGATCTGATACCGTTCCTCCTCAGTATACGCGCCATACGGTCAGTTATACTTCCAAAATAGGTAAGAACAGCAGTATTATTTATAGGTTCTTTTATGGAGGGATACAAAAGTGACTTGGCCATTCTAATTTGTTTTCCTCGAATCATCTTGTCAATTAGGCGTTTACTAAGCCCGTTGGATTGAGCTATATGATAAATAATATTTAATTCTTTGTTATATGATTCTATATTGAGTGGTACATTTAATAATCTATGTATCATACTGTGGAAAGCTGCCATTTTGTGTTATGATGGATGACAGGACGATGCTGGTATTGTAGTATCTGTATATGTCGGTTTACGATAAATTTCAAATGAGTGTGAGTGTTTGAAATAGAATTAGTTTTTATTATAAGTCAAATCGATTAGATCGATTGAGTAACATTTTGTTTAGTCTATTGAAAATTTCTGACAATGGTCACACTGAACTGTCACTTCTGTCCTTCCGCTTGAAAAATTAACACGCCGTTTGCAAGCTCGCGTGCCTTGTACCTAAATTAAATTGATCGCCCTTTGAATTAACGCGAATTGAATCAACTTGTAATTAACTTAATACGTAATTGCCGCTTTTGACTTCCGGCAAGGTTTGTTGTAAATTGATGACATATTGAACTTTTGTGAAAAATTTTGTGAACCGCTAACGTGCATCGTGGTCTGGAGAAGGACTTCGCCGAATTTAAACTGGTATGAATTGATTCTCTTGTTATTTTGGCCAAAATTATAAGTTAATCTATAGGTCCACTTCAAGAACATCACCAGGAGCTATAAGGTAAAATTTTCATATAACTAAGATTATAAGTCATCGCTGTGCTACCACAGTGAAGGTGTTTAGATAAATTGTCTATCGTGGTCAGGTGGATGTATTACAGCTTCCACTGCAACTCTGTTCTCAACAGTTTCCCACCTGGCTGCGGTAACTCTAGACATAATTTTGGTGCAGAGCTGTAGTTGAAATTTAGCCGCTGTTGCATTACTGAGTATAAACTCAGATTGGTATGAGCTTGTATCTTATCACCTTGTAGACAGTATTGCAGTGTTTGTCAGGTCAGTTATTGTCTAAAATACATAATATTTAATTGTATAAGTTGACCTAGATAATTTGAAACACATTGTCACATAACCTCAATCAGTAATTGTTGATTTGTATTGTTGAAAAATCTAACTTAAATTTGTTGTTGCATTAATAAGTCAGTTTGTTCGGATACATAACAGCTGTATGTATCAATAAATTTAGTAAATTTAGTTTATTGCATATATTCATAAACATTATAACATCCAACTTGACCTTGCCACTTGGGCGGGTCACATTAATAAACTTTGTTTTGTTATAATATAGATAATATTGCTAGGTAACACATATTCTGTGCTTACTTCCTATTGTATATCTCAAATAACACAGCCAGTCTGTCTGTTGCAAGTAATTAGTTAATTCATTTGAATATATAACTTTAATTAACTAATTCGAAGGTTCAACTTTGATAACTTTGACTTTGTTTTGTGTCAATATATATTGAAATTATTAATTTTGTTGGACAGTAGATACCTGTCACTTGCCTGCACTGCAGTAAACAGGCTAATACTTTGTTGGTTTCAAAGAATTAAGAAAAATTAAGTTTTGATTGTTAATTTTATTTAACGCTTGTCCGGGCTCTTTTGAATTTTGATTATGTCAGCTATCAAGGACTTGCGTGCGGCTGCTGGTGCTATTGCATCAGATTTGCGCTGGTTTGCCTCAGCCAGTGCTTTAGTGAACCGGCCTGATCGCCAGCAGGCCTTACTTCAAAGGTACGAGCGGATTGACGATCGCCTGGCAAGTGTGGAACAGCAATTCCGCACTTTCAGCACTTGCTGTCTTGAAGTGTCAATCAATGATTTCACCGCTGACCAGCGAAATAAGGTCAGCGAAGACTATGCCCAGGTCTTAGACCTGTATGATGCTGTCTCCAATAGTGCGAGACCACTAGTTGCCGATAAGGAAGGGCAACCCGGCCTGAAGCAGGAGCTTCCTAGGTCAGCACCAGGGCTGGTGAGTAGGCTCCCTACCTTGGACCTCCCCCATTTTGATGGCTGCCTAGGAAGCTACCTGGGCTTCGTTAATTTGTTCGACAGCCTAGTCAATGATAGGGCTGACCTTCGGCCGGCACAAAAGTTGGCCTATCTAATGTCGGTTCTGGATGGGGAGGCTAAGGGCCTCATCCAGCATCTGCCCGTGTCTGACGAGGCGTACCAGATGGCTCGGGACCTAATCACCCGTAGGTACCATAATAAGCGTGGCCTCGCCGACACGCACATCGAGCAGATTTTGGGTTTGCCGACGCTCACCCGGGTCTCTGGGTTGCGCACCCAACTTTTGAACCCGCTTTTGGTGGCCATCAACGCACTTAAGTGCCTTGACCTGCCCGTGGACCAATGGTCCTATCTATTGGTGCACATTGTGCTGAAGAAGCTGCCTGCCGACCTGAGGTCGCGTTTTGAACAGCGCTTTGGTGGGGATAGAGCGACCCATTTGCCCCCCTTTGCTGACCTGGAGAGGTTCCTGGAGGATGAGTGCCGAGTCTTGGACAACTCCGGTGGTGATACGCCGGCTAAGACGCAGCCGCCCAAGGTCAAGGAGCAGGCTCGCGGTCACACCCGAGCCAATGTTGACCGGCGCCCTCCTCGCTTTGCGGTCACGCAGAGCCCAGCGGAGTGCTCCTACTGCAAGGTCACGGGGCACAGAACGGCCAGTTGTAGGGCATTCTTGGACCTACATATCGCCTCTCGTAGGCGCATCGCGAATGCCCGCCGCCTTTGCTTCTCTTGTTTGGGGTCCCACTACCAGCGAGACTGCCCAAACTCTCGCCCCTGTCCTCACTGTGGAGGACAGCATTTGGACATTCTCTGCATGAATGCCAGAGAGGTAGGCCGCTTGTCTAACCAGCCGACGCCGCGCACGGGCGGGTGTCTTGAAGGTGGCAGCCGAGGCTCACCGGCGCGTAGCCGTGAGTCGCCTCGCTCAATTGATCGCCACTCACCCCGCTTGGAGAACCGTAGCGTGCGCACGCCTCTTTTCTCTCGCGCACCTGAATGTGCGACCGCCCAGCGTCACCAGCACCATGACTGCTGCCCCATTCCCCTCCTTTGGCGGAGCGTCCCCGCCTTGACTCGGGCCCACCTCGTTTTGGGCGGGTGCGTCATTATGACCCCCCACAGATGGCGCGCGGATCGAGTCATCGCGCTTTTGAGGACTTCAAGCCGCACCCTCGTTTTGACTTGCCAGGTCCTGGCCAACGGTCGCCGCCCAGGCAACAATAGGTCATTGACCCCTGCCCTATAACTCCAACCTCCCCCATTGAGACCGTTATCCTACCAACGGTTGCTGTTAGGGTCTAGGGACCCACGGGGACCTCTGTTGTTGTCCGTGCTATATTGGACACAGGTTCACAAGGTTGCATTGTTTCCACTTATTTGGTAGGGCAGGTTAAATTAAATATGGGCTCTTTTCCAGATTGTATACGGGGCATAGGGGACGTAGCCTCTAATCTTGAAGGGCAAGTTAAGGTTTTGTTTGGCCCTGTTGAATCTTCACACCCGAGGATTAAAACCTCGGCTATTGTGTTGAAGAATATTTTGGGTATGCACCCACAGAAACAGCTACCCGCTGCTGTGGTGAATTTGACATCGGGATTGGAACTGGCGGACCCCAAATTTGACACACCGGGACAAATCGACTTGTTGATTGGCTCTGATGTCCTCGGTGGAATTTTGATTGGTGGGAAACGGGTCTTGGTGCCAAATGGTTTGACTGCCATCCCGACCATATTTGGATTTGCTTTGATGGGACCTGTACCTAGGAACCCCCCTCCACCTGGACTTGATAATTTGTTGGCTGTAGGCTCTGCTCTCTCTGATGCGGTTCAGAGGTTTTGGGAGGTAGAGGAGCCCCCTCAAGCTGCCCGTTTGAATCCAGAACATGAGGAGTGCGAGCTGTTCTTCCAGAACAACACTGGTCGACTCCGTTCTGGTCGGATTACTACGAGGCTACCCTTCCTGTCTGTTCGGCCTCCGCTTGGTGAGTCACGACCTTTAGCCGAAAAGAGGTTGTTGGCCATGGAGCGTCGCATGGGTCGTGATCCGGAGCTCAGACAGAAGTATATTGAGTTCATGAGAGAATATGAACAATTGGGACACATGTCTGTGTCAAATTTGGATTGGCGTTCGGTGGAGCACTACTTTCTCCCGCATCATGCGGTATTGAAGCCATCGACTGGCAAGCTGCGCACAGTATTTGATGGTTCTGCGCAGACTTCAACAGGCGTATCCTTGAACCAGTGCTTGCATTCTGGTCCCAAGTTGGTCAAGGACCTCTGTGACGTCATCACCAGCTTCCGACGTCATCAGGTTGTCTTTGTGGCCGATATAAAAATGATGTTCAGGCAGACGATTATCCACCCTGATGACCGTCGCTTCCAGCTGATCCTTTGGAGAGAGTCTCCTCGTGATCCCATGGTCGTCTACGAGCTCAATACTAATACGTACGGGTTAAGGTCAAGCCCCTACTTGGCAATACGTTCTCTTTGGGAGCTCGCAGACCGCGAAGGCTTACGTTTCCCACGAGCCTCCGCCATCTTGAAGGACGATATTTACGTCGATGACATTTGCTCGGGCGCCTCCACAGTGGACGAGGCGATCCTCCTGCGGGACGAATTGATAGGTATTTTGGCCTCCGCTGGTTATGAGTTGCGCAAATGGATTTCCAACTCACCAGCGCTTTTGGAAGGCTTGCCAGAGGATCATCAGCAAGATCCACATCTATTTGAGATTGTTGACAACCCCGCCATGATGGCTGTTCTCGGCGTTCAGTACAGACCAGTCCAAGACATCTTTACATATAACGTAGACTTGAAATTGCCGTGTTCTTGGACTAAACGTCTCGTATTGTCTACTGTCGCCAGAACCTTTGATCCGAATGGTTGGATCTGTCCAATTATATTTTGGGCAAAATGCTTCTTGCAGAAGCTTTGGACAGCAGGATTAACCTGGGACGAACCTCTGCACGGCACTCTTGTTGAGGAATGGACCTCCTTTGTATCCTCACTTCCTGCCGTCAACGAGATCTCCTTGCCTCGTCCCATCCTTCCTCCCGGGAAGTACAAGGCCACCCTTCACGGGTTTTGTGATGCCTCTGAACGTGGTCACGCGGCCGTGGTGTACTTGCGCACAGTTGGTGCCTCGGGTCAGGTGAGGGTTTCCCTGATCATGGCGAAGAGCAAGGTTGCACCCCTTCGGACATCTTTGACCATTCCGAAATTGGAGCTCTCGGGAGCAGCCCTACTTATACGCTTATTGAACCACGTGTCTAACACTTTGGGTAAAAGCATTTGTATTGATGGGACCTACGTCTGGACAGACAGCCAAATTGTTCTTTGTTGGTTGAAGGCTTCTGTCCACACCTTGGAGGTATTTGTCGCTAATCGCGTTTCCCAAACCCAGAAATCCGAAGTCAAACTTGTTTGGAGACACGTACCAGGTGAGCTCAACCCCGCTGATTGTGCCTCGCGCGGATGCTTGACGCCTAGTTTGATAGGTCATTCGCTGTGGTGGGTTCCGGAATGGTTGAGTCGACCAGAAATTGATTGGCCTCGAACGCCAGTTTTGAATACTTCTAATTTGCCGGGTCTACGAACACTCGCTGTTGAGAAGGTGGAATGCGCCTTCGACCCCGATTTCTTGTTGAATCGTTACAGCTCCCTTGACAAGTTGTTAGGTGTTACTGCTTGGATAAAGCGTTTTGTTTTTAATTTTAGGCACCCACAACAGAAACGACTGACACCGTTTCTCTCACCACAGGAGCGACAGGAGTCCCTCACCTTTTGGGTTCGTTCTGTGCAATTGGCGCATTTTGAAAAGGAGATTGCTATCCTTAAATCAGGGAGATCGAAATTGTCGGGAGCTGTCTCTAAATTGAACCCCTTTTTGGACGAAACGGGTCTCTTGCGCGTTGGAGGGCGTCTCAAGAACACCAACCTCCCTTACGGAGCACGTCACCCCCTTTTGTTACCTAAGGACGGTCATTTGGTACGCTTGTTGGTAACTGACCGTCACCTTAAAAATTCGCATGCTGGTTGTAATGCTTTGTTGGCCATTTTGCAACGCGAATTTTGGATCTTGTCTGCCCGAAGAATTATTCGGAGTGTAGTCTTTCGCTGCATCCCTTGCTATAAGCTTAAGGCTTCTACCATGCAGCCGTTGATGGGGGACTTACCGGCAGATCGCGTAACTGAAAGCAGGACTTTTGACGGTGTTGGCACGGACTTCGCTGGTCCCTTTTTGGTGAAAACGTCGACACTTCGAAACAGCAAGACTGTCAAGGCCTACTTGTGCGTTTTTGTTTGTCTCTCCACAAAGGCCGTACATTTAGAACTGGTCTCCTCGCTTACGACCGAGGCGTTTGTAGCCACATTTGACAGATTTGTATCCCGCAGAGGGCTGCCTTCCTTGATCCGTTCTGACTGCGGCACTAACTTCAAGGACACCTATAATTATTTGAATGATGTTGTTAATTTCCTTGAAACCAACAAGGCTGATATAGGTGATAGGCTTGCCCGACGTGGGATAAATTGGTTGTTTTCCCCACCAAATTGTCCACACTGGGGTGGTATATTTGAGGCCGCCGTAAAATCGGCCAAAACACACTTGCGCAGGACAATCGGTGAGTCTGTCCTTACATTTGAGGAACTCGCAACTGTGTTTTGTAAGATTGAGGCCGTTTTGAACTCTCGGCGATTGTGCCCAATCTCCTCAGATCCGAATGATTTGGAGGCCCTTACGTCGGGCCATTTTTTGATTGGTCGCCCACTTGTCGCCTTGCCTGAGTACCCCTATATTGATACGAGACCTGGTCGTCTCTCGCGTTTTGAATTGGTACGCCAGATTACTCAGAGATTTTGGAAACGCTGGAATTTGGAATATTTGCACATACTCCAGCAACGCGTTAAGTGGACCGACAAGACCGATCCACCCAAGATTGGAGACCTCGTTTTGATCAAGGAGGCTAACCTTCCGCCACTCAGATGGCGCAGGGGGCGCATCCTTCATTTGGTAACTGGGGCTGATGGAGTTCCCCGATTTGCTGAGGTCTTGGTGGACGGTTCGGTTCTAAGGAGAGCGGTTGCAACATTGTCACGTCTACCAACTGATTAGCGGACCGGTAGGCCGGTCCGGGGCGGGTGGATGTTTGAAATAGAATTAGTTTTTATTATAAGTCAAATCGATTAGATCGATTGAGTAACATTTTGTTTAGTCTATTGAAAATTTCTGACAATGGTCACACTGAACTGTCACTTCCGTCCTTCCGCTTGAAAAATTAACACGCCGTTTGCAAGCTCGCGTGCCTTGTACCTAAATTAAATTGATCGCCCTTTGAATTAACGCGAATTGAATCAACTTGTAATTAACTTAATACGTAATTGCTGCTTTTGACTTCCGGCAAGGTTTGTTGTAAATTGATGACATATTGAACTTTTGTGAAAAGTTTTGTGAACCGCTAACGTGCATCGTGGTCTGGAGAAGGACTTCGCCGAATTGTAAACTGGTATCCATTGATTCTCTTGTTATTTTGGCCAAAATTATAAGTTAATCTATAGGTCCACTTCAAGAACATCACCAGGAGCTATAAGGTAAAATTTTCATATAACTAAGATTATAAGTCATCGCTGTGCTACCACAGTGAAGGTGTTTAGATAAATTGTCTATCGTGGTCAGGTGGATGTATTACAGCTTCCACTGCAACTCTGTTCTCAACAGTTTCCCACCTGGCTGCGGTAACTCTAGACAGTGAGGTACCCTCCCTTTTGATAGTCAAATCTAAGAAGTTTATTGAGCTGTTTTGTTCCATCTCTAATTTGAACTTGATTTTGGGGTGTATACTATTAATTCTTCTAAGAAAACAGTGAAGCTGACGTTCGGTGCCCTTCCAAGCTAGCAAAATATCGTCCACGAATCTATAATAATACAAGATGTTCGGTTCTTTCACCAAATGCTCGTGTTCGTAGTTATTTATAAATATATCTGCTAACAACGGACTAAGCGGTGAACCCATGGCCAAACCTTCCTTCTGTAAGTAGTACTCGTTGTTGAATTGAAAATAGTTTGTTTACTGCATAACTCGGTTAATTTCAAAATTTTCTTAATCTGTTCTGGGTGTATTCTATTTCTTTCCAGCAGATTTTCAATTATAATTAGGCATTCTTTATAAGGGACGTTTGTAAATAAGCTTTCTACATCCAAAGACACGAGTTTTGTGTTCCTAGGTAAACAGGTGTGTTTTATTTTGCTAATCAAATCATAACTATTTTTCAGGCTGTATTTTACGGTGAATGACGTCTTCTCTTTAATCAATCCGTTTAAATATTTCGCTAATTTATAAGCTGGAGCGTTGACATATGAAACGACTGGACGGATGGGCACCTGATCTTTATGTATTTTGGGCAAACCATACAACAGCGGACACTGAGGGTTCATCGGTATAATACTTTTCGCTAAATAGCGAAAAGTATTATACCGATAATTTAAAACTACATTTAAAAATACTGCATTTAGAGCTTTCATTCAAGTTACACAATGTCGAGTTCGATTTATTAGACCAAAAAGCTAGGGAATTAGCATCAACTGTAGCTCACGAGAAATACCCAGCCAGAAAAGTAGGAAGTTACAAGAATTGATAGGAGGAATAAACCTTCAGAATATACTGGCAACACCACTTGTAATCATCAATTTCATCCAAGAATAAAAAATCTTTCGAACACCATTTTCACACGTGACGAGAATTCACTTTTGGAGAAGGGATTAAAGTATAGTATTCCTCAAAAAGTTACGCAATATTCTTTGGAAACATTGGCGGTGGATGCAGAACTAGCTATTACCAGAAATAAAAAAGATAATATAGTCAAAAGTTTAGCTGACCATCACTTAAAAACATACAAATCGACAAATTTAAGTAACTGCGAATTAAAAATATATACATCCATCCAAGATAAAATTCAACAAAACGATTTGGTGGTAAATAAAGCGGATAAAGGCAACACCGTAGTTATTATGTCTAGATCCCAGTATAATAGCAAAGTACAAGGTGTAATACACACCGAAGACTTCCAGCGTCTGCCCTACGATCCTACCAAATGATTTCATGCAGAATTAAAACTCAGTATAAAGTCAAGTAATTACCTTTTTCCCCAAGACTGCTATTTAGCGAAAAGTATTATACCGATGAACCCTCAGTGTCCGCTGTTGTATGGTTTGCCCAAAATACATAAAGATCAGGTGCCCATCCGTCCAGTCGTTTCATATGTCAACGCTCCAGCTTATAAATTAGCGAAATATTTAAACGGATTGATTAAAGAGAAGACGTCATTCACCGCAAAATACAGCCTGAAAAATAGTTATGATTTGATTAGCAAAATAAAACACATCTGTTTACCTAGGAACACAAAACTCGTGTCTTTGGATGTAGAAAGCTTATTTACAAACGTCCCTTATAAAGAATGCCTAATTATAATTGAAAATCTGCTGGAAAGAAATAGAATACACCCAGAACAGATTAAGAACATTTTAAAATTTACCGAGTTATGCAGTAAACAAAACTATTTTCAATTCAACAACGAGTACTACTTAAAGAAGGAAGGTTTGGCCATGGGTTCACCGCTTAGTCCGTTGTTAGCAGATATATTTATGAATAACTACGAACACGAGCATTTGGTGAAAGAACCGAACATCTCGTATTATTATAGATTCGTGGACGATATTTTGCTAGCTTGGAAGGGCACCGAACGTCAGCTTCACTGTTTTCTTAGAAGAATTAATAGTATACACCCCAAAATCAAGTTCAAATTAGAGATGGAACAAAACAGCTCAATAAACTTCTTAGATTTGACTATCAAAAGGGAGGGTACCTCACACTCATTTGAAATTTATCGTAAACCGACATATACAGATACTACAATACCAGCATCGTCCTGTCATCCATCACAACACAAAATGGCAGCTTTCCACAGTATGATACATAGATTATTAAATGTACCACTCAATATAGAATCATATAACAAAGAATTAAATATTATTTATCATATAGCTCAATCCAACGGGTATAGTAAACGCCTAATTGACAAGATGATTCGAGGAAAACAAATTAGAATGGCCAAGTCACTTTTGTATAATTTATATTATATTTTAAAAAGAACCTATAAATAATACTGCTGTTCTTACCTATTTTGGGAGTATAACTGACCGTATGGCGCGTATACTGAGGAGGAACGGTATCAGATCAGCCTATAAACCTTACAAAATGTTAAAATTTCTTTGCAATGGTAGAGATAAAGTATGCAAGAACAAAAAGTCCGGTATTTACTGCTTAACATGCGACCAATGCCAAAATAAGTACATAGGACAGACGGGTCGAAGTTTTGAGCTGAGATACAAAGAACATTTAGCGGCGTTTAGAAACAACCAGCCAGAAAAGTCTCATTTTGCCGAACATTTACTTCAAATGGGCCATAGTCTAAATAGCGGACATTCATTTGACGTCATACACACTTGTCAAAAGGGTATCAGAATGTGCGTATTGGAACAATTAGAAATTTTAAAGCGGGACAAGAATACATTACTGAACGATCAAACCAACTTTAACGGGTCCCCATTGCTGAATATATTCGCATACCGTCATAATGACGTACATCAGTCGAGCGGCGGAGGGAATTAGAAAGTACAATCGTTTATAAGACACGCTCACGGTAGGAAAGCGCTCAGTCGTTGCCCATCGCTCCTGAGGATGCCTCGTGCAGAGGCGAAACACGTGTCGAAGAATAGTCGGCGCATACAGCGGGATACTGCAAGTCAGGTATCTTCCTGGAACCCATACCATTCCTATATCCCTTATCCTTTTAGAGGAGTTCGGTATTGTCAACCTTTTTCTATTGCATTAGTTGGGGTAGTCAATCCGAGGGTGCGTGGTGGGTTCCTCTTTCCTTCCATTAAGTTACAATGGAGTTCCGCCAAGTAACGCCTGATTCAATCAACTATTGTAGCATATTCGCTATCGTGTGGTTTTTTTCACTATTTACTTATATGGAACTATGGAATCAAATTTCTTTACTGATAAATCAATATTTATTTTTTTTAGCACTAATAACATAATTTTACTAAATTATGCACTTAACAACTCTATATACATATCGTCTTCCGACGCTCGGGGAATACGACCGTTGCCGAACAGTGACGAAGATTTCTATGCGCATTATCACTTTGGGAGACCTGTAAACACTTTGTCAAGTGTTCGCCAATTTCGCCACTAACTGAAAACAAGGCGATGACCGTGCTGATAACACATCCGCTTCACGTTCTGAGGGCGTGGGTTTAAATTCCAGTCATAGCAATTATGTGGATTTTAGTTTTTATGAAATTTGGAAAATGTTTATGAATATTTGGCAAATATTTAAAAAAAGAGTTTTTAAATACTTCGAATAAAAATTTGAAAATTCTAGAAACTTCAGGAAGGAATGGAAAGCTTAAAAAGAGACAGAAGATGAAAAACAAATAAAAATCGAAATTAATGGATCCAGAACATTCCTAGGGACATAAAAGGCGGTGTAGGCGCGCTATACGCCAGCTTAAGTTGAGAAGTGGTAAAATGAGGAAGAAGTAAAAGAAAGAAATGGTAGTGAAGTGAAGTGAAGTAAAGTACAGTGCAAAAGACGTTAGCGTTGATGCTGACTGCGTCGAAGTCGAACAACGCGTCGGTCGTTTGTGTAAAGTTCAATAAAGTGTCATCAGTGTTACTCGGTGTTTCCTTCCAATCCCATTACCCCGTCCGTACCAATAGCATAGCAATAGCAACTTAAAAGATTGTACTTCTTATGTACCACTGTAGATTTTATGTCGTCCGCCTTCAAACACGACGATCCTTTTGAGCGTGGCGCAACGCGCATCTGTCGCGACTCGTGCAATACGTTACCATGCAGCACGTGTGAGACAAGTTATGAAGGCAATGCAACGGTTACGTGAGCGTCGAAGTAATGCAATCTTGTTGCTGCCGTCAGTGAGTTGATATAAGGCAATCTGATAGAAAATTCAATTTGGTTTATTGACGTGCCGACTTAGATGTGCGGGAAACATTGAAGTTTTGAATTTGAATTCTTATGCGTTATTGCGTGATTTGGTTCGAAATTACTTTTGGATTTGGTTTATCGTTGATGTTTATATATGTGTAAAGCCTATAGATGCAGCTATAGCCTAGTGGTCCATGACCATCAGACTGCTACTCAGAGGGATATGAATATGGATTCAAATCTACGGCGTCACTGCATTTTATAACTGATGGGCGTATTCCGTTGATAATAAGCTCTAGATAAACGGTAAATGAAAACATCTTGAAGAAACCTGCATGCTTAAGATTTCTTTGTGGTGATCTCAAAAGACGCATGTCGTCCAGCCACAGTGTACTCAAGATGTACATATGTCTGCATAATGGTGATTAATTTTTGCTATAGATATCATACCTATCATACAATGATACGGATACTTTGTTCAATATAGTTAATATCGCAATAACATATACAGGAAAACAGCGCTAAATAATTTAAGCCCAGTTTAACTTTAATCCAACGTCAGACGCGAAAGTAAGGAGAAGTTTACATAGCAGTACTGATAATTCGGAATCCTAATTGAATACCAAAATAACAAATTTAGCACTCATTTATTGTTTTAAGCGTAGCAATATACTATTCTGTTTCGGTATTCAGACTGAGTTTAATTGAAATGTGTATGTAACATTTAAATACAAGTTAATATAAATGCTAATAAACACCGCCAAACTTACACAATTTGTACTCTTATTATCTAAAATATTAAGGAAAATATAGTTTAATTTCGATTTGCATTTTTTCGCTATTTAAACCTCGATATAAACTTTAAAGAAACCTTCCGCATTTTCGACCATATTATCATTAAACATGATATAAGTTTCTTAACTTTTTATTAATTTTCGCAATAAACATAATATGTTGCAAGCCGCCTTCACTGTATATTGGGTCGCGCATAGAGGTATTTGAGGCCCTGCAGCCCCTCGAAGTCTATCCACCAAAAATAACCCAGTGTCTGCGACTTCCCTTAATGACGAAGTCTTATAAATTTACTAGAGTCTGGTAAGGCGTACGCGACTTCGTTGGGATTCGGTCAGCATAGGGGACATCGATTGAATTCATTCAAACACTATAGAACTATTGATAAAAAGAAAACAAACTGGGTTATCACAAAAATAACTGTTAGAATTATTTCAAACCGCCCGGATCCGCGGCAAATTTAATTAAAACCATAAATCGTAGAGAACTAAGTGCATACCCTCATCCATCTGTTCTAATCTATAATATAAAAATGAATCGCTGAATGTGTTGGTAAGCGTAAATCTCAAGAGCAGCTGAACCCATTTCGCTAATTATTTTTTTATTATATTCCTTAAAGTACGAGGATGGTTTTTACGGGGAGAAAAATTTAAAAATTACTTGAAAGAGTTTAAAAACAACACTTTTCTATATTGCCATACAAAAGATTCGTAATAATACTTAAAAGTCAATTTGAACTTTAATGCCATACTATAAAGTTTAAGTGTTAATGAAGGGGTTCCGGGAAGGCAATACAATAATTGAGTGATGTTAAAAGACTAGACTATCAGGCGGTACGAAGTTCGCCTGGTCAGCTAGTTACCCTATAATAGTACATTCCGGTAGAGCAAAAAGTAAATAATCATTCGAATTGCCCATAATAACTCTATATTAACGTAATAAGGAAAAGGTTAAGATTTGTGGGAGATATAACAATAAGATATTGTAACCTCTTCACTTTAATTTTATTATTGGTTTATGCGATTATGATCGTAACAGTGCGAAAGAACAGTGGTATTATATTCCTTAGCTCCCCGCTAAGGAATATGTTACCACATGAATATTGAAGTACCAGGGGGTGTAAGTAAACCTACTTGTATAGATAGGGCCCGCCAGGCAAAGCGGGCTAACCTTGGCAGATTCACAGATATTATCAATATATTATGTAATAATATATTGATAATATCTGTGAATCTGCCAAGGTTAGCCCGCACAAAGTTCCCGTGACTCCGTTATTCAAAATATTGAACGCACGTATGACGTAGTAGTTTATGCGAGCACCTTGCTGTTTAACACTGCGTCAGCGGCCAACACTTGAGTGATCCATATATATTTATCATTGGTGGAATGTGGTTCTTAGTGAGTGGGCCCGAACGCCTCTGAGGGTGTTTCGCAACCCCTCTCTTCTACCGAAAAAGGTGAATGTTACAAAAAAAGATTTTCTTAGAAGTAATTTGAAATCAGTCAGTCAATGATCTGGTTAAATTGCTAGTGAAAACTGACGAATCTGATTAATCATTACCTATTATTTAGCAATTGAATTCCTTTTAAATTGGGAGTTTAGTATTGACATACACAGTAATACTATAAATAGTAGAAACTGAATTCCTTTTAAATTGGGGTTTTTACCACCCTACATAGTAGCTTAAAAGTAAATACTGATTGTATTTACAAAAAACTTAGATCGGATGAAAGCTCTGTATAAATCGGATCAGCAATTTCGAAGAATTACTTTGCATCTGTGTGTGTTTTATAAACTCCATCACAATAACAAATTCATGCTAAACCGATCAAAGCAATGCAAACCAAACAAGTTCAAATAAACTGAATTTATCGTTACCAATAGCTCGCCTGTGCTCTAGGCATAAGTTCGATCGATCGCGGTTATAAGTAGAGTCGATCGCGGCTAGCCAGTAACATTCTTATCAACTGCTGAAATTAATCTACTTGTATAATTTTAGTCACAGTTTGTTAGACTATAGTTTTGTCTCTCAACCTTTTATTAAAAATTCGTAATGAATAATATGTAGGTACATATAATATTATGTAGGTATTAATTTAAAGTTAAGAAGTATGGAATTGGAAGATCCCGCATGGTTTCGTCGGGTAGAATAGATTTTAGGCCTAATAAAGTTGGCTACCCCTGACTTATAGCATCAGAAGTCTTAGCCGATATCTTCTCGTAATCTTACCGGGTCGAACGTGATCATACCCCCTACACCCCGAGAGTGGGAGTTGTTACTTAAATCGCGCTGGTTTTAAACACGAATTGCGTGTTCGGAGGGTTTTTATTAGATAGAAATAGTGTTGTCAGATTTTATTTTGCTTACCGAGAAGATTGGGATGCCTAGTTTTTAACAGGTATGTATTTTTGTTTTTGATTCGGAATTTATCGGGTAGTTCTTATAGATACATTTCTGTTTCATATGTTTAGCGGTAGCAATAGTCCAGTGTAGGGCCTTACAGACTCACAGAAGATCTTAAGTTCATTTCCCCCGGCGAGTACCACTGTCTTATGCTTGCGCTTAAAAGCGCTTGTTTCAGGTATCCATTGGACTCCGCTGGATGCGTTGGTTTCAGGACCGCATTAGGAACTCTTCATGTCCGTGACATTGCTGACAAACTGCAAGGTCTTACCTTGCTACTTCCGCCGGGCCCCGGTGAACGGGGCCAAAGAAAGAACGGGCCAAAGAAATGCTGGCTTAACGTCGTAAGAGATGATATACGTGCCAATCGACTAACCACCAGGGATGGAGAAGACCGTGCAAAGTGGAGTAGATACAGCCGGAAAGCGGACCCCGGGCTCCAAGGCGTAGGTTTTGGAACGCAACTGGGCCAGTGCTAGGATGATGATGATGATGATGTTTGTATTTGAAAAAGTGATTTTTGGATCAAGGCTCAAAAAAATCTGGATGTAAATGCTTCATGATGAATTTCTGAAATGAGCTATTATTGAATATACACCAAAATTCTAATACCACTATCCCAACTCAGTGATAATTATATTCCAGCAAACTATATCTAAGCATTTTGACATGTAACTTTCGCTTTATCATTAGCCCAGACAAGACCCAAACAATGCGCACAAAAACCACGAATGTAATAATAAACAGCAACAAAGACCCTATTAGCTCCTCTCAGCCTTGCATTGTAAATAGTGGCACGCTTATTGTCTTATATTAGGAGGCTGTTTCCTCCTTTCATGATCCCTATGTGCACACTTGCGGTCACTATAGAAATAGATTATAGATTTATTTTTGCACCAAACGTGAACAGATTATGGAGGCGATTTAATAATATGGTCGCTCTAGGATCTGTGAAGTAAAGTATTTTGAAAGAGTCGTGGTAAAGTACGCTTACCGAAATTTTCGTGGGCTCGGGGCTACGTGACGAATATTGCTTGAACTGTAATAAAAAAAAAGATGTATCTAATACTGTGTTAGAAAATTATAATTGCTAACTACTACGAGATGTATTATTGAATACGTATGGAATCTAAAATTTGCGTATTAATACCGACAATTACACTACTCAGATAATATACCTTGAATATGTATGCAATCCAATAAATACTTTGCCTAAACCAATATATTATATACTGGGAGTTCTGTGAGGTTCTTGGTTATTGTTGCTGAATCGCTGGTAGGTACCAAAGGTATACAGTAGTGGGAATGAGGCTAAGACTAACCCATAAATTTTATCTGGTCTCAAAAAGCGGTAAAGTAATATCATTAAAAGTATTAAATTGAATAATTTGTTCATTCAATCAACTCACAATCTATCAGAAATATTTATTTTTGATATATCTTTTTCATCGAATGAAACATCTTTCATTGCATCACAAATATTCCATTCCCCGTCATCTTAATAACGAAGTAGAAAAACAGAGCAAAGGTACCACCTCTATTTACTCCATTGAAGAATATTAAGGAGATGCTTCTACAGTACCAGGGATTCATGAATTTCAAGAGGGTAATCGAAATGCATTAACCGAAGATGGAGCGGGCTTGGATGGCCCTCCAATGATTTATGCGAAACCTTTTCGATACCATTCCTATCTGAATCGTATGGATTTGGGTAAGAGGTCGAATTTGAACTTTGAATTCGTTCGCAATTATCTTAGTGTCACCTTGACTTTGATTACAGGAAGGAACTTTTCATTATCATTGTCTATTTGTATGTTGTTATCTACATAAAAACACCTGAAGTAAAAGCCTTTTACTCTTTGCTGCTACAATTGAGCTTTTAGCTAACGTTAGAATGTACCAAATATTGGCATTGTTAATGTTAACAGCAAAATTTTTAAAGCTTTAGACCTATATTATTTGCCCATGAATGTAAAATATTTACTGTATACTCATGGGTAGATTCCTGGAAACAAGAGTAACACAGTTTGTACTGGCATCCGAACACCGCGATACGTCGGTG
This sequence comes from Euclidia mi, assembly GCA_944739405.2. Classification (NCBI taxonomy): domain Eukaryota; kingdom Metazoa; phylum Arthropoda; class Insecta; order Lepidoptera; family Erebidae; genus Euclidia; species Euclidia mi. Next base: position 19,285,321 of record OX123182.2, on the reverse strand, counting down.
TGGGCCGTTCAAAAATAGTATCAGCGGAAAATATGTGTGGTTAGGCTTGAACTACACACAGAAACTGTGACCTTAAGTTAAATTGATGTAAAATGGACTACTATCTATCGATATTCCACCGGCAAGCCTAATAATACTTTGATCGATTTGGGTACTCGTCGTATGTCGCATTCGGTTAGGTTACTGCCCGGTAAAAATAAGAAGTAATGCGTGACTTTTTATTTGTTATTTCATCATATCAACCGAAAGACTGCTGGACATAGATATTTTTTATATAGCTGGAAAACATACTTTACAGAAAAAAGCAATAAAAATCACAACGCCTGGTTTTGAAACTGAGAAGACAGTAAACAGAACCACAATTTCCATAGTGTTTATTAGCAGTCATATTCCGTTCGCAAACCGTAAAAAATTCTAAGAAATAAGACCTAGATGAATAGACTTCATCAAGGTTGTAATTAACTATTAAGTAGACTTACATGAAACTTGATTTCTCGTGAAATGCATGGCAAAATGGAAGACCATTGGAATGTAGGCCACCTATATGAACAATTTGATATATTATTAGGTTCGATGCACGGTTATTACGAGTTATTAATCAAGATATATATTTGTAGTCAAACACGCTCGAGTGCAGTTCACAATATTATTGTATGACCAACGAGTAATGAAATAGTTAAACTACAATCTGAAATATTGCGTTTCTCTACTGAAATTGCAATACAAGAGCTATATTCCAGAATGCACAAGCCCTGTTTAATCTTATACAAATATATAAAGCTGAAGAGTTTGTTTGTTTGGTTGAACGCGCTAATTTCAGGAACTACGATACGGTCCGATTTGTAAAATGATTTCAGTGTTAGATAGCCCATTACTTTATCTAGGAAAGCTATAAGCTATATACCATCACGCTATGAGTGGCGGGAGCGGCGCAGTAGCCTTAAATAACGCGGGTGTAACCGCGAGCAACTCCTAGTTATAAATAAAAGTACATTTATGAGTTAAAGCACAACTAGAAGTTTACTTAAACTCAAAATGATTCTGACATATAAGTTTAGAGAGTCCAGTGAGGTGACGTTTCTCTGTACCTAGCCATTTTCTTAATTATCACAGACTATAAAAGCCGCCAAATGAGTTGTAACTGACACCATACATTGACGTACAATTATGAGTTAAAGCACAACTAGAAGTTTCAAAATAATTTCATTCATAAACGCTTATGACACAACTGACCTGAGCAATTGACATTCAACACAATTAGCTCAGGGACCATGGTCACCTACTAAACTGTGCATTTTGGGCCAATTTCACCTCCTAGTTTAAACACTGGTGTGTCTCCCACTTTACTTTCGCGCCAACTCGAACCGCCAGCCGGAAACGGATGTGGCTTGTGGCTCGTCCTGAGCTGTGTAATTTCGCGCGTTCACTTTCCGCATTCTATTTTTGAATGTTAGTATGTGTTCCGGTACTTTTTTTCTTGTTGTTTAATTGCGCTATTCTTTATTCTGGGCTAGTGATGCTTGTAAGTACAGAATTGGACGCTTACTCGGAATATATTAGTCGAGTATTTCGGAGCTTGATTAAAGGACAGAAATTCGTTTTTAACTTTGGACATTTTGAATGCGGTATAGTTAAAGTTTTATTATAGTTGACTGTGTATTTTTGAAAGAGGCAAAAAGTTAAAAAATAAGGTTAAAAACTCTAACCCGACTACGACAAAACGGGGGTCTAAAAAGAACGAAATAAGAAAATATAAGTACAGAAATGCTCAAGCTAGAGCCGTGGTCGCACCTATTGAGTTGCATCCGTGGTCCAGTGGATAGCGTATGTGACTGCTGATCGGAGGTCCCGGGTTCGATTCCCGGGTCGGGCAACAGTGTTACTGGGTTTTTGCGAATACTCAGTAGCAGCCCGGATTCTGGTGATGTGCCCGGTAACGGCAATAGGCTCGCCCCCTATTACGTGGGACCTAAAAATTCATGGCGAAATGTGGGTGTAATATTTACACCTCTGCCTACCCGTTCGGAAATATAGGCGTGAGACTATAAAAAAATATATAAAATATCACAACATTGAAATGTCAATCTCATTTGATTTTTACTTGATATTAATGAATAGGTTCTCACATTATACTGTAACAATATAAGTTTGTTTCTCTATTTCACGTGAACATGTTCATTTCTATTTTAGTTTGTAGCCATCCAACTTCGTTGCATTCGTTTTCATATCACCGTGTTTTATTCATATGAGACTAGTGTTTGACGTAATGGCGCTGATACACTTGAGCATTCACTTGTAAGGGAACATCGAGCGTAGGCCGATTTAAAATTTGTCGAACCGAACAACGAATAGAGACGAACATTGCTACGAACATTTCCACCATCTTTTCATTAATTCACAAGAATGCTCATTACAGGTGAATGCTCAAAACATGTATCAGCTTCATGACACTATCGTTTATTTTTTTAATGTAACCCTTGCAAGAACGCCTAAGTGCTATATTGCTTTTTTGCTATATTGTTACATAATGATTCTGACATATAAGTTTAGAGAGTCCGGTGACGTGACGTTTCTCTGTAGCCATTTTCTTAATTATCACAGACTATAAAAGCCGCCAAATGAGTTGCAACTGACACCATAAATTGACGTAATATGGCGGCAAATATACATTTATTGAGTATACATTTTATGAGTATCTGCTTTAATTTAGTCAAATATGTTTTATTGTATAATTTAGGCAATTTTATGAAGGACATGCCCTCTAGAGTACTTTTTCATCAGAGATGCGCTATGCTACGTTGCTATGGATGCGTTTCAAATCCCCTTTTTTAAAGTGAAGTGAAGCGTCTCCGTCTCGACCGTCGCCTTTTACGACACCCGCGGATTGAGATGGGGTACTGACATTTGGTATTCCTAATCTTTCACCGTACGGACATTTGATATTCACTAATCATAATGATTCCTTGTTCCGCATAGCTTAGCACTGGTGGAAACGAAATCAACTGAGCTATGTTTTAATATGGCTGGAGGTGTGCTGTGCGGTTGCTGTGTATATATTAATAATGGTTTTAATATATTGTTGTTGTGTATAACTTAATTAGTATAAATATGTTTGTACCAAATAATATTATTAAGTATCTTGTAAGAATAAGTAATGAACAATGATTGATGTACATATGTAACATTGATGTAAATATTTAATAAATTTAAAAATGTACATCGGGACAAACGTCGAACTTTATTATTAGTGATCGGAGGCTCGGCTGGCGGACGACCTGTTTGCACTGTCTCGCTTCCGCACACTTGCGGTCCTGCTCCGACGCATGGCCGCGCACCGCAAGTGGGCGGAGCGTTTGGAAATTTCTAGAAGCGCGCCTCCACCGGCGCCCGCGACGGCCCGAGGATAAAAAGTCAGTTGTCTCTTTAGTCTGTCACAAACCTCTGAACGCGTTACGCGTGTTGCTCGCGCACCCGCCGCGCCGCCGCCGCAGCCTCGCGCTTACGAAATATAAGAAGTAAAATAGTGTAAGAATTGCCCTAAGCTGCTTGTTGCTTGTGCTTGCTGTATTGCGCCTCTCTATGTACCTGTGACGCTGTTGGGACCGAATAAAGAATACTCTGGCAGGTAGCATTCTTCCTTTCATTTCTTCTCCTGCACCCTTCTGCACGTCTGCTACAAAAAGTACAGACGCTTACCGTGGCTAGCTTGCCCACATTGGTGACCCCGACGAACAGCGCAATGAGTCAGGAGAAGAAAGATGGCGACGCGAGAAATGCAGGCGACCACACCCAGTTTTGCGACGTATTCCGTGTGGGCGTAAGGGTACCCCCGTTTTACCCGGAAAAACCAGCTCTTTGGTTTTCACAATTGGAGAGCCAATTTGTGTTGGCTAATATAACCAGCGATGCCACGAAATTCCACCATGCTATCGGCGGCCTTGACCCGATGTATGCAGCGGAGGTGGAGGACATCATCACGGCACCACCCGCCCCGAACAAGTACGAGCGGCTGAAGGCAGAACTGGTGAGGAGACTGTCGGCATCTCGCGAGAAGAAAATGCTGCAGCTCCTAACTCATGAGGAGCTAGGCGACCGGAAACCTTCGGCGTTCCTGCGCCACTTACGAGACCTGGCAGGACCGAGCGTGCCTGATGACTTCTTACGCACTATTTGGACCAGCCGACTACCTGGCAGCACGCAGACCATTATCGCGTCTCAGACCAAGGCGACTTTGGAGGAGGTAGCGGAACTAGCGGACCGCATTCACGACGTCGTGCCCACGGTTCCTAACGTCGCATCCGCTGCACTGAGGAACACGCCCAGCAGTAACGCAGACCAGATGGCAAGCGAAATAGCTGCGTTGACGAAGCAGGTGCAGGCCCTAACCTCGGAGGTGGAAAGGTTGTCACGGCCCAGGCAACGATCACACAGCAGGCGAAGCGGACGGTCACCATCCAGGCGTTCCAACTCGAACTACAGGAAGTTCCCGGTATGTTGGTTTCACTATAGATTTGGCGATAGGTCCACCCGATGTGTAAAACCATGCAACTACGCGGGAAAAGGGACAGGCAGTCAGTAGCAGCGACCGACGGCTGCCACAATACCGGTCGCTTATTTGTAACGGACCAAATTTCAAAAAGACAATTTCTCGTTGATACCGGAAGTGACGTTTGTGTTTACCCCAAGTCAGCAATTAAATATCGTTGTAATAAAACTACTTATGAACTTAGTGCTGCGAACGGTAGTGTAATAAATAGTTTCGGTTATATTAATTTAAAATTAAATATAGGTTTACGTCGTGACTATGTTTGGAAATTTATTGTTGCAGATGTCACAAGGGCAATAGTAGGAGTCGACTTTCTCTCGCACTACAATTTGATAGTAGATGTACGAAATAAACGACTCATTGATGGCGACACTACGCTCGCCGCCCCTGCTTCGCCTGCCCGCTCTTCCGATATTGTTTCTTCGGTGAAGGTAAGAATTGGTGACACAAAATATCACGATATACTACGAGAATTTCCAAGCATTACCCGACCAGCTGGTATACACCGTACACCTACACATAATACTATACATCACATACGCACTACACCTGGTCCACCGGTAGCTTGTACACCGCGTCGGTTAGCCCCCGATAAATTGAAAATCGCTAAGGAGGAGTTTGAATCTATGCTCATGAATGGTACAGCCAGACCCTCCGACTCACCATGGGCTTCACCCTTACACCTTGTGCCTAAAAAGGACAATGGTTGGCGTCCATGCGGCGATTATAGAATGTTAAATGCGAGAACTATTCCCGACAGATACCCAATTCGCCACATTCATGACTTTTCGCATAACCTGTCGGGATGTCAGGTCTTTTCAAAAATAGATTTAGTTAAGGCATATAATCAGATCGCAGTGAGCCCCGAGGACATACAGAAGACCGCGATCACCACACCGTTTGGTCTTTTTGAATTTCCGTTCATGACCTTCGGACTTCGCAACGCTGCGCAGACATTTCAGCGATTTGTCGATGAAATGTTGCGAGGTCTGGGGGACTTCTGTTACGGATATTTGGACGATTTCTTGGTATTTTCAAAAAGCCATAAAATCCATGAGACCCATTTGCGTCAGCTGTTCACCAGATTACAGGAATACGGCATGGTGATCAACCCTTCGAAATGCGTCTTCGGAGCTGAGGAAGTAACGTTTTTAGGATACAGCATTAGCGCTAGCGGCACAAAACCGTTACCAGAAAAAGTTGAGGCCATTAACAACTACCCTCCACCTAAAACTGTACGCGAGCTAAGAAGATTTTTAGGGATGATGAATTTTTACAGGCGGTTTATTCCAAACGCTGCACAACACAAAGCCCCGCTGAATGCTCTGTTAGAGGGTTCAGTAAAAGGTTCTCATCCGGTAAAATTTACCTCTAAAGAAGAAGCAGCTTATGAAGCTTGTAAGACAGGTCTCTGTCAGGCTGCAATGTTGGCACATCCGGACATCAGCGCCAAACTATCTTTAGTTACAGATGCGTCCGATTTGGCAATTGGTGCGGTCCTACAGCAGTGGAAGGACGACACCTGGGAACCATTGGCTTTCTTTTCCCGTAAGCTTAGCCCAGCTCAACAGAAATATTCACCGTATGATCGTGAGTTGCTCGCGATATACGAGGCGATTAAGTACTTTAGGCATATGGTTGAGGCGAGAGAGTTTGTGATCTACACAGATCACAAACCCCTCTGTTACGCGTTTCACACGCGTAAGGAAAATTGTTCACCAAGACAGTTCCGACATCTAGATTACATCTCGCAGTTTACCACGGACATCAGACACATTGCAGGTAAAGACAACGTTGTAGCCGATACATTATCACGGATAGAGGAAATTGTCCAGCCCATCAATCTGAACGAGCTTGCCGAGTCACAACGATCAGATCCAGAGTTGCAACGGCTACTTCTAGATAACAACACCTCGTTATGTCTGAAAAAAGTAATACTGCCGGGATTGGGTTCCGAACTGTACTGCGATGAGAGCGGCAAGACACCGAGACCATATGTCACAAAAGTATTTCGCCGTCAAGTCTTCGACAGCTTACACTCATTTAGCCACCCCGGAGCAAATGCCAGCGTGAAACTAGTAACGGAACGCTACGTGTGGCCAGAGGTGAAGAAGGACTGTCGAAAGTGGGCGAGGAACTGCATAGCATGCCAACGATCTAAGATCACTCGTCATGTCAGTGCCCCGCTCAGCAATTTCAGGCTGCCGCGATCTCGTTTCATGCACATCCATATTGATCTTATAGGACCGCTGCCACTATCGCAAGGATATCAGTATTGTCTCACCGCCATTGACCGCTTTACGCGATGGCCTGAGGCAATTCCCATCAAAGACATTAGGGCGGAGACGGTGGCGCGAGCACTCCTGTATGGATGGATCTCACGCTTTGGTTGTCCCATACAAATCGTCACGGATCGTGGAAGGCAATTTGAGTCAACACTATTCAAGCGATTGTCAGAGATAGCTGGATTTGAACACAGGAAGACGACTGCGTACCATCCAGCCTGCAACGGACTAGTCGAACGATTCCATCGACAACTCAAGACCGCAATCACGTGCCATGGAAACACGAATTGGGTCGAGTCGTTGCCTCTAGTTCTCCTAGGCATTAGAAACGCCTTTAAAGAGGACATTCAGGGAACCTCAGCTGAATTAGTTTACGGGGAAACGTTGCGCCTGCCGGGGGAGTTATTTCAACCACAAGACCCCGACACCGTAGAAGCAAACGCTTATATGACCAAGTTACACATGTTCGCTAGGAATCTCCAACCACGTCCAACATTCAGGCACGGTAATAAAAGAACTATATTTATTTTCAAAGATCTCGCTAACTCGTCTCACGTGTTCCTGAGGGATGACGCGAATTCGGGTTCTTTCAAACCAGCGTATACTGGACCACATAAGGTCCTCGAACGAGGGGAGAAAGTATTGAAACTCCTTCTTAATGGTAAGATCGTTTCAGTATCGATAGACCGTATTAAACCAGCCTACATATTGAACGACATACACACCAACATATCACACGAAACAAACAGTAACACAGAACATCAACATGACACACCTGTCACCAATTCTACGCCACTGACCGAAGATGCTAATATCGGGAGAACACGGTCAGGCCGTAGGGTGCATTTCCCTGACTATTATCGCCCATAGTGATGGTCTCTGGAAGGGAGTGTGTGGCGTAGCCACTGTATTAATAATGGTTTTAATATATTGTTGTTGTGTATAACTTAATTAGTATAAATATGTTTGTACCAAATAATATTATTAAGTATCTTGTAAGAATAAGTAATGAACAATGATTGATGTACATATGTAACATTGATGTAAATATTTAATAAATTTAAAAATGTACATCGGGACAAACGTCGAACTTTATTATTAGTGATCGGAGGCTCGGCTGGCGGACGACCTGTTTGCACTGTCTCGCTTCCGCACACTTGCGGTCCTGCTCCGACGCATGGCCGCGCACCGCAAGTGGGCGAAGCGTTTGGAAATTTCTAGAAGCGCGCCTCCACCGGCGCCCGCGACGGCCCGAGGATAAAAAGTCAGTTGTCTCTTTAGTCTGTCACAAACCTCTGAACGCGTTACGCGTGTTGCTCGCGCACCCGCCGCGCCGCCGCCGCAGCCTCGCGCTTACGAAATATAAGAAGTAAAATAGTGTAAGAATTGCCCTAAGCTGCTTGTTGCTTGTGCTTGCTGTATTGCGCCTCTCTATGTACCTGTGACGCTGTTGGGACCGAATAAAGAATACTCTGGCAGGTAGCATTCTTCCTTTCATTTCTTCTCCTGCACCCTTCTGCACGTCTGCTACAAAAAGTACAGACGCTTGTGCTATGAATGTATGCTACGGTTATGTACAATGGATGTGCGCTACGTTTGTTTGCTTCTGGTGTGTGGTACGGTTTTTGTTTGCTACGGTTGTGTACTATGAAGGATCTTTGGAGGTGTGCAATGGAAGTGCGCTATGAATGTGTGCTATGAATGTATGCTACGGTTGTGTACAATGGATGTGTGCTACGGTTTTTAGCTGCGGTTGTGTACTATTGATGTGTACTACAGTGCTATACTCAAGATTTAATAAGTCAAAGTTGGTTTGTAACTTGATATACCTAGCTCACATTATTATTTATTTCACAGCGTCATTTTTTCCAACAAACTTATCATCATCATCTGAGGCGCTACAGTCCAAGGCGGGTCTTAGCTTTTATAATATCCCTCTTTATAGATCTATTCTTTGCTTCCTGCTGCCGACATCAAACCACAATTATCTTCATGGCATGTTTGATACCATCAAGCCACCGTAATTTGGGATTAATAGAGTTGCAATAATTTAACTTTACTTATCTGTTGCAATAATAACTTTACTACACTCTAGTTATACAGTAAAGGCTAAAACTACTTCGAACAATATTTAGTCATACTTTGAAATTATTCCAGTGTTATGGTTATGTTTACGGTCTATGGCTTTGATTCATGTTTTGGATAAATATTGTTGTTATAGTAAACCTGGAAATTATCACTCTAAATCATAGTTATTTTGGTCGTACCTAAGTATCTGAATCATTAGGTCACTTTTGTAATCATAGCGCAGCTTTTTTCTGTTCCCGTGTGAGTGTGTGGCCAACTTTAGTGTCGGTACTTTCAGGTCGCCCAAAGGCCACTGATAGGGCCTAGTGATTATTGTCCGGAGACAAGAACCGGGACCGACAGTTTTATTTATTTTATAACTTTATGCACAAAATAGTACAAGGCGGGCTTAGTTTTCACGTGCCTTCAGAAGCACGGTAGCGCTCTGATTAGATATGCATGCCACACTCGATCACCCATCCAAGTGGGAAACTGTGCAAGCGTTGCTTAACTTTGCCGACCTTTGACGAACGGCAAGTTAAGTCATGCTATTAGCGTTACATCCTGCTGCAAGAAAGCTACAGAGCCAGCACTTCAGCTATTTCCCAAGAAGATTTGATAGAAATACTCGTATTTCCAACTCATTTCGTAATCCGAAACTTATTTCCCTCAAAACTGACCTTTAACAAAATGTAGCATCACAGCATAAAAGTTCGTCAAGTGACCGAAAAACGTGTCTCGCCATTTGCATTCTAAATGTGAGCTGTTTTTGTTTGCCGACTGGCTAGTGACGTCGTGTCACATCACACTGTGTTTGTGCACGAATTCAGTTTGGAAATTGAGGGCTATGTGCGTTGAGCGATTTGTTTTTGGTTTGAAGGTAAATGTGGGCGTATAGATGAAACAATTGATATTTTAAATTGTGTATATATAAATGCTTCTGTCTTAAAAAAATATTCCTCTTACCTCAAAAGATAAAACCTCAATAGTTATGGTATTACCTCGGTTAAGCTTTACACACACAATAGTGCCGAAAAAACACAATAGAACTTATTCATAATTTGCCCGCGTGGAGCGTGATTAATCAATGTTTTGTTCGTGCTTAATATTCAACTGGATTAGTGTACTAGTTGTAGCAATAGACAAGTTTTGGTAAGCAAATTTTCACAGATGTAAACTATGTTCTCTATGGCACGAACGGTTGTATTATACTTGTTTGTATATACTTGTTAGTATTATACTTGTAAGGGTATATGTGTTGTTATGATTCTGCTTTTTTGCATTTTGCGTATGCTAACCAACGGTGCTCAGTCTAAGCCTTGACTGAACTTCAAAAGGCAAAGGTTAAGGTATGTAGTTTTTTGTTTGTAGGTTCAATAGAGCGCAGTAATCTCATTTATAAGAGATCGATCGACTACAAAATAGTGTACTGCGATCACTGACGATTTGGTTGCTGATATGGGACGAAAGAGTGCTGGCATAAAGTATGACAGGGCAGGTCAAGTTTAGTCGGGATGCATCTTAGCCGGACCCCGAAAACGATGGCGTGACGATTACGATTAGTCAGAAAGTTTCCTTACTTAGCACAGAACAGTGACGCTTGGAATAGTGCAATGGGAACCTTTGCCTATAAGTGGGCCAGGATAGGTATTAATAAAAAAAATCGTATTCACAGTTATAGCGCCCATAGCCTGAAAATGTAATATACTTTCTTGGTCATTTGTGTTTTCTAAGCATTAGGTACTTATTTTCTTGCGTGCTTCAAATTACTTTAATTTTATAATTAAAACGTGATAATTTCAGCGATATAATATCAGCGGTTTAATATTAAAAAGTACAATCCGAGAGTTCTAGATTTTAAATATTAATATTGTACAACAAAATCGTTTAATCAAAAAACTTCGTACCTACGTCATTTATAATTCATTTGAGTTGTAAGTTTTTCAATCAAAGTTCAAAGTCAAGTTCTCATTCAACATTGTACGAATGTCGGTTAGGCGTCGAACGTTTCAGTGAAACAGTTAGTTTTATATAAAAAGGTGAACACTTAATAAACTTTGCAATGTGTTTTTTAAATTTGAAACTATGAAACCATATCTTGTTTTGATATAGAGTCTGGTGGAACCGCATCGCGTATGTTTGAACAGTGATGCAGAACTTTGAATTCTTTAAGCTGTCCTAATTTTACTAGGCACATTATAGGCGCCAAATAATTCAAGAGGAGCTACAAGTAGGTACGTTGCCTCCCTTTGAGTTGGAAAGAAAAAAGAAAAGGATGAGTGGGATGAAGGATTCACTCACCGAACAAAATGTAACGGTTTGGTTACTGTTTTTGCGTCGATGTTCTATGAGAGGGTAGTACTTCCCCAGTCGAGCCAACTCATTGATGCTGGGATCAGCAAGGCTCGTTTGCGTAAACAATTTATATTTTATATGTCAGCGACAAAATGCGCTTAACTGATTATGAATGGCCACTTCTTGACCTTGGAAGTTAGAGATGGTAACCAGTGCATTGTTTAAAGTAGGAAAAGGTCAAGAAAACATCTTAGTTAGCTCTAACCGTACTATCTGATTATATGTACATCTTTCTCTCACCCTTAATCCTTTATAGACATCTTTAAATCAATAATGTTGCTATCCTCATATATTTTAATAAATTTTTAAGCATGTGAAAGAATTTTGTATTTGGTTTTCTCTACACAATTTTCTTACGGAGGATTTTAAAATGTGAATTGCTTGAATCCTGCGAAGAAATCTGAATGAACGTTATTGTATTCCCGGGAAACGTGACTTTATGCCTTGATAATCTGACATACTAATTGTATATTTTAGTTACCATTACGTTACGTCACCAGCTGCACTTCGACAGAGCAAACGTTGTCATGGCGTCGTAGTCGCCAAGCTAACACATCGTGACAATCTTGTACAGAGACGGATTGAGTGGCTAAACGAGCTAAAGCCACTAGTGTTCAAACTTTACAATCTTATTCGGTAGCAAATAGTTTAATAACTGGCTGAGCCTGAAGTTACACACGCGTTATTTAGGGCTTCTGCTCAGCTCCTGTGACTCATAGCCTATGGTTTTTCTAAATAAATTGGCTAGTCAACACAAAAATAATCATCAAACTCAGACCATTCCATCATTGGTTCCTGAGATTAGCGCGTTCAACCAAACAAACAAACTCTTCAGGTTTATTATATTAGTATAGATAATATCATTATTATGGAGGCGTTCTCAAATACCCGAACTTATAGGCAGGGAGACGCTTCTTCTCTCATTCTGTGGTCTTTTTATCATTACTGATACGCAGAAGAAGACAGTGGCGTAACAAGTTCACCCGCTTCGAATTGTGGTTCGTACCAATACGGGAATCAATAGTTGCGACCAAGTCACGGCTCTGCTATGCCCAAGCAAGGCACTCCAGATTATGCAGCAGCGCGTCTGAGATATCGTTGTGGCATGCGAAACAGTTAATTTTCCAGCGTTTTACATCTTATTCACACGGCAACTGGTAACAACGTACCAAAACCTATGCAGTATTTGTTGCTTGATTGCCGGTTGAAGTACGTCCCTGTTAGTAAGTACGAGTACATCGAAAATCCTCTTGCTTTGCAGAAGTGCTTACATGTAATACTGGTACGTAGTAGTTCATTGATTGCCTTGTGCGCAGTGCTCGGTGAACCGGTCTAATATGGCTAATAGGCTTTGTTGTGAGTATGAGAAAAATTCTTGTTTAAAATGAAGGAGGAGAATAAAAATGTAACGTTTTGTAAGGATTTATTAAGTGTATACGAAATATCACTGACGAAAAAAGAAAATCACTTAAAAAACACTTCTCCAAAACAATTCACCAGTCCATTGAAGTATCTTGATGACCGGCAATTTTTTGGTAAATCGTGTTTTCTAAAAATATATCCAAAGTTAGATCGATGATACGCTCTAGGAATCGCCTACATACTAAATTTCATGCGAATCGTTGAAGCTGTTTCCGAGATCAATATTGTTAAATGTTTATATAAAACATTACTCGTATAGTATTAGATAGATACAGATAAAGCCAGAAAAGGACTACGAACTATATTAATATAAAGTTCATGTTTTATAATAAACTCGCACATGAACATCACACAATTGAGCAGTTAACATATAGTACAGTTAACATTCACATAGTTTACCAAGTTAGCCGACCGAAGTTCGACGGTTAGTTAAAATCGTATCTTGACGATAAAAATCACAAAAGCTTCACGTTACGGCTATTGAGCAAGCGATTGTATAGCGAATGCTTGGTTTTTGACGCTTGGCACGTTGAGATTGTGTCTTTAAAAGAACTTGATTACTTTCCAGACTCAAGTTGAACAAAATGTCACGATTTTCAGTTTGAGAATTCTCAGTACAGTATGGCGTGAAGAAATGAACTGTTTCTTGGACATATATTTTAGAATTCATCATGCTAGTATTTCCGCCGTATTATTTAAGCTGACGTTCATGTAGCGTGTGTAAACGATACTTAAAAAATGCCGTACATGTAGTTGCAGGTAGTTCATAATCATGAGAAGGGGATGAAAATTACTAAGATTATAAGTAGTATTAGTAATACAAGGCTTAGTTTCAAATAGTGGCAAATCGTCCACACAGGAACCTGACAGATAAATGAAAAATAGAAATAGAATAAATTAAAACAACAGAGTATACGGTTATTTTAAATAAAACGTTGCGGCTGCTAGATAGAGAGAATACATCAGAATGGGTGACATCTAGCGAATACCGCTGGAACTACAAAGGATGACTGAAAAAAAGAACAAATATGCACTTATCCTCATTTAATTGAAATGAGTTGACAGACAATAACAACATAAAAATATATAAGGGGAATAAAATACTAAATAAAGTTAAAATAAAATCAAGTAGCCATTTTAATAGCAAACCTAACAATTCAGCTCAGCTTTAATCAAACACCAAGCAGTGCAATGTCTACAGTACCTCTGCTAAATATCGTTCTACTCCCAAAAGCTCGCAATGCAGATAAATTCGTCTGTCAGTCACCGCTGCACTGCCACGCTCGAGGGCTTTGTGGGCCTACATTTTGATCACGTCCACGAGTTAAAACTTTGCGGATTTGGCCGAGTTTTATTAAGCACATAGTTGCGATAGTTGAACTTTAGAAAAGTAATGGAAGTGTTGCCTTATGTAACTCATGTCTGACCTCTACTTTACTTTGATTTTCGTAATTTGTAGATATTGTTATAGAAACTTTTGCCGATAATTGATTATCGGCTCAGGCAATGGAACCTAACAGATTTATTTTATCTTTGAAACAAGTGTATTTAAAAGTAACAACAAAATGTGACAACCCTGGAAGCCTGGAAGAGATATTGGTTTTATACTCTGACGAGTATCACCTCAGCCAGCCCTTAACCAAAATATGGTAGTCAAAACATCTAGAACTCGATGGAAGCAAATTTAAAGATACTAGATGTGATCTTCAATCCATCAGCTAAAATATTCTTCAGCTTCTATTGTACTGTAGCTTTAAATTTTTCTTTGTATATAAACTTCGTTTTTGAATATAAACTTCTCTCTCTCTCTCTTTGTATATAAACTGCTTTTTTAATTCATACATTTAATAAAGTCCTAAATAATTCCTGACTACATGTAATGTCCTTCTCGTTAAATACAATCCAATTTACGATCAGAGTCAGAGTATTCTCTAGGTAAAGGGTAGTTAAAAAACACCTGTTTTAGAATCAGCTGTTATAAAAGTTTTTAAATAAAATACTTTAAGTATATAAAATATAATTTAAATGTTTAATAAGTATAGGTAATATCTAATACCTGCCAGTCAAGTGTTATCTCCACTTTACAACAACAAGAGTAGCACAACACATTCACTAGCACTGCACCTTTATGATGGAGACCTCAATAATCAACATGCAGCAGTATTTTGAGGAGCGAATGGCCAAATTTGAAGCAGATCTCAATAAGAAGCCTTCTAGTTCCAGCAGCTTGGCAGAGGAATTTGCGGCATTCAAAGACTTCATTCTGCAATCGTTGAAGTCCTTTTCCCAGCAGTTAGAGTCTGTCGCCCGCCAAGTGGACAGTATGGAGATGCGCAGCCGCCGTAAAATGATCCTGCTGCACGGTGTTGAGGAGGGGAAGAACGAAGAGACAGCTCAAGTGGTCACACAAGTCATCAAACAGGATCTCAAGTTGGACTCTTTCACAGCGTCAGACATCAAACGATGCCATAGAATGGGGCGGCAACTATCCGGTAAGAAGCCCAGACCCATCCTCATTAAGCTCCATAGCGTTGCGGTACGGGACACCATTTGGTTTTCTAAAACCAAGTTAAAAGGAGCGGGTCTTACGCTGTCCGAATTTCTGACTCGATCGCGACATGCAATTTTCATGGCAGCGCGAGAGAAGTTTGGTGTCGCGAAGTGCTGGACCAGGGAGGGCTCCGTGTTCGTTATAGACGCCAATGGTCATCGACATCGGATTTCATCCACGGGAGATCTCGACAAGATCAAGGGCTTGGACCCGGAGAAACCTGCGACGAAGGCGACCGCAACGAAAACCTAACGAGCTCCAGCACCGAAAAAATAGGGTTTTTATGTTCTTTCGTGTTTGTTTACATGACCGGGTGAATTACTTTTCGTTTTACTTATTTACTACCTTCTTTCTTATTATATTTTCGAAGCTGTACCTTATTTTATAAATCTCACTTTTTCACTGTTGACATAATATTATTACTTTTAACACTTCTCATCTGACAGCTGTCATACCATATATTTCTACCTATCTGAAACTCAGGCTTTTAATACTTGCTTATCTTTTTTACGGAGTACCGAAATAATTCACCTGGTCTAGTTCTTCCAACTGTCTTTTTTTTTTTTTTTATTTTTTTTATATATTTTCACTTATTTGCATCTTGATATGTTCAGATATCTGTTTGTTCCGTTTTTGTTACTCGGGAGATACTTCATTGTTTATTTATGTAACACGTAACTGGCGGGTGGAGTTAACGACTATACTATACATATATTTATATATATATATTTTTTTTCTTCAATATAAGATATATATTATTTTTATATTATATTAATTTATTTATTTTTATATTAATTATTTGTATTATATTTTATTTTATTATGTTACATGACTATTTTAGTAGTGATAGTGACAGTTTCCACTCTGTTAGTAGTCATAATGATAGTTTTGTAAGCATTCCTCCTCTACCTGAAATACTTCAATCAGAGTTTGCCGATGTACCCCATAACTTGAATGTCGTTCACATCAACGCCCAGAGTATTCCTGCCCACTTCCAGGATATGCTGACAACTTTCGACTGTAAAAATATCCATGCTATTCTTATTTCTGAATCATGGCTGAAACCATGTCTCGCTTCTATTTCTTACACTTTACCTGATTTCCGTTTAGTAAGAAATGACCGTACTGTTGGCGGTGGTGGCGGTGTTGCCATTTATGTCCGTAATCACATTCCTTACAGTGTTATTGATATGTCAGCACAGCCACCTCCGCTTAATGCAGGTGAGCATCTCTTTTTAGAATTAAGTCTCGCTCATACGAAGGTTCTGCTTGGTGTCTATTACTCGCCTAACTGCCATATAAATTATTTTTCATCTTTCGAGCGTATTTTAGAAACTCTATCAACTTCTTACACTCACACAATAATCATGGGCGATTTTAACACTTGTCTGTTAAAGCATGATTCTCGCTCTTCTTCCTTATGTAGAATAGTGGAATCCTGTAACCTGACTATTCTTCCTCTAAATGCTACACATAACTTTCCGAATTCAACTCCTTCTCTTCTTGATCTTATCTTTGTTTCTTCACCTTCTCTTGTCGTCAAGCATGGTCAATTTCCAGCTGATGCATTCTCCTACCACGACTTAATTTTTCTCTCGTATAAACTTCGTCCTCCTAAGCCTAACACTAAAATTCTTCTGCAACGTAATTTTGGTGGCATGAATGTGGAGAGTCTCCGTAGTGACGCTCGCAACATTAACTGGGAATCTGTGGAAAGCGCTCAATCCATCGACGAAAAAGTTGAAAAACTCAATAGTGCAATTATTCGACTATTCGATATACATGCTCCTGTCCGTGCAATAAGAGTCAAACACTTGCCTTCGCCGTGGCTAACTGAAGAAATAAAACATCTGCTATCAAAGAAAGCAATGGCTAAAACCAAATATAAATGTCGACCGACTTCTCGCAATTGGGAAAGCTATATTGCGATTAGAAATCACTGCAGCAAGGTGTGTAGGAAAGCACAACGCCAACACATCCATAAATCTGTTGAGAACGAAGACCCAGCTAAAGTCTGGAAATTTCTAAGATCACTGGGAGTTGGAAAGCCAACACATGACCACAGTTCCAATAATATTGACATCGATTTACTAAATCAGCATTTCACTTCTTCGTCGCAATTTGATGCGACTACTAAAGCTAAGACTTTACACGATCTTTCCACGCTTCCAACTCCAAATTATCCACATTTCGTCTTTAATCAAGTTTCTGAGTGTGATGTTAAAAGGTGCGTATTATCGATTTCTTCCAATGCTGTCGGTAATGATTGCGTCAGTCGTAAGATGATTCTTCCTATCTTAGACGAAATCCTTCCCATCCTTTGTCATATACTTAATTATTCCTTATCCTGGGGCGCATTTCCAACTGCTTGGAAAGATGCCCAAATTATTCCTTTGCCCAAAAAATCGAAACCTACTTCCTATTCTGATTATCGTCCTATTTCCGTGTTACCTTTCCTTTCTAAAGTGCTCGAGCGCCTAGTCCATGTCCAACTCACTACTTTCCTTAACAAAAACCTCCTATTCAATCCTCTACAATCCGGATTCCGTCCTGGTCACAGCACCGTTACGGCACTGACCAACATTACCGACGACATTAGGTTCGGTATGGAGAAAGGCAATTTAACGGTACTTTGTTTACTGGACTTTAGTAACGCCTTTAATACCGTTGATTTCCACACTCTACTCGGTATATTACGCTCTATTAACATATCTCCACCAGTGATTGATTGGTTTCATAGTTACCTGTTTGGTCGTCGGCAGCGTATACGGGTCGAAGACTCTTTCTCTTCGTGGTGTAATACGACAGCCGGCGTTCCACAGGGTGGCGTTCTCTCTCCATTACTCTTCTCAATTTTCATAAATTCCATCTCCTATCAACTTCAGTCATCCTACCACCTTTATGCAGATGATCTTCAAATTTACACACAGGCACCGGCGCATGAGCTGTTTGAAGCATTTCGCATCATGAACTCTGATTTAGAACGGATATCTGCTTGGAGCCTGAGATTTGGTTTGCAGATCAACCCTGTGAAAACACAGATTATCGTTGTTGGTAGTCCCAGGATGATCTCTCGCATCGACTGGAATCTGCTACCCCAAATTACTTTTGGTGGTATCCCAATACCTATAAGTGACTGTGTGAAGGACTTAGGTGTTTATATTGACAAAACTCTATCTTGGGGACCACAAATCACTGAAGTTAGTCGCAAGTTGTTTGCTGCGGCGGGGACTTTGCGAAAACTGCGGAACTTTCTGCCGATTGCCACTAAGATTGCACTTGCAAACTCTCTTCTATTACCTATCCTTGACTATGCCGATGTCAGCTATCTAGATCTCACTTAGGAGCAACTTGATAAGCTTGAGCGTCTTCAAAACTTCTGTATTAGGTTCATATTTGGATTACGTAAATATGATCACGTTTCTAATTTCCGCAATAAGCTCAAGTGGCTGCCAATTCGCCTTCGGCGGAATACTCACATTCTTTCCTTACTCTATAATATTCTTTTCAATCCTTCTACTCCATCTTATTTGAAAGAACGTTTCAAGTTCCTTAGTGACTCTCATTCAAGATCGGGTCTTAGGTCATCGGTAAATTTGAGATTGGAAATTCCAATGCATTCCACTACTTTTTACGATAAATCCTTTACTGTACAAGCGGCACGGTTGTGGAATGCATTGCCTGTATCCATCAAACTGGCTCAAAATATCACATCTTTCAAAATCTTAGTGAAAAACCACTACTTAACTCTTTAACTTTCAATAATATTGTCAAACTCACACTTTCTTTCTCTCCTTTTTTTACTATTGTCTACTCCCATTACTTAATTTATTATATTATTGTTTGTATGTATGTATGTATATATATTATAGTATATATATTAGTGTATTTGTATACTATAGTGTGTATTCGTATTTTGTTTGGTATAATTTCATTACTACGCCAAAACTGCCCTATGCCTGGCTCCTTACTTCTCTTTTCCTTATGGGTTGCCTGTAAGAGATTGCTTTTTAGCGATAAGGCCGCCGTTTGTGCAATATATACTCATATGTTGTAATTCCTATGTCAAATTTAAATTTGGTGTACAATAAAGATTATTATTATTATTATTATTATTATTATTACGGTCAGTGAACAACAAAAGTTTACGTACAATTTCAGCGAATACATGTTAAATTAAACCAAAATTGCTCTGCCTCGTTGGTCTCGCGTCATAAATGTGCGCGTAAGCTTAGGAGGTCTCGGGTTCAATTCCTGGGTCGGGCAAAGTGTTATTGGGTTTTTCTGTTAGGAAATTCACAGTAGCAGCACGGAGTCTGGTAATGTGCCCGGTACGGCAATAGGCTCGTCCGCTATTACGTGGGACCTAAAAAATTCATGACGAAATGTGGGTGTAATATTACACCTCTGCCTACCCCTTCGGGGATACAGGCGTGAGTCTATAAAAAAATACCCAAAGAACATTAAACGTTTATATGGTGCGGAACGGGATTGATTCCGAACCAAACCGAAATACCCAAAATTAGTCAGATTCCAATACACGTAATCTTCGAACGTCTAATTCAAAAATCTCGGATAAGCGATTTGAAAATTTCAATCAATCTAACATAATCGATCATCGGTTCGATGTGAGATCGAATGTGAAAAATTACACTTGTCCATTGCGCGGAGACTGTTCGATGCCCTCACCCCATAACGAATGATTGGACTTGGATTTGAAATTTCACGACCGTCGTCGGCGGGATACGTTTTGACGTCTCTTGATTACAAGTGACGTTTTTGTAGGACATTCGTATATGTTTATATGGAGGAAAAAATGAGCTGCGAGATTTATTTTTCGTTTTATGTTTGCCGAGTTTCTTGGTAAGATTTGAGTGTTGTGTTTTGATTCGTTTTTATTACTTTTGGTAGGCGTTATCGCTCCCGGAGAGGTTGCGGCAAAGTATACCTACTATGAATCCAACCGTCATTCGCGTGACCCTGCTACGAACATCGTGGTGGTTTATGTCAGTAATACTCGAACGTTTTTTGGCTGAATCCACACACCTTCATCAGTGTTCATGCAAATCAGAATAGCGTAAGAGATGATTTACTATAGAAATGAAAACTTGAGGCCAAGTTCTTATATTGATTTGCCAAACCAAAACCCTAGTATAATTTTGTTGCCAACTATAAGGGATAGCTTGTTATTCTGTGGACCTATTGAAACACGACTCGAATGATGTAAACAGAATGGGTGAATCCAATCTTTTGGGGATAGGTTTAAATGGCAATTGCAATTGGGAACTTCACAGCCTAGATAAGCCTATATTAATTCATCGCCAGCTTTGTGTTATTCCGCTTGCACGTAAAACGTTATTTAGAACCTGTGGTTTGCTTTTTAGTCTTACTAGATAAATATGACAGAATATTAGCTTCTCCGTAGAGCAACTGCCATCCGACTTCCGAAACCTAAAGGGATTGAAGCGAAGCGACATTCAATGCCTTAGACAACATTCAGTATTTAAAGTTGCTGAGGCCCTTTGAGAACTGTTAAAGATCTTCTTGCATCACCGTCGCTTTAAACGCTCTCTAAGGCACGTGTAAAACCAATCAAAATTTTAACACGCACGTAACTTAAAAATGGTACTTCGTTGGTACCACGACTAGATTATCACTGCCGTCGAGCGGTGAATGGTGCAACACAGTGGTGGTATAGCCGGTAGAAGTCCGATCCACCCCTCCGCCAATCCCCACGCATAGGAAGTCCAAGAGGCTTCCACCTCATGAGTTATGGGTTCGATTCTCGCTCAAGTCAAACATTTGGATACATGAACGTGGGTGTTTGTCTTAGTCTGGGTGTTTCTACATATAATATACTAGCTTACCCAGCGAACTCCGTATCGCCTTTTTAAGAGTTTTTATTTAATTCCCTTTTTTCCAAGCCCCTTTTCCAAAGTTACCATTGACTTAGCGCTTAATCTCTTATCATTTCAGAGTCTATAAATGATGAACGAACAAACATAGATTTTTATATAATATTGAATTTCCCATTCCTTAAAATATCGGTGACGATACCCATAGCGACTTTAAAAAAAATCCCACATTTTCTATCCGCCATCTTTGAATCACGAAACAGATGTTATATTGGATACCCCATGCCTTTTAACATCGAAGGCGATACCCATATTGATTTTTAAAATTTTCTCATCCGCCATCTTTGATTTCCCGTCCGCCATCTTGGATCACTAAATAAATTTCATATTATTAATCAGCGTCCCGAAAATCTCGAAAACGATACCCATATAGATTGTATCCTATTCATTTAGCCTTTTTTGCCTTTGACCCAACCCTCCCCCTTCTCGTTTGACCATTTTATTATTTTTGTCTGGCCCCTAAAAGTTTCGGCGTAATTTTGTATAGCCTATAGCCTTTCGGAATAATCGGGCTGTCATAGGCAATAACAATTTTTAAAATCCGACTGCTAGTTCCTGAAATTAGCCGACATTATCTTTTAGCCTTTTGCCCGACCCCAAAGGGTCGAAGCGTTATGTTATATAGCTTATATCCTTGCGGAATAACTGGGCTATCGTATACAAAAAGACTTTTTCAGATCCGACCGGTAGTTCCTGAGATAAGCGCGTTCAAACAAACAAACAAACTCTTCCGCTTTATTATATTAGTATAGATAGATGTGTATTTACAAAAGAAAAGTACATATCTGTGTTTATATATTATATAGTACCCATAGTACAAGCTCTGCTTAGTTTGGGACTAGATGGTTGATGTGTATATGGGGTTGAATATTATTATTTTATATTATTATTCATGACGTAATCTGGCAGCGATAGCCGAGTGGATATACCAACAGACTGCCATGCAAAGGGTATCGGGTTCGAATCCACGGCGCGCACAAATGACTTTTCGGAGTTATGTGCGTATTGTATTGTTAATTATCGCTTGTCCCGTGCCTCGGAGAGCACGTTAAGCCATCGGTCCCGGTTGTCATGAAGATCTTTGACAGTCGTTACAGGGCGTCAGTACCTTCTAAATAAACTGACACTAGTCTAAACCATGGAATATCGCTATCCCTTCGGGTTGCGCAGGTCAGACAGGCAGTCGCTCCGTGGAAAAGCTAATATTCAGCCAAATCCGGTTAGGGTAGTAAGCGGACCCAGATTGAAAACTTGGATAACGCTAAGAGAAAGAAGATTCATGACGTAATATTGTTCACAGAATAAACACATAAGATAGAAATCATATTTCACAAATAAGTAAATTTTCTTTTGTTACCTTATTCAAACGATGTTAAATTTACTTTACAAAGGTTGTCCTATCCCTACAAGGTAACTTCAAATTGGCCGCAAAGTTAGGTAAATTATATTTCTTAGTATTATATTTTTTGTTTCTCGGTATTTTTAATTGAGCACACAAGTTAATTGTATTTTGAGACATCTGGGGGCACGGGAGTGTTGTTTTTATGGGATTATTATTTCTTAATATAAAACGTCTAGAATAGAATAGGACGTTTTATTTCGGGTACTAATTTCAGAATAAGTCAAACTTTATTGCCTATATCGCGATTGAAATAATATTTTCTTTTGGAAAACCTTTAAAATTATTACCTGGTGACGAAATCACTTAAATATAATATAAGGTATAATTAAGGTTTAAATGTCCGTTTATATTAGAGGAGTTGGGCTAACATAATAACACATGCACACACGCCCACGCATGCTATTTTTGGCCCAAACTAGAAGACAATGATATCTCAATCCTTAATTCATGTTACTCATCTAAACACATTATAAAATGAAGTCCCCTTTTGCTCCTTCTAGTCTGTCCTCCTATCTCTCGTCTTGTTGTTTGGTAGCCTTTGTAAGGTTTTCACAAATACATAGTGATACCAGACGAAGGTTTAGGTTTAGGTATAATTCACGCGAATGAAGTCGCGGGTGAAGTCTTGTGTACAAAGCCTATAAAGCAAAAAGTATTTTTAAGGGGAATACACAATTCGCTTTCGAATATACGGTTAAATCGGCGATTTAGCGAAGCCTTTGAAGTATGCCTGAGTCACTAGGCTCAGCAAAATGGAAAGCACTTATACATGCACCGTTCGGTGCAACGCATGGATATACGTAGAATCGAAATAGTGATATTGCGATTACTAAGTCGAAGTTCTAATCCAGCTCGGGTTAGGGGAAGCATGGAGTTGAAATTGTAAGTTATGTATTGGTATGAGAATCAGGCGATGTACTGAAGTGTAGAGATACTTCTCAGTGATTCGTGAGATATTGTCTTTACTGACGTCTACAAATCAATAAGTAGTACAAGTCTCTGATACAATAGGTAAAACTGTAGGGCTATGACGCTGATGACGTTGACTTAAAAGTAGAATATTTGATTTTAGGATATAAAATAATATAAATAACACAACGATAGCAACACCCTTCTACATGCAAGTAAATAGGACAGTGGTATTATACGTTCTGTTTACGTCATACTTGATACAAGTCATGGTGTCCACGAATGTGGTACTTTTATTAAAAATAAAGCGAGTCTCATCCAAGTATAACTATATCACTATAGTAAATCCAGGAATACCTCGCATCGCAGGGGACTCTACAATCAACCGAAGGAAAGGAAGACCGACCAAACACATAAAGTGCTGCTCAGTGTGGGGAATGAACCCGCAATGCGCATGGCAATCATTATCATCATCAGCCCTATATGTCCCACTGCTGGGCACGGGCCTCTTCTCACTGTGAGAAGGGTATAGCCATAGTCCACCACGCTGGCCAAGTGCGAGTTGGCAGACTTCACATGCCTTTCGAGAACGTTATGGAGAACTCTCAGACATGCAGGTTTCCTCACGATGTTTTCCTTACCGATAAGCAAGCGATAATTAACAATTTAATTCGCACTTAACTTCGAAAAGTCATTGGTGCGTGCCGTGGATTCGAACCCGGACCCTCTGCGTAGCAGTCTGTCAGTCTCTTTACTCGGCTATTGCTGCTTAAATTAAATTCACATCGCAATAGTTACGATGAACGGAACCCCAACGCCATCACCTCATCTATTTACGGAGTGAATGCGTCATTATTAGTAACAAGACTGGATTTCTAATTTACTGCATAGTGGTTCCAAGTAACAACGCTACACTGCACTCGACTTAATCCAATTAGGTGCTTCCTTAGGTGACAATATTCCTGGGATAAATTAATGTTTCCAGTTTCAATGTACCTACTTTGTATGCGTTTTAAGTTAAGACTCGCTATACAACATAATCATAGCTGTTGTCTACTCAATTGGAATAGGCTAATTTTACATCGTCTTTCGGGATATATACCACTTACTTCATAACGTGACTTGATTTACCATTTGTAAAAAATCGGCAAAGTCAAGCACTACTTGAACAAGCCACCAGCTCCTGGATGGATGACCGTCTCCTACCGGATGGTTGTAGTGGCATTTATATCAGAGCGGTACCGTGATTTGGAGGGCAGGTAAAGCCATCAGTCCCGGTTCTTGTCTCTAAACAAGAATCGTTAAGCGATGTCGGAGGCCTTTGAGGGTGGCCAGGGAACTCCGACACTAGAGTTGACCACACATTCACACGAAAAATCAAAACAAACAAACCACGCGCCTTTTCTTCGAGTATACGAATTTCAGCGCAGTTGCAAGCACCTTGTTCAAGGAAGTAGCGTATATTTCCTAATACAGTAATGAACATATCACGTGAAGTTCCAAACATATCTGACGAAAAAAACAAAAGTGACTATTTCAATTTCACCCTTAAATGTGGAAGTGTGATTGAAGCACACGATCCAATAGTTGAAAGCACACAGATGGCTAGGTATTATTAGCATTTGGGTATGCTAAATTAAAGACTTTCAGCACAATTGCACTGGCCGCAGGCCGCAAACAGGAACAATTAGAGTGTTGAATGTTCAACTAAATTATGGTTGCGAACGAATGCTCTCAGAGCCTGTCGATATATTCTAATGCTTTGTTAATTTGACTGTTGTTAGGTTTATTCATAAAGCAAAAATATTCAGTTCACTAGTATGAATATCATAATTATCATCACACCGTGTCAGAGGGTTAGTGTAGATAAATCAAGCTCAGTATAAGTGAAAATTAGAAGGAATGTTTTTAGTTTACTGTAATATAAGTTTCGTATTAAATCGGTCATTTCATAAATATTTTCAAATAAAAACAGACTGCCTCGTTGGTCTCGCGGCATAAATGTGCGCGTGGGATTGGGAGGTCTCGGGTTCGATTCCCGGGTCGGGCAAAGTGTTATTGGGTTTTTCCGTTAGGAAATTCTCAGTAGCAGCACGGAGTCTGGTAATGTGCCCGGTACGGCAATAGGCTCGCCCCCTATTACGTGGGACCTAAAATTCATGGCGAAATGTGGGTGTAATATTACACCTCTGCCTACCCCTTCGGGGATACAGGCGAGAGTCTATAAAAAAAAAAAAGAAAAAAAAAACAAAATACAAAATTTGCATTATTTAAAGCGCACACTTCTGTGTGCGCTTTCACAGAAAGTATTGCCAAATATTTGTAATTTGGACAGTTAGCCATTAGAATCAACCCCATTGCAGTTAATGCATTAGATGCAACCAATAAAATTGAGATCTCCGACTTGTCATTGATTCCAGCATGTTCCAAAGAGGCGTATTACATAATATCAAAAAATATATCCAGAAATATACACTCAAAAAGTTGCGATAAAAGTGTCTTGGGCAATAAGAACTAAGTTTTATCTATTCAACTGTCACCAGTCCCTATCTGTTTCGAAGTCAATGCTGCCCGATTATCGATACGAGAGCATGCCCCTTACTTCGCTGTATATTCTGTGATACATTCCCTGGCGGATAAACACTTCAGTGTTTATCCGCCAGGGAATGTATCACAGAATTAGCATTCATGCTACGAGCCTCAATAGCTTGCTTATCTAAAATCATCTACTATGTTCACTACTTAAAATCAACTCTATAACCTTACAACAAAGGGTGAATTTTCCGTGAGGTCGAAAAAAAGTCAATTTCTGTAGTGACAGAGGTCAAGTTGCATTTGACGTGCAATATTCGTCACTTCCCCAATTCGGCATCACATTGTTAGGATTATTTATTTGTTTTCTGCTTCAAGTACTAGTCAAAGATCATGTTTGTGGAACAAACAGGCAGGTCATTCAGGTTGGTTAAGTAATGCTGTTGAATATTACATTGCATCTCAAGAGTTGTGATTCATGATCGTCCTAGCATTATCCCGATTGCATGGCCTAAATCAATATAAGCATTATCAAAAGTGTTAACTCTCTATAACGACTATTAAAACTTTTCATGACAGTCGGTCCAACGGTTTTAGCGTCGGAACATATCTGACGGAAGATGCGTCGAGCGTATCATCGGTCGCGTCTATTGCGTCAGATGAGTTGGTACATATCTGACGGAAAATACGTCGAGCGTATCTGCATGAATTGCGTCTAGTCCGTCAAATTAGACCTGCTACATTACGCGTCTAGTCAGTTTCTGCTTTCTACAACTACAGTGCGGTTGCTTTGTATGAATGAATAAAATACACATGGTGCGTGGTGCGCGCGCCGTCGACCGACGATACGTTGACGGAAACGGAACAGACGCCTACAGCGCTCGACGCACTAACGCATCATCGGTTAGGTGTGAAAGATTGAATGATTTATCATATATTTGGCTGTTTTGGCCACACGCGACGGATGATACGCGACGCATCTTCCGTCAGATATGTGCCGACCCCTATTCAAGAGTTGTAACTACTGCAACCTTATTTTACTAAACTGCAACAACTACTGCAACGTAATTACTGCAAAAATAAAGTAATCACACGTGATACTACAGTAGTATAGTGTAAAGGAACGAGGTTTACTGTAATTAGAAGGTGGTTCCTATGACCTGGCTAAGTGACCGTGGTGTGATGATTGTTGCAGAAATGATTATATTTAGTTATCGCATGTACTAGAGCTATTTAAGGTCTTGGATCTTCTACCGTTTTTATGCTTCACAATACCTGCGATTCTGTTAATTTTGCTTTCACTAGTACAATTCTTGTCGTCGCCCTTGCCTGAAGCCCATAATTCGTAACATTTCTGAGCCCAGGCCAATGTAGGCATTTCCTGCTACAATAAAAAAATATATAAATATTTTTTATCCCAGATGTGTATGCATTGCCCGATAGACTGGACGAAGAATATACAGCGTAAGTACTAATAGACATTTACCATCAGAGACATGTCGCTTCTGCACAAATTAGAACATTTACTCTAAATCTATTTCCCGTACAATAGACGTCGTTCCACGTTCCGCTGTCAAAGGAAGAAATTACATGGCAGTTGTGCAAAACAAAAGCAAACAATACGTCAGTTAATTGAGTCAGGATGATTTCTGATAAGAGTCGCCGACTGGAATAAATGGCTGTAATGATTTACTTTTGTATTGTCATGAGAAACAGCGGAACGTAAATATGTTAGACAAATCGCATTTGGCAATAGGTTTGTGTAAGTATTTATATGATAGAGAAGAAAGGCAATTTCTGCTTGGAAATTTATTGATTAACTTTTGTTTAGCTACTTTTCATAATCTTACTACCTACCCGAATCTAGAAATGAAAAAATGTAGATATTTTAGATTCTTATATGAGCACTATATATATCCAAATCCAGATGGTCTGTCTACCGGCCCGAACTTCTGTGACAGCAAGGAAGGAAGTTTGGATATGATTCAAAAGAATCTGACGGTCTCATTAATCGAAATGCAAAATTAATCAGAGCAAAAGGGTTCCGGTAACAAAATCTGAAACAAAACCAGCTCTTGTCACCAACAGTATACTTTTGGAGTAGAAAGCCAGACAAATGATGCTTTGAGACACCATTAAAATATTCCAAGAACATTTTATTTTTTAAAGTCCGATTATAAACCTTAAATTACATAGTAGTTGTAGGTATCTTAAAGCACAGTTATGAAGTACTTAGCTCTATACTACTTTAAAACAAAACTACTTCACCCGTTAGTAATGTGCTGAACAACATAAAATTTTATACAGTTTTGAAATAAAAGAGGTGGTCTGCATAAACTTGCTGTATTTTAATTTGTGCTTTGGCATTCTTTCAGTATTCAAAAACTAAAAAACAATATTCATTTGCTCTCATTTGAAGGCTCTTGTGGTCTGCTTCTGATGTTGTATTTTTACATTTTGTTGGTTTTTTACTGACTGTAGGGCTTTCTTATGATTTATTAAAAAAAAATGACGTATCTTTTGTTAGGTACCTATCCATCAATATAAATAGAGACTATATTTACTGAACTTTATGATGTTTTGCATCATTAAATTCAGCGAGCCGCATACGTCAAAACGTTTGTATTGCGTTCGTATGGTGATGGATTAAGAATACAGAATGTCGCCAACCCATTTAATTTGTGGGTATCGTAAGATATCTTTGCGAAGAGTATAGTAGGCCTCATTCTCCCATTAAATCACAGTGCTACTGAGAAGGTTAGGTTAAATTAGGAGAGTTTTTCAGTCCAGCAGTGGACTGCGAAAGGCTGTAGAGGATAGATACAGACTGAGCATTCCATGGAAGCTGTCAAATAATATGACTAAAAACAGGACAGGTTAGAAGTACCCTGAACAGAAGACCATGCATGAGGAATCTGATGGCAGTGAATGAAGCAAGAGAGATATGTCAGGATCGTTGCAAATGGCGTTCCGTAGTCTCTGCCTACTCTTTCGATAAACAGGCGTGAGTCTATGTATGTATGTATGTATGTCTAACTTGCTTATGAGATACATTCCCTAAGAAGATGACACTATCTTCTTGCGGTACGTATTTGTATGTTATCTCTTTCTCGAGTGATAAAAAAACATTAAAGAAGAAGAGATAGAATGCCTAGTTATTTGCTTTGCCTCTTTTTACAGAATAGTTTATTTTGTGAAGATGAAGCGCAACCTTGGATTCTACAGTCAGTTTGAAGATAGACTCATCAGTCATCATGTTACATTTCTCGTAAAATAATGATGTAAATAGTAAATGACTTCGACATAACGTTTTAAAAAGAGTGATAAGTAAATTGATCGCATAAAGCATTATTTGAATTATCACATTTTTTTTAATAATTACAAAGGAATCGCAAGGTAAACTGACCCAAACCACTGTGGCTACAAAAAAGATAGATTGGACATGGTTGAGACTCCGCACTCTCACTTACTAAGATATCAGAAATACTTAGGGCAAAAGGGGTACAGGCAAGAATGAATATGAAACGAAACCAGCTTCTATTTCCAATAGTAGAATAGGGTTGTGTCCAACTAGTCAAATCAGACACTTTTAATGAATTGTCAAAAACGATCTCTTTCTACGGATTTGTATGCAATATGACTCAATGACTTCATAAAGTTATGCTATCAAGTAACTTTACGAATAAGATCGTTTTTGACAATTCATTAAAAGTGTCTGATTTGACTACTACTGTTAATTTATTGATAATTTGTACTTACTAATTATCAATAAATTGACAGTAAAAATGTAAAATAAAGTTTTAACTTTAATTGATTAATGAAACTACTATTATTTTTGCATGTTTTACTTGATACTATTAGTATTTATTTCACTTGCAGGCAACATCCCTACTATTATTTTAATTAATAATTTGTGTTTACTTATCCTTCATTTAATGCTTATTACTGACTTAATGACATAGGTACTTAAAAGTTACAAACATTTAGTTATTACACTTCATCGTGTAAGAGTCTGCACTTATGTTGTGTATTGAATACATTGAATCGACTTTTATCTGAAAATGCGATCAACAGTGAAACGTTAGTTAGTTCTGTGTACATACTTAGTAATATTCGCTTGATATTATCACACAATGCGTTGGATTTTTAAAAGATTTTTGTTCAGTTGCACTGAGAATAAAAGTTCAAACCATCGATATATAATACTACTAGGTTCAAAGAAATCTGAAGCTGTTTACTAGTGGTACTTGTATGTCAATCGTAGTAATCATCTAGGCTGAGTACAGCACAGACCTCTATCTTCTAATCAAATACTAATCTATACTAATATAATAAAGCGGAAGAGTTTGTTTGTTAGTTTGTTTGTTTGTTTGAACGCGCTAATCTCAGGAACTACCGGTCGGATCTGAAAAAATATTTTTGTATACGATAGCCCAATTATCCCGGAAGGCTATAGGCTATATAACATAACGCTTCGACCCTTTGGGGCCGGGCAAAAGGCTAAAAAGGCTAAAAGATAATGTCGGCTAATCTCAGGAACCAGCAGTCGGATTTTAAAAATTGTTATTGCCTATGATAGCCCAATTATTCGGAAAGGCTATAGGCTATATAAAATTACGCCACAACTTTTAGGGGCCAGTCAAAATAATAAAATGGTCAAACGAGAAGGGGGAGGGTTGGGTCAAAAGCAAAAAAAAGGCTAAACGAATAGGATACAATCAATATGGGTATCGCTTTCGTGATTTTCGGGACGCTGATTAATAATATGAAATTTATTTAGTGATCCAAGATGGCGGACGGGAAATCAAACATGGCGTATGAGAAAATTAAAAAAATCAATATGGGTATCATCTCTGATGATTTAAGGGATGGAGAATCCAAATACAACATCTATTTCGTGATCAAAGATGGCGGATAGGAAATCAAAGATGGCGGACGGGATTTTTTTAAAAGTCGATATGGGTATCGTCTCCGATATTTTAAGGACTGGGGAATTCAAAAACATCATCTATTTAGTGATCCAAGATGGCGGACGGGAAATCAAAGATGGTGGATGTGAAAATTTTAAAAATCAATATGGTTATCGCCATCGATATTTTAAGGGGTGGGGAATCGAAATACAACATCTATTTCGTGATCAAAGATGGCGAATGGGAAATCAAAGATGGCGGATGGGAAAATTATAAAAAATCAATATGGGTATCGTCACCGATGTTTAAAGGGATGGGGAATTCAAATATCTATTTCGTGATTCAAGATGGCGGATGGGAAATCAAAGATGGCGGATGGGAAAAAAAAATATGGGTATCGTCTCTGATGATTTAAGGGATGGAGAATCCAAATACAACATCTATTTCGTGATCAAAGATGGCGGATAGGAAATCAAAGATGGTGGACGGGATTTTTTTAAAAGTCGATATGGGTATCGTCTCCGATATTTTAAGCAATGGGGAATTCAAAAATACCATATATTTCGTGATCAAAGATGGCGGATGGGATTTTTTTTAAATTCAATATGGGTATCGTCTCCGATGTTTTAAGGGATGTGGAATCCAAATAAAACATCAATTTCGTGATTCAAGATCGCGGATGGGAAATCAAAGATGGCGGATGGGAAAAATTAAAAAAATCAATATGGGTATCGTCTCTGATGATTTAAGGGATGGTGAATCCAAATACAACATCTATTTCGTGATCAAAGACGGCGGATAGGAAATCAAAGATGGCGGACGGGATTTTTTTTTAAAGTCTGTATGGCTATCGTCACCGATATTTTAAGGAATGGGGAATTCAATATTATGTAAAAATCTATGTTTGTTTGTTCATCATTTATAGACTCTGAAATGATAAGAGATTAAGTGCTAAGTCAATGGTAACTTTGGAAAAGGGGCTTGGAAAATAGGGAATTAAATAAAAACTGTTAAAAAGGCGATACGGAGTTCGCTGGGTCAGCTAGTATGTATATAAAGCTGAAGAGTTTGTTTGTTTGAACGCGCTTATCTCAGGAACTACTGATCCGATTTGGAAAATTATTTCAGTTTTAGATAGCCCATTTATCGAGGAAGGCTATAAGCTACATAACATTACGCTATGAGCGACGGGATCGGAGCAGAAGACTAAAATAACGCGGGTGTAACCGCGGGCTCATCTAGTATATAAGTACACTAGAGAATGCCCGTAGCGTGATCTTATGTAAGCTTTTGTTTCCAACCAGTACCAGGATTTTGAAATAACTCAGTTTAACAGTGGCGTAGCTAGCTTGGGTGGCACCCGGCGCGGAAGTTGGCGGATGACCTTTTTTTTTGAGTTTTGGGTGTCACTCCTTTTTTTGGATGGGTGGCAACCCAAAAAGGGTGGAACCCGGGGTGGACCGCCCCCGCCGCCCCCCCTTGCTACGCCATTAGTTTTCTTTATGCTTGTGTTATAATCTTTCAACTACTTAGTGACATATATTTAGATAAACGTGTACCTATGTTCATTGTATTTTTTTCTGACCAGACGCAAGCATAAGTTAATTGTGTACTATTTCTCGTATACCCAAATGTCTGCTGAGCTTCTCTCTTGAAAGACTATTTTGCTCTAAATTTGAACGTTTACAGGGATAGTGTAATCTATATGATTACCTTATCCCAAGTTTTTTTAACAGGAAGTACCTATCCTGTTAAAAAAAACTACAACACTTATAGATCACACTCATACATAAAAACAGCTAACAAGATTAAAACTAACAGGCATACATGAGTGCAAATAACACCATACCTATGGTTAGCTTCACCTTCATAGAATGTGCGGAGATCAATCATTTCACTCTTCTAACATGAGTCTCTTTTTTGATCATGATCTTTACGTTAAAAGCCAAAATGTCAAACTACAGCTCAAAACAACATCGTTAAACTTCTTCGTATTGAAGTACAATGCGCGTGGTGCACACGTTGTCCGATATCATAACAAAGCATACACGAAATATAAAAATCACGCGTAGAAAATATATAATTAAGCTCTGGATCACGTCCGGTTTACTTAAATGCATTAAAAATCGCGACAAACTGCACATGGACTCTACTCGAAACGCCAATAACATTACACTTAAGATAACGTATATTAGATATGGTAATTTCTGCAATGCATTATTAAGAAAATTAAAAATCAATTTGGAGAAGTTGAAACTATATAAATCTAAAGATAACTTGAAATCTACCTGGCAAACAATAAAAAACATCACTAACATGCCTCGTACGTCGCCTTCTTGCACTGCCCTCTTAAATACTGTTCTTAACGCAAAGCAATCTGCTAATAGAGTAAATGAATACTTTGCAAATGTGGGTAAAGAATTGGCCTCAAAATTTTCAAATGCTAAGTGATCATATAATAAGTCATTCAACGGCAATCGCGATTCTATGGCTTTATTTGATGTCGACGAAGAAGAAATCTTTTATAATTATCTCAAACTTAAAAGATGAGAGTGCCACAGGATGGGATAATATTCCAGTCAAAATAATGAAAGCCTGCTAAATTAAATTAGCAACTTTTATCACGCACCTATGTAACCTATCGCTACGTGAAGGTGTTTCCCAAGGGTTTTCAAGCAAGCAATCATCCCATTTACAAAAGCGGGGACAAGGATAGCATTAGTAATTACCGGCCTATCTCAGTTTTGTCATCACTATCTAACATTTTAGAAAAGGCCATCCATAAACGTTTACTGTCTTACCTCACCAAACATCAAATTTTGGCTACAAATCAATACGGCTTTCGTAAAGGAACGTCAACTGAAGATGCGGTCTTGGACCTTACAACCCAAATCGTCACTATTAATAATCGTCACCTTGGCAACAAGCGAAAATGTTAAGGTGTCTTCCTAGACCTTAAAAAAGCTTTCGACACTGTCTCTATTCCCATACTTATTTCCAAGCTTGAACAATTTGGTATCCGTGGACATGCACTAAAAATCATCCCGAGTTATCTGACAGATCGAACCCAGTGTGTTAAAATTGGTTCAACGATAAGTGATACTGAACATATCACTTTTGGCATTCCACATGGTTCAACCCTTGGGCCAACTTTTTTTCTTATCTACATTAATGAGCTCTACACACTAAAAATACCCAATTGTTCCATTTATACCTACGCTGACGATACAGCCCTAATAATCAACGGTACTAATTGGGTCGAAGTGCAAAACAATGCCGAGAAAGCCCTTAAACAGATTCTGTCTTGGCTATCAGATAAACAGCTGACGCTTAATGTCGCTAAGTCCCTAATCCTCCCATTTAGTTTAAGGAAAAGCACTCTGCCATCAGTAAACGCTTTAACGATCAAAGCGCATAATTGTCTAAACCCTACGCCAAATTGTCTTAGCTTATCTACATGTGAATATGTCAAATATCTTGGTATCTGGATAGATAACACTCTTAGCTGGACTGTTCACGTAGCATCTTTGACTTCTCGCACTCGAGAATTAATGACTGTATATTTTCAAAAAACTTAAGCACTGTGCGGACTTTGATATACTTAAATTAATTTACTTTTCTTTATGCCAATCAATTATATCCTATTGCATAATGGTCTGGGGTGGCTGTGGCAAAACACTCCTGATTAGGTTAGAAAGATCACAAACAGCAATATTAAAACTAATGACTTGCAAGCCTATACGATACCCCACAGAGACCTTATACTCGGAATTCAAAGTTTTAACCGTAAGAAAGCTCTTTATTTTATATACCATCCTACGCAAACACTCATCTAAACAATTCGAACACATCGCATCTCGACGAAAAGTGTCCAACATATTTCAGAGTACAAAGCATCACATTACACTTGCTCAAAGGCACTATGAAGTTATCGCCAATAATCTGTATAACACTGTACACAAAAATATTAATATATTTCCCCTAACCAAATATAAAACAAAAAAAATCACGACTGATTGGCTGATGAAACTAAACTATGACAAAGTTGAAAAAAATCTATCAAAACTCACATAAGCTAGACACTTTTACACTTGCATACATTTGTGCTTACATATGCTCATACACCAACATACGTACACACACTAACACATAGACACACTAACACACAGTAACACACTCTTATCCTCTCACAAACATATATACATATAAATCAAATACACACACAGATTCTAAACTCACGTGGTCTGCATAACTATTTCTGTTACTTTTGTTTTCATTTTATATAAAAATTTATTTGCTTGTATTGTATCCCTAGCCGTTCTATTGTACAATATATAACAGTAACACAAGAGAGACACCCTGACCCCCATAATACAAGTTTTACTTAGTTTGGGAGTCAGGAGTTTCAAATATTTGTGACATTTACATGTGCAATAAATGATTTTTATTTTATTTTATTTTATTTTTATTTTTACAATAAAATTCGTAATAATATGTATGTGCTTAGTATTAAAATATTTTCTTCGATTCGAGACGGGTTTTACGATGTCACGTGTGTTTGTGTGCATATGTGAAGACATAACGGCGGGATACCAACGTATACTGACCTTAGGAGCCTATTCTCTCAGATATTAAGATATACGGGCACGACTCGCTTTTTATTGTTATACTGCACGTTAGCACTGCGAGTTTTATGTAGGTAGTACAATATTTATGTGGCTGTGTTTCATTATTAGGGTGTCTGGAATTATCTGCGTGTCGTTCAGGTGTGTTTTTAGTAAGGAAATATGTTAACATCGCGTTATTTAAAACTAACTTTGATTTTTGTAGCATCTATACCACACCTGTAAGATTCGGGTGAGTATTTCTTGACTCCCTACGAATTGAGTGGACTGGCCCTTCTCCTACGTATTTTGAAGCTGATAGAATTGGCTATCCTTGCTGACTGAATTTATTGATTTGACTGTACGGATGGCATGTTGATTCGTGCAAGAACTCCTAGAGATACTGATATTTTTCCACGATATTCTGTGAGAGGACAGTACCGTGGTCGAGCCGGCCCATTCATGTTGAAATCGGTAGGGTTGTACTTCCTAGAAAATGGTACTTTATATTATAAGCCAATTCAAGCAAAGCAAGTGTCATAGGAGTAGTCGGCTATTGCGATAAGAGTAGCATTATGATAGTATTATGATGTATCCATAAGCTTTATCACTGCAAAGTTTTGTCTTAGTCTATTAAGTAGTTTTTGCATAAAAGAGTAACAAACAAAGCCATCTATGCAAATAAACGTTCTTACAAAGCGTTCATAAAATAAAATTTTAAAGTATGTATATCGATAAAAGAATCATGCATCATTTTATTATTCCAAAACTTCGACATTAATGGAAACGCTATGAGGCATTCCATCCCGATAAGCATAACTATATTAATTATGGTGTAAATTTCGTGGTCGTTTACATAGTAATTACTGCGAGCGTTCTACCGATTGGCTACATCTCATTTTAGAGTTTTATTATTTTGAATACAATGCGTTTGATATACTTTCTATGAAGAAAAGCCAAAATTAAAGTAAAAATAATACTACTAAATCGACCATTTTATAAAACAGCTTCTATTATCAAATACTTTGATGTAAATAACAAACAAACTATTCGTATAGTAGTGTTATCAGCTCCCGCGCCCACGGTGCCCCTAGCGGCGAAGTTGCGAACAAAATTTTGTAACAATGAAACTTTCTCCGTATTTCACTCTTTTTTTTCTCTTTTTTTAATATTTTTTTTAAAGACAACTCCCGCACTAGGAATAAATCCTGTGTCGCGGGGGACTTTACAAACATACAGCCAACGGACACAATG
The DNA here is from genome assembly GCA_944739405.2 of Euclidia mi. Classification (NCBI taxonomy): domain Eukaryota; kingdom Metazoa; phylum Arthropoda; class Insecta; order Lepidoptera; family Erebidae; genus Euclidia; species Euclidia mi. The sequence continues at coordinate 19,248,569 of OX123182.2, read as the reverse complement.
AACACCCACACTCGAAACAACAATTTATGAATCACACAAAGTGCTGTCTCGTGTGGGGATCGAACCCACAACACTCGGCGCAGTGTCAAGCGGCGAGGCGACCGCTTAAACGACTACGCCAACCGATTCCGAAATCAATTTATCGATATTTCATTAGGTAAATTCTTAACGTTGTTATTTTAATTAAACATGAAAACCGATTTCGTAAATTAATCAAGACTCGCATAATTAATGGCTGATCCCTAGTTAGGAACCTTTTTGTACCCAACCATTGAGATCTCAGCACCGATATGAGTGTGAACGTGTGTAGATATGTCGGCTTGTGATCTGATTTCGAAAATGTTTCCTCTATTTCGTGATTTTTCGAGATACTTACTAACATTATAAAGGTTTACTTTTGCTATTGATACAAGTAGTATCTCTATGAAATTGCTGAGTATCTTTTTAAGAGCCAGACGTTTTAGTTCTAGTTTGTTTGATGTGAAGGCTTCCATCGTTTCTTAAATTCGATAAACAGCTTAAAAACATAAGCCGGTGTATGATTGTATACAGTCATCAAACTGAGAATGTTCATATAAAAGTCCTTATGATTTGTTCACAGTACACACAGTTACAATTAAGTTATATAATGTTTTATTCATAGATTATCGATTTCAAATTGATTCGAGATCGATTATCAAAGATCATCATTACAGCCGGGACTGACGGTAACGTGCTCTCCGAAGCACCGGGCAAGCGATAACTAACAATTCACAAAAACTCTGGTATGTAGTATAATTGATTTTCTATCGCAAGCCCAACAGCGAATGTTTATAAAATGGTAGCACCAGCTCTCTATTCTCTGAGTGCTCGGCCACAGTGAAAGGCGGGCGCGGGTGCGGGCGCGACGCGGGATCTCAAACATATGGAACTCTAGATCTTAGGAGGTCTAGTCACGTAAGCAGTGAGAGTGTATTTAAGATGAACACGGTTACGACTTGTTCTTGTAAAGGGGTCGTACAAGGTTTAAGTGGTAAACATTTCTTTTTGAAAAGAAATATTTTTCTGAAATTTTAATTTTGATTATGAACAAAATAAAATAAAAATGCAGAAAAATATTAATCGAAATAACAGACATTGTACAAGCTTGACTCATACTTATATGGAGAGTGGTTAACCTGGTCACTTCATTGATTTAAACCGAGTGCTGTGGATTCGATCGCCACACGCGCACACTTTGTATGATCCACTACTTGCTGTTTCGAATCAGGATGTTCCATGAGTCCGTTAATAGATTTTTTGCAAAGTCCATCGCGACAAGTATTTATTGCTAGTGCGGAAATTAATTACAATAATACAATACAGTACATATTAACTGGTACCTTGTGGTCTCATACGCCAGTTTACAATATTCTATCTATCGATGGATTTGACTACCAGAGATAGATATTTGACATATCTTAATATATAAAATCCTTGCGTTACTGACTGACTGACAGACACGCTACAGCCGAAACTATTGGGCGCAGGAAACTGAAATTTGGCATGTATGTTCCTTGGGGGCCGTAGGGGTGCACTAAGAAGGGATTTCCCGAAATTCCTACGGGATCGGCCAAAACGGGTAAATTTTAAAAAAATGCAGGCGTAGCTGCTGGCGTCCTCTAGTTTCGTATAGAACTTATGGCAAATAACCATATCTAGTAGTCACATCCATGGATAGAATGAAAACAGAAAACGGGCGTTAACGAAGTGATTAACCTGGCCAATAATAAAGCTGTAACTAAAGTAATGTCAAAGAAACACAAAGATAGTTCGTATACAGTCATTGGAAGCACAAGAATGACTAGGTATTCAGGGCGAGTGCACCAATCAATGTTCAGTAGCTACACGCTGAAAGCAAGACAATAACGTACGTACTGCTAATTAACGTACACTGATAGTCTATAAGAGGATGGTATGTTCCTAATCGAATGGTAGACCATCTGGTAGAGTCTATGAATTGTGTTTCTTAAGAGGATGGATAATTGACTACGTAATCGGTGTTCAATATATTTTAGCACCTTTTTTTAAAGTGGGTCAAAACCCGCAATAACTAGCACAAGTTATACTTAATTAGTACTTAGTTTTACTACATTTTATTAGATATTAGGTATATTTAATTTTCCTCGTTCTTCTTCTTGTCGTATCAATGGCGGTTTTAGATGACTGACGACCAGTATTCTGCTATAGCTATAGCGTTGTTTGTGGCCTTATACAGCTCAGCCAAAGAGCATTTAATCGGACAGGAGGGGCAAGAAAGCAAGTGTGGCATGTCCTGCCTTGTCGCTCCACAGTCGCACCGGATTTTCCTCGTTGGTCTCGCGGCATAAATGTGCGCGTGGGATTGGGAGGTCTCGGGTTCGATTTCCGGGTCGGGCAAAGTGTTATTGGGTTTTTCCGTTAGGAAATTCTCAGTAGCAGCACGGAGTCTGGTAATGTGCCCGGTACGGCAATAGGCTCGCCCCCTATTACGTGGGACCTAAAAATTCATGGCGAAATGTGGGTGTAATATTACACCTCTGCCTACCACTTCGGGGATACAGGCGTGAGTCTATAAAAAATATATATATAAATAATTATATTTAATTCTTTAAAATTTTATTAAATCTTTATTCAACTAAATTACCTCTACAATTAAGAGCAACTACCAAATCATGTTTTCGTTCACACTTCTCTCAAAACATCAAACAGAGTCCAAATTGCTTAAGTAAATCCTCTGACGTCACTAAGAAGTCCGGCTAACTAGCTGAGCAAAGAACAATAATCTCTTGAGCAAACAACTAGTTAGAATTTAGCACTTATTACATTATACGATTTGGACGATCCAATCTACGGGACAATGGTAGAGTAATTTTGGGTCTGTGGGGCAATTGGATGACCGGAAATTCCAGTGTAAAGCTTTTGAGATCATTATCTCCATATTGTTAGTACAAGTCTATTTCATGACGTCACATTTGTATTTGAATAAGCTAAGAAATATTTTTTCGCAATTTCATTTAGCTATTGCTTCCCGATACTAAAGAAGTACCGCGTTTTTTTTTCATTCTGGAAGGAAAAATTAAACATTTTTCTTTACTGAATGGGCTTTATTGATAGAATTTGGATAACATTTTGTTTGTTGAAGTGGTTGGTTAGGCAATATCATTACATTTAATTTTGGATTCGGGTTGTATTAACATGAATACAGTCTGAAAAGTTTTAGAGAATTATTGGACATGCATTCGACCAATCCGGATATTTGGCAACAGACAACCACATCCCATGTCTGTAGGATAGTCAGTAATTTGGTTTGAAGCTATTTTGAAAACCAGTTCAGAAGTAGTTTGACCCAGAGGCGGCAACTCGCCTTTTAGTTTAAATGCGTATGCAACCAGTAATAGTTATTTGTGCAACAAGAGAGCAAAGTTGTTTTTTGTTACGAGTGCTGATTTTGAGTCCTGAGCGTGGTGAAGGACTCAACAGCACGAAATACAAAAAACTTTGCTCTCGTGTAGCACACATAACTTTTCACCACAGCAGTGAGAACACATATTACTTAGGAGACATAGAAATGAACAGGAATAGATTGAATTCTGCATAATCACTTGTTGATTTAACTCTTCTGGTGTTAAAGTACAGTCATCATCGCTAGTTTCACTCATCTCTTTAGATTATTTTATATATTAATATAATTTAACACGTTACGCTATACCTACTGTATCAGCATCAGCGAATTTTTTATTCCCGCTACTTTTTTAAATCGCGTTTTAATACCGCATCACTGATGTTTATTTTTCAAATGTAGGTATCATTGTTGTAATTGTAAATAAAAATGTTTTGGTTAAATACTAATTTTATACTATTATTTACACTTATTTTTATTAAAATCCAATAATAAATTAAACATGTAAACAATAACATATAAAAAAAGTAATTTCTTTATTACAAATATCTTTTATTTTTTTGCGTTGCCGTAGGTGTTTTCTTTGAGGTCGAATTCCAAAATCGAATTTCGAATTCGAAGGCGTTTGTTTTTCACTCACTTTTAATATGCATGTGAAAGAGACAGAGCACAGTAAAATTCGAATGTTTCAAATTTATGGCTGAACAATGTCAATACGTAACACTGAAAATTGAAAAATTATAAAGCTACTTTTACTCACGCTCGAATCAAAATCGCGTTTTGTTCACTGTTGTCTCGCAGCAAAAGCGGCATGTTTGAGCTGCTGAGGTGAAAATTATATGCAGCCATCCCGCAAAGCCTTTATAGACAAAATTCCATTTCTGTTCTAATTTTATAGTCCTTAGAGAAATTCTCATTTAGACTTGATGTTTTATCATATTTCACATCATTATCATCGGCCCTGTAATTGAACTGGGTACGGGAACAGGCCTCTTCTCACTATGAGAAGGCCAAGGCCATAGTTCACCACGCTGGCCCAGTGCGGGTTGGCAGACTTCACATGTCTTTTGAGAACATTATGGAGATCTCACAGATATGCAGGTTTCCTCACGATGTTTTCCTTCACCATTAAGCAAGCAATAATTAATAATTTAATACGCATATAGCCTCGAGAAGTCATTGGTGCGCGCCGGGAATTCGAACCCGTCCTGTGCATAACAGTCCGTTGGTCTTCCCACTAGGCTATCGCTGCTGTCATATTTCGCATTGCCATAAATTCACAAACTGAAGAACTTTGTCAAAATAATTAAGTGGCTTGAGCGTTTACACAAGAACTATTGTACAACAGAAACGTAACAAACCGTGTGTCGGTAGCGAAAAGCGCAAGCCGATTTGACTAAGGAGTAATGTTTGTGAATAGGGCTTGTGGAAAGAGTTAGAAGTTTAGCTCTATGTGAGGTTTGATGACTTATTGACTGTGTGAGCCATATGGTCTCGTCTTGGCAACATTTTGCATGAAAATATTTATGGTTGGAATTTATACATTTGATAACTACTGTGTATTCCTTACAATCCTTCTTGTATTCTATCTACCCTGGGATTTTTGGGCATATATCTTTGTTTGCTTTGATGCAAATGTTGTTTTATTGACACAGGACTGCGGACAATGCATTATTACATGACGTGTGTCGAGACAATAATGTGAGTTGTTCAACTTACTGTTCACCATTCCTCTTGTTTATTCATGTCATATTAATGTTTGACTTTTATTTCATAATTTTGACGGTACATATGAATATCGATATAAAGTTAGAATCTTTTTCAGGTCGAGTTGTGCCAAACTATGCTAACAAATTAAAGACTACTTGTCGAATACACAATGGTGGTTTTAGAGAGTAGGTCCCGTATGTAGAGTATATAGTATGTAGAGAGTGGGTCCTGTATAGACTAGGAGAATATCTGAAGCCTGCCCCAAACACGAAGCATTGGATTGGTGGATATGACGTTCAGCATTAGAATTTCTACTTCCAGAAAAAGGACCTTGTGACCTATGAATTTTTGGCGTTTTATTCTATCATAGCGTATAATAGTATTTAATACTGCCATCATCATCTCAGCCGAAATACGTCTACAACAGAACATATACCTCCCAAGGCACTCCATATAGACCGATCATGGGCCACCATATTAATACTTGGTATACTTAAAATAACGTTGTATGTATAAATTCAAAATGCCCTCCTATTTCTATTACCGTTACATCCGCACTTTGGTCACTCGCTTTGTGAAACCTACGTTCGCAATTTTTATGGCTAGTTTTATTTCAGCAGCTTTATCTAGCTTGTAGAAGGACTTTTATTACCCGCCTGACTGATTTTATGTTGTGATAGGTTGTCCTTTTGAAGATAAACTTCGAATAATATTGAGTTACCAATAATTCTTTATTTCCAAAACTATTACATACTAGGGTACAAGTTTAATATGAAACGGATATATGTATATAGATTGCGTTTTCTTTTTTAATTTTTCTAAGAACAAACATCCAAGCAACGAACATAAGGAACACATAAACTAGAATAAAAAAATGTTTTGTCCCCAATGTGGTGAAGGAATCTATACTCCGCACAAAACTAAGAGACCAAATAAACCACTCCGCCATACCTGAATATTTTACATCGGCTCGTATATTTTTTATATCAGACTTATACCTACTTACTAAAATAGTGTTAGGGCTTGTTAAGCCCAAATAAATCTCTCCAGTAGTTTTTCGAGTAAAAACATTCATTCATTCATACCCATAAACTACCGCATTTATTTATCAGTAAAAAATGGTAGTCTACGAGTAAACCATCAAATTTCTATTTTAATGTTATGTGTTTTCGGTAGTAATTTATTTTTGTAATTTTTACTTCAATGGCCAGATAACTATTTAACTATTTTTTCAATAATAACGCTTCGCTGTACGATAACTTCAATTTGACGCAGTTTCTGAAAAACGTTCCAACCCGCAATCGGTTCAAAATAGAGTTATTGATACCAAAAAAGTCACGTGATTGCTATTTACTAACTGTCATAATTTGGTGGCCCTACTGTCATTTTAATAATGAAATTATGATATGGCTTGGTTTAATATTTATTACTATTCCCCATACCACGTGTATGGAGAATAGTAATAAATATTAAACTAAAAGAGCTCAAGCTGTTTGGAAGAACCCGAATGTAAGGAAAACTCATAAACAATTTTCTTAAATGTGACCCAAGCTATCTGAAACGTTTTTGACTTTTTTTAATCTAAGTGACCTTAGTAAATTATATTTTCCACTAAAACGTTCCAACTCAACTGAAACGTTTTTGATTTACTAAATCTGAACGACCTTTGTAATAATAAAATGTTTCACTAAAACGTTCCAAACCACTTGAAACATTATTGTTTTAAATGGACGTAGTTTCTAAAAAACGTTCCAGCCCTCAAGTTGACCATTTTGAGATAATTGCTATTAAAGTTCAATCTTGTATTACTCTATGAAATTTTATTTTTTAATACCGATACTGTTGTATGTTAAAGTGGACATGAATTAGTTTTAATTTGACCCTATTTAAGACTTCCAATGTTACTACTTCTATCAATATTCATAAAAATATGGCTGTGGAACGTTTTTGATTTATTGCAATATTCAAGTTACATTCGAATTTTAAATTTATACAAAACGTTCCAAATTACATGAATGACAAGGAAAACAATAATAAAACAAGATTAAATAGAAAACCACTGGTTGAATTGGACGTTCACAGACAACGAAGTAATCAAATGGTACGAGATAAAAAAATTATCTCGTTTCTAATTGTTTGTGTTGCGCGCGGTTCACTGGAGTCATGTGATTTATACATATATATATAGACACACGGATGTTCCCCGAAGGGGTAGAGAGAGACTGGACAGGATGTCAGGATCGTTGCAAATGAGTGGCATTCCGTCCACTCATTTGCAACGATCCTGACATCCTCTCTTGCTTCATTCACTCCCATTAAGTTTCTCACGCATGCTTGTCTGTTTAGGGTACTTCTGATCTGTCCTTTTTTAGGATGTCTTCAATTTGGTCGTAGAACGTATTTTTCTTTTAAAAGGGCTTCGTTTATCTGCAAAATACCCTTAAATATTTTTTCCCTGTAGGCAGCACATCAATAACTGAGAAAAGGTTGAACTCTGTCAAATCTAGGAATCTATCGAGGTTCGACGCTTAGGATTCCGGGGCAGTTCGAACGATATCCTCGCGACACTGGCGGACAAAATAGATGGGCCGTTCATAAAATTCTGGGCCAGTAGACATTTGTGCCCAGATATCAATATGCCTAATTAGGATAAGTGTATGATTTTAAATTTGTGTACTAGCATTAGGCTAAGGAACTACTAACACTATGGATCTTTGGTCTGAAATAAATTATATATTATTGTTATATATTATTATAATTTCTAAGTGCTCTTTATGAATTTGACGGTATATTAAGTTCGCTGCTCAGTTTGGTACACCTAAGTATAACTTTTTATATCATTATTAGGTGAGCCTAACAATGAAGAAGGTATAGTCTTATATTAATAAAACGTAGTACCGCTTTTATTTCAAATCACTTTGCAATATTTACTAGCAATCGTATACTCTTGAAATAGTGATTGTGACTTATCGTTGCTCGGATGGTTAAGGGTACGCATATTAGCCCGTCATTATCCGGTCTCTAACCTGTACCGCTTCTCTGTCAATCAACGACAACCCAGCCTACTAGACACCTAATGTTTTTAATTCTACAAACAAACAATTATATCAAAGCGGTGAGGTATGCGGGGCGAAGGGGGCTACAAAAATGCATTTTAATTGGCTGGTGCAAATTTGCGGTTCGTCATAATTCATAACAAGTGTTGGGATTGGTCTTATGTAAGACGTATAAGTCTAACGTGTTGTCAGAAAGTGTTCGCCGTACATCTGCCGTCTAGTAGGCTAGGTTGTTGTTGCTGTCAATATAATTATTTCACTACGCTACAAAGGCCATCATGGTAGTATTTTTTACAGTCGTTCGTTGAAAAGGATCACGTTCTTACGATTTGTGCAAGTGTGTGTCCACCCTTAAGTAAAACATGAAAGTCCACTTCACATTGCTTGCCGGGGTCATTATATTAAAGCAAAATGCTGAAAACTTTATTACTTAAATTAAAGCTAACAACTTTCATTTTGGGTTTTTCTCTAAAGTTACTAAAGTAAGTTAAATATTGTGACAAAGATTTGTATTTAAGCCAGTCGTATTTACAGTTACAAATTTAAACATTTTAGGACACGAAATGTAAAAAAATACGGTCTTTCGCCGTAAAAATTCACAGTTACAGAGATATGAAACTCTGTGGGAACCTGTTTATTAATTTGACTTACTTCGGTGCTGTACAATCGAAACCGAACAGCGTATCATAGTATTTGCCTGGTATAATAATAATAAATATCGCTACTAAAGAATATCGCTATCTCTTTGGGTTGCGGAGGTCAGACGGCAGTCACTCTGTGGAAAAGTTGATATATTATATATTCAGTCATATCTGCTTAGACCAGTTAGCGGAACTCGGGCATGCAAACGGGATAACGCTAGGAAGATGAGGATGAGTTCTAGAAGGTTTGTATTCGTCTTGTGAAAGACTCAATTTTTTTTAAATTTGGGCAATATAAGTTTAATTACGTCGATATATGGACAAAGCTTATAATACTCTCTAAAAATAGGTAACTCAAATGGGCTTTACCTAATTGGGTTATCCGATAGTTTGCCGTATGTAAAACGTGTACTCGCGTGTTAAACTATAACGCAGCGAGCTTGTTGTACCAATGCATGGCCGTTGTAAAACCATGTAGTGTACCACCAACTGTAGATAAAAGCGTCAGATTCCATATCATAGTCGGGCAAACTCAAATAAGCAGCGATAGGCTACCAATGCCTTCTGCATGGCAGATGATTGGTACCTCCACTAGGCTATCGCTGCCTTGTGTTGTACAAGGCAGCAACGTAAGATATAAATGAAGATAAATCATCACAAAAATCTAGCCTACAGTTATCAAGAAACCTCTTAACATTCGAATAAAAGGTCAAAACAAGAACCATTAATGTCTCCACAACAACGATAAAAAATAAAACCCTTGCTCGTGTCTGTTAACCCTCATTTAGACATGTTCCATATCGCAGCAACACAGCAATGTTACGTAAAGATAACGCGAGGGTATTAAGGCGCTGTTATACCTCAGAAGCCGTGAAACACCAAATTTTTCGTCGCGCATCTAGCCATAACGGTACATATTACAAACTAGCAAAAATTAGAGCTTAAAGTCAAAAGTCTGAACAAAAGACTTTTGAAAGAATTTTTCATGTACGTAAAATAGAATCACGGTAAAAAAATCACAAAATCGAGGCAGAAAATAATCTTTCGTCTCACTGTTTGCAATATTTTGATCGTAAGCTGTCATACTTTTTTTGATAATATTGTAGGAAATCTAATGAACTAAAGAATTACCCTATTTATTTTCATATTATACGTGTATATTTTGTAAAATTAAATAAAATCTGCCAAACGTCTATGATTTTGACGCTCGGTAGATCCCATCAATATCAAACGCTTCAGCAATTTAAACCTTATTAGCATAAGCGGTGTACTGAGTGTCAGTTGCTAGTTTACGCCCCGCCCAGACCTCATCATTCGGCTATGAGCCCTGTGAGAGATAGGTCATGTCGGTTGCGTCTCCGCTGCACGAAATTTTACGTAAACCTGTTTGTTATTATAATACGCCGATTTGAGTTCGTAATTTCATGTTTTATGTTATAGACTGAACACTTTGAATCAAATAGGCTTTTCATGTAACTATGGGCACATATAATTAGGAACTAAGTTTATACTCTTGTTGCGTTTAATGTGTTATTGTTTCTGTGCTTATAAATATAGAAGAATAAAATATGGACCATTAGAGAAATGAAGTTCTACGAAGGATTTGTACAAGAAAGGGTCGTAATAAAATAGAAATTCATACATGGCCAAGTGATTATGAAATATGTAACATTTTTACACAAATTATTTTCATAAGAGTCTTTTATGACTAACTATGTTACTTATATATTATCGATTATGCATAATATAATTATATAAATTATTCTCACAATACATAGCTGCCATAGTTTTCAATTTTTTAAAGAGTAATAACATAAAATCGAATCATTTTATGTACCTATATTTCAAATTCATTAGCTTGTCAGAGCGCCTGGAGCGCTAAGATGCCGCCACGGCGAACAATAATGATGACAGCGCTAATATGGCGCTCCGCAATCCGCACACAAGCGGTAACAAATGTTGTATTATTGTGTTTTGAACATAAACCTTTTTAGGTACATCGGGTAAAACTTTGATTATTCATAAACTATTAGGTATGTCTCAGTACATCTAATATCTTTTTAATTTCTAAAATCAATCATTTATAAGTAAGAAGGTGACTTCTCTGTTTGCTATAACATAAGATATAGTATTTTTTTAATAATAAAGTACGTAACTAATTATCATTATTGTAATTACAGTGAAGTTAAAGATAACAGTTCTGCAACGTCTTACACACATTTGACTTCAGTCATTCCTAACACGATCTGTTCAAGAGCTAGCCAAGAAATGCCAAACAATTTTTTTAACAAATTTGAATCAAATTCCGTAGTGATAAGCAAAAATTACAAGAGGGATAGCAGTGACTGGTTCGAATTGCGTAAGAATATGTTGACAGATTGAAATTTTTGTAAAGTGGTAAAAAGAAGAGATAGCAGCAGTAAAGCCAACTTAGTAAAAAATATTTTGTACAAATAAAATATTTGCAATGTAAAATCAGTTGCGCATGAAATCTAAAATGAAAAACTGGCCTTGCAACAACTGGCGAAGCAAGAAAATGTAACAATCGAGCCTTGTGGATTATTCGATTATTGGTGCCACGCCAGATGGATTAATAGGTCCAAACACGATTGTGGAAATTTTATGTTCTAAAGTTGCCGATAAGAATGGCCTGGAAAATAGTATACGAGCAAATAAAATACAAATATGGAAACATGATAAAAAAGTGAACTGACTAGTCTAAACAAATATTGTAATTGTTATTACCAAATTCAGGGGCAACGCCACGTTACACGCAAACAAAAGTGTTTATTTGCTGTGTGGAGTGGCGAAAGTATACCACTAAAAATAGAAATTATAGAAAGAGATGATGTTTTCTGGGAGAAGCTTGTGGCGTTTTATATGAATTGGCAGTTGCCTGAAATTGTTGATTCTCGTCAAGCTCAAGGGATGGCATTGCGAGATCACGGAGAGGAAAATGTTTCATCAGTGCTTGAAATTTCTACAATACCGAGCCGTAAAAGGAAAGTAAATGAAACTGTGCCTCGTGAACAACAGCAAATAATAAATCTTATCACCTCACACACTGCCTTTAACATTCGAAGAGAATAAAGAAAACCTGCTGGGTTGTAGCAGACAGCTAACTTTTGATGAGCTGTAAACTCTGTATTTCGTTAATAAATTATAAATGAATATAAATAAATATCTTTTAATATTTATTTTCTTTGAAACAACACATATTTGAAGCGAAAGAAATTTTTTATATTTTTCCATACAAACATGTATGACGAGAGCTAACGAAAAAGTAGTAACTCAAATTCTAATTCTATAATTTTCTAAGCGACATAGCAGTATCTCATGAATAAGGCATATCCACATATATTATTGATGTTTCATCTATTTTGAAAAATAATGATGGGTTGGGTTTCGAAACGAGTCGCCTGAATTTGAGGGTATTGGTAGTGTAGGGGGCTTAAGGTAGTTCGTTTTAATGCCCTAAAAGTAATTTTGGCTGCCGGAGTTGCGTCTAAATATTTTTAAACAATTTCCAAAATTTCATAAATACTTCGGCAATTATGCAAAACGGAACATAGTTTTTATACTTTAGTACAGTTTTACAAATGTCATTTTTAGGTTTTATGTGAAAAACGTGAAACGAAACGCAAAACTGCCATCTTGGAATGATCATATTGACAGCTAATGTCAAATTTGTGCGTCATTGCTTTCGAGTGCCTTGGGTTAGGTGCGACTCATCCATCCTCTTAGCGTTATCCCAGTTTCAATCTGGGGTCCGCTTTCTAGTCTAACCGGATTTGGCTGAATATTAGCTTTTCCACGGAGCGACTGCCTGTCTGACCTCCGCAACCCGAAGGGATAGCGATATTCCATGGTTTAGACTAGTGTCCGTTTATTTAGAAGGTACTGACGCCCTGTAACGACTGTCAAAGATCTTCATGACAACCGGGACCGACGGCTTAACGTGCTCTCCGAGGCACGGGACAAACGATAATTAACAATTCAATACGCACATAACTCCGAAAAGTTATTGGTGCGCGCCGTGGATTCGAACCTGATACCCTCTGCATAGCAGTCTGTTGGTATATCCACTCGGCTATCCTGCCTGCTGGTTAGGTGCGACTGTAATAAGTAAATAAATAGGTTATGTTAGGTTCTCTTTTGACCCTTAATCCGAAAATAGGAGCCCTTCGCAGGGCTCCGACAACCTTAGTTTATTAAACTAGTGTAACGAATGTGGAAGTTGGCAGTGCCATACACACCGATGTTTGGAGATTTTTTTTTTCAGAGGAAACCAAGTATTTCCGGCAAGTGAAAATGGCGAGGGGGGTTTCAAGACCTCCCCTGCTCCCTCTCCAATCACTCACAACCCCCAAAAAACGGCGACGTATTACGAAACCTTTGCCATAATAATTATACCTATAATAACAATAAACATCCATAAATAAATAAAAGAAATCAACTTTTACTAAACTTCAATTATCTCGTAACTCGCTTTAGTTGAGATACGGCTTTTGCGCTTAGTAGAGCAGTATTGTGTTTTTTAGGGTACCGTAGCCAAAAATTGTAAAAACGGATGCCTTATAGATTCGCAATGTCTGTCTGTCTGTCTGCCCGTATGTCACAGTCAATTTATTGCAAAACAGATTTGAAAACTGGCAGGAATGGAATTAGATGTAGGTATTCTATGAACTGCTTCACTATTTTTATACAAAATCAAAACAAACATAATAATGGCCTCTCCATACATGGAACTGACTTAATTATTTTTATCATCTTACGGCACGTAGGTATTTACCTACTTTCGTCAACATTTAATACCTATAACGTCTAATGTAAACCAGTTTTTCTCATGGCTGCACTGAGAACAAAAATTGCGCTATGCCTATATTGTACAAACAGATTGATGTATAATATCAGTATCTCAATTCAATAATTATGCTAAAACGTTTTGCTTGCGATTTTGAAATATTGGAATACGGATGTCGCCAGAATACGGCCGCACGCGACGAGAATGAAGGGGGGCGCCCTGCAGTAGACGGAACTAAGCTCCCTTCACCTCCCCTGCTTCAACCCCTCATTTACCAAAACAGTTGCTTAGGACAGCGCCTTAATTAGCGAGTCTTTATGGGCCGGTACGAACAAGCTCGCTGTTTTGAGATGGGTGTAATCAATCTCTGCACTGTTTATGGGTTCCTGGTAGCTGATTTTGTTAACAGATTTTTTTGTATACTTGGATCGCAACCCGCTGAATGATTGATAATGAATAATAAATACCCTGGCAGACGACTGAATAGAAAATTGAACGTATAGAATTTTTGTCTGTGCTGGTTTTGACAGATTTTTCTCAACCATCCCAATGTACTGTAGCCATTTTTAAGTTCTTGTGACAGTAGTGAGCAACAGTTGATTAGGCTAGGTTTCACCAGTGACTTCGTCCACGTGGTAATTAGAACGTCATAAGTCATGTAGTCCGTACAACACGCCATCATGATGTGTGTATACTGTGACGCCATCACTCTTCTAATGAATAAAAACCAGTCTTGTCATCATTGTCATCAACCAGCTGTTGTCCACTGTCGAATATAGGTCCATTAAATTGCACGCTGATCTCGATTTTTATCTCCATGTGTCCGGCCGCTGTAACGTCCATTTTTTTTATGTAATAATAGGCCGCAAACACCACAGGAGTCACAAGTGCGTTGCCGCCCCTTGGGGTTGGGAAAAGTGATAGGATAAGGAGTGGGATGAGGGAGAGGGAATAAGGGATAGGGCCTCCAGCACTTGCACTCACTGAACGAAACGCAACAGTTTAGGTACTGTTACTTTACGTTGATTTTCTGTGAGAGGGTAGTACTTCCCCGGTCGAGCCGGCCCATTCATGCTGAAATCAGCAAGGCTCTACTACTGCATCTTGCTGGAGGACGGTCTCCGCTCTAGAACTCGACTACTGCAACGGCCTGTAGGCTCTGTGACAAATGTGTCCAGCTTACTGACGCTTAGACTTGGCATTAAATTTATTTACTAACTTATTTTTATTTCGTTTTACAAACTACGAAATACAGGCCGCACGGACAGCAAAAGCTTAGTAACAGGACACCAATCAGATAAATATATGATTTATTCCAGGAATAAAACATTGAAACAAAAACAGATGAGCCACGGGCTTATTTATTTGAAATTGTTTTTTATCAGTGTATTTTAAAGTGGGTCGCTGTATTTTTAGGGAAAGTTCAATGATCAATTTTGATTCGTGCACGATTTACATGACTGTATTTTTAATTCAGGAAATTATAATTGCTTTTTTATGAATTTAAATTTTATGAATTCTATTGCCAGTATGTGTATTTTGAATACATTTGTACAAATATAACTACGTGCAAATCAATCACTATCGCATGTGTCGAGCAGGGAACATCGAATTATTTGTTTTAATGAGGAGGTCTGATTACCTTTCCATCATCATTTTATTTCCCTTTTTTCGCCTTTTCATCTCCACAGAGTCCTATCGATACTGAACCACAGTAGTTAGTAAGCCTGCAATCAAGTTAACACCGCGAGACCAAAAAGCCGTACCGTGGCAGAGTCAACTTATTCTTACTAAAACCAGCAAATCTCCACCTCTCACTCCTAACAACTTTAGCTAGGAGGATGATAAGGTAAGAATGCCTTTCCCTCATTTTTCTTTTTTCTCCTTACCACCTCAAAAGATACTTAAATGCCGATACAAAATGGTGGTAGGAGGTGAGCCCACAATAGCATTTCCACCACGAGACCAAAAGAACCATAACATGGTAGAGTCAGCTTTCCTTACTAACACCAGCAAATCTCCACCTTTCACTCCTTACAACTTTGATCTATTACACATACTATGTGCACGTTCGCACACTTCACACAACGTCGGCTAAATTAACGAGAACTCTCAAACATACAAATTTCCTCAACATGTTTTCCTTGAACGTTAAAGCAAGCAGTAATTAACTTCTTAATACGTACATAACTTCCAAAAGTTCAGTCAATATAAACAATTCCTTAAGTTAAATTAAATTTACTAAGTTTAGTCTTAAATTAGTAATATAACGTCTAAGAATTGATTAGATGGGCATATGTTCGAGTTGTGTAACGTAATCGTTGTTTAACTATATTGGTCTTATTATAAAAGATAAACTGATCTTACGAAACCTATTCTTGGATGCAGCTAAGAAAACGTAAGGATGATGAACTGATATGATAAAAGAACTTTATGTACTTGTGCTACCTGAACGGTAGCGCTTATAGCGTGACTTAAAGTACTGTACGTAATAGCAACATCAACTAATCTCGGTCCTGCACAATATTATTGAAAGATGGTTTCCTCGCATGCCATTTAGCTGCCGTACATTTCTCGTGGCTCCGCAACTTATGACAAGGGAATTCTCTACCCACATAATTATATATTTGTGGAAGCGTCAGGAGGGCTCTCGGAGCAGTCTTCGTAGGTTTTCTCCATCGTGGGCGCAATGGCGGCAATAGATTCAAAACAAAAGCACCACTTTACTTGTACACACTGTATTATTCGAATTTATAACAATTTGGCACGAAATACAATAAAATATGGAGGATGAAACACGATTATGAATTTGTGAGCCAATAGTTTAGCACGTGTCCGCCCGGTGCAACAGCTGTCAGAGTAATGGACGACTGTCACCGCGTTTGGCGCCACCTACTACTCTATTCGGGGTTACCCGCTCTCAATTTTATTTTACTACTAATCGAGTAATCGATTACAACAATCAGTAAATTAAGTAACAATTTCTAAAGACAACTTTTATGGTTAAATTTAACCTTAAAATCATTCTTAAATAATCAGCGCACCGTCATATTAATGATGTTTATTTAAGTTATCTATACAGGGTGTCACAAGACCCATCACCAAGCCGACGTCTACTCGTTGTAAACATCATGCCAAGTCATACTTACCAAAAATAATACATGGGAAACGACGTTTTTTAAGTATTCCCTTTTTCAAGCCGCTATAAAAAAATGCGCGCGTGCAATTTTCGGAATATTTACCAATCTATGGGTGCATAGGCCATCTATAGAACAGGTTGGCGGAGTAAATGCATCGATTATGAACCTAATTACAAAAATAAATTCCATAGTAACTTTGAGCCTCAATATCTCCTGAACCAGTAATTTCCCAGGTATGGTGCCGAAGTAAAAAACGTTCATAGTGATTGGTACAACATGGGATTTTAGTTTTCGTTAAGGGTTTTTTTACACCTTGTACATTAATACGTGAAGTGAAATTTTGTGATCCCTTTTTACGAGACTTGCGCGAACGGAGGATTATGAAATTTGGCACACTTATTGCTTACATGTAATAGGTGTGCAGAATGCTATTTTGTTATAAAATATGCATTACAAATATATGAATTTAAGGAAAATAAATGATACCACTACTACCTTAGATTTCGCACACACACATGTATAACATCGTATACGTATACAATATTACTTTTTAATTTACGGTTATGGACCCACAGACGTTTAAACTGAAACTGTGTTCATAATACATGTATATACATACTTTTTGTTCAAGGTTTGTCCTATTCTGCCTAAGCGAGTTTGTATTTTTGAAGTTATACTTCACGACGCGCGCGCATATCTGACATAAAATTCTCACGGGAGACGTTTTAGTTTCTACATTCACAAGATGGCGGACGGGACATTTTTAATAAAATTAATATGGTTATCATTTTCGGGGTCTTCATGGATTCTAATCACGAAAATGACATCTATTCGGTAATCTAAGATGGTGGACGGGATATTATTAGTAAAATTAATATCTTTGATATCATAATATAATTGGTCCAATTATTATTTGGCATCGTTTTACTGTGTCAACTTTTTTGAAGTTATACTTCTTTAGGCGGGTTATGAAAAATTTATTAGAGTGAAATATACATAGGTACCTGTGTTACGAATAGTTAATTCATTTTAAATTTTATCTAAATAAAAAAAATATCCTTTTTACCACAATAATATTATGCGATATTGGCGTGGATGAAATTTTGAAGGCACTGGCAAGTATGAAATTAGGTAAGGCTGCAGGGTATGACAGGATTACAGTCGAAATGCTGAAGGCTGGACAGGGCATCATAGTTAGTCAGCTGCATCGTTTATTCAACGTATGCTGGAGCACCGGCCGAGTACCTGATGACTGGACCACAGCAGTAGTTGTGCCTCTTTATAAAGGAAAAAGCTCGCAACAAGACTGCAAAAACTATAGAGGCATTAGCCTTCTCAGCATTGTTGGCAAATTGTATGCGAAGGTACTGATTGAAAGAGTTATGAAAGTAACCGACAAGAAAATATGGGATGTACAAGCGGGATTCCGAAAGGGTATGGGGTGTACGGATCAAGTATTTTCCTTGCGATGCATAGCCGAGAAATTTTTGGCCAAAGGTCGAAAGGTCTACTGCGCATTCGTGGATTTGGAAAAGGCTTACGATAAAGTGGTGAGGAATGAAATGTGGTCGGTACTGTCGATGTATGGGGTAAACAGCAGCCTAATTCGAGCTCTGAAATCCCTTTATGAGGATTCTAGAGCTTGTGTGAGGATAAACGGGGCATACACTGACTGGTTTACCATCAACACAGGTGTTAGACAGGGATGTGTAGCGTCGCCGTGGCTGTTCAACCTCTTCATGGATAGTTGTTTGCAAGACTTGAAACATAGTGATTGTGGTTTAAGGATGAATGAGTTACTTGTCAAATGCCTCCTTTATGCTGATGATCAGGTTATACTTGCGTCTTCAGCGGAGGAGTTGCAGGAGATGGTAACAATCATGCATGGTGCGTTAGAGAGGAAAGGAATGAAAGTGAATGTAAGTAAAACGAAAGTTGTAAAGTGGTTTTTGAAAAGGAGGAATGCGTTACGGCTTGTAATGTTATGATCGATGGACAGCGAGTGGAGCAAGTGAATGAGTTTGTATATTTAGGTACGCTGTTTACAAGAGATGGTAAGAATGTAGAAGATATTGAAAGAAGAGTTAATGCAGGTAATAGAGTGAATGGAGCTCTGAAGGCGTTTATGAATAGCCAAAACGTGTCCAAAAAGGCACGTTTGGCTGTGCATAGAGGTGTGTTAGTACCTACTCTTATGTATGGTAGTGATAGTTGGGTATGGCAGAAAAGTCATGAAAGTAGAATAAATGCTGTAGAAATGAGAGCACTGAGAAGTATGTGTGGTGTCTCTCTGACTGACGGAGTAAAGAATGGTGTGATAAGAGAGTGTTGTAGGGTAAAAGAAGATGTAGTGACAAGCATCGAGAAAGGTATGCTAAGATAGTTTGGGCACGTGGAGAGGATGGATGACGAAAGACTGACCAAGCAGATATATAAGGCAAGTGTGGAAGGGACAGGACGAAGGGGAAGACCTAGGCGGACGTTCTCTGATCAGATTAGAGACATCCTAAAAACAGGACAGGTGAGAAGTACCCTGAACAGAAGAGCATGCATGAGGAATCTGATGGGAGTGAATGAAGCAAGAGAGATATGTCTGGATCGTTGCAAATGGCGTTCCGTAGTCTCTGCCTACCCCTCCGGAAAACAGGCGTGAGTCTATGTATGTATGTATGTAATATTTAAACAGACCCATAGACTTTCAAACTGAAAGTAGTTCACATAATATAACATTATTTTATACATATACTGTTTAGGATAGCATTTTACAGTACAATTTGTTTTTATTTATAGTATCACGCCTGTATCCCCGAAGGGGTAGGCAGAGGTGTAATATTTCACCCACATTTCGCTATAAATTTTTAGGTCCCACGTAATAGGGCGAGCATATTGACGGTACCGGGCACATCACCAGACTTCGGGCTGCTACTAAGTATTCGGAAAACCCAGTAACACTTTTGCCCGACCCGGGAATCGAACCCGGGACCTCCGATCAGCAGTCGCATACGCTATCCACTGGACCACGGAGGCAGTATTAAATTAATTTTAGAATAAAACAATTATAAGTACCTACCTAAAACTACAATTAAATTAAAATAATGATATACAGCCCAAATAAAAAATAAACAATCCTTTTTTAGGTTTTCGTACCTCACAAGGTAAAAAAAGGAACCCTTATAAGATCACTTTCTTGTCCGCCTGTCTGTCTGTCCGTGTGTCACCACCGATTTTCTCAGGAACGGGTGGACCTAGCAAATTGAAATGTATACCAGATACTGAGGTCTATGGTTCCTATTAGGTGTATAGTCAGGGTCCTGGGTCAACCCGATAAAAAGATATGGTCAAAATTAGATTTTACGAAAACTTGTATGTACCAAAATTAACCTTAATTTTCACCTTTTTATTTTTCGGTATTTTTCCTTTACTTGTGCTGTAAGACATTGGCTTTAAACAAAATTGACAATTATAGGTCAACCGTAAGTAGCCTATAGGTTTTGGGTCGAAAACCTATATGGTAATTCCCGTTGAACTAGAATCACGAAATTTGGCCAAAAGCAGGGTCTTACAGCAAAAAAAGGTAAAATTACAAAAAATAAAAAAGTGGAAAATTTGAGGGTGTATACATACATAGTAGACTCCATTTAAGATAGTTCTCTAAGTTGTATGGGCGCTCATACAGATTTAGAGGACTAGCGTAATTAGCACTAACCACAAATAAGTTAAAATACGTACGGAACCCTCGGTGCGCGGGTCAGACTCGCACTTGCCCAAATTTTTATTGATAAATGTTTGTTATATTCTGCCTCATAGATTTTGTATTTATTACAATATATTTATCGTGGCAAATTTTATTACATAAATATAATAAGAATAATCCACGAATTATTTGTTTATAATTTAAATAAGAGTTTCAAACTTTTTTTTTTGTTGTCGGGTTGGAAAATCCACATGGAGTCCCTCCGCCCTGGGAGGAAGGACGAAGGGGACTGTCAGACTCTTACTGACTAAAAACCAACCCGTGCTCCTCATGTACCCATGTGTCGGAGGGTATGGTTTCACCGAAGCATTTCTCGCTACCCCCCGACGGGTATTGGCCCGCCAGATGGTCAGGCGGGCCCCGAACGAAACCCCCTTGGCGGCGGATGAAGGTGTTAGACTACGCCGCTAAAACACCCAGCTGCCGCAGAGGATAGGGAGGACGGCAACGCAACACCGCATCTCCTCATCCTCTGCGGCCCCACCGCGACGCAACGATGGTGCGCCCCCATTTGGTTGCGGGAGATAGGGCGCGCGGCAACGCAACACCGACACACCTCTCCTCCCGCGACCGCACCCGACTGCGAGGGACAGACAGAACTGTCCCTCGCACCCGCGCATCCTACGCAGGCCTCACGCAAGCCCACGTGGAGCGTTCCCTCCCGAGATCCCGCTTAGCTTCACCGTGGGTGTACCTCAAACTTCAAACCCACGGTTACTGAGCCCCCCACCACGACAAGGTGGATATCTCACGGGGGGGAAGAGTTTCAAACTAAAAATAGATGAAATAATTAATATAATAATAATAAATACCTAATAATAATAATATTTTTGTTTCTTAATATTTTCATTTTTTTTTATTTTTATTATTTGTTGGTATACATGCAACCGGAATACATAATTTGTGAAAAATTCAGTTTTCTAGCTATCACGGCTTATGAGATACAGCCTGGTGACAGACAGTCAGACAGACAGACAGATAGACAGCGGGGGCTTAGTAATAGGGTCCCGTTTTTTACCTTTTAGGTACGGAACCCTAAAAATGGATAGACAGTGTGAATATGAAACCAGAGGCACGAATAGGAAAATCCGGCCAAGGAAAACATTAATCGACTGTGTGTCGAAAGAGAAAGGAGTAAATGATTAGATAAGAAGAAGTATGGAAGTAAAGGTCATACTGCGCAAGGGCAAGAGAATGTGTAATTAGATTTATTTTTAATTAGTATCCAGATGATCAATTATGTATTATTTATCTTTTTTTTGCTTGCTGCCTCACCAGCAAAACATGTTGTCTCTTATTATTTTATTTATTTTTATTTATAGTCTCACGCTTGTATCCCCGAAGGGGTAGGCAGAGGTGTAATATTACACCCACATTTCGCCATGAATTTTTAGGTCCCACGTAATAAGGGGCGAGCCTATTGCCGTTACCGGGCACATCACCAGACTCCGGGCTGCTACTGAGTATTCGGAAAAACCCAGTAACACTTTTGCCCGACCCAGGAATCGTACCCGAAACCTCCCAATCCCACGCGCATATTTATGCCGCGATACCAACGAGGCAGTCTCTTATTATATGCTACTGTAACAACTCTGTACCATTTTTTAGCAAAATAAAGGAATTTGAATTGAATTACATTTTTATAAAGTCTTTAAGTTAACATCTATTTCAGAGTTTTATTACTAAGGGCCGATTTTTCAATCCTCAGATTAAGAGATGAATAACTATTCCACTGATAAATTTATTGGACTGTTTAACAGTCCGTTAAACTTGTGTCAATTTTTCAATAGTATTTTATTCCGTGGGCAACTATCTGACCGAATAACGTCATCGTACCCGTCACTAACTTCAGAGATGTGAAACAAATATATCAGAAAAGTGCATGTAAGAGCAGAACAGGAAATTAGAGCAGGACAGGAAACAGAAGCTTTATTGCCTGTCCTGCTCTAACTGTCAAAATGATGGTTGTCATTATTTCGGGGCTCTGTTTGTTTATGTATGTTTGGACTGGTATTTTCGCGGAATTTGTGAGTGTTGTGCTGTTCGTTTTCAATCAAATTATATTATAATAACAATGCCAGCGTTCCTCAAATTTGAATGCGAGATTAAAGACATTCAACTACTAGTAATTTTAATAGAAAATACAAGTATACTTATTATAGAAATTAAAACGACTGATGCGGTAACTAATCAGGACAAGGAATGTGCGTGGAAAGATAGAAAGTGCTTCTGATTCATGTGGTGTGTATACAAATAACCGTTCGTGCCAAAAATTCAAGCTTAAATACGAGGGTCTAAGAAATCGTCTCTTCAAAAACAAGCTAACGCTCCCAGCATAACCAAAGAAAGAATTTTAGGCATCTGTTTTAACATAACAGGACACCTTTACATTTAAGTACCATTTAAGACTTATGAACGTAATAATATATTACTGTTACGGTACGTAATAATGTATTATGATGTAAATTTTGGTAGTTGAATAATTGTAAATTAGTCTTTAGTGAAATAGTGAGTTAGTACCTAGGTATTTAAGTTGTTATTCGTTTTTGAAAATATAAGTCTTTATTTGTATGACATAAATGTGTGTATTAGGTATAATAAATGTTTGAAATGCATGCTATCTGATTTTTTTCACTATTTCATAATATCAGCTCTCCATTGAATCCAATATAGGTATTAAAATGATCGCCCCGCGGTCTTACAATTCTGTATCACCTTCTAGGTCGATTAATATACCTATTCGTTTATAATAGCCTCCTCTTCGATTGTTGCGTCGTCAAAAATATATAAATGACCATATTTTCCATATTTCGTAATATATACCACGCCCAAATCCAACCAAATGTATCTCAACGTCAACTTAACAGTCAAATAAACGGTTATCTGACCGAGGATCGGGCAGTTAAATTTATTCCTTAGTTTGGTCATTTATTCGACGAATAAACCCTATCTGACCATTGAACAACGCAATATTACGCTATCCTCAGAATAAATACTATCTGGTTGTTTATCTGAGGATTGAAAAATCGGCCCTAAGAAAAGTATTTAATAGCCGTTCCAGTAATTTCATAAAAGTTTTTCTTTATTTTTATTGTACGTACGGGGAAGTCGGTGATTGTAGTCTTGACAGTACCTACAATCTTAATAATGTAGAAAGGACAATGGCAAAATTTGGTCTGGGTTTGTTGTGGCGATCTTAACCTTCATATGAACAAAATAATTCATACGAAATGTCACCACCCCATATCATCCCATGGGTGTCGTAAGAGCCGACAAAGGGAATTATGCAGAGAACATCACTGTAAGAGAAGGAAAACTTGATACAAACCCTATACCAACCCGTTTGGCCAGCGTGGTATAGTAGGCCAATTCCTCCTTACAAAGGAGAGGCCTAGTCCAGCAGTGGACTGTTAAAGGCTGATGAAGAAGAAGAAGAAGAACAAAATAAATTGTTATTTTTTTAAACGATTTTTTATATTTTCACTTTGTCTCGTTAAGCTTAGCCGGAGTATTTTATCATGATAAAAAGTATTCAAATTGATTACGAACTTGGTACCTACTTTATTATTTGAATGTTGCTATAGAAAATGGTGTGACAGGAATAGACGTTTGACATTGATCCGTATCGATTATTAAATAAGTAATCGATACGATCGACCTTTATAGGTTTGGTTTTGTTTGAAATATAATTATTAAAATGCAGTTATTTAATCTTTAGTCAACATTATATCAATAAGCTTTTTGAAGCAAAACAACTTTTGATCCAATAAAAGCGTCACAGCATCGTTTAAATGTTGTATCGATTTCACATAAAATCGATTTAAAATGTGCAGCTTTGCCTTTGTCTTTGGCTGTGACAGTTATATACTCCAGAATACTTCTGCGTTTTGATGTCAATCTGACATATGTCATTTGATATTTCAAACGTACCTACATCATTCATTCTAAACTAAAAATTAAAACACCGATATCTTCTTTTTCCAGGTTTCCCGAGTGAAAATAGAATCATTTATAGACTCTGTTACTTACGCCGATTTTTTTGATATTTATTTTATTACTGTACGTTTCAAATTAAATTCAGACATTTTGATGTATGGAGATATTTTGCCATTGTCCTTTAACATTTTAATAAATTATGGTCGAATTTCGACCACTGGGCGACCTCTAGTATCTTAAATTTGATATTTTGTTAGGCAATTCGTTTGTCAAAGTGGATTAATACAACAATATTTTATCTACGTGAATCACAGAAACGTGGACTTTGTTTCGGAATAAAAATATCCCAGTGAGTTTAGTCCTTATGTAGGATTAATATTTTAGCCTTTATTTTATAAACAAGGGGTATTTAGGATTGAAAAGCCAACAAATTTACGATTGGTGCTAAGACATAGCCTCGAAATCGGATAGTTATCACGTTATCATGAACTGTTCAGAGGACCCAGAGGCGTAGCGAGTGTGTAAGCGACTGTTACGCCGAAGGCCGCGGGTTTGACATGGATGTTTGACTTAGTCTGGGTGTTTCTATGTAGAGTATATATGTATTTACAAAAAATGAAACATGTTTATCCATTGTCTAGTACCCATAGTACAAGCTCTTTGTTATGTGTATGTGGTAGAATATTTTTATATAATATTCTTTGTAACAAATACTCTTTTGTCATGTCCACTTAATGCCACCATATGGCATCGCCCTCTTTCAAGTAGACAGAGTGACGAAGGACGAGGCTGTGTCGATACTTTCCGTGGTGATACCTTTGTGCCAATCATTACCTAACTTTTGTCCTGTTTTTTGAAATTTTGAAAATTTGCTGTCACGTTATCTTATGAGGGCTGGTTTGTAATTTAAAGTACCCACATCATAAATTTTTATACAACTTTGAAATAGAATACAATGAATAATGGCACTTATTCTTATATGTGTGTCGTACCCATACATTTTAGTAAGGCAGTAAAATCGTAGAGAAGTTGACAAGTACTGTACTCCTCTTTCGTTAACTACCCTTAATTCATGTAATTATATTTCTTATTTTCCGCGTGGTGACGGATTAAGAAAACGAAGATTGTCACCACCCCATATCATCCCATGGGTGTCCTAAGAGCCGACAAAGGGAGCATATTATGCAGATAACAGCACTGTAAGAGAAGGAAAACTTGATACAAACCCTATACCAACCAGTTTGGCCAGCGCGGTATAGTAGGCCAATTCCTCCTTTCAAAGGAGAGGCCTAGTCCAGCAGTGGACTATTAAAAACTGATGATGATGATGATATTTCTTATGATAGATTTGAACGAATTCTAAGCAACCTATAACTATGGATAAATCACGGCATAAGGCAGTAAGGCAACGAATTCTTGCAAGGTAGTTTAGGTATTTTGGTGAAACAAATATAATCTGCCCGATGATAGCAGCTAGCCACATTAAGTCATAACCTTGAACCAGCTATATCGAAGAGAGAATACTTAACAGGTATATGCTGAACTGCTTGAAGCATAGAAAAAGGATTGCAATGTGCCTAATCCCTCAATATACTAAAACTTACAAATATAATTAACAAGTTTCCTTATCCAACCACAGTGTAATCACACTGTCATATCTCGTAACACCGTGTTAACCAGGGTCGGTCAACTCAGTTCTACGAGATTTTTATAGGTGGGCTGTTAGTCACGACAGAGACATCGATAGTGGGAAAACGGGATAGCGATATAAAGGCTGATGTAGTGATTGACCACTGGAAAAATACACTTAAGATTAAACAAGTTTTTATTTAATTTAATTACAAATACTATGTTAAGCGCTTTGAAATAATTATGAATGATATTTTTGGTAATTAATTAATAGAGCAAAGCTAACCGCAGTATAAAAAAGATAATTGAAAATATAATTTTTATTAATAATTTTGTGTCATTTACTGGTAACACTACCAGAAAAATGTCTGCCGCCGCTTTCGCACCGTTTATCTTGTAATTTCGGTTTCTCCTGCCTTAAAAACGTTGAATCGAGCACCGTGTTCCTCCGTTTTAGTGTTTTTTGTTAAATCCAGTGTGATTTTGTGAGATATAGACTCCTACTTTAAAACCCATAGTAAACAAGCTTTAATACCTATATAGGTATATATATCACCAATTTTGAATTGCCCGCGCTAATACAAACATGACGTTTAAAATAGTTTTGTGTGGGCTGCAAATAAATAGCGCTAGACGTCAAGGAGAAATTTCCTCACTAATTTTGTATGAAGTTGTCATTCTTCTCTCTGAGTATAAGTTTTCTGTGGTCTTAACCCACATCAATCGAAGACAAGCCTTATAAAACACATTAATTGAACAAAATTGATCTTCTTTACTCATAGAGTTAATGAATCCATAACCGCCTGTAATATTATATCGAACATCCCCCGTCTAAACAAAAGATCCTGATTCATATTCAAGGAAAAATAAACCATAAGCTTCAAAGCTAGGGTTGAATTTTGAATGGTGAGTATATTACACGTGCGGACTAGTTGAGTACATACTGGCTTGTTGGAATTGCAAGCATGTGAGTTGGAGGAGCGATGCTTTTACAGAATTTACAGGGAATGGTACCTTTGGGACTGGAGACTGGGATAGGGCAGCTGAAGCAGTAGATTATATATTAAACACAAACCACATAAGTAACTGTGTTCATGATAAGAGGTTTATGTTTACACTAGCTTTAGGCCGCGGCTACGCTCGCGTTAAATTCGGGGTAACACAAATCTTCTTAATGTTAGGGGGTTGGGTTCGAGTTTGAAAAAAAAAAACAATAAGTTCGTTATTACATTTATTACAAAGAGTGAGTATATCAAGTTAGTTTCCTACGATTAACAATCCAGTTTTATTATTTTTTGCAACGAATGGTAGCTTATGTCCAATGTATATCAACATATCATAACATAACTTCACGCCTTTATCCCCGACGGGGTAGGCAGAAGTGTCACTTCAGCAGTTATGTTTCGGTCCCAACGTAATAGGGGCGAGCCTATTTCCATCTACCGGGTACATTATTACGCGAGCGATAATTAACATTTTTAATGCACACACAACTTTGAAAAGTCATAGGTGCACACCGAGGCGCACGCCCACCTGGGGATATAACCCGAGACCATCATCTCGGCATTCCGTTACGAACACCACTGGGCTATTGCCTTTACTTTAGCGGTTGTATCTCGAAATTTGGGTAACAGTTTTATTTTTGTACAGATCGTAAAACTTGGTGTTTGAATAACAATATGGTAATGTTATTCTCCGGTTTTTGTTCTGTTGTTTATGCTTGGCGATGTTTTAGTGCCGTTTTATGCTAATGCTGGTTATTGGATTTAAAATAATGTATTGCATATTAAAATGAGATTACATGCACTTTCTTGTTTTCACTGTTATTTATGATGGCGTTTAAGTATAAAGTGAGGTTTCTAGTTTGATAGTTTTCTATAGCTCCATTACCATCAGTATATTTTTGTAGTGAGGTGTGGAATCTATATGAAAATAATCGCTGAATGTGTTGCTAAGCGCAAATTTCGAGAGCAGCTGAACCGATTTTGCTAATTATTTATTTTTGTATAATATTCCTTGAAGAAAGAGGATGGTTCTTACAGATTAAAAAACAAAACAATAAAAAAGAAGAATCGACTGTCAGGCGGTACGAAGTTCGCCTGGTTAGCTAGTATCATATAAATATGTCAGCTGCAGTATGATAAGTGTACATACTACTGGCAATTATCAAATGCTCTAACATCTAAATCGAGACATCAAAGCTGCTTCGACACATTAACTCAATGGACACAAAGCGTGTGCAGCGTTAAAAGCGTGAATTAGCTCGGTATTCGTGATAGGTCGGCAAAGTTAAGCAGCGCCTGCAGAAGTCATCACTTGGATGGGTGATCGCGTATGCCATTTACATCAGAGCGCTACCGTGCGTCGGGAGGCACGTCGCTGTCAGTCCAGGTTCTTGTCTCATGACAAGAATTGCTAGGCCATGTTGGAAGCCTTCGGGCAGTCTGAAAACTCAACACCAGAGTTGGCCACACACTCACACGAAAAATAATCAAACAGCGGACACAAATGACACCTAGACTCGCAATGTTTGGGAAAGAATCCACAATACTTGACACAGTGTGAAACGGTGGAGTGGCCACTTAAACTATTACGTCATACGTTCGATTATTTGTTTGTTAATAGTTTGGCGTCGAAAAAGCTATTAATTTGCCTGTTTTAAATTCTATCGTTGCTCCGTGTAAAACCCGAATGATATACTCGCCAAGTTACCAACATCACGTATCGTATTATCAAAAATTCAATTTCCAAACTGGAAACAATACTTGACAGATTCCTTTTCAAGAGCCAAAACCTTGTGAAAGGCGAGGCAAATAGAATTTCATTAAGCAAACGCCACTCGCTTCGCATTCAGTGCAAAAGGCTAGCACCGACGCAAGACGGTTTCGATAATACCACGCGAACAGATACCTGGATATTGAATAGAAAATATCTGGCATTACGGGTCTTAGGATTATTACCTCCAAAGATTTTTGGTATCATATTGCATGATATATGAAAATGTTAAGGAAATATAATTGAAGATTTCTTTATATATAGGTCACAATATTTTCTGCTATTAAGTATGATAGGTAGTGATTGATAAGGTCTAAATTCGTATAGCGAACGCTACTATCAGCTAGCCGCATCAGTTCCGATGATACTAGGCTAACAGATGTGGCGAGGAGATTGTATTTATACAATTAAAATATTTTGAGAATACCGGGTATTATATGGAAATACGCTAAACTAGCTTTTGCCCGCGGCTTCGCGCGCGTTAAATTCGGGGTAACACATACATATCTACTTTCACTCTCAAGTTGTGTGAAGACACATTCCTGATTATGCTAAAGAGTCAGTAACTCTATAGGGTACAAAGTAACTCGGTCAGTATCCATGACAAATGTCAAAGCTATGTTTCAATACATGTCCAATATATATCTATATAACTTTCGCATTTATAATTTTAGTAGGTAGAAAAAATCGTTTCAGCCGTTTGAGCGTTGTGCGTAGTATATAATAATTAGTTTAGATATACGAAAAATGTAATCACCGTGCACAATCCTTCTATATACAAAGGTACTCTGTGGTGCACAATATGACAATATGATGTGACAGTACTGACAGATAGCACATGCGCAGCACTCAATAATTTGCGCATGCGTTCTTACTTCCAAGAGGCAAAGAGCTATGGCAGATTTTTAGTTCAGTGCACTAAAAGCATCTTAAAAACTCATTACAACCAAAATTCATGAAATATTTTAATACGATTTTCTATATTTTAGTCTAATTTAGATAAAGCTAGGTAAAAAAGTATAAAATTAAAAATAGCTATTATGTTAATTGATTGCCGGCTTTTCGTAATGGCCATTTCTTTGGTTTGTCAGAAAGCCACAAGGTTGCCAGAGTAAATAATTATTTTTCTAAGATAGAATCATCAATGTTTTTTATAGATTAAGAGATTTAAATAGTTAATTAATATTAATAATACTATTTTTTTGCTTGTTACGTTTATTTCTATGCGGATTTTAAATAAAGTACAGTATTAAAACTTCTTTCGACATTTAAAGTAAAACTGGGCGCTGGCTAAGAGATGGCCATTCAGAGCTATAAAAAAAATACAACATGACATTTGACATTTCGACTTTTTTCCCATCATCTCGCTGTCGCCCGAGCTTGTTTGTTTGTGTTCTGAGTGTTTTTGCTGCTTTTCCCCTGTTTTCAGTATTCTTTTTGACCCGGATTGCCCAAGGACTCTGTTTTCGCTTCTTGTTATATGATTCAAATTGTTTATGGACTCTGTTTGTGACTTGTGCGTGCTAATGATTCCGATACTGCCCTGTTTCTTGGATATTGTTTTGTTCCCGGTTTCTACAGCCAAAATTAGTGTTCGTGGTCGTGGCCACGGCAGTTGAAGTCCTTAAGGAACATAATATAGAAACAACTGAATATAATCTCAGAGGCAGTGATGACGCTATTTTAGTAAAAGGTAGAATAAAATCAAGACACATAAGTCGGAAACAATATTATGTTTATGTTTTGATTGAAAATATATACCTGGACGAATAGGAATCACTGAATATTGCTGTAGTTGCCTCGTTGGTCGGCGTACGCTAGGATGTTGCGCTCATGTAATGATCATCGTTTGGTATTTGGGATGGGCAAGACATCAATAAAATATCTTTGCACTAGCTGCCTTTTTAGATGATGTGCTAGTTATAGAGGATGATGAATAATAAAATATTGTAAAATGAAATCTTGTGTTTTTACTATTCACCAAAACCTTTTTCATACATTAGGGAACCTGAAACATCTTTTTATCCTTGGTAATCCTATGTAAGTAACACATTAAGAAACCGTCGTCGGCTCACTATTTTACACGACTGCCCAAAAAAGTAGTGTAAGTCTTGTTTTTTTTTTATAATCATAAATCATATTTCATTTATTCATGCACCATGAAATAAAAATATACATACGGTTATCCGCAATAGGCTTCGTCAAAATGTCACAGAGAATTGCAATATGAAATATATGTGAGTTTCTTTATTCCGCCATAACTTCTAAATGGCTGAACCGATTTCGGTGAGTGGGCTATTGTTGGAATCCTCACGTGACATAGGCTATATAT
Source organism: Euclidia mi (assembly GCA_944739405.2). NCBI lineage: Eukaryota > Metazoa > Arthropoda > Insecta > Lepidoptera > Erebidae > Euclidia > Euclidia mi. Next base: position 19,217,392 of record OX123182.2, on the reverse strand, counting down.
TTTTTGGGAAATCAGTCGTGTTTTATTTTTCTTTGAAAAAACGTTCAGTATGTAAATAAATAGTCAATATTGATAGCATATGTTTAAAGCTGCATAAGAGCATCTGATTTTAACGACTGATATCTATGTCTGTCATGATAACAGACTGGTCTCTCTATGCACAGAGGAGCTTATCCAAGTGGTGCCCACACCTGGGGTTGCTTAACTTGCGTAATCGTTAATAATGTTTACTAGTGGGTAAATAGTATTATGCTATCGAGCTCCTTCAGTTTTATATACCAATAAATTATTATTTGATGCAGCAATATACTAAATAGATGGTTATTAATGACATAACCTATAAAACTTCTAAGCATAATAACTCAAAAGCCTGGCCACCTATAGTTACGATTTTTTTACCTTTAGAATCAGCAATATATATTCTATCAAACAAAGTATATTTCATTTATAGATGCTAAATTTGGTGATTAACTAAAATGATGTATGGGAACCTGCCATAGCTCTTTCTGTCGTACAAACTTCTAACCTCCCTACAATCCCTCCCAGTTTAATTTTTGCAACTTATGGTAGCCTATGTCCGTCTCCATGGTCCAATATATCTCTATATTAAATTTCAACAAAATCGGTTCAGCCGTTTTAGCGATGAAACGGAACATACATACATACATACACACTTTCGAATTTATAGTATATTTACCGCATTTGAAAATATCATACCATAACTACTTAATTAAAAAGTACTAAGTACCTTATAAAATAAATGTATACGATTTCAAGATGAACTATTTATTTGAATGATATCTCAACGCATGAGCAATCACCATCCAAAAGAATAAAAATCTGATTTATTATATACTTTTCCATATGCCGTCATACACAAGATAAAGCATCATAAGAATAATAAACGAAGAGAAACGCTGATTGCTCAATCGGCATATATTCCAATATATCCAATTGATATGCAAAATGTCTTATCGCCGATTCACATCACCCAAAGGATTCGACAAATTAAGCTGAGTATACATACTTACAGTGAATTGGGCCCCAAATCAGCGCTATAAACAAAATCAAATACAAAATTACGGAAGTGACACTATTGGGGCAGAAAGAAGTCAACAATCGCTGTTTGTTTGAGATGAGCCGAGATCGGGGAGGATTCGATTCAGAAGCGGAAAAACCAGCCGTGTAGAAAATTAGGACGTCGGCGTCGGCATATTCGTGTGGCAAAATAATCTACTTTTAATGTATAAACTTATGGATGTAATGAGGATTTTTCGGCTGAATTATTATCATTATCAGCTTATTGACTTACTGGTGATGGATATTACTGGTGTTTCTGTTTTGCACGATTAATCGAATGTAATATATGTGTATGATTGCCGTGTGGTTGACGGCATAGAATACAAGTGTCACCACCCCCTTTCTTCCCGTGGGTGTCGTAAGAGGCGACTAAGGGATAACACGATGCAAATACCATCTTTGCGTAGAGACGGAAAACTCGACATCAAACCCTATACGACTGCTTCGTTGGTCTCGCGGTATAAATGTGCGCGTGGGATCGGGAGGTCCCGGGTTCGATTCATGGGTCGGGCAGTGTTATTGGGTTTTTCTGTCACGAAATCCTCAGTAGCAGCACGGAGTCTGGAAATGTGCCCGGTACGGCAATAGGCTCGCCCCTTATTACGTGGGACTAAGTGCGGTTTCAGATTAGCGTTTTATACGCGCGTATAAGCTCGTTTTTGGAAGCGCATGTAGGCGCGTATAGGCGCGCCTTTTGGCACACGCGCAACTCGTACGAGCGTTGACGCGCTTATAAGCTCGTATAACCACGAGCCGTCAAAATCCATGTTGACACTGACAAGACGTCACTACCGTTTCGAGCGAACACGCCCGTTTACGTGAGTCTGGTTTTTTAAAGCGCGTATTGTAGCGCGCGTGTAAGCGCGTATGCTAAAACGACCGTATACGCGCAGAAAAATACGCTAATCTGAAACCGCCCTAAAGTATATCTGGCGAGAAGTGGGTGTAGAAATACACCTCTGCCTACCCCTTCGGGGATAAAGGGCGTGACGTTATGTATGTATGTATGTATATATTGCTGTCTTCTTTATTTAATTTCACTTCGTGCACGGTTGGCGTAGCGGTTAAAGTCGCCGCCTCACTGCTTGACACTGTTAGGAGTGTTGCGGGTTTGAACCCAACACGATACTTTGGTTGTATGTTCGTGAAGTCTCCAATGACACAGGATTTATTACTAGTGCGGGATATGTCTTAAAAAAAGCACAGCGGTCGCGTACTTAATGCCAATGGCTTTATACCTGTTAATCTTTAGATGATACAGTGACAAAACTATTGAGAGCATTTCACTAAATAATTAATAACTGATGAGGTGTTTATATTAAAATCTTGATCTCTTTGATGAAACTATAAAAACGTGGAACTAAGTAAATTCAGATAAATTTAACCAATTTTCTATAAAGTTGAAATATATCAATAAATTATCAATTATCTATTCTAGCATTGTATGATCGTAAAATAAAGAAAAAAGATGGTTGATTATAAATAATTATACAAGGGTAAATGGTGAAAATAAATAAATATGGTAGTTCTTCTTACTAAATAATGATATTATGCTACAACCATTACGATCCTCAAAGTTATTATAAAGCATGAATCATTATTACGAAGAATTAATTTATAATTTAGTTTGCTTATTGCTTACACTATATTTTAAATAGTAATTAATATTTTAATATAACATAATATTAACAACAATGTTATGTTGGTAAGGAATTCAACCGGAATCAAGTAAAAATCTGAGCTTCATATTAATATATACTTTTTTTGCGTCAGAAACAGAAAAACAATGCGGGCGAAGCCAGCAAGATGGAAAAGGTATTATCAAAACGTGAGTAAATTATAAGTTACATAAATATAAGTTGTAATACGAAAATGCGGATTCAAATTGTTGTTCCTTTCTCTCGCTAGTAGAGTCAAAAGCTGCTATCGGATACTCGTACCACAAGACAACGATTGTGATCGCTGGCGATTCACGGGCGTTTCCAGATCTTTTGATTCCTATGATAATGATATATATATAATACCGACCTTCTTCTTCTCTTCCCCTAATTCTTGACCTCTTATCATTTGGGCATCGCCGGCAAATAACCGCCGATCAAAGTTGTTGATTGCAGACCGTTGCCCACGTCGTCTCGTGGGCGTCGGTTTCGGAACAAAAGGTAACCTATGAGCTATTCTGGGGTATAATTCACACAACTCTAGTTTAGATTACCTTCATAAGCATTCGTAAGTTTGCTTGGAAGCGTAACAAACATCCATACACCCATGCATCCATCACAAACTTTCACATTTATAATAGTAGTTAGACAGTTAGATACTTTGAGACGTAGAACTGTTTTCCAACGATCACCTTCGATAGACTTCCACACACCTACGTTTATATAACAGCTACGCAAACTAATCGAATCACGGAATAGTTTTCTCCGTAATCCGATTCTCTCACTAAAAGCTACAAAGTACAGTACTATATATTTTCCTTCTACCGCTGAGCTTAGTTTCCATCTGTATACGGTTTATGTTTATGTATACAAGTTTATGGAAAACTTTGAAATTATTAAATTAATGATTTTTCTAGATTTGGCTCGTGCAGGAAATCTGCTATCACTAAAAGACACAGGTACAGCATGTTCTATACTAGTATTAGCTATATGCCTGCAAAATTGCATCCTTATCTGTTTTGCAGTTTTAAGAAGAAGTATAAAACATCTATACATTTAAACATTCATAATCATCCATCATCAGTCGCTATGGAGAATCAGTACCTACATATCGGCCATATCGCTATCCCTATGGGTTGCGGCAGTCTGACAGCAGTTGCTCAGTGGAAAACAGATATTCCGTCAATTTTGGTTAAACTAGAAAGCAGAAGTGCTTCAAAGCGAAAGTTACAATGATGATAATCCATGCTTACATATTTTCGCGTTCATTGTTTTTATGACCAAAATAATACTTACGATAAAATATAAATAATATTGCTCGCCTTTATCTAGTCAATGAAGCAAGCTTGCTTATAGAATTAAAATTAAGTCTTTGTGAAGGAAGAAAAATGAATGATATTTTATTTATATTTACATTTTCTCTCTACTTTTAGCGTTTTATTTTATTAGTAAACAACATATTTTCCCTTGAAAACTAAATATCTTTTAATTGGGATCTAAATAAAAGAAATTGAAGTGTTAGTCATAACATAACATAACGTCACGCCTTTTATCTCCAAAGGGGTAGGCAGAGGTGTATTACACACCCACTTTTCGCCAGTTATGTTTCGGTCCCAATATAATAGGGGGCGAGCCTATTGCCATCTACCGGGCACATTATTAAGCGAGCGATAATGAACGTTTTTAAGCGTTAGTCTTAATATCAATAACAGGTTTTTACATAATAAACATGAAAAAATAAACAATATTTATTAAAAAAAACTATCTAGCAATATTTGTTTCACTGTGCTGCCTAATATTAAACATTGTCAATAAATAGTGTAATAAAGTGTGATTGAGTCCATTTTTATCAAAAAATTAAGATTTTATTACGGTATAAAATTTGAATTTGAATCTATGAGCAACACCAAGCTGCGGTCAAAGCTTCAACCAATAAAAATATCTGACAAAGAACGAAGTTCGGCAAATATTTTTGTATCAATATTATATTTTAAAAAGACCAATTTATTCACAAAATGATTTATATAAAAAATCATGTTCGTGTTTTATCTCTCCAGTCTGTAAGGTATATAAAAACTAAAATCAGCAGAAATATACCTATAGTAAAAGCTTGTGTTAAAGCTATTTACGTAAGTGTACTTAATACCAAATACACAGAATCAAGCAAATCGAACAATCACTAAAACATCACTAGTAAGTCAATTCAGTACCGTACTCTAAGTGCAAGTGCAAATAAGGCTTCTGAGAATATATTTTAATCAACAGGCTTATAGATAGACTAGTCGACGCCCGCAGCTACGCTTGCATATTTTTTTTAAAGCTTTTCGGCCCGTTCCCGTGGGAGCTTCAGGAAATCCCTTCTTAGTGCACCCCTACGGCCAAGGAACATACATGCCAAATTTCAGCTTCATGCGCCTAATAGTTTTAGCTGTAGCTTGTCTGTCAGTCAGTCAGTAACGCAAGGATTTTATATTTAGGTAGATATTATACGTACAGCAAGATATTATGATAATGCATTATAATTAATGATGTGTACTTGCTACATTTCATTATAATTTAAATACCTAGTATATGACATTTTAAAAGATTTCAACTTTTCTAAAAAGTTTATTGTTATTTAGCTATAAAGAGGCTTATGGCTATATTGTTTTATTCCTTTGGAACAGTTTAAGTGCTTTCGTGGGGCATAATTTAGTGTTTTATTTAGCCCAGCAACATTTACAATACTGCACGAATTAGAAATCCCTTAAAATAACGCAATAGCTGATAATATTGTGCTTTTTTCGAGATATAAAAAGTAACGTGTACAATTTTTATTTCAAGTGTGAGTGTAGGTACATTGAATATTAATAAGATCGCGAAGAGCGATTTTATTAATATTCAATGTACCTACACTCACACTTGAAGGCAAGAAAATGAATAATATTTTATTTATGTTTACATTTTCTCTCCACTTTTAGCGTTTTATTTTATTAGTAAACAACATATTTTTTTGACAGCTAAATATGTTTTAATTGGGATCTAAATAAAAGATATTGAAGTGTTAGTCTTAATATCAATAACAAGAATTTTAAAATAAATTATTTTACAGCAAATAGTCCGATATTGCTCAATGGCCGATCATCATTAGACTATATTATTAAAAAAAATCTTACAAGTCTTTAAAGACCAAAAATGCAAGAAGTCTCCATGGCACCAACCAAAAACAGTTTCTAAGCTGTGACTGTGATACATATATTATTTGATGTTCATGGCAAAAACCAGTGAAAATATGAGGACCAGCAAATAATTGATCCTATTGGCAAATCTACCAGTTCGTTACCTATAAAGTGCAATGTGCAGAACTTGTATGTGATGTGTGATCCACTTTCTTGTGTTTCGGTACCTTTTTATCATTTTATAATAGACAATTTTATTTCATAAGTTAATTTATAAGTCAGCGGTGACGGGACGCGACGCCGGCACCTAGGCGACGTCCTGTCACCAGCTAAACGTCAGGTGTATGTAAATAAATAATTTGATAATTTTTAAGATATAACTAAGTTAGTTATACAATATTTATGTCAGCAACAAGTGACGGCATTAGTGATGCGGATTTGAGTGCGAATCAATCTGCCACATCGTTGTAGAATAACCTAGTGCGCTGCCCAGCATGTTCCCAGGCTCGTTTTTTCAAAGGTAAGCGGGGCTTGAAAGTACATTTTGGCAAAGTTCATAAAAACCAAAATGTGCTTCCTGGCCCCAGTACTATTTCACATCCTGTTCTTACTCAAATTCCTTTTTGGCAATACTTAGGTACATTAAAAAATTCAATTCCGGTTTTAAAGAGAGTTCCACGCGGTGCGAGACCATTAGTAGCTCACAATTTAGCTCAATGCATTGGTCTCGTTGTGCGTGAGAACTCCAAAACGGCTTGGGAACAGTTACTCACCTTTCCCTATAGGATTCTACACATTCAAAGTAGCCAAGCAACATCAAAATCTTTGACAGCCCAAATTAAAGACCACTGTAATCATTCTGCTCGCAATTTTGACCCTAAATTTAGTTTCCATAGATATAAGAAAACAATTTATCAATGTGTAGAATCCAAATTGAGGGAAGGTGACATTCAAGGGGCGTCTAGGTTATTGTTTAGTAGCGATGTGGTGGCGCCTTACTCTGCAGACACACTCGCAGGTCTGCAGAGTAAGCACCCAGCGCCAGCTAATGACCTCTCCTTTCCCGACATGCCGGACGAAGATTTTGACTGTCTGAATGTTTCAGCCAAGGACGTATTTGAAGCCGTCTGTTCCTTTCGAAGTGGATCCGCTGGCGGTCTCGACGGCTTAACCCCCCAGCATTTGAAAGATCTTCTGGGTGCAAGTGCTGGAGAGGCTGGAGATGCACTTCTGAAGGCACTGACGGCTTTAACTAACCTTATGCTCTCCGGCAATGTGGCCACAGATGTCACCGACTTATTGTACGGGGCCAACTTGTGTGCTCTGCGCAAAAAAGATGGTGACATTCGGCCCATTGCCGTAGGGTGTACCTACAGACGTATGGCAGCCAAACTATGCTGTAAATATTACAGTGACATCTTGGCGGACAAATTTCAGCCAATCCAGCTTGGCTTTGGTTCCAAGGGAGGCTGTGAGGCTGCCATACATGCGCTGTCTACGTACCTTGGCTGCGGTAAAGGTGAGGTCGTTCTAAAGATTGATTTGAAGAATGCCTTCAACTCAGTGAACAGGGACACCTTGTTGACACAGGCTAAATTAGAAACTCCCAAAATTTTTAAATTCCTTTGGCAATGCTATAGACATCCATCAAAATTAATTTATAAAGACAACGTTTTGGAATCTGCTGTTGGTTGTCAACAAGGTGACCCTCTCGGGCCAGTCATTTTTAGTTTAGCCATTCACACAATAATAAAACAAATAAATTCTAAATTTAACGTCTGGTATTTGGACGACGGGACCCTGGCAGGGGACGTTAACACTGTCTTACAAGACTTAGAGCTTATAAAAACTAAATTTAAAGCAATTGGTTTGGAACTAAATTCAGACAAATGTGAAATTTTTATTAATGACAATTTGGATAACCTTTCGATCTTAACAAAATTTAATTCTTTGGCGCCAAATATTAAAATCATCAATAAATGTTCCTTCCGCCTCCTTGGGTCCCCTATTTTCGACGACGCTTTTGGATCTTTTATAGATGAAAAACTACAAAATTTCTGTGAAACTTCAGAACGGCTTTACAAAATTAATATTCATTCGGCTTTCACGATTATTCGGCACTGCCTTTTTGTTCCAAAATTTACATATTACTTGCGGTCCTCTCCTTTTAGGAAACATTTATCCCTATTAGAAAACATTGATAATATTATTCGGCACACCTTGAGCAAAATTCTAAATCTTGACATGAACGACCGAGTGTGACTTCAAGTGACTTTACCTGTTCGTTTGGGCGGCCTCGGCGTTCGCAAAATTACCGATGTAAGCCTTCCAGCGTTTTTGGCCTCGGTCCACGGCACTGAGGAATTGACCAGGAAAATTCTAGAACCCACACTGGTTAATTCTGAGGTGCCGTGCAAGACTGATGCCATTAACACTTGGAAAATGGCTTGCCCGAGCTCTGACTTACCCCGATATCTATCCTCTCAGAGGCAATGGGACGGGCCGCTCTGCAGCAAGATGAGAGAATATCTTTTAAGTACTGCATCCAGTGTTGCAGAGCGCGCCCGTTTGTTGGCTGTGGGAGAGTGGGAATCGGGGCTATGGCTTCAAGCACTTCCATCGTCCAACATAGGTACTATATTGGACGATACAACTTTCCGCATCGCTTCTTGCTTTCGCTTGGGAGCTGTTTGCAATTCTCCGCATCGCTGTCACTGCGGTGAAGCCGTCGACAGTCTTGGCCACCATGGCCTATCGTGCAGCAAGAGTGCTGGGCGTTTTTCCCGACATGCCCACATTAACGACATAATCCGTCGAGCTCTTGTCACCGCCGGAGTACCAGCTCATCTTGAACCGAATGGGTTGGTACGCGACGATGGGAAGAGACCAGACGGTATGTCCTTATTACCTTGGAAGATGGGCAGGCCTCTGGTATGGGACGTGACATGCGTCGATACCCTTGCGCCATCACATCTTCCAAGCACAGCTGGATCGGCTGGCGCTGCTGCTGCATCAGCGGAGACCCTCAAACGGCGCAAATACGGAAACCTATCTGGTAATTACGTTTTTGAGCCGTTTGGGGTCGAAACGCTGGGGCCATGGGGGCCTAGTGCACGCGCTCTGTACAAAGAAATCGCTAAAAGGCTGATCAACGCTTCCCGTGACCAGAGGGCTGGTTTATATTTTGCAGAGAGAATAAGCATTGCCATAGAACGTGGCAATGCTGCCAGCCTTCTGGGCACGCTACCAGCCGACAGCGTTGCGGAGGAATTTTTTGACGCCGCGTAGTTTCTATTTTGTTATTTTTATTCATTTAGTTTTATTGGTTTAGTTTAGGATAGTTTAGTTGCATAAGTAGTTTTATTCTGTTGTATATATGTTATTTGTTACTTCAATAAAGTCTATATGTAATTTAAAAAAATAACAGGTTTTTACATTATTAACATGAAAAATAAACAATATTTATTCAAAAATCTATCTAGCAATATTTGTATCACTGAGCTGCCTAATATTATTGCCGCGAAGAGCGATTTTATTAATATTAATAAAATCGCTCTCGCGATCCATATTATTTCGTATTTCTTTCGTATTCAAATTCGCCAGTTAACATTCTAAAATCTAAGTAAATGATTATCCTGGGATAACTAGGCAACTCCTAAAATATGAAGGATAATTATGTTCCTACTTTGGCAACCAGGGAACTGAACTAGTAAATTACACCCAGACAATTACTTCATACAAAGATGTGTACTGGGTATAAATCGTAGCAACGACTGCTGACTAACTACGAATTTTAATATTCGATCTATCCATTTTTTGAGATTTTATATTCCTTTTTGACATACATACATAGACTCACGCCTATAACCCCGAAGAGGTAGGCAGAGGTGTATTTCTACACCCACTTCTCGCCAGATATACTTTAGTCCCACGTAATAAGGGGCGAGCCTATTGCCGTACCGGGCACATTTCCAGTCTCCGTGCTGCTACTGAGAATTTCGTGACAGAAAAACCCAATAACACGGCCCGACCCAGGAATCGAACCCGGGACCTCCCGATCCCATGCGCACATTTATGCCGCAAGACCAACGAGGCAGTCGTATAGGGTTTGATGTCGAGTTTTCCGTCTCGACGCAAAGATGGTATTTGCATCGTGTTATCCCTTAGTCGCCTCTTACGACACCCACGGGAAGATAGGGGGTGGTGACACTTGTATTCTATGCCGTCAACCACACGGCTAATACGACTTTTTGACATAAGCTCCATACAAAATATGTCAAACACGAATCTTGAATCTCAAAATCCATGGATGGATCGAATATTGAAACCGGCCGTTTTCATTTCATTTCATTTCTTTATTTATTCGAAAACAACTTTTACGTCGTGTGTGAACATACAACAATAATTATAATACTATTTAAACACAATATATAATTAATTAAATAAAATCAACATGACATTAAATAACAAATTCAATTGAGATTAAAATTACAAATTTATCAAATTAAAAATAAATGAATAGCCATGTCAAAAGAAAATATAAAGAAGAATGTCAGAATTTGTGTAATGTAATGTCAAGTTAAAAATAAATCATAATGTTTACATGTAATTTAAGGAATAATAGCATTATTTTAACAGGTGCCGCTTGAGCTCAGTTTGAAATTCCTTTTTGTACAATAATGATTTTATATCAACAGGCAATTTATTAAAAAGCTTAACCGATTTATAAAAGGCGCTAGGTTTCACAATGTCAAGACTAGGTATATAATTAGTTTGCAGATCTTTCCTTCTTGTACTCTCTCTTATTTGTTTTTCTTCTCGACTTTCATATTCATGAACATATTTTTTTAAATGAGTGAATAATACTAGCATGTATAAACATGGGACTGTCAATATTCCAAGCTCTTTAAAATGTGGTCTGCATGATTCTAGTTGCTGATACCTTAGTATCGTTCTGATTGCTCATTTCTGGGCAACAAACACCTTATGAATATTGTACTCATAACTTCCTCCCCAAAAAAGTATGCTATATCTTAATCTGGACTCGATTAACGCGAAGTATACCTTTTTTAAATGTTCTATACTAATTCATTTCTGAGACTTCTGATTACATAACAGGCTGAACTAATTGAATTTTCTAAATGTGTTAATTCTGACTTCCAATTTAGTCTGTCGTCTATGTTTACTCCAAGAAACTTAACTACCGAGGTTTGGGTGACGAGTTCACCGTTAATTTTAATATTCAACCTTTCATTATTTCTGGCAGTTGAACGAAACAGTATTGCGTTTGTTTTGCTAATATTAACTTTAAGGCTGTTTACAGTAAACCATTTGTAAAAGGTGTCTAATGTCTTATTAACCTTAACATTTAGAGTGTTTATGTCATCGGCGGATACTACTGCATTTGTGTCAGCAGCAAACATGACCAACTGAGTAGAGTCACCAATTATGTTAGTTACATATTGTATGAGATCATTAACCAGTCACCTGGCGCTACTTGCATGCTGCCACCCCCCGCGTCTGGCGGGCCCTGCGCGCGGGGTAACCCGCGACGGGGGAGGGGCGCTCCATTCTGTTGTTGATTACTCGGTGATTTTTATGAATTTCTGCTAACATATATATATTTAGATTCTTCATAAAGTTTCCTACAGATTGGTATATAAATATCCTTACGTAATTATACATTTTAATCATAAAACTGCTGAAAATAAAGAAGGAAAAAAAATTTTCGAATATAACGATCGACCGATTTCCGGCCTCTCACCAGTCAGGCACTTTTTTGACGCGGCCGATTCCCGGCCTCTCACCAGTCACGTAGTTAATGAATATTAGAAAAAATATTGGTCCCAATATAGAACCAGCATTTATTTGAGATATATAAGACTTGTGTGTTTTCTCACAAAGTGTATTATTATGTGAAGAATCTGGATCCTTAGTGCAAGATTTTATTTCTACAAACATTTTTCTATTCTTGACATATGATGTTAGAAGTTCCAGAGACTTACCCTGTACCCCATAGTAGTCTAGTTTTTTCTAATAATAACGCATGGCTAACTGTGTCAAATGCTGAACTTAAGTCTAAAAAGAGTGCTGCTACTTTTTTCTTATTGTTCATTCTACCCACAATATCCGTTATGAGTGTGTAAATTGCATCTTGTGTCCCTACAAACTTTTGGTAACCAAATTGTCTACAACTGAGTGCTTTGTTTCGATTCAGATGCGTCAATAACCTGTCTTTAATTAGCTTTTCCAGTATTTTTGAAGTAGTAGGTAACAATGAGATAGGCCTTTACATATTTGGATCAACTCTCGATCCTTTCTTGTGAACAGGTACTATTTTGGCTACCTTGAATTGTTCTGGAAAAATACCTTCATCAAAACATTTGTTAAATAAATTACTAAGTGGTTCTGCTATTATATCTATATTTCTTTTATTATTGTTATTGGTACGTCATCATAACCAGTTGATTTTTTACTATGCATCTTTTGTACTATTTTCTGTATCTCTCGTGGAGTTCATCATCATCATCATCATCCTAGCGCTGTCCCGGTTGCGCTCCAAAACCCACGCCTTGGAGCCCGGGGTCCGCTTTCCGGCTATGTCTCCTCCACTTCGCACGGTCTTCAGCATCCCTGGTGGTTAGTTGGTTGGCACGCATATCTCTCGTGGAGTTGAATGATCTAAAATAAGAATGTTATTTACTTTGTCTGCAGTGTTGCGTAAGATATCCATAGCATCTTTTGTATTTGTCGAACTAACCTTGGAGCATAGCTCAAACAGCTTTAAAAAAATATTGGCAACTTCAGATGGTTCTGTTATAAGCTTATTTGCACTTTTTACGATCAATTTAGTTATATTGTCATGTCTCTTATTTCTATGTTTATTAATAAGTTTCCAGACATCTTTTGACAAATTTGTTGACTTCACTATCATTGACTGTGCAGTTAATTTTTTAGAAGTTTTAATTACTTTTCTGTATAATGTGAGATACCTTGTTCTGTAATTTACAATAGTGTCATTTTGTTGATATCGTTTGCCCACACACAAAAACCTTTTCATTTTGCATACATACATACATACATATCGTCACGCCTTTTATCCCCGAAGGGGTAGGCAGAGGTGTATTTCTACACCCACTTTTCGCCAGATATACTTTAGTCCCACGTAATAAGGGGCGAGCTTATTGCCGTACCGGGCACATTTCCAGACTCCGTGCTGCTACTGAGAATTTCGTGACAGAAAAACCCAATAACACTGCCCGACCCAGGAATCGAACCCGGGACCTCCCGATCCCACGAGCACACCCATGCCGCGAGACTAACGAGGCAGTCGTATAGGGTTTGATGTCGAGTTTTCCGTCTCTACGCAAAGATGGTATTTGCATCGTGTTATCCCTTAGTCGCCTCTTACGACACCCACGAGAAGATAGGGGGTGGTGACACTTGTATTCTATGCCGTCAACCACACGGAACCTTTTCATTTTGCTTGACACTTTTATACCCTTTGATATCCATTGCAATTGTGTAGGATGTGACAGATTTATTTTTATTTTATTTTTCTTAAAGCAGTGTGTGAAGATTTCATTAAACACTTTAATAATTGAATTTATGCCCATACTACACTAATTTTGTTCCAACAATAGTTGTCGAAATAAAGATTTATTTTTCTCAGTAAATTTCCTTTTCATGACTTCTACAAAAGTATTTTGTTTACCTATGCCTGGTGCGGAATTCTTTATTACTGTGCGGCAAAACAATCCAGCATGGCCATCTGCCAAACCGTTATGATCCACTTCGCATTTCCTAAAGTCACAGTTAGTCAAATTTGAAAATATATTGCCTATACATGATTGAGAATTGTTACGAATAAATGTTGTTGTGTTTATTAAAGGCCTAAAATTATAGCATGTCAATAAATTAAGTAAATCATTCGTCTTTTTACTATCAGTCAATAAGTCAATGTTAAAATCACCACATATCATACAGTTCTTGTCAAAAAAGTGTTCTAATAATTTCTCAAGTCTTTGTAGAAATACATCTAAATTTTTGTCATTAGGAGTGCGATAGCAGCAACGTATACACACATTTGTTTGCATATCTTTTACGCAGCATATTTCAAAACTTTCAACCATGTATAATGTTTTAGCTATTTTTAATTCTTCATACTCTCTGTCTCTGTTTGCTAGAATGAGTGTACCTCCCCTTTGCTTGTTTACTCTAGTGTTGTATGATGCAATTTGATATTTGCAAAAATTAAGTAACATTACAAGGTTGTTGTTAAGAAAATGTTCAGTAATGCATAAATAGTGTAAGGGATAACACAAACTGTCTAAATATAGTTCCAATTCATCCTACTTATTATTAAGACCGCATACATTTTGGTGAAAGATATTAAGCTCATTTAATTATGTATTTTCTTCAGCAATTAGATTCAGTACAGCTGATTCATCTTTACTAGCGAAAAAACCCTACCTTTCCAATTGTTTTTTGTTTGAAATAATATGGTATAGTGCCTGGTTTTAGCTTATCATTCTCATTATTTTTTTGTGTACTTGAAGACTTAAAATAATGATCATTATCATTAGATATATTAACTTTTGCCTGTATAAACAACTTTAAATCTTGAAAGATACATCTTAGAGCTTTGTAATTTATGTCACCAGTAAGTTTCTTGAACATCTCATATGTATTGACTAGATGCCTATTTGTATCAAAAATATAGGTATATTGATAAGTCCAATTATTATTATACAACAGTTGGTTGAAAGCTTCTACCCTGTTATTATACAAAATATTGTTATTTAGCTTATAAGTAGGCAAACACAGTATAACATTTGTATGCATTAATGTTTCCAGTTTACATTTAATGTATCCAACAAGCTTTACATAGTCTTTACATATTAAGAAATCTTTCTTACCCAGTAAAATTATGCAGTAATCCATTAAAGTAAAAGACATAAGTTTAGTTTCTTTACATTCCAAGAGGTTTTCAATACTAGCGTTTGGCATACAATAGTGACAAATATAAGAATCCGGAAACGTGTTCTCTGCGTGTTTTAATACATTATTAACGTTATTATCACTAATTAAGCATATTTTGCTTTGAAAACTTTTATATAAGCACATTTTTGACAGCTCGGGTGAAATTTTATTTTGATGCTGTTTGATACTGTTCACGCTCGAATCAAGTAGTGGGATGTTCGTAGTGACCTCTGTTTTCTCGTGTCTTGTACTTCCTGTAAGCTGAATTTGTTCCGTGGGCTCAGTAATAGATGTGGCATCATATGTTATCGAATTTTCGAGCTGTTTTCCCGTTCTGTCAATAGATGGAGTGTCATTTAACTTTGTGTTTCCCCTTTTAGGAGTCAAATATGTGAAATCGAGTGTAGATCGAATGCTGCTTTTTTTGGACTTGATCTTCCCGGGTGTTTTTACTTTCGAGGTGCTACCACATATGTGAGATAACTGGTCTATTCTGAGTTGGTAGTTAATTATTTGTTTAGCTTGTGTGCTATTTTCCGCCAAAAGATTTTCTATTTCATTTTCAGCTATTTTCAGTTTCTCTTCAAGTATGCGTATTCTTTTTCTTAAATCAGAGAGTTCCTCATTCGTTTTTGAGTGTAAATTGGGGAAACTCCTATTCAATTCACATGAGCGTGTTGAAGATGTATTGAAAGATGTGTAGTATTCATCTTCTTATCTGATGTTTCTGTTAGACAGTCAAATGAATTGTACATCGGAAGGGTGGCTTTTGATTTGCTTCTTAAGGTAATATTATTGCCGAAGGAATCATCTGCGATATTTGGAGTTGAGTTTCCTGCCATCTTTCGCTAGGTCGCAAAACCAAGTTGAAGTAGATGATCCTGTTACAGTATGTAGTTGCTGCT
The DNA here is from genome assembly GCA_944739405.2 of Euclidia mi. Classification (NCBI taxonomy): domain Eukaryota; kingdom Metazoa; phylum Arthropoda; class Insecta; order Lepidoptera; family Erebidae; genus Euclidia; species Euclidia mi. Next base: position 19,201,609 of record OX123182.2, on the reverse strand, counting down.
AACCCTCACAAGATGTCGCTTCTGATCAATACAATGAAACTCATAGAAAGTAATAGCATCTATGTGTCATATACGTCACTAATTGACTTAACGTATAGTAGTTTGAATTGTATGTTGAATCTATTCGACACTAGAGGCGTGGCTGTGCAATGATTTGCAGAAAAATATTTATATTTAAGTTCTTGGAAATTATTTACTTGTCTTATTAATTGAAATGTTCCGTCACAAATACACTGTCTTCCAGACTATTCAGTATTAGTACATACCGGTGAAAATGTTTTCATTTGTATCACTTTAAGTCAGGTATTTAAATCGTAGAGAACTTTATTCACTAGTCATAGTTTACATGAATAACGTTTTTACGCATGCATTGTCACTTAATTATCACTTTCTGAAACCACAGATCACTTAAAACTCAATGTTTATATTTTATTTCACAATTTTACTAACGTACGTTACAGAAACAATGTTTACTTGAGTACGCCCTCTAGCGGAGTTTTTTTTCGTTAGTAGTAAGATTTACCGACAAATAGACCACAAGGCCTATAAAAAATACCACTAATCCCGATTAATGTTTGAATGATATTGTAAGTTACCAAGACAGATTGAATAATTGTTAAAACTTTTATACTGACTACCTTATATATTGAAAACCAAACTTACTACAATGTTATGTATACTTCACTGACCCGGTGTCTGCACTATAAATATATCCATCAAACCAGTATAGAAGATAATAGTAGACATAAAGACGGTATTATTTCATTCCATCAGCGTGTACCAAATATGAGTCGTCGTAATATTTTCACGTTGAGTATAAAAATATGTCATACCGTATCAACTACATTTTATTGCAAAAATATTTATGCACCTTTTGCCGTTACAACATACATGTATTAGAGAGTGTACTCGCTTTTTTAATAGATTAGTCGCCATTTTTATCGCTCCCACGTTGGTACGGCAATAAATTCAGGAATATATTTGATGTTGGAACGTAAATTACTTTCTTAGAGGGGTTTGTAAATATTTTTAGTATGACATTAATTCTTACTTGTATGTCAATGTTATTAATGCGTCTACGAAAAGGATGATATGAATTTGTGAGTAAAAATTGTGCTGATACTTTATAGAAAACGGTTTTATACTTTTTAAATCAAGATTTGCTATCAAGTGTATTTAGGTGATTCCTTTGGCGATGAAAACAAATATTTGCTTTTTTATTATATTGTTAATTTAAGCTTTTTCGATTTGTCTACATCTTACATAATTATTTAATGAATCACTTTAAGGTAGGTTAAACGCGTATAATTAACTAATTTAAGGTATAAGTTGTACCATATTGCAACAATCGTTGGTCTAGGAGGATAAAAAAAACGTAGGTAGGTAAGGTAAGGTAAGACCCAATCAATAACATTGTATGATTACACACATGTTTATTTCTGAAGTTTGTCCTTGCACGCTTTATGTTGTTGCTTAAATATTCCATTTGCCATTGTCGATGCATAGCGTGTCGTACTTTTAATCATATTACATTAGATTTCGTATTCTGAGATTCTGTGAATTACATTATATTATTGCAACAAAACTACTGAGCAAAAAAAGCTTTTTTTGACCAGTAGTTCTGTTGTTGTAGTTCGCTGGGTAGCGTAAGAGTGCACTAAGAAAGGATTTCGCAACGAAGTCGGGCAGAAACCGTTAAATTAAAAAGCAATATATTTGTGGCCGTAGCTATGGACATCCTCTAGTTCCAGATAAAAATAAGAAAACTAAGCCAAATATAATACAATAAGCTTACCTCAGGTGGTATTTAGGCTGCATAAATGCTTCGCAAACTTCTCTGTGAAGTTTCACAAACACATCACCGACTTTATGTAAGTTTACGTGTAAGATATTACGTGAGAGTGTGTATTTCAGTTTAGTGCATACATTTTCGGACTCCACTTTGCTATAGAAATTGTTTTGCATTAATTATTTGCCTCGAATTCAATCTCATATGTTTCGTTAGTTAATATTTAGTCGATTTATGATGTCATAGATTTATACATGACGTATCAGATTTATAAGGCAAATGTGTGTGTGCAAGTCGGTCGCGGCAGACCTCGTCGGACATTCCTCGATCAAATTGGGGACGTCCTAAAAAACGGCATGGTCCGAAGTGCCCGAAACCGGTGAGCATGTATGAAAAGAGTAATGAGTGCAGAGGAAGCGCGTGAGGTTTGTAAGGATAGAAGCAAGTGGCGTTCTGTTGTCTCTGCCTACCCCGACGGGAAAAAGGCGTGAGTATATGTATGTAGATTTACACTTATAAGACACCTGATACACATAAATAGTCTATACGTATGTTATAAACAAAATTTATTTTGAGACATATATATGTGCTTCTGTAATATAAAATGAAAACAGTTCGCCTTCATTAAAAAGCTCAATATTCCCTCAAATATAGTTAGACCAGAAAAAGGACCCCTATCCTCAAAGTGAAAGTTCTGAATGTAATTGGGATAAAGCTAAGACAATGATGATAGTTCGGCCTAAATATTGTGACTGTTACCTAAACTAACCTAACGGTTAGGCAGACTAATAATATAAATGATCGAACAAGCTAGACTAGGATAAAATAATCCAGAGAAACGATAGTTTGGTCTAACTTGGACCTATACTTATTCCCTAATGTAATAATAAATTTTGGACACCGAGCCGCCATTCTATAACTCTATCTTAAAATATTTCTCGGCCATTAAATCTAAGTTACAAAGAATTTCGTGTAAACTGACTGCAAAAACCTACGTTTTCAAGTTTGCTCCAAAGTTGTGCCGTAGCAGGCGTCGACAACACAATGATGAGAAGTTAAGTTGCCTACACTGGAAACGTTATTTTAAGCGAAAAAAGTAACAACCGAACATTGAACAAAATTCAACACGTTCTTCTGCGAAAAAGAAAATGTCTAAAATTTCAGGAGCAATATTACCACGTTGGTTGCTCGGTAACCTCGAAATGGGCGATTTGCTTGTACTACGTTGCTACGCCGTAGCGATATGCTACAAGCATATACTCTAACGATAGACGGAGCATTCCCTATAAATATTTTGTTCAAATTGTCTAACGTATGACGTCTAATCGTACTAGCGCAACACGCAGGCGCAAGCAACGACAATGACTTTCAGTGTCTAGTTATTATTATAGCCAATCAACAACAACCAGTCCTGGCATCTTACCAGTAGAGTATCCAATAGTTGTCTAATGCTACTGGCTGCTTATTGCCTGAGAGTGGGAATCGGGGCTATGGCTTCAAGCACTTCCATCGTCCAACATAGGTACTATATTGGACGATACAACTTTCCGCATCGCTTCTTGCTTTCGCTTGGGAGCTGTTTGCAATTCTCCGCATCGCTGTCACTGCGGTGAAGCCGTCGACAGTCTTGGCCACCATGGCCTATCGTGCAGCAAGAGTGCTGGGCGTTTTTCCCGACATGCCCACATTAACGACATAATCCGTCGAGCTCTTGTCACCGCCGGAGTACCAGCTCATCTTGAACCGAATGGGTTGGTACGCGACGATGGGAAGAGACCAGACGGTATGTCCTTATTACCTTGGAAGATGGGCAGGCCTCTGGTATGGGACGTGACATGCGTCGATACCCTTGCGCCATCACATCTTCCAAGCACAGCTGGATCGGCTGGCGCTGCTGCTGCATCAGCGGAGACCCTCAAACGGCGCAAATACGGAAACCTATCTGGTAATTACGTTTTTGAGCCGTTTGGGGTCGAAACGCTGGGGCCATGGGGGCCTAGTGCACGCGCTCTGTACAAAGAAATCGCTAAAAGGCTGATCAACGCTTCCCGTGACCAGAGGGCTGGTTTATATTTTGCAGAGAGAATAAGCATTGCCATAGAACGTGGCAATGCTGCCAGCCTTCTGGGCACGCTACCAGCCGACAGCGTTGCGGAGGAATTTTTTGACGCCGCGTAGTTTCTATTTTGTTATTTTTATTCATTTAGTTTTATTGGTTTAGTTTAGGATAGTTTAGTTGCATAAGAAGTTTTATTCTGTTGTATATATGTTATTTGTTACTTCAATAAAGTCTATATGTAATTTAAAAAAAATAACAGGTTTTTACATTATTAACATGAAAAATAAACAATATTTATTCAAAAATCTATCTAGCAATATTTGTATCACTGAGCTGCCTAATATTATTGCCGCGAAGAGCGATTTTATTAATATTAATAAAATCGCTCTCGCGATCCATATTATTTCGTATTTCTTTCGTATTCAAATTCGCCAGTTAACATTCTAAAATCTAAGTAAATGATTATCCTGGGATAACTAGGCAACTCCTAAAATATGAAGGATAATTATGTTCCTACTTTGGCAACCAGGGAACTGAACTAGTAAATTACACCCAGACAATTACTTCATACAAAGATGTGTACTGGGTATAAATCGTAGCAACGACTGCTGACTAACTACGAATTTTAATATTCGATCTATCCATTTTTTGAGATTTTATATTCCTTTTTGACATACATACATAGACTCACGCCTATAACCCCGAAGAGGTAGGCAGAGGTGTATTTCTACACCCACTTCTCGCCAGATATACTTTAGTCCCACGTAATAAGGGGCGAGCCTATTGCCGTACCGGGCACATTTCCAGTCTCCGTGCTGCTACTGAGAATTTCGTGACAGAAAAACCCAATAACACGGCCCGACCCAGGAATCGAACCCGGGACCTCCCGATCCCATGCGCACATTTATGCCGCAAGACCAACGAGGCAGTCGTATAGGGTTTGATGTCGAGTTTTCCGTCTCGACGCAAAGATGGTATTTGCATCGTGTTATCCCTTAGTCGCCTCTTACGACACCCACGGGAAGATAGGGGGTGGTGACACTTGTATTCTATGCCGTCAACCACACGGCTAATACGACTTTTTGACATAAGCTCCATACAAAATATGTCAAACACGAATCTTGAATCTCAAAATCCATGGATGGATCGAATATTGAAACCGGCCGTTTTCATTTCATTTCATTTCTTTATTTATTCGAAAACAACTTTTACGTCGTGTGTGAACATACAACAATAATTATAATACTATTTAAACACAATATATAATTAATTAAATAAAATCAACATGACATTAAATAACAAATTCAATTGAGATTAAAATTACAAATTTATCAAATTAAAAATAAATGAATAGCCATGTCAAAAGAAAATATAAAGAAGAATGTCAGAATTTGTGTAATGTAATGTCAAGTTAAAAATAAATCATAATGTTTACATGTCATTTAAGGAATAATAGCATTATTTTAACAGGTGCCGCTTGAGCTCAGTTTGAAATTCCTTTTTGTACAATAATGATTTTATATCAACAGGCAATTTATTAAAAAGCTTAACCGATTTATAAAAGGCGCTAGGTTTCACAATGTCAAGACTAGGTATATAATTAGTTTGCAGATCTTTCCTTCTTGTACTCTCTCTTATTTGTTTTTCTTCTCGACTTTCATATTCATGAACATATTTTTTTAAATGAGTGAATAATACTAGCATGTATAAACATGGGACTGTCAATATTCCAAGCTCTTTAAAATGTGGTCTGCATGATTCTAGTTGCTGATACCTTAGTATCGTTCTGATTGCTCATTTCTGGGCAACAAACACCTTATGAATATTGTACTCATAACTTCCTCCCCAAAAAAGTATGCTATATCTTAATCTGGACTCGATTAACGCGAAGTATACCTTTTTTAAATGTTCTATACTAATTCATTTCTGAGACTTCTGATTACATAACAGGCTGAACTATTTGAATTTTCTAAATGTGTTAATTCTGACTTCCAATTTAGTCTGTCGTCTATGTATACTCCAAGAAACTTAACTACCGAGGTTTGGGTGACGAGTTCACCGTTAATTTTAATATTCAACCTTTCATTATTTCTGGCAGTTGAACGAAACAGTATTGCGTTTGTTTTGCTAATATTAACTTTAAGGCTGTTTACAGTAAACCATTTGTAAAAGGTGTCTAATGTCTTATTAACCTTAACATTTAGAGTGTTTATGTCATCGGCGGATACTACTGCATTTGTGTCAGCAGCAAACATGACCAACTGAGTAGAGTCACCAATTATGTTAGTTACATATTGTATGAGATCATTAATGAATATTAGAAAAAATATTGGTCCCAATATAGAACCAGCATTTATTTGAGATATATAAGACTTGTGTGTTTTCTCACAAAGTGTATTATTATGTGAAGAATCTGGATCCTTAGTGCAAGATTTTATTTCTACAAACATTTTTCTATTCTTGACATATGATGTTAGAAGTTCCAGAGACTTACCCTGTACCCCATAGTAGTCTAGTTTTTTCTAATAATAACGCATGGCTAACTGTGTCAAATGCTGAACTTAAGTCTAAAAAGAGTGCTGCTACTTTTTTCTTATTGTTCATTCTACCCACAATATCCGTTATGAGTGTGTAAATTGCATCTTGTGTCCCTACAAACTTTTGGTAACCAAATTGTCTACAACTGAGTGCTTTGTTTCGATTCAGATGCGTCAATAACCTGTCTTTAATTAGCTTTTCCAGTATTTTTGAAGTAGTAGGTAACAATGAGATAGGCCTTTACATATTTGGATCAACTCTCGATCCTTTCTTGTGAACAGGTACTATTTTGGCTACCTTGAATTGTTCTGGAAAAATACCTTCATCAAAACATTTGTTAAATAAATTACTAAGTGGTTCTGCTATTATATCTATATTTCTTTTATTATTGTTATTGGTACGTCATCATAACCAGTTGATTTTTTACTATGCATCTTTTGTACTATTTTCTGTATCTCTCGTGGAGTTCATCATCATCATCATCATCCTAGCGCTGTCCCGGTTGCGCTCCAAAACCCACGCCTTGGAGCCCGGGGTCCGCTTTCCAGCTATGTCTCCTCCACTTCGCACGCTCTTCAGCATCCCTGGTGGTTAGTTGGTTGGCACGCATATCTCTCGTGGAGTTGAATGATCTAAAATAAGAATGTTATTTACTTTGTCTACAGTGTTGCGTAAGATATCCATAGCATCTTTTGTATTTGTCGAACTAACCTTGGAACATAGCTCAAACAGCTTTAAAAAAATATTGGCAACTTCAGATGGTTCTGTTATAAGCTTATTTGCACTTTTTACGATCAATTTAGTTATATTGTCATGTCTCTTATTTCTATGTTTATTAATAAGTTTCCAGACATCTTTTGACAAATTTGTTGACTTCACTATCATTGACTGTGCAGTTAATTTTTTAGAAGTTTTAATTACTTTTCTGTATAATGTGAGATACCTTGTTCTGTAATTTACAATAGTGTCATTTTGTTGATATCGTTTGCCCACACACAAAAACCTTTTCATTTTGCATACATACATACATACATATCGTCACGCCTTTTATCCCCGAAGGGGTAGGCAGAGGTGTATTTCTACACCCACTTTTCGCCAGATATACTTTAGTCCCACGTAATAAGGGGCGAGCTTATTGCCGTACCGGGCACATTTCCAGACTCCGTGCTGCTACTGAGAATTTCGTGACAGAAAAACCCAATAACACTGCCCGACCCAGGAATCGAACCCGGGACCTCCCGATCCCACGAGCACACCCATGCCGCGAGACTAACGAGGCAGTCGTATAGGGTTTGATGTCGAGTTTTCCGTCTCTACGCAAAGATGGTATTTGCATCGTGTTATCCCTTAGTCGCCTCTTACGACACCCACGAGAAGATAGGGGGTGGTGACACTTGTATTCTATGCCGTCAACCACACGGAACCTTTTCATTTTGCTTGACACTTTTATACCCTTTGATATCCATTGCAATTGTGTAGGATGTGACAGATTTATTTTTATTTTATTTTTCTTAAAGCAGTGTGTGAAGATTTCATTAAACACTTTAATAATTGAATTTATGCCCATACTACACTAATTTTGTTCCAACAATAGTTGTCGAAATAAAGATTTATTTTTCTCAGTAAATTTCCTTTTCATGACTTCTACAAAAGTATTTTGTTTACCTATGCCTGGTGCGGAATTCTTTATTACTGTGCGGCAAAACAATCCAGCATGGCCATCTGCCAAACCGTTATGATCCACTTCGCATTTCCTAAAGTCACAGTTAGTCAAATTTGAAAATATATTGCCTATACATGATTGAGAATTGTTACGAATAAATGTTGTTGTGTTTATTAAAGGCCTAAAATTATAGCATGTCAATAAATTAAGTAAATCATTCGTCTTTTTACTATCAGTCAATAAGTCAATGTTAAAATCACCACATATCATACAGTTCTTGTCAAAAAAGTGTTCTAATAATTTCTCAAGTCTTTGTAGAAATACATCTAAATTTTTGTCATTAGGAGTGCGATAGCAGCAACGTATACACACATTTGTTTGCATATCTTTTACGCAGCATATTTCAAAACTTTCAACCATGTATAATGTTTTAGCTATTTTTAATTCTTCATACTCTCTGTCTCTGTTTGCTAGAATGAGTGTACCTCCCCTTTGCTTGTTTACTCTAGTGTTGTATGATGCAATTTGATATTTGCAAAAATTAAGTAACATTACAAGGTTGTTGTTAAGAAAATGTTCAGTAATGCATAAATAGTGTAAGGGATAACACAAACTGTCTAAATATAGTTCCAATTCATCCTACTTATTATTAAGACCGCATACATTTTGGTGAAAGATATTAAGCTCATTTAATTATGTATTTTCTTCAGCAATTAGATTCAGTACAGCTGATTCATCTTTACTAGCGAAAAAACCCTACCTTTCCAATTGTTTTTTGTTTGAAATAATATGGTATAGTGCCTGGTTTTAGCTTATCATTCTCATTATTTTTTTGTGTACTTGAAGACTTAAAATAATGATCATTATCATTAGATATATTAACTTTTGCCTGTATAAACAACTTTAAATCTTGAAAGATACATCTTAGAGCTTTGTAATTTATGTCACCAGTAAGTTTCTTGAACATCTCATATGTATTGACTAGATGCCTATTTGTATCAAAAATATAGGTATATTGATAAGTCCAATTATTATTATACAACAGTTGGTTGAAAGCTTCTACCCTGTTATTATACAAAATATTGTTATTTAGCTTATAAGTAGGCAAACACAGTATAACATTTGTATGCATTAATGTTTCCAGTTTACATTTAATGTATCCAACAAGCTTTACATAGTCTTTACATATTAAGAAATCTTTCTTACCCAGTAAAATTATGCAGTAATCCATTAAAGTAAAAGACATAAGTTTAGTTTCTTTACATTCCAAGAGGTTTTCAATACTAGCGTTTGGCATACAATAGTGACAAATATAAGAATCCGGAAACGTGTTCTCTGCGTGTTTTAATACATTATTAACGTTATTATCACTAATTAAGCATATTTTGCTTTGAAAACTTTTATATAAGCACATTTTTGACAGCTCGGGTGAAATTTTATTTTGATGCTGTTTGATACTGTTCACGCTCGAATCAAGTAGTGGGATGTTCGTAGTGACCTCTGTTTTCTCGTGTCTTGTACTTCCTGTAAGCTGAATTTGTTCCGTGGGCTCAGTAATAGATGTGGCATCATATGTTATCGAATTTTCGAGCTGTTTTCCCGTTCTGTCAATAGATGGAGTGTCATTTAACTTTGTGTTTCCCCTTTTAGGAGTCAAATATGTGAAATCGAGTGTAGATCGAATGCTGCTTTTTTTGGACTTGATCTTCCCGGGCGTTTTTACTTTCGAGGTGCTACCACATATGTGAGATAACTGGTCTATTCTGAGTTGGTAGTTAATTATTTGTTTAGCTTGTGTGCTATTTTCCGCCAAAAGATTTTCTATTTCATTTTCAGCTATTTTCAGTTTCTCTTCAAGTATGCGTATTCTTTTTCTTAAATCAGAGAGTTCCTCATTCGTTTTTGAGTGTAAATTGGGGAAACTCCTATTCAATTCACATGAGCGTGTTGAAGATGTATTGAAAGATGTGTAGTATTCATCTTCTTATCTGATGTTTCTGTTAGACAGTCAAATGAATTGTACATCGGAAGGGTGGCTTTTGATTTGCTTCTTAAGGTAATATTATTGCCGAAGGAATCATCTGCGATATTTGGAGTTGAGTTTCCTGCCATCTTTCGCTAGGTCGCAAAACCAAGTTGAAGTAGATGATCCTGTTACAGTATGTAGTTGCTGCTAACCCTCACAAGATGTCGCTTCTGATCAATACAATGAAACTCATAGAAAGTAATAGCATCTATGTGTCATATACGTCACTAATTGACTTAACGTATAGTAGTTTGAATTGTATGTTGAATCTATTCGACACTAGAGGCGTGGCTGTGCAATGATTTGCAGAAAAATATTTATATTTAAGTTCTTGGAAATTATTTACTTGTCTTATTAATTGAAATGTTCCGTCACAAATACACTGTCTTCCAGACTATTCAGTATTAGTACATACCGGTGAAAATGTTTTCATTTGTATCACTTTAAGTCAGGTATTTAAATCGTAGAGAACTTTATTCACTAGTCATAGTTTACATGAATAACGTTTTTACGCATGCATTGTCACTTAATTATCACTTTCTGAAACCACAGATCACTTAAAACTCAATGTTTATATTTTATTTCACAATTTTACTAACGTACGTTACAGAAACAATGTTTACTTGAGTACGCCCTCTAGCGGAGTTTTTTTTCGTTAGTAGTAAGATTTACCGACAAATAGACCACAAGGCCTATAAAAAATACCACTAATCCCGATTAATGTTTGAATGATATTGTAAGTTACCAAGACAGATTGAATAATTGTTAAAACTTTTATACTGACTACCTTATATATTGAAAACCAAACTTACTACAATGTTATGTATACTTCACTGACCCGGTGTCTGCACTATAAATATATCCATCAAACCAGTATAGAAGATAATAGTAGACATAAAGACGGTATTATTTCATTCCATCAGCGTGTACCAAATATGAGTCGTCGTAATATTTTCACGTTGAGTATAAAAATATGTCATACCGTATCAACTACATTTTATTGCAAAAATATTTATGCACCTTTTGCCGTTACAACATACATGTATTAGAGAGTGTACTCGCTTTTTTAATAGATTAGTCGCCATTTTTATCGCTCCCACGTTGGTACGGCAATAAATTCAGGAATATATTTGATGTTGGAACGTAAATTACTTTCTTAGAGGGGTTTGTAAATATTTTTAGTATGACATTAATTCTTACTTGTATGTCAATGTTATTAATGCGTCTACGAAAAGGATGATATGAATTTGTGAGTAAAAATTGTGCTGATACTTTATAGAAAACGGTTTTATACTTTTTAAATCAAGATTTGCTATCAAGTGTATTTAGGTGATTCCTTTGGCGATGAAAACAAATATTTGCTTTTTTATTATATTGTTAATTTAAGCGTTTTCGATTTGTCTACATCTTACATAATTATTTAATGAATCACTTTAAGGTAGGTTAAACGCGTATAATTAACTAATTTAAGGTATAAGTTGTACCATATTGCAACAATCGTTGGTCTAGGAGGATAAAAAAAACGTAGGTAGGTAAGGTAAGGTAAGACCCAATCAATAACATTGTATGATTACACACATGTATATTTCTGAAGTTTGTCCTTGCACGCTTTATGTTGTTGCTTAAATATTCCATTTGCCATTGTCGATGCATAGCGTGTCGTACTTTTAATCATATTACATTAGATTTCGTATTCTGAGATTCTGTGAATTACATTATATTATTGCAACAAAACTACTGAGCAAAAAAAGCTTTTTTTGACCAGTAGTTCTGTTGTTGTAGTTCGCTGGGTAGCGTAAGAGTGCACTAAGAAAGGATTTCGCAACGAAGTCGGGCAGAAACCGTTAAATTAAAAAGCAATATATTTGTGGCCGTAGCTATGGACATCCTCTAGTTCCAGATAAAAATAAGAAAACTAAGCCAAATATAATACAATAAGCTTACCTCAGGTGGTATTTAGGCTGCATAAATGCTTCGCAAACTTCTCTGTGAAGTTTCACAAACACATCACCGACTTTATGTAAGTTTACGTGTAAGATATTACGTGAGAGTGTGTATTTCAGTTTAGTGCATACATTTTCGGACTCCACTTTGCTATAGAAATTGTTTTGCATTAATTATTTGCCTCGAATTCAATCTCATATGTTTCGTTAGTTAATATTTAGTCGATTTATGATGTCATAGATTTATACATGACGTATCAGATTTATAAGGCAAATGTGTGTGTGCAAGTCGGTCGCGGCAGACCTCGTCGGACATTCCTCGATCAAATTGGGGACGTCCTAAAAAACGGCATGGTCCGAAGTGCCCGAAACCGGTGAGCATGTATGAAAAGAGTAATGAGTGCAGAGGAAGCGCGTGAGGTTTGTAAGGATAGAAGCAAGTGGCGTTCTGTTGTCTCTGCCTACCCCGACGGGAAAAAGGCGTGAGTATATGTATGTAGATTTACACTTATAAGACACCTGATACACATAAATAGTCTATACGTATGTTATAAACAAAATTTATTTTGAGACATATATATGTGCTTCTGTAATATAAAATGAAAACAGTTCGCCTTCATTAAAAAGCTCAATATTCCCTCAAATATAGTTAGACCAGAAAAAGGACCCCTATCCTCAAAGTGAAAGTTCTGAATGTAATTGGGATAAAGCTAAGACAATGATGATAGTTCGGCCTAAATATTGTGACTGTTACCTAAACTAACCTAACGGTTAGGCAGACTAATAATATAAATGATCGAACAAGCTAGACTAGGATAAAATAATCCAGAGAAACGATAGTTTGGTCTAACTTGGACCTATACTTATTCCCTAATGTAATAATAAATTTTGGACACCGAGCCGCCATTCTATAACTCTATCTTAAAATATTTCTCGGCCATTAAATCTAAGTTACAAAGAATTTCGTGTAAACTGACTGCAAAAACCTACGTTTTCAAGTTTGCTCCAAAGTTGTGCCGTAGCAGGCGTCGACAACACAATGATGAGAAGTTAAGTTGCCTACACTGGAAACGTTATTTTAAGCGAAAAAAGTAACAACCGAACATTGAACAAAATTCAACACGTTCTTCTGCGAAAAAGAAAATGTCTAAAATTTCAGGAGCAATATTACCACGTTGGTTGCTCGGTAACCTCGAAATGGGCGATTTGCTTGTACTACGTTGCTACGCCGTAGCGATATGCTACAAGCATATACTCTAACGATAGACGGAGCATTCCCTATAAATATTTTGTTCAAATTGTCTAACGTATGACGTCTAATCGTACTAGCGCAACACGCAGGCGCAAGCAGCGACAATGACTTTCAGTGTCTAGTTATTATTATAGCCAATCAACAACAACCAGTCCTGGCATCTTACCAGTAGAGTATCCAATAGTTGTCTAATGCTACTGGCTGCTTATTGCCATTTGCAAGGACTATTTACATCACAGGAGAGATGTTTTCGGCCTACAATATTTCATCAACATAATAAGAATAGTTTACTTATGAAAATAAAAGTAATTAATTGCTGGGGGTTTATTTAAGTAAAATAATAGAATCTATAAACATATTCAGATGTTTTTATTACAACACAGAAAAATGTATTCGTGGGCGTTAGTTCAACACTTGCCTTAGTTGCCTCACAAATAATTCTAATGTTTAAACTTTAAATTTATCTTACTATGAGAATTGTTTAAACATATCCTAATATATAAGGCAGGATTGTTTGTCATTCTGTAAAAATGCCCTTGCTGACCACAGAGTTCTAAACCTACACATGTGGCAGATGGTACTATGTGCTACCATAAGGAAACCAACTATTAAAAAAAAGAGTCTATGACGAAGTTATAAATTGCAATTAAATTTACTCTAGCAAGAAATGCTCAAAAATATATTTTAATAACTATTCAATTGCCACCAAACACAATTAACCCCCACGTGATTACAGCACGCACGGTCGTGCTCTAATTTTAGTGTTCCGAAGTGTTTGAGGCACGCACGGTCGTGCTCAATTAAAAATCGTTCTATTGGTCGCGGTTTTTTCACGTTTTGTTTTACTTAAACCAAGAAACGAAAGTAGTAACTATTAGAATAGTTCATATTCTATGCAACTAAATCGTTTTAGAAGTGTGAGGGAAACGAAACGCGCCAAAAAATATCTGTGTCTCAGTTGCGAAAGCGTCCGCCATTGTTGTGTTTTGTTCCGTGATCTTTATAATAAAAGTTGTCTTGTGGAAGAAACCGGTGAATATTTTATAAAGATACTTATATTGATTTACTCAGAAAGAAATAAATATTAATTGTGAAGTGACATTATTCGTGACAAAGACAAGAAATACAGTGATTAAAGGCAAAAACTTTACAGAAGGGCTATTTCTACTCTTGAAACTCGCTATTTTCGTAAGTATTCTATCTTTTAATAGTTATGAAAGACATATAAGTACCCACATTATTTATCTGAAAACATATTTTAGCAACTAAATACTAGCATTGTCGTCCGTTAACTAAAACCACGTTAACCCCAAAAAGTGCTTTTGGAGAAAAACGTAAAAAACGCGGGAATCGTTGTTTCTAGAAAACTATTAGACATAAATCAGTGATTGTTAAATATTATTTAAACAAATATTTGCCAGCGTCATTTAGGATATTTCTTGCTCAGAAATGTACTTAAAAATATATAAAAAAACTGTTTTTTTTGGTTTAGTTAAGCAATACACATTTTTTTTGACATTGTTTGCCGCACTAAAGCCTCTTTAATAAGTCTTTTAACTCTTTTGTAGCTAAGACCTTTCTTAATATTTATACATTAGTAGCTTACGTAAAAAGAGGCTAAAGTACCTATGACTCTTTTAAGCTAAGTGTTAGCGAAAAATAAAAAAAGATATGAAAAAATATATGCTTGCTTACTAAGCTAAAAACAGGTATTTCTTACTTCAATTGTTACTAACGTCTTTATAGGTAAGCATCACATATCAAAAAACTGGATAATTAAATAAAATGCAGTATGAAAATTGAATCAATTAAATTAAAAATTTCATCAATTCAATCATCAACATATATAATTCACTAATCATCAATATATATAGCAATTTGTAAAATTTATATGCACAGCCTTGATTATTTTTCTAATCTTATTAAGCAATTAATAGCTAAAAAAGTATATTTTAAGGCCCTATTATATTTGCGTATAATAGACAGTAATAATATTTTAAATCACATAGTCATCATCATGTCAGCCTAGAGACGTCCACTGCTGGACATAAGTCTCCGACAAGGTTCTCCACACAGACTCGATTTCGAGCCGCCCGCATCCAACCGCTTCCCGCAATCTTATACAGATTGTCGGCCCACTTTGTGGGAGGCCTACTCCTGCTGCGTCGTTCGGTGCGTGGTCGCCACTCCAGAACCTTCCTGACCCAACGGCCATCGGTTCTTCGAGCTATGTGCCCTGCCCATTGCAACTTTAGCCTGGCGATTCAGAGAGCTATGTCGGTGACTTTGGTTCTCTTGCGGATCTCCTCATTTCTTTTTCGATCTCGCAAGGAAACACTGAGCATACCTCTGAGTAACCCGGACCTTCCGGATAAGGCCCAAAGTAAGTGACCACGTATCGGCTTTATAGATCATCACTTGCAACATATACTGGTCAAGGACTTTCGTCTTGAGACACTGCGGGATATCAGACGTGAAGATATGCCGTGACTTCCCAAACGCCTCCGAACTGTATAAGATTCGACGAATGACCTCTTTCTCGAAGTTGAACTTACCCAATCGGATCATTTTCCCAGTTATACGTACTTGTCGACAACTTCGAGTGTTGAGTTCTCAACCTGAATAGGAGCAGGTACGACATGGAAGTCAGACGTGATTTTCGTCATTTCCATGTTCATCTTAAGACCTACTTGTTGGGAGACTCTACGGAGGCCATCGAGCATTGTGCTGAGGTCTTCCATGGTCTGAGCCATGACTCTGATATAATCAGCAAATAGAAGGTATAAATAGTCGCCGTTTATTTGATGCCGAGTCCTTTACAGTCCAGAATATTGAAAACGTCTTCCAGCGCAGCGGTGAACGTTTCGCAGATAAAACATCTCCCTGCCTCACCCCCCGCTATAGTTGAATAGGTTTTAAACTCTGGTCCTGGAAGCGGACTGACATGGTGATGTTTTCGAACAAACACTTTAGCACTTCGACGTATCGATAGTCGTCGATGGCACAGTTGGCGAGACTGCAGTACTGCCCAGGTTTCAGTCGAATCGAAGGCTTACTCATAGTCCACAAACGGCAAGTATAGAGGCTGGTTATACTCCTTAGACTTAACCTGCCACAGCTAATGTATGTGGTCTATAATACTATACGGAAACCCGCTTGTTCGGGAGGCTGGAAGTCGTCTAGCTTGGTCTCGAGATGATTTGTGACGACCCCTGAAAACAACTTATAGGCATGACTCAGGAGTGAGATGGATCTGTAGTTCTTCAAAAGGGTTTTATCGCCTTTCTTGACGAAAAGCACCATCACACTGTGCCATGCCTGTGGCGTTTTGACCTCGAGTATGACAGAATTTAATAACTTTCGAAGTTTTTCCACGGCAGGTGCGCCGACAGCTTCAAAAGCTCTGACGTAATTCCGTCATCACCCGGTGCCTTGTTGGTTTTGAGTTGATTTAGAGCCACTCTTATCCCGTGCATGCTGACGGGATGTCATATCCGGGATATCTTCGGTATAGTGTCGGGTCAATCCAGCTTTAGGGTCAGTGACTGGAGTAATAACAGGTGGTCGTGTAGTCGTGTATAGCTGTCCAGTTCGATCTCTTCCAGGATCCTCAGCTCCTCTGCCTCAGCTTGATAAACAGATCTCTAAGTCTCTGATTCGCGATCTCCGCCAGTACAACACTAAGTGTGTTCATGAAGCAATCGAGCAGATTACAGTTCCAAAGTGTTCAAAAGAGATCTGTCAATCGAGCAGGTCAGCTGACAAGGCTGAAGACGAATGTTGAAAGAATTATCTCGTCCAGACTGAGTGAGAGTGATTCGTTTTGAACACACTAAGTGTTGTATTGGCGAAGATCGCGAGATCTGTTTAGAGATCTGTTTATTAAGCCTCCGATACTTTGGCATATCGTCGGAGGCATGCAGAAGCATCTTACGCCTTTCCTGTATAAGCTTGAGGATCGGACCAGAGATTTTATGGGCTCTTTTAACCATCATGGGCTATAAGAACCTTAAGCATGTTGTATGGACAGCATTCACTAACCTGTCACTAAAGTCGTCCACATCTACGCATTCTCCCAGGCACTCGAAGCGGTTTTGCAGCTCAAGCTGAAAGCTCTCGGGGTTTTAGATTTGAACTGGCGCTGGTAGGAGCGTAGACTTCATCAATCTCGACCGTTCGAGGCTGGGACTAATATTCAATGTGCCTCTTACCATTCGGTGACCGTGGCCCGCTTTATGCGAACTGATAACAGAGACATCATTAAATATTAACTTCTTCATTAACATGATGAAATTGATCTCATTTTTGGTGGCACCATCTGGACTTATCCAGGTCCACTTGCGGCATTCTAGCTTTTTGAAAAAGGAATTCATCATAAAGAATCATAAAGAGTCCTTCCTTCTCCATGAAGCTAGCCAGCAAGTGGCGCCGTGAGTTCCGGTGTCCATATCCAAATTGCTCCACCCTCAGCTCATCACCGCTTGTTTGCCTAGTTTCGCGTTAAAATCTCCCATGACAACGGTGTAATTAACGGGTTTTGAAGCTATGTATAGCCCGAGATATGTCCTCATACATAGCCTCATCGGAGTGTGATGAATCAAATGAAATAAATGAAAATATTGCGACAAATCTCTGCCGGAGGTTTATCGCACCCCTTGCCCCGCCGTTACCATGGCCGCTATCTGAGTTAGGAATAGCGGGCCGCCGGGGAATAGAGCCCGTTTTTTACGTGTGTGGCTAATTTTTAGGAGATTTTGCTTTCATCGCCACGCTTGGCAGACGGATTGGCGATCGTAGTGGCGGAAGTCTTTGATACTTAATGCTGCTGCCTATATAGTATCTTGCCTTTTACTTTCGCCTTACTTTGGGTGGTTTGACTGCCATCTTCCGATTGATTGACTGCAATGGATCCGAGGCTACTCTCATCCAGTTCCTGCCCGTCAAAGGTAGTCACTCCACCTAGTTAGTCTGAGGGATAATAGCAAACCAACAAGGCAGTAATAATAATTTTATAAATATGACTAATTCGTTGGTCTGCTATTCTCCCCTCACACTTGGTGGAGATATTAAGGAAGATAATGTTAATAAAGTATTACACAAACATTTTCGAATTTTACCTCTTAATGTTCCCCGACATATTTGAGTTTTTGCGGGAACACGATGCGATGACGCACGCTTGCACGCTATAAGCTCTCCGAGCGGAATGGCAAACCTCCCTGCGCGCATATCCCATCCTCGCACGCATATGGCATCCCCGCACACTCCCGAAATTAATGAAGTGCGAGAAACGGATAACGTGTTTCTAGTTAGGGAACGTGGGCTAGCCGTTATTAAGTTAAGAATTACTAATAATTTTTTGAACAAATTCCATGTTAGAAGTAAATAATGCTTTTTTTAACGAATTGTTTTGAGCAAATCGCAATATTAATTACTTGGCAAAAATACCGTTATGGTCGCTTAGCCAGAATTAAGATAAGGTTTTCATCATAAACAGTTTATAGCATTGTTTTTATTCCTGTTTTATCAACATTGATCCTTAACTATAAACAGGTTATAGGCTCTTAGGGTATTTGTAGTCAAGAATATTCAATTAACGTAGTTTAAACTTATAAAAAATGAAAAAAATATAAGGTGAATTTTGAAACTAAGGTACGTTAACGTGCTTTATGCTAACAAGCGTGGTATAGTCACTTTTTAGTCAAGCATTTGTTGCATATTTTGTCATTTAACGGTAAATCATGTTTTAATATCTCTATAACCGTAAGTGATAGAAATAGGGTTCTTAGACAGAAAGATAGAGAATTTAAAACTGTATTACTTTGCATTCAAAACTCAAAATCGACCATTTGAGGGTTAACGGGGTTCTAGTTAAAGGACGGCAGTGTTGTACATTTTCACTGTTATCGTGTTTCAAATGGTAAATAATTCACAGCCACAGTGTTCGTACAGTAACATGGCTGCCTGGCACGGCGAACTTTTTGTTACGCGTTCGGATTATAATTTTTTTAGTGGCGTTAGATTCGTTTGTTACAAATAAATAATGTATTGTGTGAAAACCTAAAGGTATATGTGATAATGTTTTTGTATTTATGAACCAAACAAGTAATGAAATTCATTAATATGTGATGAAATGTTTGTGTGAACGAGTGAAAAACAACAAACCTCTAAGTTTGTAAGCTTGTTTTGCCAGAAAAGTGAGCATTTAGTAGTAATTCATGTTATTATTATGATAGCTGATTTTATAACCAACACAATGATATGCAATTTATGTGATATAATTATATTAAGGTGTCATAATTATTTTTTTTTCCGGTAACCTATGCCAATGAAAATTTGCAGCAACGAGTTCCGCTGTCCATATCCTAATTGCTCCACCCTCAGCTCATCACCGCTCGTTTGCCTAGTTTCGCGTTAAAATCTCCCATGATAACGGTGTAATTAAAGGGTTTTGAAGCTATGTATAGCCCGAGATATGTCCTCATACATAGCTTCTACATTCTCATCGGAGTGTGATGAATCAAATGAAATAAATGAAAATATTGCGACAAATCTCTGCCGGAGGTTTATCGCACCCCTTGCCCCGCTGTTACCATGGCCGCTATCTGAGTTAGGAATAGCGGGCCGCCGGGGAATAGAGCCCGTTTTTTACGTGTGTGGCTCATTTTTAGGAGATTTTGCTTTCATCGCCACGCTTGGCAGACGGATTGGCGATCGTAGTGGCGGAAGTCTTTGATACTTAATGCTGCTGCCTATATAGTATCTTGCCTTTTACTTTCGCCTTTCTTTGGGTGGTTTGACCGCCATCTTCCGGTTGATTGACTGCAATGGATCCGAGGCTACTCTCAGCCAGTTCCTGCCCGTCAAAGGTAGTCACTCCACCTAGTTAGTCTGAGGGATAATAGCAAACCAACAAGGCAGTAATAATAATTTTATAAATATGAATAATTCGTTGGTCTGCTATTCTCCCCTCACACTTGGTGGAGATATTAAGGAAGATAATGTTAATAAGGTATTACACAAACATTTTCGAATTTTACCTCTTAATGTTCCCCAACATATTTGAGTTTTTGCGGGAACACGATGCGATGACGCACGCTTGCACGCTATAAGCTCTCCGAGCGGAATGGCAAACCTCCCTGCGCGCATATCTCATCCTCGCACGCATATGGCATCCCCGCACACTCCCGAAATTAATGAAGTGCGAGAAACGAATAACGTGTTTCTAGTTAGGGAACGTGGGCTAGCCGTTATTAAGTTAAGAATTACTAATAATTTTTTGAACAAATTCCATGTTAGAAGTAAATAACGCTTTTTTTAACGAATTGTTTTGAGCAAATCGCAATATTAATTACTTGGCAAAAATACCGTTATGGTCGCTTAGCCAGAATAAAGATAAGGTTTTCATCATAAACAGTTTATAGCATTGTTTTTATTCCTGTTTTATCAACATTGATCCTTAACTATAAACAGGTTATAGGCTCTTAGGGTATTTGTAGTCAAGAATATTCAATTAACGTAGTTTAAGCTTATAAAAAATGAAAAAAATATTAGGTGAATTTTGAAATTAAGGTACGTTAACGTGCTTTAAGCTAAGAAGCGTGGTATAGTCACTTTTAAGTCAAGCATTTGTTGCATATTTTGTCATTTAACGGTAAATCATGTTTTAATATCTCTATAACCGTAAGTGATAGAAATATGGTTCTTAGACTGAAAGATAGAGAATTTAAAACTGTATTACTTTGCATTCAAAACTCAAAATCGACCATTTGAGGGTTAACGGGGTTCTAGTTAAAGGACGGTAGTGTTGTACATTTTCACTGTTATCGTGTTTCAAATGGTAAATAATTCACAGCCACAGTGTTCGTAACAGTAACATGGCTGCCTGGCACGGCGAACTTTTTTTTTGCGTTCGGATTATAATTTTTTAGTGGCGTTAGATTCGTTTGTTACAAATAAATAATGTATTGTGTGAAAATTTAAAGGTATATGTGATAATGTTTTTGTGTTTATGAACCAAACAAGTAATGAAATTCATTAATATGTGATGAAATGTTTGTGTGAAAGAGTGAAAAAAACAAACCTCTAAGTTTGTAAGCTTGTTTTGCCAGAAAAGTGAGCATTTAGTAGTAATTCATGTTATTATTATGATAGCTGATTTTATAACCAACACAATGATATGCAATTTATGTGATATAATTATATTAAGGTGTCATAATTATTTTTTTTCCGGTAACCTATGCCAATGAAAATTTGCAGCAACGTGACCTTTCGCACTTGTGGCACTTTGCCTTTAGTTTGATCGCACCTCAAGGGTTAATTTTGTAGTTTTTTGTCTATTGGTCGGATAATGGAAATCAGGATCTGTTTTGGCCTCATGGTTCAATATTATTTTTGCGTATTTTTCTATAACTGCAAATGTGTACTATGATGAAGTGTTGAAACATTCGTTAATATAGTTATTACGATCAATATACCAAAAAATAAAAAGAACACAAAATTAGCGTTATAGAATATCAAATTGGTTTTATTACATTAATCAAACTAAAAAACTCTTAAAACCAATACCGTCACGAAGTCTTAGTCATATATTTTTACCTACAATCACTTGCAATGTATTTCTGCATATTAGTCTATGATCGTAAATGACGTCACATAAAAATACAGAAATACATTTTAATGTGGTATTATGATACATTTAACTCTTTTATTTACATATATAATAAAAAAATATTTACTAACGCTACTACAGATACAAGTTCTGATTCAAATTAAATTCGATATATCGTCGCCACACAGTCAATAAACGAAGCGGACCCACACCGCAGGAAAGTGAAAGTGACACTAGATTGCTTTGCCAGGATATGCATGCAAAGCATTTGAACAAAGTAAATGTTCTGAATGGTACATCTAGTACTTTAGTACATATATATCGATGGCTACAAGCTACCCACATGTCTACGGAGTTACGGCAATGCTGTAAATATTGTTATGTTGCTATACATTGCGCTTGTATGTTCCCAGCAGATTTCTTTCTTTTGAGCTTTGAGTTCTGAATGTTGATTATGTCTCTTGTTCGGACAACGTTTAGCTCTTAAAACTTGGCTCGGCGTCCGAAGCTAAAGTGCATTCGAATTAGACTCTCCACTGAGATGGTTCGTTTGATAAAGTAATGCCACAATCCCATCCAATCTTGCCTCGATGTTGTTATCTTATGTAATGCTGCCCGATACCGTAATTACCATCGTATTAAAAGAAAAGCATTGAAATCAAACGAGCATTTCCACTACATTAATAAAAACTTAACATCAACACTTTAGTACTAAACAGCAAAACATATTCCTTAGCATCAAACAAATAATCTCTTACATCACCAAAGTTCATAAAAATAAGCCTCCTTATCCTAAAACCTGTTATTGCTACAAAACTTGAACGATTTTATTTATCCAAACATATTTGGGAAATTGCAAGAAAAATCTGGTTTTATGACCGGAAAGAATATTTCTTCGCAAAGCTTTTAAACTTACTCCCGTCTTACTGTCAGTGTTTGTTTTGCTGAGAAATGTGCACTGATTTATGATAATTGTTTAATACTTCTCATAAGTTAAAAACTGTTTAAGGAAGTAATTTTATTTGTCAGTGTGTAGATAAATTGTTGTAAGGCTGTTGGTCTTGTGTTGACTTTAAATATGTGTGTGATTGGGTTTTGATTAATGATGGGTTGTTCAGTATATATTTTTGGTATGTATGTGGTGAAAACTTTGAAAGTGTTTATTTACAGATCGCAAGTTCTATTCCTGCATAAGATATTTTTTTATGTTTGATTATTCTGATTAATTATGGTTTTCTTGTTGTCTTTTGATTACTGTATCTATGACAGATGTACTCGAAGCCAACAGTTGTATGGAAAAATATGAATACTATTATATTTAAAATACGTATAGGTGAATGCGGCTCTAACATAATGAGCGAGGCGTATGTTTAACCTACGTAATATTCGTATTAAGGAGACATAAGTTTTCTCGCTTAGTTAATTATTTTGGAATAGATTATTTTGGACTGCCTCCGTGGTCCAGTGGATAGCGTATGCGACTGCTGATCGGAGGTCCCGGGTTCGATTCCCGGGTCGGGCAAAGTGTTACTGGGTTTTTCCAAATTCTCAGTAGCAGCACGGAGTCTGGTGATGTCCCTGGTAACGGCAATAGGCTCGCCCCCTATTACGTGGGACCTAAAATTCATGGTGAAATGTGGGTGTAATATTACACTTCTGCCTACCCCTTCGGGGATACAGGCGTGAGTCTATAAAAAAAAAGAATATTTTGTGGAACTTTTAAACTTTAAGGGTACTTTTTATTATATTATGGTATTTACTAGACAGTTAATAGCTTTTCCTAGAACAGACAGTTACAATTGTTTCCTAACATTATTTAGTTTACTTTATTTCTTATATTTTGAAATTGTTAGTTGTGTTTCGGTTGTCGTCTGATTTATTTCTCATTCGTATTTAAAAAGTACCATGTATTATCGTAAAGTTACCAGCAGTTTGTTAGAAGCAAGAATAAATGTAAAAAAGGCTTCTCAGGCTAAATTTAGCACCTGAAAAACTAAAGAACTTTTAAAACCTTGTTAGGGAAATTGAATGAAAAACAATAACTTTACAAAAGTGAATTCAAAACAGTGACACAGTAGCTAAATAGTTTGCATTTGAAACTTACCTCCTCTGAGCAGTAACTGTATAATTGCCACCTGGCTAAACTTGAGTCTGCTCTGACGCTTCGGTACTAGGGCAACAGACGAGAAATGCAGTTCTATTGTTCACCTGACGTGCGTTATGTTTGTTTGTAGACTTGGCGCTCGAAAGTTTCACTTTACTCTTATGTATTCTGGGAACCTGGTAGCATGAAATGATTTTATGTAATCTAGTTCTAAGTAATTATATATACCATCGCGGATTTTGATATCTCATTATGAGAAGAACCCTGCGACCAGCAGTGGGACAGGTGTATACATACAGAGCTGATTATGGTGGAGATACCATCACGCATGCATGAAAATTGAGTAAAATACACAAATTAGGATCATTTTGTCCTCATAAATGCTCTCAGTTAAAAAAAAATAAGTCATAATCATCTACTTACATGGCATACTTTTTAGTAGTAGATTAGTATTAAACATGACTCCAGCTTTAACAGTATTAATTTGATTCTTTACCATACTGGAATCGTTAAGAAAACACTCAAATGAATAGCCACAATTTGGAATAAGCCATTGAATAGAAGGTATTATTTTTTATGACTCTATCGAATTATTTATATCTGATAATTTTATAATGCTAGTAAAAATATTCCGTACTATTTGTTTCATAATATTCCGTATTATTCTTTTTCAGAACTTCCAATAGATTTCATATGTAACAGCCGTATCCATATCACTTACTTATTAGCTCTGGACTCCCTATATTACTTTACCACCTTTGTTACTATTTTAGCCAAGTTTATTTGGGAAATGAACAGAAAACTGGCGTCCAGCGAGTCACGCGATTTATAACCCCATACATAAAGGCCTTGGATTCTAATGGATGGATCATTCAAAACTACGCCTTAAGTCGACTGATTAAGGTTCATACATATGCTTAATTAAATTTGCGAATTTTCAGTATATCTGCCAAATTTTAATGCGGTTTGCTTGTAGTAATGTGACCTTTATAACTGGAGACGTAAAATAACCTTGTACGTAATTATAAAGTTGTGTAAACCTTACGAAAGTTCTAATTAGCTTACCTTTAGGGCCCGCTCAGGTAAGGCCTGGATTAAGTAATAAAAACTTTGAGATTTTTACGATTTTATCGTTTAATTGTTTTGTTTTATTTTGCAATGTTTTTATTGCTTTGCCATTCACTACAGAAGGTTACATCACCTTTAAATCATTTAAGCTGCGTCTTTTTCGCTAAATATCTTAGTATCTGAGCAGAGTTAGTGTTGAATATTAAATTAGCTACGCAAACAAACTATATTAACAAAATTCTTAAAATGTCACCATTTAAGACAAACATATAAAACGTAGGATCGGGTCAAGAGGTCAAAGCGGCAGAAAACTGAAAGCAATGGCAAGGGCTCTACTGACGAGCGCTAGGCTCTTAAATAAAAGAGAAGAAGAAGAAAAAAATTATAATTATTTTAGAAAAAGAAAACAGATTCGGGCAAGAATTGTTTGAAACATACGTTCCAGACTTTCGACTACGTATTTCTATTTTTATTTAATAGGTACAGTAAGTTAAAACTATACACAGCAATAGCAAACTCTTGAGAATAAACTGCTACAAAAAAACAGCAGACTGTAATACGTCTGTATTACGTATTAGTTTTATGAATATATATAGAAAATTAATACGTAACACATATGTAACATTTATCTATTGGGTCTTCTAGTGTAGTCTAACCTCTCTTTACCTTATGTATGTATGTCTCCGTGTGACGAATTAGCTATACTTTGTCACTGTCCCATTCCAATACTTAGGTGTCGTAAGAACATAACATAACATCACGCCTTTTTATCCCCGAAGGGGAAGGCGGAGGTGTATTACACACCCACACTTCGCCTGTTATGTTTCGGTCCCAATGTAACAGGGGGCGAGCCTATTGCCATTTACCGGGCACATTGTTAAGCAAGCGATAGTTACTTTTTTTAAATACCCTTTTAAATACATACATAACTTTGAAAAGTCAGAGGTGTGTGCCCGGTGTAACTGGGTTATAAGAGGTGTCTATAAATAGAGAAACCAGCTAGTGTCTTTGCGACGAGCCGGCAACTCGATATCAAACCACTTTACCAACACGTCTGTCCAGTTCCAATCGACTTACAATGGTATTGTTACGCAAATTAGAAGAGGCCTTTGTCTAGCCGTTGACTGAGACAAGCTGTATGGTGATGATGTAAGTTCTCAGAATGTATATTATGTATTATGTATGTTTCTCAGTTATCTGGTTACGAGAGGACAGATACGATAGTACGATACGACAGACTGCCTAGTTTGGAAGCATATAACCTTGTTCGACTTTCGTTTGTTAACATTTATGGAGAAACAAGAGCAAATGTAAATAATAAGTGTGTAAAGATTTTAATTATTATGCATTCTTCTTTTTTATAGCTTCACGCCTGTACACCGTAGGGGTAAGCAGATGAGTAATATTACACCTTCATTTCGACCTATGAATTTTAGGTCACACGTAATAGGGGACGAGCATATTGCCATTACCGGGCACATTGCCAGACTCCATTCTGCTGGTGAGATTTCGGAAAACTTAGCAAAACTTTTGCCCGACTCGGGAATCGAACCCGGGATCGATACGAACCGGTCCCGATCAGCAAATGTAACGCTATCCACTTGACCATGGAGGCAGACAAATGTTGTGTAGCCCTTGAAAACAGTTATTAGGACGTAGATTAGGTTTTTGATTTATAAGTCAGTGAGTGAGTGAGTGTCAGTCTGATCGGGCGATCCCGAACCTCCCGATCAGCAGACACATACGCCATCGACTGGACCACGGAGGCAGTCATTAATACCCCGCTACTACAATAACGTCACAAGAGTTCACAAACTTTCGAGTCTGGATGTTCATGGTGTTCGTTGGTCAAATGTTTTAAAATCCTCGTGATACATAATATATTTAATCTATTGCAGAAGTCTCATAAATAAAAATCAGATTTATGTACTGAATCATTGTTTTAAAAGCCCTTGATTTTCTGAAAAACCTAAGAATCAAGCATTGTAATGGCCAGGTACGTTAAGAAATTAATGATGAACCTTTACGAGTAGAGCAATGAAAAACGGGTATTGTCTAGAGTTACCATAGGCAGGAAGGAAATTTTTCAGAGGTGCGCAGTGGAAGTCTGTAATGCATCCACCTGACCACCGTAAGGCAAGGACCTAAACACAATGCACTGCGTTGCACAGCGAATCACAACTAATATTAATAAAATGTTTCAACTCACCTGATATCTTCACTGATGCTCTTGAGTGGACCTATAAGATTAACTCATAATTTTGGCCAAAATAACAAGAAAATCGAATAAATACCGCAGAATTCAGTTCGGCGTTCCTCATTAGCGAAGTCGTCAAGCACGTGTGTTGGATTCACTCAAGTTTTATAAATGTCAATGTTCAATATATCACAAATTTATCACAAACTTTGCCGGAAGTTAAAAGCGGCGATTATAAGTATTTACAAGTTAATTCAATTTGCGTTAATTCAAAAGGTGATCAATTTATATCAATTACAATCTCGCGAGACAGACCAAGACGGCGTGTTCATTTTTCAAGGCAATAACGGAAGTTGACAGTTCAGTGTGACCATTGTCAGAAATTTTCAATAGACTAAACAAAATGATACTTAATCGATATAATCGATTTGACTTATAATAAAAACTAATTCTATTTCAAACAGGTATAGAAAGTTCAATTCAGTTGTGCGCGCGGCCCTATGTGTGGGTAAACCTTGTACATATACAGTGACTTTGTGTGCGTGACAAGAAGTACAGTCGGGTACAAATACAAATACAGTTATATACGGGTTTTTAAAAAAAAAACTGTTATTTCGTAATTTAATGTTTATTTATTGAACATTATTCTGATTCGCTACTCGAAAAATCAAATGATGAATTTTCGGATTCGCTGCTCTCACCAAGGTTAATTATGATTTCTGACTCCATGTAAAATATCTATAGTATTCTTCTTCTTTCTTTTGTACATGTCGACAAGTATTACCCCACATCCCTTCATCAATTTGACTTAAACGTTCATTTATGAGTTTCATTATTTCCGTCACATTTGGTCGACATTATGGGAAGCAATATAATTTTTTTAAATTTTATATGGGGCCATATATACCCACACATTTTCTATGGGGCTTAGTTCAGGATAATATGGTGGTAATCGAAGAACTTTTATGCCATATGGCTGAAGTATGTCGTCAATCTTGTAACAGATATATTTTCTTTATTTTTTTTAATCAAATCATACAGTTCAATTTTTTTCATATCTTCATTAAAAGCTATATTTTTTCCTGTCAGCCATCTCTGCATTTCTATTTTTTTGGAATTAGAATTTGGGGCTCTGTCATTTTGAACGTTATGGTATGAGGCATTATCAAGCACAACCACAGAGGTAGGTGGAAGATTCAGTACTAGACGTTCTTTTAGCCACTTTTCATAGTTTTCTGCGTTCATGTTAGAGTGGTAATCACCAGAAACACTATTTGCTTTGTATGTCAATAGTGCGTTAGGTTAACCTTGTTCTAAACCAGCATACACAATGATAATTCTTTGTCCTTTCGACAGGTTTCTCTTTAAAGGTGGTCCATCTTTATTACCCTATCCTTTGTTTTGCACATGATTAGTTAAGATGTAGCTCTATACGATACACCGATTTTCTTGACGGTATCTGAATAAATTTTTTAGGTAGGAAAATCGTTAGTTTATTAGTTTTTGGATGTCATGCCGCTCTATAATAACACGTCTGCTATCTACAGTTTGTCGCCATTTGTATCCCAACTTTAACAAAGCTGTACGCAGAGTCGAAATACTTGCATCATAGTTAAGTTTATATTGAAATATTCTTTTCAACTTTAGCAAGGTAGGTAACTCGCGATGTTCTAAATGGTAATTTTGAATAGTGGAACGTAAAACATCAACGTTAAAGTTGTCTAATTCTAACTTCTTTAAACGTTTTTTACGGTCTTTATGTGGAGATTTAAATTTAGAGTCAGATTATTTTCCTTCAGCCAATATATTAGTAAATGTTCTCTCTGATACCCCCACTGCCGTTGCTGTTCTTTTCCGTACGCTATTTAAATGTTCACTTAATTTCGATATTAAAATTGGACTTGCACTGCAAACTGGATCACTTACTAGTTCCAATATATCCCTCGCATCTATTTTCAGAAATTCGTATACCTTAGCAATGGTTTCTCGAGTCTAAAACAATAATACGTAAACATCAACAAGGATATTTTTTTTCGTATAGGTATCGAATCATAGTAAATATTAATTACATCTAAATTTTAAATTAAAATATAGTTATCTGACTCCTTAAACATTTTCTCCGTGAAGAACTAGACATTTTCGTAAACGACTGTTCCCGTAAGAAAAAGCGATAAGAACACGTCTTGCTCGGACGACGACTGCCGCCACAGAGTACTTTTTATATAACTGGAATAGAGGTCTATCTCAGCGTCTAAACTGGGAAACGTAAAGTGTCGCCATCTGAACACGGGTTTAAGAACTAATACCTATATAGACATAACTATAACTAGGCAGGCATCGCTAGCTTTTTTACGCCTGGGGGTATAGGTAGCTACTTATGTTTTAATTTTGATGCGTGCTTAAGCTCACAAAAATAAAACAATGTTATTATCAATTTAATTATTTATTTCTTTCTTTTAAAACATTTCATAAAAAGTTTTTTGGCTTTTAGTTTGTACAAATCCGTATCGTCATCACACTCTCTCTTATTTATTAATATTTTATTAATTTCTTTACAATAATTATGAATAAAGAATCTGCAGGATATTTTTATTAAAAAGTCTATTACCTTTTCTTTATGACTTGGACATTCTATGAAGCTAAAATCAACATGCATTAAGATTATAGTTTTTATTAATTCTTTTATATATATTTTTTCTAAGTGCGATTTTAACATTGTGTTATTTATATCCTGCAGATTGGAAATACAGTTTAGGAGAGAGTCGCTGGGGCTGCAAAGCCTTTTCTTGTTGGCATATTCCCGGTACTTTAAATATTCCGGCTCATGATTGGACATCAAATGTTGATTACACTGATCACACCCCTTAAAGACCTTTTTCTTCGCGCTTTTGACGAAATACCCACTTACATATTGTAATCCCCCAATTTTACGAGGGTCGTTTTTTTCTTCAAGGGGTGTGAACGTGATGTCCGGAATATTTTGGAGCTCGCAATCCATTTGCTCTTTGCTGTCCCCGCCTGTGATGAGAACTTCATGCAAAACGTAACAATTGTCTACTTCACAATTGGCCCCAGGGGCATGGACACTAGAAAGGCTATTAACTAATAAGGTGGAGAATGCCGCCTCGAACCTCTCTGGCGTAGGGTTTACGTTACGACATCCATGACTTCTTATAGACCCAAAAAAGTTTTCAATGGGGTCCTGATTAAGATGTCGCAACCAAACTGATGTTATTCCAAATTTTGACTGCAATTTTTTTAACAACAGTTCAATGCCGTTTAGTGTCCATACCCAATTATTTAGTGTGGGAACATATTCATTATTTAATGTTTGTTTGTTAATAAATTTCATGTCACTCATAATTTTTTTGGCTTCAGCCCATGTTTTATGATGTATTGAAGTAGGTGTTGCAGCTCCCAAAAGAGGCTTGCCATACTTCTTTCTTTTGCCAAAACTGCCATTTACGGAGTCGAAGAGTTGGTCGAAGAACAACATTACGTCAGCTGTGCTTTTAGCTTCTTCAGGAAGTATACCTTTATCTGAAAATTGGAAAAGCAATTTTTATTCAAAATAAAGATTGATATATTGCATAACTGTGTACATTAAATGTATGTTATTATGTTAGGCATACAGACGCTATGAACGCCCATGTTAGAGAGCAATAAGTGATTTGGACATTTTATTAAAGATGTTATGCGACATACTCCTGAGTGTGACCTGTCAGATGTGTGCTCTGGATTGAAAAGCTTTCCCCTTAACACTTTGACGGACAGAAAACGAGACAAAATGAAATTTTATTGTAATAACGCCTATAGGAGTTTACCCTCCACCAGGATACTGACCCGTGGTACACCTACGTAGTCCACCTATGTGTTCCACGGGGATTTTTTGGTCCACCTATTAGGTGTACCACGGGTAATTAACAAAAATAGTACCCGTACTACGCCCAATAGGTGGCCCATGGGTAATTAAGTAAAATCTAGTGCCAGTGGTACACCCAATAGGTGGAATACGGGTAATTACTATGTGTCATAAAAATTACCCGTTTAACACCTAAGTGTCCTTAGGTGTACCACGGGTCCAAAAACTTCCTCATGGTCCACCTGGGTGCACTTAGGTGTTCCACGGGTACGAAAATTTCTCCTGAAACACCTATGTGAACCACATAGGTGGTCCACGGATCAGTGTCCTTCCGTCAAAGTGTTAATATTGCTAACATTTTGGCGAGTTTGTGAAAAAGGAACAGATAATTTTAGCTTATATTGCTGACATTTACCTGCAAGGTAGCCCATATTTGATGCCACAGTTTGGCTGAACAGTTGCGTTGCAAATTTCACCTTCATTTTGGGTATCATATTAGGAAGACAGTGAGAGTCCGTCAGTTTTGGCATTAAGCGAATTCCCTTGTAGCCTGGGTTTTCTTTATGTAGTGCTGTAATATGTTCCCATTTTGCAATTTTAATTTTATTGTTTTTTATATATTTTAAATCCTTGGTTATTAAATTGTTTCGGATGCATTTAATTAAGTGAGGCGGGTCATACAGTGGTATGATCTCCTGCTCGTTAATTAAGATTATATTGTCTCTTGGTTCCTGCGACTTCCTTAAGAGTATACCTCGTGTCTCTTGTAAAAGATATTTAATACAATGCACATTATTTGTGCCTTGGTCACATACAGTTGCAGCCACAATAAGACCTGCATTTTGTAATTCTGTGATGACAGATTTTAACTGTTTTGCAAGTTCTGGTCCCTTTGTTGCAGCTTGCGAAAAGGTGTATGCAACAGGTTGCTTATAATTTTTAAATAAGCCTCTTATCATGAACACCTGCGCATGGTCAGCATATTCAGGCAGTGTATCCTGGCCATTAGTTACAAAACCACTAACTTTGTCTTTTCTTTCATTATATGACACATTGGGTTTGAGAGACATCTCATCAAACAGAACAATACAAATTTTATGTTCCAATTTCATACTTTCTGTTGCTTTCTTGATCTGCTGGATCATATTTTTATTTATTCCTGGGTTTATGTCTGCCATATTTAATAATTTCAACAGAGTCTGGCGTGATGGCAGTATAAACACTTTCCTCAAAAATTTATATCCTTTCGGGCTTTGCTTAAGGATAGATAAAGCAACAAGTTTTTCTTTTAAAGTGAAACGACGGCCTTTGTCTCCCTTTTTATGCTCTCTAAATTGCAGCAAAGTCAAAATTTTCGCAGTACTAGAAAAATTATCTAGTGTTTTAAGAAACTGTGGATTTGTTATAATATTTTGCAGTTCCTTGATCTTTCTTTTCTGTTTCTGAACCTTGCTGCGGCATTTGCTGAGTTTCACCCCTACTGACATGAGTTTCCTATAGAGAGCATCCTCAGATTGAGATACAGCATGAAGTTTCAGCCGCTTTTTGGTTCCAACTTTTGCTCTTCGCCTTTTGTGTTGATCTGTAATAAAATAAAACAAAAGTATTAATCAACAAAACTAAAATCAATACTTAAAAAATATAAATAGGCTATGTACTGATTATTTACAAATATACCAGCGAAGAACAAAACACCTTGATACAAAACCTTTAGTTATGGCTTTTGGTGAAGATTTATGGACATATTTACGGATATATTTACTTATTATAACATAGTCTCAAGCCTATATCCCAAAGAGGTAGGCAGAGGCGTATTATTACACCCGCATTCGGCCGAATATGTACTTTCCAGCTGAGAGACTGCCATCTGACCTCTTTGCTAAATATGTAAATTGTATATTGAGAAAAACCAAATATCAACTTAGCTTGGCTGGGAACGAAACCAAAGCCAGTACACTACTGCTAGACCACTGAGGATTACTTTAGTCAAGAAAATGTGATTTGTAGTAGTACACCACATGGTAGTAATGCATATTATACATTAATAAAATTCAATTTTACTTACCAACATTGTCCTGCATTTGTACATCTTCTGCACTACGATTATGTACTTGTTCAGCCACAGAATCCATAAAAGGAGTTACTGGTTCTGTAAATATAATAATTTATATTTTTTAAGTAAGTGGATGCTCAAACGCTTATGCTTACTATGGTTAGAGGCTATTTTTTAACTAATCCCACCCACATTCTCATCACTTTAACATCTGTGTGGTTAGCTTTAATAATGGTGTCCCTCGAAATACACTGAATTTTGACTTCTGATGATTTAAACTTCCATCCTAAACAAAGCGGGAGACAACAAAATATTGAATAATATAAGAATTTAAAGATAAGCACCATGGACATAAGTTCCAGTTAGAGTGGTTAGGGGCTTATCTAAATTTTACTGGTTAATGTGGTATTGGGTTGTTCTGCTAGGAAATTCTCAGTATAAGCATGGAGTCTATAAATATGTCCAGTACAGAAATTGGCTTATTCCCTTTACCTAATGTGGGACTTTAGAACATAGTTTGTGAAATATAGGTGTAATAATTAACCTCTGCATACCTCTTCGGGGATATAGCTGTGAGACTCTGTTATGCAATGTTCTACTGTAAACCTAAGGTCTTGTTGGTCTATCAGTCTTTATAAAATATCTTCACTTACCAAGATTTTCCTTCATTAGAACATCTTCACTTAAAGTTTGTAAATGTAGGTGTGGAGCTACAGGTTCTGCAACAATATTTAAAAAAAATGTATTCTATTGGTATTCAATTTCCTTCCATATTTTTTTGTAAGTATAAGAGTCAGTGTGAAAACATGTAGTAATAAAACTGTATTTAAGTATACAAACCTTTAGATGTAGATGCTTCTGACATCTGAAATGATCTCAAAGGTATTCTTTCAGAGCTAAACTTCATAGAAGATAATTCTGTAACAAATGAAAAATTTATTAGGGATTAAATCTAGTCATAAATCTTCAGAAAAGTTTTGTTTGCATTTGAATTTCTGAAATTAGGAGTTTTCTTTTTAAAGACAATAATATAAGTTTGAAAATCCTGTATTGCTTTACAAACATACATTTGACAGATACAAAGAACACGCAGACTCAGAACAACAGTTTGTGGTGCACACAAAGAGGTGTCCGATGTGGGGATTGAACCTACAACAATCTTATAGCAGTAGATTCATGATGTTCATAAATGTCACTTTGTGACTTAAGTGAATATAGTATATTAAATTGATTTAAACACTCATGGCGTAAAGCGGATGTTAGCCTCCGCACCATACATGCAGTCAGAAGTAATTGAATCATTTATTTATGAATGTAATTTGACTAATACCATAATAATAACTATTTTACGTGAATGCACTGTTTACTTCAGCAAAATGATCACCATTTATACACTTTAAACACTAATGTCAAACAGAACAACATCACAAATATTATTTCAACAAAAAGCTAAATACTAAAATAAGAATTACACAAAATTTCAAGTGAAACACTGTTGTGCATTTCTTCATATCTATATTCAATGTTTAACACAGACTGCCTATAGGTATGATAACAATAAAATTTAAGTATACAAACCTTTAGATGTAGATGCTTCTGACATCTGAAATGATCTCAAAGGTATTCTTTCAGAGCTAAACTTCATAGAAGATAATTCTGTAACAAATGAAAAATTTATTAGGGATTAAATCTAGTCATAAATCTTCAGAAAAGTTTTGATGGCATTTGAATTTCTGAAATTAGGAGTTTTCTTTTTAAAGACAATAATATAAGTTTGAAAATCCTGTATTGCTTTACAAACATACATTTGACAGACACAAAGAACACACAGACTCAGAACAACAGTTTGTGGTGCACACAAAGAGGTGTCCGATGTGGGGATTGAACCTACAACAATCTTATAGCAGTAGATTCATGATGTTCATAAATGTCACTTTGTGACTTAAGTGAATATAGTATATTAAATTGAATTTGAACACTCATGGCGTAAAGCGGATGTTAGCCTCCGCACCATACATGCAGTCAGAAGTAATTGAATAATTTATTTATGAATGTAATTTGACTAATACCATAATAATAACTATTTTACGTGAATGCACTGTTTACTTCAGCAAAATGATCACCATTTATGCACTTTAAACACTAATGTCAAACAGAACAACATCACAAATATTGTTTCAACAAAAAGCTAAATACTAAAATAAGAATTATACAAAATTTCGAGTGAAACACTGTTGTGCAATTCTTCATATCTATATTCAATGTTTAACACAGACTGCCTATAGGTATGATAACAATAAAATTTTCATTCTGTTCAATGTTCAAACACTCAACTATGCGCCGGAAAATGTTCTATAGATACTTTATTGTTACTTACCCGGCATGTTTATCATTGGTACAGCATCTTTGGTAATCCGATTATTCCGACACCAATACTTTTGTTCGAAGTGTATATGACACACACGGCGATACATGAAAATGTTGTCATTGTCAAGTTGTAAAATATCACCACCAATAGCATAGACCCATGTATTAAACAGCTCCTTGTTCTTAGCTGGATTAGGGAATTTATGCAAATGCGCCTGGGTTTCTGAAATAAGTGAAATAAAAGCGAGTTACTACTTATCAAGGTCCTTAAGGAAACTTTTAAACATTCACATTGCAGGTTTAAGAATATAATATGATTTTAATTCCCGTATATATTTATGTTCTTAATGTCTTTATATTTATTCGAGAGCATCTATAAACTGTGAAATATCCAAAATCTATTATCAAACAAATTTGTGGACTTTGTAAGCTACATTGGAATGCCCGCCGGTTGGTATAAACTTGGATTTAGGACGCTGAGGATATAACAGGGAATAAAGTTAGGATTATAATGACTTACCTAAGCTATTTAAGCATCCTGGGACACAACACTTTCTGTTAGACATGATAAATGATGTTATCACAGACCAAACAGGTATTCAGAGTCCTATCTCAAATACTTAGATTTTTATCAAGGCAAACACAAAATAGACACGGCCGGAGGAACAGAAGCTCAACTCGACGAACCGATGTGGAAAAAGCACTTTGCACGACAAAAATCTAGAGAAAACGGATCAAAACAAACGACACACCGAATTGAATTCAAACCGGAAGCCCGTTTGATTTTTGACATATATTACAGAAAAATTCACACAGTGTTGTAAATTTATCATAGAGCAACACACTCCTGGCCGCGTTACTCTATGATATTTATTTACAATTTTTCTTTCTTCTTTTATAAAAATAATCTACACATAATTATTTATTTTTGATATTAACCACCAACTTATATAATAAATAAAAAAAGCCAAATATGAAGCAAAATAAACTTAACAATAGTCACGCCATCTAGCGTGTCGTAGTGAATTACGTGGGCATACAGCATCACAAAATTGAGGTAACTGCCATCTGTGAAGAGATTTAGTAAATTCATCTTGATATAATGACACCAAATGAAAATGTTAGTTATAATCTATATAATGGCAACATCTTTGGTGTCCAACTTCATTTTATCAGAACAATTACTCGTTTGGCTTTATTGAGATTGTCAACCCTGACTGCCGCGTCACTGCCACACGAATGAAAGTTGTATATTTACAAGCCCACGCACACATAGGGCCGCGCGCACAACTGAGTTGAACTATCTGTATAACCAATTGTTTGAGTACAAAATGTTAAACGTTTATGAATTGTGTTTACGAGGCCGCCATCACGAGATTGTGTTTTAACGTGAGTGTAACCGCTTTATATCGACAGACAGGCCTCTGGGAGGCTGCGTGGGTAAGATAATGTATTATTTACTACTCAGTAGGGTTCTTATATCAAAATAGCAATTAAATTATTATTTATACTTTCAATAACGTTGTTAATATTTACGTTTGTTAATATTTATGTAATAAAATTTATGATCTTCATAACGAAACTATAAAATAAGGAAAATGATATAAAGTTTTCCGACACGCAGTTAACGAAATGGACTATGGCCTATACATTCACATCATATTCACATAGAAAGACGATGGTCGTGCCCAGCACAAGGATGTTAAAACAGTCACGCAAGGATTTTATAGACGAAAAAAAAAACAGACGAAAAAGAAATAATAACAATAATAAATGAATTACGTACAAATGCTTCCGTCGGTTGGGATGGTATATCACCAAAAATCTTGAAAGCTTGTCCGTCTGTTCTTGTGCCAGTTATCACCCATATCTGTAATATCTCTATCTCAACCGGCTGCTTTGCTTCCACATTTAAAAAAGCTGTTGTGTATCCTATTTTCAAGAACGGGGACAGACACAATGTAAACAACTATAGACCCATATCAGTTTTACCAGTCATCTCAAAAATTTTGGAAAAAGTAATAAACAGTCGCCTAGTAAGCTTCTTGGAAACTTTTAATCTCTTAGCCCCTAACCAATATGGCTTTAGAAGAGGAAAGTCAACTGAAGATGCGGTAGCCACACTTATAAACCACTTAGTAACCAAAATGGACACAAAGTCGAAGTGTTTAGCTATCTTTCTTGATCTTTCTAAAGCGTTTGACACTGTGTCTGTCCCTCATCTTCTGAATCGATTGGATAACATAGGTATCCGCGGCGTCCCGCTACAATTATTTGCAGACTATCTTCGCGATCACACTCAGTGTGTTAAAATTAATAATTTAGTCAGTGCCAGCAAGTTCTTAAGTTACGGTGTGCCTCCAGGCTCAATTTTAGGCCCAAAGTTGTTCCTGATTTATATCGATTCTCTGTGTAAATTATCACTTAAAAACTGCTCCATCTTTACCTACGCTGATGACACTGCGCTACTGGTACATGGTGATAGCTGGCACGGAGCTTTAACAGCAGCTGAAGAGAGTTTGATAGCAGTAATGACTTGGCTATCTTACAATCGTTTGACTCTCAATATTTCCAAAACTGTTTATTTACCATTTTATTTACAACCTCCAGCCACGATTACATTGAACTCACTTGTTCTTAGAGCTCACTCCTGCAACAATATTTCTACCCCACACTGTAACTGTCCACAAATCGCGAGACGTGACTCCGTTCGGTATCTGGGCATCCTGATTGATAGCTCATTGAACTGGAAAACTCATATTCAAAATCTCACAAATCGGATACGCAAATTAATATGCATTTTTAAGAAACTGAGATGCTCAGCAGATTTTCCTACCCTGAAGTCAGTTTATTTTGCCCTGTGTCAGTCTTTGCTCACTTATTGTATCACAGTGTGGGGTGGAGCTCATAGGTCTCATCTTTTACCACTAGAGCGGGCGCAGAGGGTCGTCTTAAAAGTAATGACATTCAAACCTTTTAGATACTCTACTGCAGTTCTTTACTCTGATTGTGACATCCTTACTGTGAGACAGCTCTTTGTGCTACAAACCGTACTGCGTAAAAATTCGACAGTGAAATATGATGGCAAACTTAAGGAAAAACGAAGGCAGTACAGGATCTGTCCTGTTTCGAAATCCAGAACCTCTCTGGCTCAACGTCATTACCCTATTATTGGTAGTCATCTTTACAACGAAACAAATTTGAAATGTAATATCTACCACGCATCGAAACGAGAATGCAAAGTGACAGTTTACAACTGGCTAAAGTCGCTTACTTACGAATCTACAGAAAATCTTTTAAAAATTGCCAAGCTTTAATTATGCTTACATCCGTTAGTAAGACCAACACACACACACACACACATACACACACACACACACACACACACACACACACACACACACACACACACACACACACACACACACACACACACACACACACACACACACACACATACACGCGCTCATACTGTAATTTAAACAACAGGTGTTGAGTTATTATTTTTTTATTTTTTCC
The DNA here is from genome assembly GCA_944739405.2 of Euclidia mi. Taxonomy (NCBI): domain Eukaryota; kingdom Metazoa; phylum Arthropoda; class Insecta; order Lepidoptera; family Erebidae; genus Euclidia; species Euclidia mi. Next base: position 19,162,561 of record OX123182.2, on the reverse strand, counting down.
ATATTTTCCATAATGATTCTACTTGTGTTATTAGACATTGTCTTCTTGTGTGTCCATGTAAATAATGTGCAATAGCCAGGTGAATGCTGGCACCCATAACACAAGTTAAATCTTACCTTGGGTGTCACAGTTCCTATTAATGATACCTACTAAGCACTGTCGTATGTAGATTATTATATCACCATTGTATTAATATCATTACTATTGTACTACCAATTTGGAAATAAATGAATTTGAAAATTTGAAATATATACAGGGATTACCTGTATATATAAAATCCTTGCGTGACTGACTGGCTGTAATTTGGAAGATAAGGATAATTTCCTGAAATTACCGCGAGAGCGAGCAAAAACAGTTAAAAAAAATTGCAGGCGTATCTGCGAGTATCCTCTAGTATTATATAATATCTTATTTCATCATCTTTGTTAGCCTCTTGTAGTTCACTGTTGGATATACATAGGCCTCCTATAGCACTCCATGAACCCGACCTTCGACTCTTTGCGTCCAGCCGTGGTTGCCAACCACTTTACATAAATTATCACCCACCTAGCCAGAGAACTCCCTATGCTAAGTTTGCCGTGACGCGGTCTCTAAGCCAGCACACGTCCACTCCAACGGTTGTTAGTTGGGCGACAAACATGATTGGCCTACTGTTAGTTGGGTTGTCTTCGTCATAGGTCTGATATTACTCTTCTGTACGGATGGCGTAGAGGTAAAGCAGGTTAAGCAGCCGCTTAATACCAGCTAGTGTTTTGGCTTTGATCCCACGTAGGATAACACCAGACTACTGTCATTTACAAACTGGTGTTGCTAGTCTGCACGATTTTGTGTCCATCGGTTGTAAGTTTGAATTTTTGCCGCTTTATATAATTATTCGCTTCATTGATAATTCTAGCCCTAGAGAGGAAAAACCTAGTCCCATTGTTCTATTAAAAGTAAAAGTAGAAATATAAACGCAAGATGATTGGCATATACTAACGGCGTTTCATACCTCATATTAAAGTAAAACGTTGAACATCTACAGAATATTATAATATACTTATATCTTAATATAAATAATACATTTTATTACCATACCAACAACTAACTGATATCCTCCCTAGCCCAAACAAAATAAGGTAACAACTCGACAACGGCTCCTAGATCCCAATATGTCTTTTACTTTCTAAAATTCTCATGACGAATACAACGACATTGCTGAGTGAATAAATCCGACTTTTCGGAAAATTTAAAGAAAATTTATTATACGAACCTTCGCGCCACTGTTTAACAAAATGAAATATTTAAAAAGTTTGTAACTCCCAACTTGGATTTCCATCCATATATAGTTAACGTATCACGTAGGTAACGTAGGAGAATATGGGCGTTCTCCGTTTCTCAGGTCTTCCTCCATCGTACATTTCAGGAAAATAAGACTCAGTATACACTCCATAGGTTTTACTCAAACTAAATATGCACACGTAGCTCGGATGAAATTGGATTACTTTTGGAAACGCGGCAAAGTCGGACGTAGGTAGGCCACACTTGTTTCCTCCGCTGTGTCTGTCGCCAAAAGTGCCCGTTGACAGCTCCACGTTCGCTTATAAAACATTTTATGACATTGACAGCTGTCAACTGCCGACCTCAGTGTTGCCAACCATCGTATCCGAATACGCCCAAATCTATTAAGATTTGACGTTCCATTCTCGAATCTCCGACACGGCCATCTTGACACGTCACACGTCCCTGTGTGATGCTCCTTCTTCGTCCTCGGTCCCTCACTGCTGAAGATCGCGACCACATATGTGTCTCCAGGCTGTACATATGTGTAAGGCTCGTTGCATGCCGCCGCCCACCGCCTTCATGATCGTGTCAGACCATCTCGTAGGTGCCTTGGGTGATGCTCCTGCAAATGGTTAAACGTTCTGCAATATCTCAAGGTCTTAGCTCGGCCCACCCTGATCATCGTTTAGTTAAAGAATAGGGCTCGTTACGTAATAAACCACAGCACTAAGGGTTAACATCAAGTTTTTTTTTTCAACTACATACTATCACATCACATTATTACGAAAGCAACTCTCTCATTAGTGAACAGTATCAGAGAATTATATCACAAACGTTAATCAGCGAAAAGTGTCACGGTTCACGGGCCCCTTCTCACTATGAGAAGGTTAAGGCCATAGTCCACCACGCTGGCCAAGTGCGGGTTGGCAGACTTCACATGTCTTTCGAGCACACTCCGAAGTACTCTCAGACATGCAGGTTTCCTCACGATGTTTTCCTTCACCGTCGTTGCTATCACCTACACGAGCGTAGCAACTCATATCACCTCCATCGAGTGACGTACACATTGTCGTCGCTATCACCTATAACGAGCGATAGCGACCCATTGCCACCTACATCGAGTGACAATTAGGCCATAGTCCACCACGCTGGCCAAGTGCGGGTTGGCAGACTTCACATGTCTTTCGAGCACACTCCGAAGTACTCTCAGACATGCAGGTTTCCTCACGATGTTTTCCTGCACCGTCGTTGCTATCACCTACACGAGCGTAGCAACTCATATCACCTCCATCGAGTGACGTACACATTGTCGTCGCCATCACCTATAACGAGCGATAGCGACCCATTGCCACCTACATCGAGTGACAATTAGGCCATAGTCCACCACGCTGGCCAAGTGCGGGTTGGCAGACTTCACATGTCTTTCGAGCACACTCCGAAGTACTCTCAGACATGCAGGTTTCCTCACGATGTTTTCCTTCACCGTCGTTGCTATCACCTACACGAGCGTAGCAACTCATATCACCTCCATCGAGTGACGTACACACTGTCGTCGCTATCACCTATAACGAGCGATAGCGACCCATTGCCACCTACATCGAGTGACAATTAGGCCATAGTCCACCACGCTGGCCAAATGCGAGTTGACAGACTTCACATGTCTTTCGAGCACACTCCGAAGAACTCTCAGACATGCAGGTTTACTCACGGTGTTTTCCTTCACCGTCGTTGCTATCACCTACACGAGCGTAGCAACTCACGCTACCTCCATCGAGTGACGTAAACCATGTCACCTCCCTCGAGTGACTAGATTACTTATTGCCTCCAACGAGCAATACAACGAACACATCACCTTAATCGAGCGACATGTCCGTTTACCAACTTAGTAATGATACCAACCACTGTTCACTAATCAGAAAGAAGCACCACTAAATTTAATTCATTATTCAGTTAAGCTAAGGTCTTTGGACTCTACATCTTCTAACCAATGCCAGTTTCGGCCAGATAGGCTTTAGCTTTACCAGTACAAGCTTTTACAAGCTCCTCAAAGCCACATACAGGCTACACACAGGCGCGGTGCCACATACGGGCCTTGCACCACAAACGGGCCGCGCGCCACACACGGGCCGCGCGCCACACACGGGCCGCGCGCCACACACGGGCCGCGCGCCACACACGGGCCGCGCGCCACACACGGGCCGCGCGCCACACACGGGCTGCGCGCCACACACGGGCCGCGCGCCACACACGGGCCGCGCACTATACACAGGCCGCGCGCCACAAGCTGCTGGCCACCATGCCACACTCGCCACCAGGCCGCGCCGGCCTCCAGGCCGCCTCAGCCACCATGCCGCGTCAGCCATCATGCCTCGCCGGCCTCCAGCCCGCGCCGGCAACAAGGCCACGCTGGTCACAAGGCCGCGCCAGCTACCAGGCTGCGCCGGCCATCAGGCCGCGCCAGCCACCAGGCTCACCCAAAAGGAATTATATCTACCATTAGTATTTCAAAGATTCGTCTCATTGTATACACACTAAATAGAGTATTTCAAAGTAATTCAACGTCCGCACTTCGTAAATTTTAAGTAATTATCAAATTCATTTACAACTTCACAACTTTATAGAATGTAACTCCCATCCATGCTCAATGAGCTATGTCAAAACTGGATTTGGCCACTGACAAAAACTTAAACCAAATACGAACATGGCGAGAACTGATAAGCTACTTTCGGACAAACTGATTTCCTTTGGCTACATAGAGGAAACGACTACAGTTCTGAGATAACCATTATAATAACCACCATCGGCAGTCTATGAGTACTTTCAGATTCTCGCAACACGCTCTTGTCAAACGACACAAACCAGAGGTAGAAGATTTTAGCGATCAAAAATCAAATGAGTAGCAGGGTATCCATGATTGCGATCAACGACCACACCTTAATGCACTTCGCTCTAGGAATAAAAGAACATTATCGCACAGCACTCGATCTAGTCGTCCGGCTATTCCTGACCCAAGTCAGTAGGAATTAAGGTACTCTGATCAAAATCACTACAGGTTTTAATGAAAATCACAACTTATTCTTTCTCTCGAAGCTGACATGTTGAACAACACACATACTCGTTAAAATAATAGGAAACTCATTAAAATATTGCATTGCTCATACTCTGACATCCATCGGGTCTTCAACATCACGCTATTTAACCTCCATCTGGATACACAACACCACCCGGATAATCATTTCGAGCGTCTAACAAAGTAATCTTAAACTAGGTTTGTTCAACATGTTGCTTTGGTTTTCCTTATCGCATAGCAGACTATAAGAAAATCATACTAGGCTGCTACTCTAGATGTTAATTTTACTACCAAGTATCCAACCAGTCTTTTCAGCTTCTTAATTGGTCATTAATGGTCTAAATACGAAGCTTATCTTAACCTTATCAGCGATACAGCAACGGACCTTTCGCGTTCAAGACGATGGACAACGTTTGTGATACTAATGGCTGTCTTGTTTTCGTAAAACGGGAGACTATGACTAACACAAAAGCTCAAGGGTAAACTAGGCTAATCAGAAAGGCACTTTACCGGTCCAACCAACGGCAACGCATGGCTAAACATGCAGCGGCACAAACGGCTTATCCAGTTTATGCAAATCTGCACTGACAGTAACGTGGGTACCACAAAATTATCACAACAACGACTAACAAAGTACTCATTTAATGAGAATAAAGTTAAGCATACAATCATCACTAACCTAGTTCTACCAACGATGAAAATTAAAATCTCTGAAACTTATTATCGTAACGCACTACAATGATAACTCAATCATTTTCTTCTACGTCTGATAATCGAGTTTAACAGCTTCTACTGGAAACACTATCACTCTTAAACGTCCTAAGCATAACTTGGAATTGGCCTGAGAACTCGGGGCACTTGATTAAATTCCCAGCGTATCACATGAATTAAAAAAAACACAGTAGGTAATGTTCACGCGTAAAATCTTAAAATTGAATTTAATTTTACTAGTGGTGCCATCTAATAATCTGCGTACGAAACATTTTAATGTGCCATGTTAAAAATTTATGCACACAAAAAAAAGCAGGTCTAATTGCAACACCGAGATCGTCTGTACAACTCAGAATTACAACGAGTCACTGTCACTTTTTACTTAGGCTCTGATGACGTTTAAACAAAAACCATTAGGGATTACCAACACCACGAGTCGATAAAATAATGGAGCTAGTAATATCCTTCGACTATGGTCAGGCTAACACGTTTCACTGAAAAGGCACTTGCTTGAAACAATGCAAGTAGGCCTGTACGCTCACTCTCGTTAATGTTACAGTCCATAAAGTAAGACCGAAACATGATAAACTATTTGCAAGCAAGCATATGATCACAATGTTCGTGAGTGCGAGCCACCCTCGCATGAAGTAATAAAAATAATCGCTTTCTTTTTAACCGGCGTATCAAACTCAAAACCTCCGTTCGATATCTACGCTATAGCTAGATCACAGGGGTAGTCAGACAACCATACGCTAACATAAAATACAGCAAAGGTCACAATAAATTAAATCGTTCCGTACTTCCCACATTTTTTTAAAGAAGGTTATTCATGAGATCTTGCCATGAGAAACACGACACCTTAAAAGTCTAACGGTCCTACAACTCTAATGTCTCGTGCAGGAATCGAACCCACAACACTCGGTACGATGTGATGGCGACATCATCACAACGAGAATGACATTTCCAAGGTTGAACGCGTAGCAGTATTCTGCTAACCAAGAATGTTTTACAACTACCGTAACTTAATAAAATTTGATGTACCAAAAAAAAAATCAGACAAAATACGCTCACCAAGGTTGCAGCAGAAAACCCAGCTGATTCACCAACATAGCAGCGTTAGCAGCCGCCTTCGCTCGCGCCTTGTTGGCACACTTCATTGAACAGGTCCATCCCAGGAAACGGCACGGTAGATAGCCAGGTCGAAGCTCCTCCCTTCAAGGCCCGGCTTAGTGCGACCATAAGCGGGGCACAATGCGAATCTCGATTGTCCAATCACATGTCTGCATCCGTCACCAAAGCACGTGCATCTACATCTTGTTGCTCAGGATCTAAGTCCGGTAAACAAAGGCCATGTAGTAGGTATGACGATGTAGTAGGTATTTTATGGCTTAGATCAGCGTCAGAAAATTGCAATTTTGTAGTTCCAACTGGCCCAGCTATATTTTCATTACTAGTGTCTTCATTTTGAACACGTGGGTCGTTGTGCTCGTATCCAACTTCTGATAACGTATCATGTAGGTAACGTAGGATAATATGGGCGTTCTCCGTTTCTCAGGTCTTCCTCCATCGTACATTTCAGGAAAATAAGACGCAGTATACACTCCATAGGTTTTACTCAAACTAAATATGCACACGTAGCTCGGATGAAATTGGATTACTTTTGGAAACGCGGCGAAGTCGGACGTAGGTAGGCCACACTTGTTTCCTCCGCTGTGTCTGTCGCCAAAAGTGCCCGTTGACAGCTCCACGTTCGCTTATAAAACATTTTATGACATTGACAGCTGTCAACTGCTGACCTCAGTGTTGCCAACCATCGTATCCGAATACGCCCAAATCTATTAATATTTGACGTTCCATTCTCGAATCTCCGACATAGTTATAGTTTGAAATGTTGTTTACAAAATAACGGTATTCAAAAACGAGTTTTTGATATTTATGTTGAACGATTCGTATGTGTCGAGTTTTCTTATACATTGCTGATAAAATAAAGTCTGTACTTGTTTGAATTTGCTATATTTGCGCTTGCCAGTCATTACTTCTCCCAGTACTCGATTATGCTGATGTCAGCTATCTTGACCTCACTGAGGAGCAACTTGATAAACTTGAGCGTCTCCAAACTTTTGTATTAGATTCATATTTGGTACTATTACGTAAATATGATCGTGTATCAGAATTTCGTAGCAAACTCAAGTGGCTCCCAATTCGTCTTCGCAGGAATACTCACATTCTTACATTACTGTATAGTATCCTATTCAACCCGGACACCCCTTCGTATCTCAAAGAACGTTTTAAGTTCATTCACGACACACATGCAAAGTTTCTGAGGTCGTCTAAGAATCTAAGACTGCAGATGCCAACACATTTCACAAATTTCTACGACAAATCCTTTACTGTGCAAGCAGTACGCTTGTGGAATGCGTTGCCGATAGAAATTAGGCAAGCATTTTGCTTGCCTAATTTCTATCGGCAACGCATTCCGCTTGGCATATTCAAAAGCGCAATAAAACAGCATTACTTGGATATGTAACTGAATTTTTATATTCTATTTAGCTCAATGTACCTATGTATTTTGTATAGCTATATGTATATTATATTATCTTATGTATTTATGTTATTATGTTATTATGTTATTATGTTATTATGTTATTATGTTATTATGTTATTATGTTATTATGTTATTATGTTATTATGTTATTATGTTATTATGTTATTATGTTATTATGTTATTATGTTATTATGTTATTATGTTATTATGTTATTATGTTATTATGTTATTATGTTATTATGTTATTATGTTATTATGTTATTATGTTATTATGTTATTATGTTATTATGTTATTATGTTATTATGTTATTATGTTATTATGTTATTATGTTATTATGTTATTATGTTATTATGTTATTATGTTATTATGTTATTATGTTATTATGTTATTATGTTATTATGTTATTATGTTATTATGTTATTATGTTATTATGTTATTATGTTATTATGCCATTATGTTATTATGTTATTATATTATTATGTTATTATATTATTATGTATTTATCTATTTATGTATTGATGTACTTGTGTTTGTATATATGGATCCTTACTTCATTTTATGACTACACCACTGTTTTTATTTATCTGATTTCTTCCAGTCCATCCCAAGGTTGCCTGGAAAAAATTGCTTATAGCGATAAGGCCGCCTATTGTACATTTGTAAAATTGTATAACGTTATATGTAGCATTTGTATTATATCTGGTGTACAATAAAGAATTTTCTATCTATCTATCTATTGGTGTAAGTACCTACTATAGTTTCATAACAAACCCGGTCGTACTTTGTGTATTAAATTTTGCTAGCTCATAATCAAAATGTTTCAGTTACAGTCAGCTTTTGAACCGTACAACATCACTTACAATGGTACACTTTAAAATATTCTTTAATAATTTCTAAATAGACAGATGGGCTGAACTCTAGTGCACTTTAGGTAATCCACGGTGTCTCTAATAAAATTTATAATAATTTTGAATATTTGCAACAACTTGAGTATAATTACTTTTTGCGCTGACGCCAAAGCCGAAACTGTTCCTACAAAAGCCTCTTTCCAACTAACTCTATAATTAAAATTAATGCATAATATGTGCTCTAAATAACTTTTCTAACTTACACCAACAAACATACGAGAATATACTTACTAGATGTTTCGGCGAACCGAATGTTCCTAGTCGATTTAGGAAAACTATTAATATTGTGGACTGTAGGATTTGGGTTCTTATCGACTAGGAAGTGAGGAAGTGAAAAGGTGTTGTGGTTAGGAGCCTCTTACCTTGCTCGGCAGTCCCTTTCCTTGCAAATGGCGGCCGCTTGGTTTCTTCGGGAATTCTGAAGCTGCTTGAATCACTCCACTACACAAATCACTTTCACTCGCGAGCGGGTTTGCTAGGTTTTTTGGTATAAGCGGTAATAATTATATATAGCGGTGCGGATTGCGGAATACGACGGACGTGAGTTCAGCGCGTCTCGAATCTTCCATTCTTTCTTCGTTGCCGTGGAGCAGGGTGGCCAATAGCGAGGCGTTTTGGGAGGGGATTCATGAAAAGGATCGCTCGGATTGGCCGAGCAGCGACGAACCATTGACGTTGACATAATTAACTAGCAATGGAAAGGATAGATGGCGCTACCACTAGATATATATAAAATATTCTTCGTTTCAGAACTAAGCTAAAGTCCCACAGGAACGTGTGACGAGAAGTGCAGAGTTATACAAGTATTTAACCACTGTCCGTTGAAAAGTCACTCTGTAGAGTTGCTTTGTACACAGTTAAGGAGCTTACATACTATAACGTTAAGAAGTCATTTAAATTCTAATGGTTAGATTAGATGACGTAGGTATACCTACGTCATCTTATCTAACCATTAGAGATATACCTCTTCCACCATTATTATTAATAAATTAAATCGTGTGTAGTATATATTTTAACGCTGAATAATAATATGTCAATCATGTCCAAAGCAGTAAAGCAATTATATGTTTTCCGCTGAAATTAAAAATAATTAATACTTACTTATTTCATAATAAATACGTATTAATTACTTTTCAGTGCACTTTATGAGCGTTTTACCCATACACTAGATTGCCAGAAATTTTTAAAATTATATTAGTATTACATGCACACCAATCCCATGGATAATTAATTGGAACAGCCATAAGGGAAGTGCTTTTAAAATTACTTATATTAATGTAATATGCCGATTAGTGGTTCAAAGCTGAACTATGACTACCTATATGACTTTAAAAAATCTAGTATCGAGTAATTAATGTAGTCGTCTTGATTGCTCATTTGAGTCGAAGTTGAAGTATTGTAAAAGTCTCTTTACAAACTATAGGAACAAACTATTTGGTTGGTATCCAAGTTTGTTCAACCGATTGACTACCTTAGCGAGTTATATCGCTTCAAATAATGTTGGATCATCTTGTTCGGAAGTATGTCCGCTATCTCGATATTGCAAGATGGAATCAGAATTTAGCGTTAAGTAAGATTAGTTTTGTAATTAACATTGTACTTGATAGTAGTTGAGAGTGTTCGTTATGGTAGTAATGTAATAAAAGTAATATTTTAGATGGATAGATAGAAGCTAAGATGTCACTTGCGGCAGTTAGACTGCAAGTGATTTCCTTATGTACCTAATGAGGTGTTGTTAGAAGCTTACTTATCGCTTTACAGCTGTGTATTCCCTCCCCTTTAGAATAACCTGATCTATCTTCATGTAAAGAAAGGTAACATAATATCTTTTCACTGTTTGTAGATGTGACACGTCACTGATCATTTGTTCAATATATATGTTTATTTTTGCAAGGGCAAAACAATCAATTCCAACCGCTGCTGCACTTACTTTGCGATCTCCAGATTTCATCAGCTTCCAGCTGAAAAACCAACAGATAAAGAAATACGGAGTCGATAGCGTTTTTGTTCCTGCCCTAAACATAAAAAAACACTTTAGTCATGCAACACAAAATAATAACAATAGTTAATTTATTCAAACGTATATTTCTTAGGTACGCATATTTCTGAATATAATTTTAATATCAATCAATTTTCTTTTACTAATTACTTCATTTCATCTGTAGTTTTACCGGATAAATTTCACTGGAGCATATCAGAGATTTCTCAAAACTGACAAATCAGATAAAATTATTGAACTGTGTAAAAGTTATTTTAATTACTTTTATTAAATTATTGCGATTTTCTGACAATCTGTGTAAGAAATATTTTGTAAATACCGGTAAAAATACCGGTTTTAAAGCTGTAGTAGAAAACCAAATCATAGCTAAATTCATGTAAAAAACGAATAAGAAGCGCAAGATTTTAGGAAAGAACCTACCAAGAATTATAAGACAGTTCAGTTGATGAAGGTTCAAAGGCCTTTGAAACGGGTTGTCGAGGACACAGTCTCGCGTCTAACTAACTTACAGTATACGCTAATTTAGTATAAGATTTTTTTTTATCACAAATATGTTGACGATACTGAAATACGGTTGTATAGGCTCATTATTAAACTCAGGTATATAGGTTCGATCTTTTCGGCGAAGATTACCTACAATTAGCTACAATATAGAAAATGAAACATGATTATCAGTAATGAGAGATAAAAAGATTTTTAGGTTTCCTTTTCTCTATTATTGACAATTTTATTTTTCACATTAAGATGAATATAACATTTGTCATATCAGCATTCCAACTAAATGGATAAAATATTTTAAATAATAACTACAAAGATTTCACAACACCACATTCAATACCACATAGTGTCACAACACAACTGACGCATCTGAATTTTGACATTTGAAGAATTCGAACAGATTTTTAACACAGATTCTCTTTTAAAATAAGCTTTCCTTTTTGGAGACGTTTCCCTTTTTTCATTTATTTGCATTTATGATGCGCATTACAACAGCTCGAATATGATAGAAGATTGCACCTTTTGTAACAAAAATATATTTGAAGCGCTGAATCTTTATCGAACTATCACAACTTTAAAACTCAATCATAAGGTTTCTATTAGCTGCAATCAGCCTAAACAATATCAAGGAAGTATACGAAACAAATCTTCTCCTCCCCTTATCATCTATACAAAATATCGAAGCATTCTCACAATAACTAAAGTTCGTAATTCTTACGACAACTTATTCTTGTTGTCTCGTCTCCTTTATCAAGTCTCGGACGACAAAGTAAAGCACGAACTCCTATAACTTATATTCGAAGGAAAATAAACAGTGTTCCGTTGGTAGTTTTGGAACTAAACTCGCCAACGAAAGGGTAACGATATGCTGTAACAGATGGTCTACAGAATATACTACAGTAAAAGAGCATAAAAAAATGCAGTATATCAAAAGTTTGCCCAACTTGGTCTCGACAAGTTCACAGGGGACGTATTGTTTTTACGGGAAACAGGATTGTGGGGTGTTTGATTCGGTCTGAAACGTTTGTTCTCGTCGCAAGAGTTGTATCAATAATAGTTTTATTAAACTTTAAGTAATAATGAATAAATTATTGCTATTTGGTTGAGCAGATTGCCAACTTCTGACCAACTCATGTCAGATATGAGGGTGGCCTCTGAATTCTAACTCAATTATATATCCAATGAATGTGCCATTTCCCTTCTTGACCATCGTTGCCTTAAGTTTTATTATTATTATATTATTAACAATTCACATAAGTTAATAGAACAAGCTTAGGCGGCATTCAAATTAACTCAGAATGTTAGACCAATTTAATATTTTAGCTTTCATTTATACCCATCACGCAGTGCATAAAATATGTATCGTGTTTACAAGCGCCAACTCTGATGACGCCCATTGTACGAGCGTGTATGAAAATACTAATTATTGAGAGATTGACACGCAATACACACATGCATTTTATATCTAAATACACATGTGGAAGTAGAATCGCAGACACACATATGACACTTAGAATGCACTTATGCCATAATAAAGTTGATTATACGTGATTTGCAGTGTTTTCAATAGAATGTATAAATAACATCATCTTTGTAATCTCAAAATTCCAAACAATAAAACGGTATGTTATGCTGATGATACAGCACTGACATTTGTCGGCGACACATGGTCAGAAGTGGAACTAAGGGCGCAGCATGGCTTTGACCTGGTTTCAAGGTGGCTAATTTCACATAAACTAACCCTTAACACAGAGAAAACTAAATTTATTACATTTTCTAGTAGCTCAATGTCACAACCACGATCACGACTAACCTTACAAGCTCACTCATGTAATACTTTAACACTCCCTTCATGCAATTGCCCATCCTTGTCTTCAGTTGATAATATTAAATATCTTGGCGTAATCTTAGACAAGTGCCTAAATTACAAAATGCATATAAACACCCTTGTAGGAAGAGTTCGCAAATTGATTTATGTTTTTGAAACCTTACGACACGTTGCAGACCAGACTATTATACGTAACGTGTATCACGCCTTATGTTTATCCATCATAACCTACTGTATCTCTTATTGGGGTGGTGCACCGAAATCAGTTTTAATGCCACTAGAAGTAGCACACAGAGCTACTTATATTAAAAGTAGCTACATTTCGGCCTCTCATGTACCATACGAATTTATTGTACCAAAACTGTAATGTTCTTAATATACGCCAACTTTTTATATTACACACAATTCTTTTACAACACAAAATTACTCCGTACAAAAAAATAACAAAACGACGAAAAGATAAAATTTGCCTTATTCCTAAACCACGTATGTCCTTTACTAAGCGATTCTCTTATTACTTGGGCCCGCACCTATACAATAAAATTAACCTAGCATGTCCAATAAATGGCTCGTCTTACTTTAAAAGTAAAAACTTAATTCGATCTTTCTTGCAAAACAAATCCTTGAAACTGAAGAGTTTCTAACATAAAATGTATTATAAAAGATTTATGAACTACAAGTAGTGTTGTTACTGCACAAACTTATAATGTAACTACCCTCCAATATTTATTTATTATCTACGATACTATTATTTATATTATTTTATCATTCCTTCCGATACTTATTAATATTTATTCGTCACCATAAACACACACACACACACCTACACACATATAAGTACACACGCATAATACACACACACAAAATTACTTACGTATGATACAAAGTTAATGCATGATAATTGTGTAAACATTGAATTTTTATTTTTTATTTTCATTTGGTTCTTTTTTATATAACTTTTATAAAATTGTAAAAATATGTTTCATTCAGTTACTATTTCAGAAATTGTTAGATAGCATTACATCTGTAGGGAAGAGGACTGTTATTCCTTACCACAGGTTAACTACTAACCTATCAAGGATAACAGAACTTCATCCACTGGATTGTAATTTCGTAATTTATTGTAAATCTTCTCTGTATTCTTAAGTTGGTAACTGCAATCAATTTATACAAATAAATATATCATTATTATAACATATTCTGTGATACACCCACTTTCAGCGGTTGTCTTATTTTATTAAGAGTTCTATGGTAGAACTACTCATATGATACTTTTACAGATTCGCAAGTGCTTCAAAAGCTCTGCAGTTGCCTGTCTGTCCAGGGTGGACAGACAGGCAACTGCGATTACGTGAAAGTATCAAATAAAAATGTTCTACCTACATTGGTCTTTGGATGATGTGACAATATCAAGAACAAAAACATTCATAATCAATTTTTAAAGAATATTATCAAATCAAAGTTCATAAATTCCTAGTGCTAAAATCGAGCTTCATTTGCAGGCAAAAGGTGTCGCATAATTGACTCGACAAGGACTCATATTTACACTTAGGGTAAAATGTGAGGGTTAAAAACGGTAAAATTACAAATATTTTTTCTAAATTTGCTACATATCCATGATATTTTATCATTTATTATAAATTGTCTTACCACGTACCTTTTTTTGGAGTAACCAGCATAACCGTGAACATAGCGCTTGACAACAGTGCCGAAATATCGTAAGTTTAAATGACCATGAAACTTTAAATTCTGATATTTTATCAGTCCTTAGTTTGGCAACTTACATAATATGAATTCTGTAGAATAACAAGAAGAATCTCTTCATACTGTAAAGAGATTATTTATTTATTTTATTTCTTTATGCACAAAAGAAGAGTACATAGACGGACTTAATGCCTTATGGCATTATCCACCAGTCAATCTGGGTGGCGGAGAGATACGTGTGGTAGGTGCATTTAACATAGTGTAGATAATTTTTAAGTAAAAGGATATTATCTTAATATATAAAATCCTTGCGTTACTGACTGACTGACAGACAAGCTACAGCCGAAACTACTGGGCGCAGGAAGCTGAAATTTGGCACGTATATTCCTTGGGGACCATAGGGGTGCACTAAGAAGGGATTTCCCGAAATTTCCACGGGATCGGCCAAAACGGGTAAATTTAAAAAACATGCAGGCGTAGGTGCTGGCGTCCTCTAGTACAATAATATACGAGTACCTAAGTACGTAAAAACCAATGAATTGATATAGAGTGAGCTAAACAATTGTATAAATAAAGTAAATACATAATTATATTACTTAAGAGTACATAACTAATATACATACACATAATTATGTACATAAATACTAATAAATATGTCTATAAACATATACAATATACATATAATTATATAAATATTTAAATATATATACATATATAAATATAATATACTATAATTGATGAGAATGATGGGTTGATTCCTTCAATTTGTTGAAGAGAAGCTCTCGTACTTTCATTTTAAATGCATAACGGTTGGTGGACATTCTGACTTCAGGAGGGAGCCTATTCCAAAGCAGTACAGCTTGTACTATGAAAGAAGAGTTAACGAAAACAGAAGAATGTGTGGGACACGCAAGAAGTAAATTATGAGAGGAACGAAGGGCTCTATCATGAGTAGAAGAGAGATATTGAAAGTATTTGGTCAAGTAATCCGGGGGGAGAAGAAGAATGAAGAAAAGAAAAGAGTGTAGAAAGAGCACGCAAACTACGGCGCTGACGGATAGGTAACCATTTTAGTTCGGAACGAAAAGTAGACACATGATCATACTTACGAAGATTGTATATGAATCGAATGCAGTTATTTAGAAGCCGGTCATACTTGTTGAGATATTCTGCATTCAGGTCATAATAACACACATCACCATAGTCGATTAAGGGAAATATTAAGGTCTGCACAAGCATGGTCTTGGTTTTGGGCGGCAGGAAATTCTTGAGACGATATAAAGCCCGAAGGGTACCGGTGACTCTCTGACTTACGTCGGTGACCTGAGGCTTCCAGTCGAGAGTGGCATCTATATATAGTCCCAGGTCTTTGACGACTGGGCTGAATAGAATAATTAACCCATTGAATGTGACTGGCGATAGGGATGTTAGGTTTAATCTGTTAGTCATGCGCTGACTGCCTACTATTATAGCCTGACATTTAGCTGGGTTAACGTCAAGGCCGAAATCATTGCACCAAGCCAGGATGGTGTTCAGGTCTCTGTTCACATCAGCTATCGCTAATGTCACGACCTCCACTCTCGCCTGGGAATATAACTGCAAGTCGTCGGCGTAAAGATGATACGAACATCGAAGTTTAGGGGTCAAGAAGTTAATAAAAATAGAAAATAGTAAAGGAGAGAGTATGCCACCTTGAGGAACGCCAGAGCTAAGGTCAGGCCAACTTGATGAGGTTTCATCAATGCGGACAGCCTGCTGACGTCCCTGAAGATACGTTGAGAACCATTCCAGCAAACCAGGTGGGATCATGAGATAGGAAAGGATAGATAGAAGGATATCGTGACTGACGGTATTAAAGGCGTTCGAAAAGTCAACTAAGGCCAACACTGTGACCTTAGTCTCCTCCATGCCTGCCTAATATCGCCAGTCACTTTAAGGAGAGCGGTAGAAGTGCTATGTCCAGGTCTGAAGCCAGATTGGTACGGACTTAGAAGCTTGTTTTGGTGTATAAAGTTGGACAGCTGCTTATTGACACAAGCCTCTAGCACTTTGGCTAAAAACGGTAAAATGGAGATAGGTCAAAAATGACTAGGGAGTGTAGGATTCGGAATTTTCGGCAATGGGATAACAAAGGCTTTGCGCCACAAGGAAGGAAAGGTACCGTTGTCAATGGAAAAGTTAAAGATGTGGGATAAAGGAAGGATGAGGTGATCAAGGATAAGGGTGATCATACGACGGCTTACGCCATCATATCCCACCGCGTTGGACATTATGGAAAGGATAGTTTTCTTGACCTCACCTGGAGTGACTGGAGAAAAAAATGAGGGGAGTTACGTCGGGCCGAGGTAGAACAGCCAATTGATCAACAGTGCGACGTCTGGTTTGAAGATCCAACTGAGCAGTAGAGGAGAAATGTTGGTTTAGATCGTCCAAACCAACCGGCATCGGAGAATCAGTGTGACGTTGTTTGCCAATACCTAGGGTCCCGAGGAACTTCCAGATATTGGCTGAGGAAGAAGAATTTATGTTTTCTAGAATATGGCGGCGTTTGGCGTTGCGTACCATCTGATTACACCGATTCCTTGCAGCTTTGAAAAGGCTCCAGTTTTCGTCGGTCCGATCCTTTCTGAATAGCCGGAATGCTCGATCCCTGCGCCTCATTACCATTTGTACGCCTCTAATAAGCCATGGAGCAGGGGGGCGTTTAAATTTAACCTTCCTGGTAGGGGCATGTTTGTTATAAAGGTTCAGAATATTGTTATTGTTAATGTCCACCTTATCGTCTACAGTGTCACGGTGTAAAACTGATTCCAGTTAAGTTCCGAAGCATCCTTTTCCAAGCTGTCGCGATCTATTCGTCCAAAACAACACCTGTGCAGAACCTTAGGACGGGGTTTAGGGGGTTTAAATTTATAAGAAAGGAAGAGGAGATCATGGTGAGAAAAACCGGGAGCAGGGAACTGGCCATGAGAACGGATCAAGGATGGGTCAGAGGTAATAATTAAGTCCAGCCAAGTGTCTACACCTTCAGTGTTGTGGTGAGTGGCGCCAAGAGGAAGGGTATGTAGACTGGCAGACTCAATTATTTTTAGGAGTCGAAGGGAACGTGGTGAAGCGGCGGCAAGAAGGTCAGTATTAAAATCTCCCATGATGATATGATGTGCATATTCTGACCCTAAAGATTCCAGAATCGATTCGAGACTGGAGAAGTAGTTGATGGTTGGAGGGCAATAAACCACTCCAAGGAGTGTTTTGGCTCCATTGACTGAAACCTCGAGGAAAAGATACTCTGCTGAAGCAGTATAATTAGGTGGTAAAGACAAGACAATTTTGAAAGAAAATGAGCTACGTAGGTATATAGCCACACCACCTCCTCTCCGGTCCACCCTGTCATTACGAATCAGAATGAAACCAGGAAGAGAGTAGGTGGTAGAAAGAAGATGAGGTTTCAGCCAGCTCTCTGAAATCAGAATGGCATGAACGTTAGCGTTACTGAAAGTGTCATACAGGTCGCTGTAGTGACTAGGTACGCTCTGTGCATTGATGTGACATACATTTAATAACTTTTTGGTAGGTTGGTCGAATGTACACTTGACAACGTCCCCAAGTGACTCAGTGAATGAGCAAAAACTGTCATAGTTTGAGGAACAAGCGGAATCATTAGCGGAGTGAAACGAATCACCATCAGTTAACATAGAATAAATATACCTAATATACTTAATATAAATATATATATAATAAACTAATATTTAAATAAACTATGCAGGAATATAATACGGTATATACTTACAGAAAAGGGCAAGCACGCGTATAGATGCAATGCCTTAACGCTGCACCACCCGTCAGCTGACACATACACAAAACAGTGCTAATGTTTAAGAAAAATAAAATGGTTATAAGCTAAACACAAACTTAAAAAAAAAGATACATATTTCCGAACGCCACTCTAATGTCAAAACTAAGTTGACATTGACAACTTTGACAACTCTTAATGAGAAACTGTGACAAACGTAAACAAAACATTTTACAAGAAGAGGGTGTGATAAAAAGATCAAATAACTATGTTAACAACGTTACTGTGGCGTAAATTTAAAAGAAACAGATTCAGCGTTAAATAAAAAGTATGGAAAAGGAAAATAATACATAAAGACAAGGCTATTTACGCGGAATGTTCTTTGCGGCGTTTGTAGTAGCTCCAGAGGGTGCTGCGTTCCTGTCATCTTCCTTGGTCCCCGATGAAGTGGTACTTGTTTTGGGATACTTTTGTATCAACCCACTTAGCTCAACCTCGGCAACTATCTTGTGACGGCTTTCATCCGGCGCCTTTATTATAATATTGCCATCCTGGGTCCAGCAAGTTTTGATGCCAAAGTGTGATCGGGCCTTGCCAAATACAGCTTGTCGTGCTTTAGTCAGGAATTCTCTTAACGACACCGATGTTCCCTTGAGAGCTGTTTTGGTGCGCCATACAGAAGACCTGATGACTACTTTAGTGAACCGAACAAGAACGGGCCGCTTACTGTCCTTCTTGGAAGCACCAATTCGGTGGCAACTGCTCAGATCAGCGGCAGCTATATCTTTCAGCTGAAGCTTATTGCGTATCAAATCCAGGATGGATGCAACACAATTCTCCCCTTCAGCTTCAGGCACGCCCAAGAAGAGGAGGTCCTTATACGATGCCTGGTTTCCATGACGTCAAGCTGCTTGTGGCATTCCTTGATCTGTTGACGGAGTAAGCTGAGCATGTTGAAGACTAACTCGCGGAAAGTTCTAAACTCATCAGCAACACGCGCTACAGTGTCCTTAGAAGAACCCCCGCTGTTTAACTGAGCTTCAAGCGCTGCCATCCTTTTTGTAAAGGTCTCCTCTAGACTCCTCTGTGCTGACTCAATGTCATGTAATTGTGACATGATGGATGATGGATTTATTTTCTTTTTGTGATGTGATATGTGCAGGTGCTTAGCTGGCAGGTGGTAAGTCTTACAACTTATTAATGAAGTGTCATCAACACAATCCCATAAGTGCTATGCTAAATGGAACTGTTATACACTATTTTATTAATATACAATTAGGAAAAACTGGTAATTTTAAAATAAATTCTATTTTTAAAATCGCAAGACGTGTTCACTTTTTCGTCACCTACCGCTGAAAAAGATTAATTTATCATGTGTTAAATCGAATATTGATCCAGCAATGTCTAGGCCATATCTGACAAATACCTAACGAACCTATGAGCTATAACTCGGATCTCAGCATCGTAAGAACGTCTCACGAACAGTTACCACAAATAAAAATCTCGTTGTCCGGTTCCGATAAATAATCAAGGCAAAGGCTTTCAGAAGGCAAATTTTCTCGACGCGAGAATGACCGAAAAACAGTTTTATCTCGCCCAAAAGACCACTAAGGAAGTAATTCCATTCCACAAAACAAAGGACCCAATAACGATCGTAGTGCGCTATAAGATATTCGCTGATCGGTCCGACGGATAAGTCCTGGTTATAGGGGGGTAAGGGCGGTTGCATGTGGGATATGGTATTACAATCGCTGAAACTAAAAGTCGGTAGCTGTTGAACAATACAATTGGCGCTTTCCATTTATGCTCGTTGCCAAAATTTATCAATCGATGGAGTGGCTACTAGAGATATATATATTTGATATATTTTGTATGAAGCTAATGTCAAATATTAAAAAGAGTCCCCCTTTATAGCTAATTTTATAGCGTGGCTAGATAACGAGTAGCAAAGCTATAATACTTTTAACTAAACCCGCGGCTGCACACACACATCATAGGTAGTAGAGCCTTGCTGATTTCAGCATGAATGGGCCGGCTCGACCATGGAAGTACTACCCTCTCACAGAAAATCGACGTAAAGTAAAAGTACTTAAACTGTTGCATTTCGTTCGGTGAGTGAGAGTGCCGGCAGCCCTATCCCCTATTCCTTCTCCCTCATCCCACTCCTCATACTATCCCTTTTCCCAATCCCAAGGGGCGGTAACGCACTTGTGACTCCTGTGGTGTTGCTTGTGTTCATGAACGGCGGTAATTGCTTACCATCAGGCGATCCGTCTGCTCGTTTGCCGCCTATTACTATAAAAAAACACGTGTTCAAAGTCAAAAGTCAAAGACCAAATCATTCATTCATCTAGGCCACCAAGTGACGCTTATGAACGTCACAATTTAAGTAAATTACTTAATGATTCTACATTTACATTTACTGCCACGTTCGCAATGCAATAGGTAGAACCACGAGAAAGAACGGGCAATAAAACTCATGGCCACTCTTTTCAAACAAATAATAATGGTTGTACATTTTATTTTTGTAAGGAGCTGCAACTGTTTCACATTGTACACATCTACTAGTAAAATTTGTAGTAACTATTGATATCATACTCAAGCAGTAAATGATGTTCATATGGCTTACCATTTGGGAGGCTTACCTCACAAAGTAAATATGGTGAAACAGGAGCATCCACTTACGTCTTTTTTAATGTAAGCAACTCGCGAATATGGTCAGAACTATGGTGGAAGTGAATGAAGCGTGTTATTTCGGGCTAGTGCTCCGCACTCGTGGCCAGCGTGATGTTATTTATTATCGTAAAGAATTATTGAAATCGAACCAGTGCTGCCTGAAATGCAAACAGATTGTATTAATTTCAATAACCTTCCAGATATCACATCATCATCATCAGCCCTGTATACATATATAAACTGTCCCACTGCCGGGCACGGGCCTCTTCTCACTATGAGAACGGTAAGGCCATAGTCCACCACGCTGGCCTAGTGCGGGTTGGCAGACTTCACATGTCTTTCGAGAACATTATGGAGAACTCTCAGACATGTAGGTTTCCTCACGATGTTTTCCTTCACCGTTTAGCAAGCGATAATTTACAATTTAATACGCACATAACTCCGGAAAGTCATTGGCGTGCGCAGTTTAAGTACTGTTGCTTTACGCCGAACTTGGACCCTCTGCGTAGCCGTCTGTCGGTTTCTGCACTAGGTTGTCGCTAGATGTCATAAAAAAAGAATATTTAGAATTGTTAATGCTATATCAAAGAAGCCTTTGTCACCCCTAGTATACATAAAAACGTACAAGATCTTTGTATATTCGCCCTTAGAGTTATTGAAGTTATCTAGAACGCAAATTTGAATGTATTGCGGTGACCGGAATATTGTAGGCACCGCTGCCAGGTTGGGCTGTATGGGTTAAACCATACGTTACTGTGATGTGTAATCATTTTAATACAATATTTTCACCTAGTGATATAAGTAGACATTCGAGAAGGTTCTTGAATGCGTTGGGAGTACAGGTAACATTGCTTATAGCGTCACGCCTGCATCCCCAATAGGGTAGACAGAAGTGTAATATAGCATAATTTTCTCTCATGAAAATACAAGTGAGTCATTACGCTTTCGTACGAATAAACCAAAAAAAGGAAAACCTTATGGCATATAATGAGAAATAGCTGTGATCTAAGTAGACTCAATTCACAAAGATGCAGTGACACAAAAATACCGAGTTTTAATAAATGTGTCCGTTAGTTGTATGTTTGTAAAGTCTCCCGTGATACAGGATATTTTAGTCCTAGTGTGGGAGATGTCTTTAAATAAAAAAGAAAAAAAACAGTGTCGACTTTTCTGGGCCTGGCATTCAAATAATCAGACACCGCACCAAGTGGTGCCTTATGGTATGAAAAATAACTAGCGAAAGTGTGCTGTTTCACATTACATACATATTTTATACAAAATGATCAATAGCAATACCTGTCACCATGACAAGTCATAGGCCAAATTTGTGTGTCTCGCGACGACGAAAAACTTAACAGACAATAATTTTAGCCTTAGAATTTATTTATTTTCAAGATTATTTACATATAAATCGCTCTCTTTTAAAGTCTTCCAGTTTAGAAGAGAGCAATAATGATTGCCAGTTTTCTTATATAACGTAAAGATCTATCTACTCATAATAATGTGTTAATTGCTCCTAGAAACCATGTAATAATTAATTAAAATAAACCTGATATGCCTGGTAAGAGACGTCGGCCGTTGACAGCTGTCTCGTTGCTTAGTACAAGGGAATAGAGTCCATAATTGCTTAAATTGAGCTGAAGACTATACCCTTTAGGTACAGGTTATTAGTGTATTATGGTAAGAAATAACAATATTTTGTTTAAGGTATAATGAATTGGTTGTGTGAGAAATAAGATTAATCTGTAGGTATATATAAAATCCTTGCGTTACTTACTGACTGACAGACACGCTACAGCCGAAACTACTGAGTGCAAGTAGGTGAAATTTGGCATCTATGTTCCTTGAGGTGTGTAGGCGCGCACTAAGAGGATTTTTGGAAATTCCTACCCTAAGGCGGTAAAACAGGTTGTCAAAGTTTGTATGAAACTTTTTATTCCTTCAATGCGTTACTGACTGACCAACAGACACATTTCAGCCAAAATTACTGGGTGCAAGAAGGTAAAATTTGGCATGTATATTCCTTGAGGAGTGTAGGGGAGTGTGTACAAACCATTTTGTCTATGCTAAATTTACGCGTGCGAAGCAGCGGGCAAAAGCTATATAATATAAAATAATTAAATACTAAGCTTTTACGTATTAACTTGATGCTCTAGAAGTAAATTAACGCCAAAAATGTGCCCTGCTAGCTTGAATGTGTTATTGACACTAGTTTTTATAGCTAGGTTCAACAGAGTTACTGATTTATATGAAATAGATTCTAAAATATAAGGAAGAGAATAGGTATGAGACGTGACTACTATTTTCTGTAGCTGCTACCCACTGCCTGGTATAATAGTATTAATATAAAGAAGAGCTTAAAGACTTTTTATTGTATAGGGCACAAACAAAGAAAAATCTCATGCATTTTTCAGCTGCTATGAGTGCTTATGTGGAGGTATTCTCGTAATGTCTTATTCACTGAAACTACTGCGGTGACCCTTGACTTACAACTGCAAACTATCACAACTTCACCTTTACAAGATGACCTTATCTGTCACAGTTTATCCTATCTGCAGAATGACGTCAGCATGTTCTGTTTTAAACCATATTATCAGTCTGAGCACGGCTCCAAGCATTTCAATACACCTGATCAAGGCTAACAAAGAGGGATTTTCTCTCACATATCCAATATTCATTTCTTTAGCATTTTCAAAACCAATATAATGTTTATTATTCAAGAAATTGAGCCACGAATATTTTCTGTGGCAAAATATGCCCAAAATATACCGTTTGCAAATACTAGGATTCCAAGTGGGGCATTTTTTTTCGTCAGAGTCTTGATACGCATGGATTTCATGGAAGGCGGCCGCTACTTTCACTCTATTGGCTTTTCCGTCTCAGTTAATAAGGTTTCGGTACCATAGAACGACGTACGTGATGCGTAAGATTAGAGAAATACTTTATTAAGAATCGCTCAGACTATTATTAAAGTAAACCTTATCTAGAGTAAGTTTTCTCAAAGTCATATTTAAGAAAACCTCGTCAATGTGTCTAATTCATGCACAACACCTAATAATTTAATAATATTTCTAGGCTGTAAATAAGGTTGATTAACGAATTAAAATATTACATATTAATGGACCTCGCAGTACAGGTAGGTCTCCCGCAAGGTGGACCGACGGTTTTATTGCGATTGTGGGTAGTGGGTGAATGTGGGTGGAACAAGGCATATTTGGAGAGCCCTATATTCAGAGAACTGCGAACTAATAAAACATAGATAGAATGTCTAAACAAAGAATAAAAAACACTAACCAACCGTAACGATGTCATAAATATAGCGACAAAATTCTACAAAACCCTGTACAACGACCAAAACCACGCGACCGCTTATAATAGAAAAACACATACAAGATGTGAAAAAAAAAAACATAATATTAAACCATTCGAAGTAGGAGATGTGGTGGAAGCAACAAAATAGCTAAAAATGAAAAAAAGCCCCGGACCAGACCTCATCACAAACGAGGCAATAGTAACAGCTTGTAACCTGCTGGCTCCACTGCTAACCCACCTGTTTAACCGCATAATAGAATCAGCAAGCATACCTAAACAATGGTCCGAATCACATATTATCTTAATGTATAAAAAGGGGGACCCATGTGACATCGCTACCTATAGACCAATATGCTTGCTTCCCTCAATATACAAGCTTTTTCCTCCTTTATTAACAAGAGACAAGAGAACTGTCCGTGTGGTGACGGATTAAGAATACGCAATGTCACCACCCCATATCATCCCATGGGTATCGTAAGAGCCGACAGAGGGAGCATATTATGCAGAGAACAACACTGCAAGAGAAGGAAAACTTGATAAAAACCCTACACCAACCCGTTAGGCCAGCGTGGTATAGTAGGCCAATTCCTCCTTTCAAAGGAGAGGCCTAGTCCAGCAGTGGACTTATAAAGGCTGCTGATGATGATTAACAAGAGAATAAGTGTTATTTTAGAACCCGCCCAACCTATAGAACAAGCAGGATTTAGAAAAGGTTATTCTACCATCGACCATATCCGCACCCTAGATCTACTAATTGAAAAGTATCAAGAAAAACAGTGAGCTCTGTATATCGCATACATAGATTATAAAATAGCTTTCGACACTGTGTCACACGCAAGCATATGGGAAACACTGGAAGAGCAGGGGGTGAACAATGAATATATAGAGGTGATCAAAAGCATATATACCAACAGTTCAGGTAGAGTTAACTGGAAAAAACAGGGCTAAGTTTCCCTATTAAGAGAGGCGTTAGACAAGGCGACCCAATGTCCCCTATATTGTTCATTGCCATCTTGGAATCTTTAATAAAAAAGCTAATCTGGACTAATTGCGGCTTAAACATCGACGGGAAATACCCGAGTCATCTCCGTTTCGCAGACGACTTGGTACTTTTCTCGGAATCGAGCACACAACTTCAGCTTATGCTACATTCGTTGAATACACATAGCAAAACAGTAGGTTTAGAAATGAATCTCACAAAAACAATGCTAATGACAAAGAGCAATGAAAGAAAATCAATATGGATCGACGACAAAACACTAGAATACACGGATAAATATATATATTTAGGAAAGCAAATTAGTTTCGATAGAAAAAACAATGACTCGCATATAGAACAGCGTTTCCAACTCACCTGGAATAAGTTCTGGAACTAAAAGAAATATTTAAGAGTAATATGCCAGTACAAATCAAAACCAAAGTCATGAACACTTGTCTCCTGCCGTGCTTTCTGTACGCCTGAGAGACCTGGAAATACAACTTTAAAACAAGAAATAAAATAACTACTTGCTAAAGAGGTTTGGGATGCAGTATGTTAAACATAAGAAAAATACAAAAAATAAGACATAAAAATTAGAGACATAACAAAGGCGACTGACGCTCTCCACCATGGCATGAAACTGAAATGGAAATGGGCGGGTCATGTCGCTCTACTACAGGATGGGAGATGGACCAAAAAGGTAACATCATGGACCGGGCCTGCGGGTAAACGTCACAGAGGAAGACCATTTATGAAATGGCAAGACGAAATAACCAAGACGGCTAGCCAATCCTGGGTACAAATAGCTCAAGACAGGGAGCAATGAAATTCTTTGGAGGAGGCTTCCACCCGAGGAGGGGTTCCTGCAGACAAACTAGAAGCGTAATATTAAATAATACAACTAGAAAATTAATTATTAAGATAGAAATATAGTTACTCGGCCAATGTGATCACGATTCTAAATTTTGGACGTCTATTATTTTAATCATTACAACTTATGTCGAGTAGATTAAAATTTGTTTCAATACTTTCTTATATATATATATATATATATATATATATATATATATATATATATATATATATATATATATATCGTCACGCCTTTTATCCCCGAAGGGGTAGGCAGAGGTGTTTTTCTACACCCACTTTTCGCCAGATATAGTTTAGTCCCACGTAATAAGGGGCGAGTCTATTGCCGTACCGGGCACATTGCCAGACTCCGTGCTGCTACTGAGAATTTCGTTACAGAAAAACCCAATAACACTGCCCGACCCAGGAATCGAACCCAGGACCTCCCGATCCCACGCGCACATTTATGCCGCGAGACAAACGAGGCAGTCGTTGTCGAGTTTTCCGTCTCTACGCAAAGATGGTATTTGCATCGTGTTATCCCTTAGTCGCCTCTTACGACACCCACGGGAAGATAGGGGGTGGTGACATTAAACTTGTATTCTATGCCGTCAATCACACGGCGAACTTTCTTGGCTTTATAGAAAACCGTTTATTTGAATTTTAAGCTTTTCCAAATTTGAACACCTAATACTCCAATCATTCTAACCATTTGCAATCAGAGTCAAAGCGGTTTTCTTTCAAAGCAATATGTGTATATGCCTAAGGACACAGTCTGAAAGGCTCAATGGTTGACAATGCGGCGCGGAACAACGCGGAACATATAAACAAGATATAAAATATGTCATCAATAAGCAAGTCCAAATGTCGAATAGGTGTGCGGATGTAGTAACGTAGATGTAGCGGATATACTGTTACGTAATCATGCCAATCATTTTGTGTATGTAGATTTTAATCATATTTGTGATAATGGTTTTATAGAATACAATTTTATTATACCTATTTATTTATATGCTGTCTAAACTCTTAACACTATTTGTATTCTATAAAATTATTATGAATTCGGCCGCTCATCTGGATACGCTCACAGTTTACAAATTACAAATAGCAAGAGTTTAATGACGCCTTTCTAATTGATTTTTCTATCTATTTCGATAATAAAGCATTTACAATATCAATATTATGATTCAATTTCAGATGAATTCTAAATTCCAGACAAGAGAAGAGGCAAACGAAGGCGAACAAAAAAAATATAACAATAAAATGCTAAAATATTTTTACCAGTAGTTACTTTTGTTTATAATTATGCCTGAAGTATTTAAAATACGATCCAAAATATTGATCACAAGAACATTGCTTAACCTTGAATTAATCGCTTGTACACTCAGAATTACGTCATAAGTAATATCGAAGCAAAATCGCTCCCGCCTCCGCTCCGCACGAACTGCTTCATCACAGAGCAACAGTGAAATGTACCGTAAAAAGAAATCCTTGAGAGGGCCAATGTCCATTCTTATTTATGACTCAGCGTATTATTATGACAAGCCAATTTTCCGGAAAATAAAACCGGTAACGGCTCCGATCCGGCAACGTGACGATGCCGGATCGCGTTCAGATTTTACTGGCGTTCTGTATGATAATTTATCCGGATGGTAATGTATGATTTGATTTTAAGGAATGATGGTGGAATCGGCCTCGTTTGATTTTCGGAAGATAAAGGAATTTGTATAAATTAGACGATGAGAATATTTGGGTAAAAATGTGCGTATTTTTTTATGAAGTAGATGTATGTATGTCATTGACCCAATTGTTAACGTATGCAAATTTTGTATCTATAAGTTTTTGCAAATTGTTGCTTTACTTATAACTTTGTAAATATTTTTACTTGCTTGTTGTCAACAATCTAGGAGTTCATTGTGTGATTGAATTTTGACGTAAAGTAATTTAATTGGGTGTGTGAAAAAGGTGGCGGCTTTATTCGCTGATAACTTTTATACTTTGGTTCGTTGGTTTCCATTCCTGTGAGTAGGCAAATCGCTCATAGCATGACTTAACTGCCCGTTCCTAAAAGACTGTCATAGTTGAAAAACATTCCCAATTATTAGCATTTGCATGGGTGACCATTTGTGTGGTATCTGTAAAGCCGTCTCTCCCAGTTCTTGTCTCGAGACAAAAATCTTTAAGCCATGTCTAAGACCGCCGAACCGTCACACGAGAAATGAGTAGGCAGTAGCTAGTATGTTTCTTTGGTATTGCTTTTACTTATTTTGAAAGACAATTTTAATAGAATAAATCCTAATGATGAGGTGGATTTTACAAAGATTCAATCAATGGGTATAACGATCACCCAGAGTTTAAATAACATTTCGTGGATCACACAAAATGTTACTCCAAATGATGAATGAAATCAACGCCATAGCATATGACTTAAGATGATGAGGCAAGCACTAAAACCACTAGGTACACATAATATGTGTAATTTCAAGGAAGTATCAATATCGGCAACTGCTTAAAAGGCTAGCTTGTAAAATTATTAAGTTTTCTTTCCAACTTGTGAGATATAACACCTCTGTGTACAATTTCAAAAAGTAGGTACGTTTACATAGTATCGTCAAGAATTATAGTAAACTTCAAAACATCAAGAAAAATGGGTAGATATTAATTAGACACCTATAATAAACCTTACAAACATGCTCATATTTAATATCCATTAATTATCGCGAATAAGACTCGTTTCAATAAAATTTTATGATTTATGATATGATATGGAAAGCCATTTATTTAGCATCATCATAAGTCTGTTGTAATCACTATCAGTGTACTGCACAGTAAAGGCCGCAAAGTAGCAGGTAGTGGCTGAACACGAAGAGCCAGCAATTGAGCTCAGAGGCGCGCCATTGGAGCGGCTTATATCTAGCATTAAAGTATAAGAGTATAAAAATATGTAATTCTCAATCTTTTTAACTACATTCCTGAGGTTTGGTAAATATTTAGCCACTTTTGATTATAAAACACTCTATTAGCTAAACTTCCATCTAACGAGCACATTACCCTGACTTTGTAATGTTTAATAAAAATTACTGAATAAGAATTCGTACCTGGCAAATGCTATTACAGTACTCGAGATCTGGCACTCGAATTTCTCGTACATGTAAAATTTATGGTACGAGTACAATCCTACGTAGAAAGATAATAATGATTCTTTAATAAAAAGGAGCGCTTCGGACGTTTTTTGACTAAACGGACGTTTTGAGACGAATACACGCGTCCCACATTGTACCTAATAAATAATTTACGCAATTGAGAAAATAAAAGCTTTCCAATACCATCTTTTACAGCTAGTTCTCGCGGTAATCACCGATAACTATATTTTAAACCGTCCTTCGAAAGGGAAATTCCAAATCTCTGAAGGAAATTTTCAAATTCGACACGAAATCCTCATTAGATTGCGTGGCCTGAAGAATTTTTCCATTATGTTTTGGCGTGGAAACAATCTTCCTCAAGGACTCTAACGGAAGATTTAGGGGAGACCTTTTTTCGCCTCTCAAAATAGTTTTCGCCATGTTATATGTTTTTGAAACAGTGCCGAATAGGATTTGGGTAATCCTATTGACCTAATTAGGCAATAAGGGCGATCATACTTTCCTTTGTTTTTCTTTTAGTATATTTCCTCAGTAAGACTGTTTGAGGTCAGATCAAGTCCACTTTTTATGGTTTGACTAGTTAGATTGAATATTTTTATGATTGTGCCCCGGAAAATAAAACGTTTCTTCAATATAGTCTAGATTGACTATGACTTGTTTCAGTTGTTCTGAGAATTGTTTTTGCTATTCAATTGGATTAAGGTTTAACCATATTAAAATTATTAAAAAAATATATATCGTGGGTATAATGGAAGAATTAAATAACTCAGATTTTGGCCAAATTGACCTTTTACCATTTTCGTGAACCCCAAAATGTGCCGCATCTTTTGGTCTAACAAACATTCTTATATCTTAACTCAGTCCAAAAATAAAGGCATTTTTGTGTTTCAATTGTAGAATTAGATATGTATAAATGAACATCAAACATTAGTAGAAGAAATGACTAACTCTACAAATAAATGAATAACTATGACTTCTGATTATTTGAGTATGAAATAAATTAGCTAAGTTGAGTTATTTAGTTCTTCCGCGCACGAAAATATTTTAATGAAACTAGTCAAGTTGAAGAAAAACTAAGCAACTAAAGTTATTTAAGTCGGGCATTAATGACCGTTCTTTCGATTTTAAATAAGTGTTTTTATTTATTTCTTCTTCGAGAAAATGTAAATGTATAAGAGTTGCCAGTTAAATAAATGTCAATAAGTGAAATTATTTAATATTTCTATTAATTATAGTATACGCACGTAAGCAAAGTTATCGTGTAAGTCACTAGTACAAATTAGCGCGAAATAATGTAAACCTATAGATAAACCATTCTTAAAGTGTACTCCGCGGAGCGCCAGGGCTCCACGAAGAATCTCTAGAGGCTCTACGGAAATTTTGCTCCAATTAAAATAAAATTACTTAAATATAACTAAATCACTAGATAGGTAACAGAATACAGCAAATTTCTATTTAGATTCTAAACTCACTGCAATTTAAAGTAGTAGTACGTGCTATATGCTATGTTTTTACCGGCGATTTATTACAATCGGATAATTATAATATAAACAGATAGGTATACTATTATTAGACATATTATGTTACTAAGGTAGGCAGCGATAGTCTAGCGGAGATATCAACAGACTGCCATTCACAGGGCTTGGGTTAGAATTCTAGGCAGTAAATTTTCGAAGTGGTGTGTTTAAATTGTTAATTATGGCTTGCCTCGTGCCTCAGAGAGCAGCTCTTTACGACTGGGTGGTGTGGACACCCCTACCTACTTTTTTCTGACATCAAGATTTGATGTCTACCAGCCACTGGTGTAGGCTTTAAGTACCGTAGGCCAAATCCATACAGAGCATACTTTTTATCATAATAATAATATTCTAACACATTCATATAACACCATCTAGTCCTAAACTAAGCAGGGCTTGTACTATAGGTACTAGATAATGGATAAACATACATATATACTTTCTTTTTTGTAAATACATACATATTATACATAGAATCACCGAGACCAAGACAAACATCCATGTTCATGCACATAGATGTGTGACTTGAGCGGGAATCGAACCCGCGACCTTCGACGTAACAGTCGCTTACACTCCCGTCACGCCAACACATTTTCATAGATTTATTAGAAATCCGAAGAGTAAAATCGGACGCTGTGGCTGGCTTTTGTGGATTACGAAAATGCCTTCAACTCTATTGAAACTGGGTTGTCCTGCAATGCACTGCCTACAGAGCAGATTTTTAAATCAAGGTCACGCCTCAGCATGCGTAGTGTTGGACGGCAGAATGGGTCTTGTGTGTGTACCCTGGGGAGGCCCACCTCTAGGAGTAATAGGCTGATGAAATGAGTTAAATGAGAAAAAGTAGTTGATAAAATTGTTTGACCATTATACGCCCCCTTCCTATTATGAAAGCCTAAAGGTGAGAAAACACCTCGCGAGATAGCGAGCAAGGCGAGACGTGGCAAACCGATACTCCGAAGAGGTAGACAGAACTACTCCTACGTAAAAAGGGGTCTATTGACGTTGAATTCGGAAAAATCTGTCACCTACACGCCTAACCCGGGAAAGGAACCCAAGACCTCTCAATCAACAGACGTATAGGTTATTTATTGGGCCATGGAGGCAATCAGCAACAAAATAAATATAAAATATACGAAGATTTATGTCAGTAATATAGTCTTTTATGCAAATGTGAACCTTTGTGCACAAATTCTACCTTCAATATGTCTAGTAATAAAGCGTAATGCAGTCTGCAGTAATAGTTATCCCTTTCGATCTCTCTCCATGAACATCCCAAAAACAGTCAGCATCACTTTCCCAGCCGAAAAAACAGCCTTTGTCCTTTGGAGTCGGTTCCTCCTTAGCAATTAACTGTTTGGAATGTATGATTGATTTGGGCGTATAATGGTGTACACAGGTTTCATCTACAGTCATTTATTGGACCACAACTTGGATTTATAAGGCCTAAACAACGCAAACAGAGCATTAAAAAATGTTCATCCGAACGCAGTTTTGTTGTTAACGTGAGCAAACGTGGCACCCATCGCACTGGGAACTTGCTCATGCTTAAATCTTGATTTAATATGTAACTAATACATTTGTTGGTCACTTCTAAAGCTTCTGCTATCTCTTTTACTCAATTCAGCGGTCGTCTAGCACCATTTGGTGAAATTTTGCCAGGTTATCGTCGGTGGTTACAGTTTTTGGACGTCCCGGACCTTCATCTGTTCCTTAGCTCTTACGACCAGGTTTAAATTCAGCTG
The DNA here is from genome assembly GCA_944739405.2 of Euclidia mi. Classification (NCBI taxonomy): domain Eukaryota; kingdom Metazoa; phylum Arthropoda; class Insecta; order Lepidoptera; family Erebidae; genus Euclidia; species Euclidia mi. The sequence continues at coordinate 19,130,017 of OX123182.2, read as the reverse complement.
CCCAAAATTTCATTGTGGTAAATGATGGAGCGGTGAGGCAGCGAAAGCCTAGTGGAGGTACCAATGGCAGTCCCTGCAGAGAGTATCGGGTTCGAATCCACGGCACGCACCAATGACTTTTCAAAGTTAAGTGCGTATTAAATTGTTAATTATCGCTTGCCCCGTGCCTCGAAGAACGTTAAACTGTCGGTTCTGGCTGTCATGAAGATCTTTGACAGTCGTTACGGGAAGTCAGTACCCTCAAATAAACTGATACTGGTATAAACCATGGAATGTCGCTATCCCTTTGGGTTGCGGAGGTCTAACGGCAGTTGATCTGTGGAAAAGTTAATATTCTGTCATATCTGGTTAGTCTGTAGTCTGACTGTCTGTTAGACCAGTAAGCGGAACTCAGGCTCTAAGACGTGTAAGTCTTAGATGCGACCGGGATAACGCTAGGGCAATGATGATGGAGCAGAGTTTGAATCAAATTTAAATGGCGTGGGCGTATTGCCTTTTAAGAACAGGAATTTAATGACAGCCCGATACAAAATTTCCTATTTTCACAAAAAACACTCACATTGACTCAATCGTATGGCTGTCAAACAGCAACTTCTAGAAAAAATTGATGGGTAACTGCCACAAGATGTACAATTACATCCACAACACTTTTTTTGACGAGTGCTGCTTCCTTCAGGTTGAGCTTTTCAGACCACCCTAGTATGTTTTAATGCAAAGGAAAGTAATTTTTGTTTTAGTTGATTTAGAAGATTTATAATAAGTAATTTATTTGATTTTATTAACTTTCGTGTTTCAATATGTTGTCCCTAATTCATGTATTCACATTCATCTAATGTGTGGGAAAACTGAATAACTACAATATAGAATTAGCTAACTATGGTCTATTTGCAATATCTTGGTGTGGCAGAATTGTCGAACCCGGGACTTCCAATTAGCAGTCGCATACGCTATCCACTGGACCACGGAGGCAGTCAGTCAGTTACGTTCGTAAAATATAGTATAAACGAGCAAATAGTTATAACTCATCAAATACGGCACGCTGAACTGAGTTATATTACTTAATATTTTACGCATTAAATAGTTAATTGCCGCTTTTGTCATGCCTTAGACAGCATGTTAAGTTAAGCCTAGCTGTCAAGAACGTCTTTAGGAGTTGTTTCATCCTAATGAACAGTTACCATAAGGTTATTTAATAACAGTAACACTAAAAAACTGAGATATGCTCAGGGTGTATTTGTGTCTTTACTCCCTCATAATTACGTGATTATTATACAATTTATTAATTAAGTTTAATCGATAGATTACGAAATATAACCATTGGATATAGAACCTTTGTGTCCACGACCCAGAGGCACAAAGGTTTGAGATTGAGGTGGAAAATTCAATGTTGGTGTGATTAAAAGACTTGACTCCAAGTTAAACGTATCAAGGTTTATAACCTATATGTAAGCCTTAACTAGGCCTAGAGCTCCGCACTCACATGCAGTTTTACTCGATCTAGTCAGACTCGAAGACTCGCTTAGAGTAAAATTACAGTGGACTTGATGTCATCGAAGTGTGAGTTTTGCAGTCCACACGTTGATTTTTAATCGTTTTCGAGTAAAACGATCGAATAAAACCATGTGTTAGTACTGAGCATTAGTTTAATAGTTTAGACAGAGATCTTATCCACTCTATCAACCATCAGTCATCCGACATAATGTAACTATTTACTCACACAAATCATGTTATGATTCGCATGCGAATTGTATTATAGACTATTAGTCCGACTAATTAGTTTGGTTTAATTGTCCGATAATTACATTATGATAAACATAATATGATATGTATAGAACAGGTTAGGTTGAATAGGTTCTGTTATGTTGGTGTTTGATAAAAAATGCAGCAAAAGAAAAGTAGAACAGAGAATTTTAGACGTTTGAATTCTTGTAGCCGACCGCAACCTCAACAGCAGACGATATTTTGGTGCCTTATACCGCGACAACACGTGGTCGCGACGTGTCTCTGTAGTCATGATTTCGAACTTATTGCTCATCTGTACTCTAAGAGACCAGATGTACCTAACGTCTTTGAGAACGCCACTAGCAATACTTATGTCATCATCCTCCAAGCGTTATCCGAGATGCAACCCGGGGTCGGCTTGTTAGTCTAACCGGATTTGACTCCTGGTTTTGAAGGATTTCATAATATTCATATATTATGTACCGTTTTACCAAATGTAGTGTGATTCCTGAAGCAGGTTTAAGTGTATAGTTCATGCGGGTGATTCCGCAGGTGAAGTCTATTATATATTTGTTTAAAGACTCACACCTGTTTCCCCGAAGGGGTAGGCAGAGGTGTAATATTACACCCATATTTTGCCATGAATTTTTAGGTCCCACGGGCGAGCCTATTGCCGTACCGGGCACGTTACCAGACTTCATGCTGCTACTGAGGATTTCCTAGAGGAAAGACCCAATAACACTTTTCCCGACCCGGGAATCGAGCCCAAGACCTCCCAATCCCACGCGCACATTTATGCCGCGAGACCATCTAGGTAGTCTAGTTATTATAAAAGCAAAAGTTTTCAACCAAGACACAGTGGCGGCGCTAGGCGTCGGCGACGTCGGCGACCGCTGACGGCCTCGCGCCTAAGGGGGCCTCGCATAAAAGTTTTACAAGTTAGCTACATACTTAATTTCGTTTCGCCAATCATCCTGGCTACGGTAGCCGACACCGAACAATTCGGGAAAAAGCTAAGCAGATGATAATGACTTTAATTATTTTCGAACACGTGCGTGACAAGATCTGTGCTGGATGAAAATTTTTGAATTGTCATTTATTTATTAAAACATTATTTTATAATTTGGCTCACTTAATTTACCTAACGATTTTTACTACGAAGTAAACGGGGCCTCGCCATCGACTTAAAGGGCCTCGCGAACTTGATGTCGCCGACGTCCACATGTGGTCTAGCGCCGCCACTGCCAAGACACACAGTGAGACCAGTTTTAACCTCCCCACAATTTTGGGTAGAAAGTTAACCTATCCTACTGGATTTATTAGACATGTAGCAGCTGCTAGATTTGTGAATTTCATTCTAGATGATTTATTATAAAGTACCAATCCTCCACCTTTTAGTACCAGTATATCATTTTAACAGCCTCTTGAGTTGAGAACGCTTTACAAGCGTTTTCTTGAGAAACTGAAGTTACTACGGCAATTGACATTCTTGAGTGAACAGTTATTTTTTGTTGATGGGTTCAGGTTGTAAGTTTATCTTCGAAAAATTAAAACGTTGCAGATTATAAGCAAAACTTTTGACCTTAACGTGTGTTAAATACGGAACACAAAACATTAAAACAACGAGATAACCTAATCCCACTCATTATCGGCAATGCGATCAAGGAAGGCTCTGTAGTACACAAGACATATGCACAATGCTTGATAAGACTCACTCCCATCAGATTCCACATGTATGCTCTTCTATTCACGGTACTTCTTACCTGTCCTGTTTTTAGGATGTCTCCGATCCGGTCAGAGAACGTCCGTATAGGTCCTCCCTTTCGTCCTGTCCCATCCACACTTGCCTTATATATCTGCTTGGTCAGTCTTTCGTCATTCATACTCTCTACGTGCCCAAACCACCTTAGCATACCCTTATCGATGTTTGTCACACCCTCCTTTTACCCTACAACACTATCTTATCACAAATTCTTTACCCTGTCAGTCGAAGACACACCACACATACTTCTCAGTGCTCTAATTTCTACAGCATTTATTCTACTTTCATGACTCTTCTGCCATATCCAACATTCACTACCAAACATAAGGGGAGGTACTAATACCCCTCTATGCACAGCCAAACGTGCGTTTTTGGACACGTTTTTGCTGTTCATGAACGCCTTTAGAGCTCCAGCTAGATCATTGTTGTGCCTACAAAATAGTTTAAGTACAGAAGTGCAGTGTTTAAGGAAAACGTACAATTAATGTAGATATATTGTTTGTATTTTCTATATTTACCGAAAAATCAATGACAAAGGGAGTTTCACTTCTATTTTAAGGTAAATATAAAGAGCACAAAGAATTCATGCATAATTATATTAATACATGCCGACCTGCTCCAACATTATTCCAATATCGCTGTCCGTTAGTTTCTTTCGACGTCAGATATTTGCCATTTCAAAGCCCCTGCAGCCGTGAGCACTACGTTGCCTTTATCAAACTCGTTTCTCTACCAAATATTCTATAATTTTCCCGGTTTTCAACCCTAAATCTTCGGCAAATTAAACCTAAAATGGTTTTGTCCAAGGATCAAGAAGGAATACTTTATCAAAATGCAGAAAACTCATTTTTATTTATGTTAAGCCATTGCCATCTCTCTGCGTGTATGTATTATTTTGTGCATTACATGGAAATAAGGTCCAAGAGTAAATAGATGACCATAATGTATTGTTACCGAGTTAGTGAGCTGGTCAAGCGGATAGTTTGCGGATGCTTTTTGAATTCCGTATGTCTAAAAACCTAGTTGGTAATATAGACCTAATTTGAATCATGAAGTGGTGTCCGAATGTTTCTTGTGTGATCTATTTCTGGTGTACATGAGTTCAACGTTTAAAATCATTTATTGTTTAAATGAAGAGTTAAAGTGGTGTAGTTATAGGTAATGTAAAGAGATCATATTTAGGATAATTCCTATAAGCGCTGTCTTTTATTATAATTGTATTATATTCGGAAATATAGTGATAATATACATTACTAGAGGACGCCAGCAGCTACGCCTGCACATTTTTTTTACCCGACTACGGCGAAGCCAAAAGGAAGGGTAATGTTTTTGGCAGTCTATGTATTTATGTTTGAATGTTCCACCGTAGCGCATAAACTACTAAACCGATTTTAATAAATGGGGTGTCAAAAGATTCGTAATAATGGCGCGGGTGACATAGGCTACACAAATTTTATCGTATTTTTTTACGTAGTCGGGTTTGAGTTTTTAAACTTATAAAGATAAATTATTTAATTTACCCGTTTTGACGGATCCCGTGGGAATTTCGGGAAATCCCTTCTTAGTGCACCCCTACGGTCCCCAAGGAACATACATGCCAAATTTCAGCTTCCTGCGCCCAATAGTTTCGGCTGTAGCGTGTCTATCAGTCAGTCAGTAACGCAAGGATTTTATATATTTAGATAATTATAATAGAAAATAAAAGTGAATTATCTTGTTCTTGTCTGTGATTGACACCAACAGTGGTAGTCATAATGACTGATAATTAATATCAATATGTATACAAATTAGGAAAATTCAAAAGACTTTACAAGAACAATTCGACGAACTTGCCATTTAATTTATTTCATGTTCAATATATTATCAAAACTCGCAACAACCTACTTGAAAGAAGTTAGAGGGACGAGCTAAATCGTTCGAAAGAAGCTTAAAGCTTAAAAGTTTGCTAATCACACCACGGCATCTGTCTCCGACCGCAGACACACTTTAAGTGGAATGGTTTTGGTTAGACGGCTGACGGTTTTCCACGCTCAGAAGAATGTTGTGGTTCACTTTAGATTTATTTTCTGCGTAAAGTGCTGCTATTTGTTTAGCGTAGTTTGTTTGTTATACTTTATTGTGCATGCACAAAGTGGATTTTTAATCCAATTAGTCAATCAATCAGCCTATCATAGTCCGCTGCTAGACATAAGCCTATTATTAGGAATTGAAAATTAAATGAGAATTAGAAAAGTAACTGATTCGATTTCTGTTCATTCAAGAGAAGTGGGTGGGTATTACATATTAAGAAAGAAAATTAGAGGAAAGAGCGAGTAGAAATATATTTTTTCGTATGGCAATAACAAAGACACATTATTAACTTACTTTTACTTATTTTTTTTTTGTAATGAAATAACTAATTACGTTGAGAAAACGTTAAAAACACAATGTAGGCTTATTTATAGTTATGCAGCTGTAGCGGCTGCTGACGCCACAAAACATGCAAGGCGCGCTATTGTATAAGCGCAGCGCGGCAGTCGTCTTCCCGCCCGCATTCAGTTAGGTCGTAGATAATGTAGTTTATTTATAGTTATAACAAAACATAATATATTTTATTTTATAATGCAGTCAGCATAAGGCATAAAATAATAGTCAGCAATATAGCAGCGATAGCCTAGTGGAGATATTAACAGACTGCCATGCAGAGGGAATTGGATTCAAATCCACGGCGCGCACCAAAGACTTTACGAAGTTATTATTGAATTGTAAATTATCTCTTGCCCCGTGCATCGGAGTGCACGTGAAGCCGTCCCAGCTGTCATGAAGATCTTTGACAGTCGTTATAGGGAGCCAGTACCTGTGAATGAACTGCCACCAGTCTAAACTATGAAATATAGCTTTCCCTTTGGGTTGCGGAGGTCAGACAGGCAGGCGCTCCGCGGGAAATCTAATAATCAGCCAAATCTTGTTTGACTAGAGAGCGGACCCAGGTCTAACTGGAACAACGAAGATGAGTCAGCATAATGCAGCAATCAATTAATTAAAAATCCCTTTACCACGAATTCCGTTACAAAACAGCAACGTAGTAGGTATGCTTTAATTACAGGGAAAACACGTAAAAGATTTGTAACTCTGAATTCGATACAGCGCAGCGCTTCTTTTATAAAAAAATGATTTCAATTGTTGGCCTTATTCATGTGAAGCAACATTGCTGAGCTATATACTATTTAATAAAAATGTTTTTTATGTTATCCTTACTGATTTTACTAATGCAAAAGGTTAAATTGATTTTGATGAAAAACTTATTTCCAAAATCATTCTCCAAGATGCTGCAGAAGGGATATGAAGTTCATGATTATATTTACGTATAATTTGGGAGACCCCTTTTTAACTACAAATCCCACAAGCGAAGCCTGAAAGCTCTGGAATTATTTAAATATTTGTTGCAATCTAAAACAATATCAGCCCAAGGAACTCCAAAACAGCATAGACAAAAACGTCGTAAACACACATTCAATCTGGGGCCAAATGTTAACTCCATGATAAAGTCATAAAGTTGTCTTATCTGATCGTCATGCGTCACTCATATTGCGACATTCGCCATACTGTTCTATGTTTAATTTGCTAACGGATATTCTGCTCCGTAGGATAGGCTTGCGGCTAAAAGTTCTCTCTTTATGAGAATTATAAGATGGTATTTCATTGCGGCACTGAGTTATGGTGTAAATAAAATTGTTTGATTAGTTCACCCGACTGCTATTGTGGATTTTAGTAACTATAAATGTTGTTTTAGTTATAAAAATGTGCTTGTTACTTGTGATTGAGAGAGATTAGATATCAAAAGACTGATCAAATTTCCTTCTTAGGTCCGTAGCTTATGATGGTATAGGTTAATTCTTATTTGAATTTATGTTGAAACATAAACAGACATTTCGGTAAAATATCATGTTAAATATTTTGGGAAAAAGGATAAAAAACAGTCTTAAGCCTTTTGTTCGGACGGATGGATATAACGTAGTCCCTCCAGATTTACACTTGCTACAAAGACAACGTATCTTTACAGTTTAATTTCTGCTTTATGGCGATGATATACCTTGTAACAGAACAGCGAGCATTCGCCGTTTTTTGTGTTATCGAACCGAACATTTTCACGATCATTCTAGCGAACACTCTTATTCTTATCCGTAGAATATATAAATAATATAGAAATCTCACTACAACAGCAGTTTATCCCAATATATTTACTTCAGTTTCACTTATAAATTATTTCTAGAGTAAGTGTAAGATCATCATTGTCTTGCCCTGGTCCCAATTTATTTGGGGTCGGCGCAGTATGTCCTTCGCTTCCATACTTCTCTGTCACCAGTCATCCAATCGCTTACCCCTTTCTCTTTCATATCCATCCTCACACAGTCCATCCATCTCTTCCTTGGCCGTCCTCTCCCTTTTCGTCCTTCTACATGCATATCCATCACTTTTTTACCTACATACATCTCATCTCTCCGCATAACATGTCCATACCAGGCCAATCGACTCCCTTTCACCTTTTCAGCTATGGGCGCCACTTTCATACTACCTCTAACGAAATCATTCCTAATTCTGTCCATTCTTGTCACTCCACACATCCATCGTAACATTCTCATCTCTGCCACATGCAATCGTTTCTCATCCATCTTCTTTGTAGCCCAACACTCAGCTCCATACAGTACGACAGGCCTTATAACCGATTTATACATACGGCCCTTTAATTTCACAGGCATTTTGTGGTCGCATATTGTGCCTGAGACCTGTCGCCATTTCATCCATCCTGCGTTGATTCTTTGCCTAACATCCCGATCAATTTCGCCGTCATCTTGCAGGAGTGAACCTAGGTAGCGGAAATCGGAGCATACTGGTAGAGGTGTACCGCCGAGTGTAACCGGTATAGGACTGGAGAGACCGCCAAAGTCACAGAACATATACTCCATTTTGGTTCTGCTTATTCTCAAGCCTACATTCTCCAGTCTCTGCCGCCACTCCTCCAGCTTGCTCTGCACCTTCTGTCCACTCTCTGCTACCAGAACAATGTCATCGGCAAACAACATGCACCAGGGTGCCTCTTCCTGTATGTCCGATGATATAGCATCCATTATTAACAGGAAGAGGTAGGGGCTAAGGGCCGACCCTTGGTGCAAGCCTACGGCCACATCGAATCTGGCTGTGATACCAGCTGCGGATCGGACCTGCGTTCGGCATTCAGCGTACATGGCTTGAATCAACGTCAGGTATTTCCCAGGCACTCCTTTCTTCTTCAGGGCCCACCACAAGACTTCACGGGGCACTCGATCATATGCCTTTTCAAGGTCGACGAACACCATGTGCAAGTTTTTATGTGCCTCCCTGTATTTTTCGCATATTTGGCGAAGAGCGAAAATGGCATCCACCGTACCTCGACCAGGCATAAAACCGAATTGGTTTCGTGAAATCTCACTCTCGTCACGCAGGCGTCGCTCAATTACTCTCTCCCATACTTTCATAGTATGTGGCATTAACTTTATTCCCCGATAATTGTTGCACTCTTGGATATCACCCTTATTTTTAAAAATGGGCACCAGGTAACTGTTGCACCATTCCTCGGGTATGGTCTCCTCGTGCAACAGCTTATTGAAGAATAAAGTCAGCCACGCCCATCCATCATCTCCTAATGCTTTCCATGCTTCTACTGGTATTCCATCTGGTCCTAACGATTTTCCATTCTTCATTCCACTAACAGCCTTTTTTACCTCGTCCTTATTTATTTCCTTCACTAACCCAATATTCATCACCTCATTCTCAAGTTTTCCGCTCCAATCGTTCTCCTCATTCATTAACTTTTTAAAGAGTAGTAGAGTAAGTGTAAGATACGACTACATAAACAAATGACGTTCCTTAACACTTTGACGGACACTGACGCTAATTAGATTCTATGAAAATGACACTAAAATTTTGCATACAAAATTACATCACGCCTATAGCCGAATTGTCGTAAAAAGTGAATCTATACATACATACATACATACATATCGTCACGCCTTTTATCCCCGAAGGGGTAGGCAGAGTGTATTTCTACACCCACTTTTCGCCAGATATACTTTAGTCCCACGTGATAAGGGGCGAGCCTATTACGTAACCGGGCACATTTCCAGACTCCGTGCTGCTACTGAGAATTTCGTGATAGAAAAACCCAATAACACTGCCCGACCCAGGAATCGAGCCCGGGACCTCCCGATCCCACGTGCACATTTATGCCGCGAGAACAACGAGGCAGTCGTATAGGGTTTGATGTCGAGTTTTCCGTATCTACGCAAAGATGGTATTTGCATCGTGTTATCCCTTAGTCGCCTCTTACGACACCCACGGGAAGATAGGGGGTGGTGACACTTGTATTCTATGCCGTCAACCACACGGCTAATTGTGTATTAGTAGGAGAGTATTGGGGGGTCTGGATTGCCATCCATACCCCCCAATACTCTCTATTCAAAACGATGATTACATTTCAGATTATCTATTAAAAATGATGAATGTATTCTACTTCCTTAGTCTCTTCCAACTGAAATCTCGATTCACATTGAATCATATATTTGAAATAATGAATACATTCCATATTCTCTATTCGAAATGGTAAAAATATTTTAAATCCAATCTGTTAAAGTTTAAAATATAATACTCTCTATTCAAAACGATGATTACATTTCAGATTATCTATTAAAAATGATGAATGTATTCTACTTCCTTAGTCTCCTCCAACTGAATACAGTTGGAACAGAGGTAATAATCTCGATTCACATTGAATTATATATTCGAAATAATGAATACATTTCATATTCTCTATTCGAAATGGTAAAAATATTTTAAATAAATCCTGCACATCTTTCTAAATTGTATAAAAATTAAATTGAAATAAAGTCTATGTTACTTTTAGATATTGTAGTTTTCTAATAATAAAAGAATTTGTAAAACCGATTCATTACTTCCAGAGTTTATCAAATAGGTACATTATAAACTTTTTCTCTTTATAATATTTATGTAGACCGAAGAATTTAGACATTGTTTACCAAAAATACTTCGATGATATCTATAGGTCGAGCGCAACTACAGAATGCTTATATTTAATTGATTTCAGTTGTAGATGATATACCTATTTAATTTACAGAACAAAGAGATATCTCCATCTTATCCATTCCAGCACTTCCCATCTGAGCAGACTCATTTCTTATAAAAATATAGAAAAACATAACTTGAAAAAAAAAAACATAGTAACACGATTATATTTAACATATTTTTGTACGTGATGTACTTATAAGTACGTACAATAAAATTAAGAAGAATATTTTGATTAAAACAAAAGATATTTATAATATCAGTTACCATAATTTCTTGTACTCGGTTGCACTCACTTCTATAATATTATTGCAATGCTTGCAGAAAATACCTCACACGATGCTTGATTGTTTACATATTATTACACCTGTGCCCGTAAAGGCATGTGATTGAATTCCTTTCTTTCTTTCGCTACCCATAATGCGCCTCTCAATTATACATATTCGTGTACTCATTTATTCGTATTAAAAATCACTGTAATGAATGATTTACAATCGATTCTTACTAGTGTTTTATGTAGAGATATCAATAACTTTGTATATCATGTCATTATCATCATTCTAGCGTTATTCCTGCTTGTATCTTTAATACTGGCTAAGGAACACAGGGTCGGCTAAATATCTACTTTGCTACGAAGCGATTGTCATCTTACTTCCCCGACTCAAAGGGATAGCGATATTCTATGGTTAGACTAGTGTCGGGATAATTGAGTGTACTGACTCCGCGTAACCACTGTCAAAGATCTTCATGACAGCTGAAGCCGACGCCATAATATGCCCTCGAAGCACACGACAAGCTATAATATGCAATTAAATACGACGCACATGACATCGAAAAGACTTTTACAACATTTTTAAAGTCATTAGTTCGCGGTGGGATTCGAACCCGAGACTCTCCTCGCATTGCAGTCTGTTGGTCTCTCCACTCAGGTATTGTTGCCTATAAGTTTGTAATACAAGTAGGTACACAGGTAGGTAGGTACAGTTAAGTAAAACATGATAAGATGGTGTCTAAATCGGGCAATACCAGCTCTCCGTAATAAGTATGTACAATTATTATGCTTTGTTATAGTATTTATATACCTATATTGTCTTAGAGCAAGCAGCGATAGCCGAGTGGCGAGACTGGCGGACTGTGACGCGGATGGTCTCGGGTTCGAATCCTCGGCGCGCACCACTGACTTTTAGAAGTTATGTGCGTATTAAATTGTTAATAATCGCTTGCTTTAACGGTTAAGGAAAACATCGTGAGGAAACCTGCATATCTGAGAGTTCTTCAAAATGTTCACAAAGATATGTAAAGACTACCAGCCCGCATTAGGCCAGCATGGTGGACTATGGCCTAACCCTTCTCATAATGAGAAGAGGCCCGTGCCCCGCAGTGGGACAGTTTAATACAGGGCTGCTATTATTTATTATTATTGTCTTAGGGTAATTTACGTACGTAAAAAGGTGAACGCTATTTGTATAATCTTACATAATAATGCTTTTATTCAGAGCAGCAAAAAGACGCTAGTTTTTTATGAGTTATAAGGTAAATAATTAGTGTCGTAGAAAATAAAACAAAACTATTTTTCTAGCATACATTTATTTACATTCTTTTTTGTATCTCACTTATAATTTCATTAGCACTTTTGTATATATCGTCACAGAATACATTTTCAACGACGTATTGTGCACAAACAGTAGCTTTACAATTACATGGTGCACTTTCTTTGAACTCCTCGAATGTCTTTTTAACAACATAATGAAGAGTAATGCCCGTTTTAAATACGTTAATTATTTCCGAGAAAGCCTTATTTTGTACGAAAGAATATCACACTAAGACTATTCTATAATATTGATACATACAACATAAAAAATAAACCCACCATAAAACTAAACAAATAAATCAAAGGCTACGTAAATAATTGACGCAGATAGTTCACTTAGCCACTATTTTCCCATAGACCGATAGTGGTTTAGTGTCTGTTGACGTAAAACATAGGGAGAAGTCACCAAATATACGTCCTACTTATAACCAGCCTTGAAATAAAGAACATAACTCATGTCACAAGGTCTTCTTTTACGTAGGATTTTATTATGAGGACTGTAATGTAACGTTGATAGATTTACGCCTGTATACGGAGTGGATTGGCAAAAGACATATATGATATTATATTCATGATGCTAGCTGCGACTGAAGTCTTACTTAGTAGAGGCAAGTCTATTCGTGTATTATAAGAACAACCTTTTATGTTTTATCATTAAACATTTTATGATATGGATAAAACAGGTATTGAACACTAAAATAAGCTAATAACAACCGCAAAGTAATAAATAATAGAATTCTTCTTTTAATTTTTTTAACAATTTATGTCAGCTTTCTTAGGTCAGTAAACATATAAATAAACATTACAAATATGATTATCTAATTAACTTTGTTACAGAATACCTAGCAGTAAGTACTAAATTGCTACTTTTCCATGCCCTTTGCCTCTAAAAGCACGTAACGCATCCACGTCATAAAAATATAAACAAACTACCCACTTCCTTTATCATCTGTAAAAACAGTTGTTATGGGAAATCAGTTGCTTCTAGTATACTAGGCCATGGAATATTGCTATCCCTTTAGGTCACGGAGGTCTGACCACAGTCGCTCTGGCGAAATATTCTGATAGATCAGAATAGACTTGTAATTGGACCCCGGGCACCAGGGTAAATGTATTGCATGCGTTGGGGGTGATACAGAATGATGATGATGATATGGATGACAAATTAGTGGTTTTCATACATACATATGTAGGCTCACGCCTGTTTACCGAGGGGCAGGTAGAGACTTCGGAGCGGAAAGACGCTTATAATTTGCCTTATATGTCGGAGATCCTTGATAACCTTAGTAACGCTAAATATTTGTCTAGTATTGACATTTCTAAATGTTTCTGGCAGACATTAATCAAAAAAGAGGATCGTTGTAAAACAGCTTTTTACGTTCCATCACGCGGAACATTTCAATTTAAAAAAATGCCTTTTGGGCTTACTAATGCCCCTGCAACTCAACAAAGATTGGCTGATTTTTTGTTCTATGGGCCTGAATTTGAGAACAAGGTGTTTTGTTTTGTCGACGATATAATCTGTAGTAGTTCCAATTTTTCTGAACACATTTCGCTTTTACTACGCGTTCTACAAAAAATAAAATCTGCTAACTTAACCATTAATGTTTAATTTAATTAATGCAATTTTTTAGAGATAAGTTAAATTATCTTGGCTATGTTGTCGATTCTAACGGTCTTCATGCCGATCCCGATAAAATTGCTTCCATGAAAGAGTACCCGACTCGTAGTACTAGAAAGGAGGTTCGTCGTTTCTTGGGCGCGGCCTCGTGGTATAGGCGCTTTATACCCAATTTCAGCACTATTGCAACACCCTTGAACAAACTAACTTCTCAAGGCAAAAAGGCACCGCCTTTCTGTTGGTCGGCAGAGGCTGAACAAGCATTTATAAAATTAAAAGAAAGCTTGGCCTCCCCAGCGATTTTATCTTGTCCCGATTTTTCTGAACCTTTTGAGATTCACACGGACGCTAGCGATTATGGTATAGGAGCCGTTCTCTGTCAAGTATTGAAGGGTGAAGAAAGGATAATGCCTATTACAGCAAGTCATTATCCAGCCTGGAAAAAAAATATAGTGCTACTGAGCGCGAAGCATTAGCAGTCTTGTCGGCTATTGAGCATTGGTGCTGTTATATCGAGAATGGTAGGAAGTTTGTTGTCTATACTGATCACGCTGCATTACAGTGGTTTTTAAAATTAAATAATCCCACAGGCCGTTTAGCCAGATGGGGTGTTCGTCTCTCTTGTTATAATTTTTAAATTAGACATCGTCGTGGTTCAGATAATGTTTTGCCTGATTTTTTGTCTCGCTCTGTACCTGTCTCTGCTATTATCAACGGTTCGCAGGATGATGTAATGATTCTAATACAATTGTACCGGTTTCTACTAACGATTCTTGGTATCTTAACGTATTTAACGGTTGCTTAAAGAGGCCATCGTCTTTTGTTGACTATCAAATAATTAATAATAAATTGTATCAGCTTAAAAAGTCATTGAACCCACTTACTAGGGAGTTTCAGTGGAAGAAGGTAATACCGTTGGAAATGAGACCAAACATAATATCCGACAATCACTCCTTGCCCGCTGCTGGCCATCTCGGCATTTTTAAAACATACAAGCGTTTATCGCTTGCCTACTACTGGCCGGGTATGTATAGCGATGTCGTTAAAGCTGTCCATGCGTGCGACACTTGTACGGCCCACAAGCACCAAAATCATTCCATTCTCGGCCATATGGGTCAACCTAAATCGTGTCATAGACCATTTCAGATGTTGAGCATAGACCTCGTTTGACCTTTACCGCCCTTGAGGAAGCAGAATACGTATGTTTTCGTAGTGTCTTGTTGTTTTTCTAAATATTGTTTGCTTTTTCCAATTAGGCGTGCCTCTGCCGAAATAATAACCAAAATTTTAGAAGAAAATGTTTTCCTTGTTCATGGTATTCCGTCTACCATTGTCTTAGGTAACGGTAAGCAATTTATCAGCTACACCTTCAAACATTTATTATCCAAATACAAGGTTCCTAACTTGCATTACACACCGCTGTATACCCCAAACGTTAATCCGGTCGAGAGATAGAACAAAACTATTATGACAGCTGTTTCAACTTTTATGGACCGCCATCACCGCGTATGGGATTTGAACTTAGCAAAGATACAATTTGCACTCAACTGTGCAGTGAACGAATTAACTGGTTTTACCCCATCATTCTTGGCATATGGTCGCAAATTGGTAACTTGTGGTTCTCAATATATTCATCACGAATCGGACCCCAATATTGTATTTGAGCCGCGGGATGAAGATGCCCAAACGCTTGGCCATCTGTCTACCATATTTGACAAGGTGCATGCAGAATTGCACAATGCTCATCAGAGGAATAGGCATTCTTATAATCTTCGCCGAATATCGGCTGATTTCAATGTTGGTGATGTGGTTTGAAAAATAACTTTCTATTTGAGTGACAAGGATAAGTATTTCAGCAAAAAATTAGCACCGAAATTTATTAAATGTAAAATTGTGGCAAAAAATAAGTAACATTTTGTTACAAATAGTATAAAAATCTTTAACTCCCAATGATAGCTAAATTATGTACCCAAATATCTTGTTACATATAGCTTTAGTAATGACTGATCGTAATGTAATTTTTTTTTCCCTTATGGCTCAGTAGTTAAGAGGTTGTTGTCGGATCGGTCTATGGTTCGATTCTCGCTTGTGTTTTTTTTTTTAGCTATGGTTGTGTATACTATATCATCGATCGTCTCCTGCGGTGATATATTATTCATTACAACTTACTCCGAATTGTGTATTTGCCGTTAATGACTTTGTATCATGTTCAGAAACTAAGTAATGATTCACGACAATGGAATGCGGCGCGGCGCCTCGCGCACAGTGATGACTCACGTGTTTACCCGAGCCACTCGCCGGCTCAAAACTTTCCTTCGCCGTAGTCATTGTTTATTTTATTTTAATGAATACAATTTGCCATTGCAATTCGCATCGAGCGTGTTAATGAGCAATTTGCTTGTGATATTGCCAACTGATTGTAATATTGTTAGTATCGTAATATCGTAAGATCGTAATATTAGTTTACGACTTATACATTTTCAATTTAATTTTACTTATCGAACCCGGGTTGTCAGGTGGTACCGAGCAACCTAGGCTGGGTGGCTATTTACTCTAAACCTCACGTATAATACCTCTTCGCGCGTCTTGTATTATAATGAATACGACTCGCATCGGGAATTAATGCTCGCTTGTTCATACGTATGACTGTGTGTAGGCCTTTTGAATGTGATGAATGTCAGGTAATAGGAACGTTCAATGCTTGGTGACGTATGAATGGTCGAGGGTTATACTTGGTTTTTTCTTTCAGGGTTAGTAATTGCTTTGTATTTAACCTACTGACACCACCACCACTCATCTGTTTCAGGGTTCCGGTATGCAGTTGCCGCCTGCCAGCCACAGAATTTTCCTCCGGGAAAATTCTGGCCTAAAGGGGGGAGTGTGTGATGTCAATCCTTGACGCATCACTCGGCCCGGTGGACCCCGCCGCCCACGCCCTGCAAGGGACAATAAATAAGGCCGCGCGGAGATGGGGGGTCCCTTTCTGCCCGCCGCAACACAACGAGCTAAGTGCACCAGCTACTCTGAACGACCGCCAAAAGCGTATCTCCAACAAGACTCCTTACTATCGCCGAATCACGCGATCCTGGTTTTATAGAATTTTCTTAATACCGTTTAAATTTTCTCTTCTTTTCTGCTGATGGTGCTTTGAGTGATTGTTTAAGACTCTCGTTTACCCAACAATCTCGAATGACGTTGAACATTTGTCACCTAAATGCTCAAAGTATACCGAGCCACTTCAGTGACTTACTGGATCTTGTGGCGGATGTCAATGTACATGCCGTCCTGATTTCGGAGAGTTGGCTCAAACCTACTCTTCTTTCAACTTCTTTCTCTCTCCCCGGCTTCATTCTAATACGGAATGACCGAGTCGGGAGGAGAGGTGGTGGGGTTGCAGTCTATCTCCGCAGTACTTGTCCATTTAAAATTCTTGAATCCTCTAATCCCGCCTCTTCCCCTGCGGAGTACTTATTCCTCGAGGTTGACGTCAGGGGAGCGAAAGCTGTTCTTGGCGTCGTCTATTGTCCTCCTACTGTCGATTATTTCTCCAGTCTCGAACCGATTCTGGAATCTATAGGGTCACAGTATGAACATCACATCATCATGGGCGATTTTAATACCGATCTCCTTTCTCCCTCCTCTAGTCGTTCCAGTAAACTCCTTGACATTATCGAGTCAGCCAGCCTCCACGTTATGCCATTGCAGGCCACCCATCACAATAGTAATGGGGTGGACACGTGGCTTGACTTGATCCTTACGTCCAATCCTTCCCTAGTGACATCTCACGGTCATTATCCTGCTCCTGGTTTTTCCCGCCATGACCTTATTTTCCTTACCTACCGCTTAAAACCTCCTAAATCCCCTCCTAAAGTCCGGTACATGCGTTGTTTTGGTCGCATGGATGTCACTAAACTCGGTCAGGACGCTTCTAAGCTGAATTGGGACAACATGTTTTCTGCCTCCACTGTAGATGATAAAGTAAATGTTTTCAACAGCACTATTTGTCGTCTATACGATGTACATGCACCGGTCAGGCGCGTGAAACTAAAGCATCCCCCAGCACCCTGGCTTACGGCGGGTGTTCGTATGGCAATGCGCCGCAGGGATCGGGCGTTTAGAAGATATAAACGGGACCGGTGCGAGGAAAACTGGGTGCTTTTCAAATCTGCAAGGAATCGGTGTAATCAAATGGTGCGAAATGCCAAACGCCGACACATTCTTAATAATATTACCTCTACATCGCCTGCCAATATCTGGAAGTTCCTTGGAACTCTTGGTATTGGCAAGCAGCAACGGTGTGACTTCCGTCTGACACTTGGTTTGGATGATATTAACCAATATTTCACCTCTTCCACTCCTTTGGATCACCAGACCAAGTGTCTGACAGTTACCTACTTAAATAACTTACCCCAACTTGACATTGAATCTTTCCAATTTTCTCCAGAGTCTTCGGGTGATATCAAAAAGATAATCCTTTCCATAAAATCTAATGCCGTGGGACATGACAACATCAGCCGCCGTATGGTCATCACCATCTTGGACCAACTCCTGCCGGCGATCTCCCACGTCATTAATTTCTCCCTTGAGTCTGGTTCCTTTCCTTCCTTGTGGGGCAAAGCTCACGTTATCCCTCTTGCCAAGACCTCCAATCCTTCTCTTCCCAACCATTTTCGACCTATATCCATTCTTCCTTTCCTTTCAAAAGTGCTAGAAGCCTGTGTCCATAAACAGTTGAGTCGGTTTATACACCGTCATAACCTGTTGAGTCCATATCAATCTGGATTCAGACCTGGCCATAGCACTACTTCCACTCTCCTCAAAGTGACTGGCGATATTCGAGACGGCATTGAAAACTCTAAAGTTACGGTTTTGGTTCTAATTGATTTCTCCAATGCCTTCAATACCGTCAGTCACGACCTCCTTTTATCAGTCCTCTCCTATCTTAAGGTCTCACCCAGGGCTCTGGATTGGTTCTCAACATATCTTCGAGGGCGTCAGCAGTCGGTACACCTTGGCGAGTCATACTCAAAATGGGCTGACATCAAAGCTGGTGTCCCTCAAGGCGGTATTCTCTCTCCCTTGTTATTCTCCATTTTTATAAATCTCATAACTAAAAATCTTCAGTGTTCTCACCATTTGTATGCCGACGACTTGCAGATATATACCCAGGTTAATGTGGAGTCGCTGTCTTCGGCAATTGACATGGTTAACAGGGATCTGGCTGAGATACACAATTGGACTCAAAGGTTTGGGCTGACTGTAAACCCAAATAAAAGTCAGGCCATTGTCTTGGGCAGCCAAGGCTTATTAAGAAAATTAGACACAACCTGTGTTCCAACCATAACATACAACGGCACGGGCATAGATTGGTATCCTGTTGTTAAAAATCTAGGGCTGCATATGGATGCCACACTTAATTGGCGAACTCAAGTGACCCAGGTGAGTCAAAAGGTCACCGGCACCCTACGGACTCTTTACCGCCTCAAGAACTTGCTCCCATCCAAGACCAAGACAATGCTTGTGCAGACTTTGATATTCCCGTTAATCGACTATGGTGATGTATGTTACTATGACCTGAATGCAGACCTTCTCAACAAACTTGACCGTCTTCTCAATAACTGCATTCGATTCGTTTTCAATCTTCGCAAGTATGACCATGTGTCTGCTTACCGTTCCCAATTGAAATGGCTTCCTATCCGTCATCGTCGCAGTTTGCGTGCTCTCACTACCCTTTTTTCCATTCTTATGTCTCCTTCATCCCCAAATTATTTAACTTGTCATTTTCAATATCTGTGTTCCAACCATGACCGCAGTTTGCGATCGTCTAATAATCTTCTTCTTACTATCCCTTCTCATTACACATCTGTTATTCACTCTTCCTTTCCCGTTCAGTCCATTCTCCTCTGGAATGCCCTCCCTCTAGAAATCAGGACGTGCAAAACGAAGTACAAATTTAAGGCTAAGGTAAAGGAGCTTTTGTTGGCAAGACCAGCGGATGTGTCATAGGATCTGTATCTTCATTTCGTTTTGTATTTGCGTATGGCTTTACGTATTCTTCCTTTAGTTCTTATATATATATATTATTTATTTCATATATATCGTATTTAGGTTATAATTATATATAATTATATGTTTATATATTTATGTAAGTATATATGTATGTATATTGTATGCATGTATATTTATTTAAGAATTATATTATATTATTATACCTATCTTATAATATTATAGTAAGTATTTAATACACCTACTACGTTTCTCAGCACCGCTCAAAGGTAGACTGGCGGATAATGCCCAAGGCATTATGTCAACCTGTACACAGTTTAGTGTATAAATTAAATAAATAAATAAATAAATAAATAAATTAGTGTTTGCTATAGGATGCATTAAATTCTTTAATGAATTAAATTAATTTTTCATGACAAGACGTTCCGTATCGCCACTTGTCTTCGCTTAGGTACTCCGTGTGTTTCTCCGCATCGATGTCATTGTGAAGAAGACGTCGATAGCCTCGGACACCATGGGCTATCTTGCAGCAGAAGTGCTGGTAGAATTCCCCGTCACGCCCATCTGAATGACATAACTCGTCGTGCTCTTGTCGCGTCTGGCGTACCAGCTGTACTTGAACCAAATGGTTTGGTACGCGATGACGGTAAGAGACCTGATGGTATGTCATTTTTGCCTTGGAAAATGGGTAGGCCTTTGGTGTGGGACGCAACCTGCGTAGACACCCTCGCGCCAGAACATGTTCCAAGCACGGGAGGCCATGCTGGCGCTGCTGCTGCAACTGCGGAAACCCTCAAACGGCGCTAATACAGTAAATTAGTGAGTAATTACGTGTTTGAGCCGTTTGGGGTGGACGCTAGGCTCATGGGGTTCACTGTTGCGGGAAATTTCGAAACGTTTAATCGACGTCTCACGTGACCAGAAGGCTGGTTTATTCTTTGCTCAGAGAATCAGCATTGCCATCCAGCGTGGCAATGCTGCCAGCCTTCTGGGCACGTTACCCAATGACATTGATGCGGAGGCATTTTATGACGCCTAAACCGTGTAAATATTTTTAATTTCTTTTTACGTTTTTTTGTACATATACTACTTAGACATTAAGATTAGATTAAGCTTCATGTAGATTATAAAATTATTTTTCATTGTAACAGCAATTACGATTTTCATTTAACCACATCTAAGTAGGGATAACGTTACATGCTTTTATTAATCACAACATTATAGTGCTGTACTGTAGTGTATAATAGAGTAAACAAATTCCCGAGTAAATGAGACAATATATTTCAATTTTATCTTTGCGTTAAAGTTTAATGATCCGCCGTTAATTCAGCGTAATTCTAAAAGTTTTAGCTTATATTACTTCAGTTTGCCATCGGTGAAATTGTGTATCTGGCTGACTGTCGATTTTGCGGTTGGTCCAAAATATATTTGATTCTCTCCTTACCCACTTGTGCCTAACTGGTAAATTCGTACTGTTCACCTTCAAGAGATATTGACACGAGCTGTTTCATATCCTTGGGTATGGTTTGGTCCCACTGGTGGCACTGCCAACATCTTTTTATACCTTGCCTTGGATAAACTCTAGTGGACTACGTCACAATTAAAAAAATTGACAGTACTAACTTTTCAAAAATATATATTATTTTTAAAAATATATTAATTTTAAATATTACTGTTATAATTATATGTAGAAGTATGTCATATATAATCTCCACTAAAAATATCACTGTTATTCATTTTATATACTTAATCTGCAAAACAAAAATAGCATACACAGTTTTCAATACACTGAAGCTACTGAAGTTAAGAACCCCTAAATGTGACTATTAAAAATACATCAGTTGATTCTGTTTAAAGTACCCACATAAACAAAAATAACATTAATAAACAAACAATAAGTTAAAATATATGGTTAAGTTTTACTTACAACTATACAAATATTTATGTTACAGTTTATGCATGTGTAAATAATAATTTGTATTAATAAAACTGCGAATTATTTTCACGTAGTTGCCGCAGGTTATTTTGTGTTGAACAGCTTTGCTCGGTTCCCCGTATTAGTCCAAACTTTTAGTACAAAGTTTACTGTTTTTGTTGTGAACTAAATAAATCATAAAAACAGGACTAACTAACTGCGCTACATGCTAAATTGTTTGCGTAAACATGAAGTGTTTTAAGATTAATAGTGATTATGTTGTTAGGTCAACCTTTATTGAAAGTGCTTAATCATAATCGCATAATTTAATATCAACATAATAATATCATCAAAAAATCAACGTTACTTATTATTTTTATTAAAGAAAATTCAGTACCTCTAGTGTAAAGGGATTAAACTCTAAAAGCGCAACTTTACACGGGCGGCGGCAGAAAATCATTTTAAATTTGAGTTTTTGCCCTTCATAATTAAAAAAGTTTATATGTCAGTGTCGTTATTATAAAGAATTAAGGAAACAATTGAGGATTTAAATAAAGTCTACCGATATCTAGATATCTGTAATGAAAAAAGGCTTAAATAAGAAAACGTTCATCCTGTTACACAAAACTTGACTATGTGAAAAAGGCTCAAACTAGAATTTGTCTCACTGAAATAATTACAAAACACAAATGAGAATTAGTGTAAAATATAACTTTTACCTAATTGTGTAGTGCTTGGTAAGTTACAATCTTAATTTGTGGGCTCATAAGGGTATAGAAAATCATAAATATAATCAAAATGGTTTTTATAAAGTGATTATTAAACGTAAAAAGGTACTAAGTTTTTATAACTTTAGTAATTATATTGAAATAAAAAATTAAAACATTAGAATCAAACCTACAGATTATTAAGATCGTCTTGTGACCATTAACAATAAAACAATAAAAACGTTTGCGTACTTAGTGATATAGAGAAATAATAAAAAAAATCTAAAGTTCTTCGCTTAATCTATCTTCAAGATCGGGATCGATAATAGGAATTCTGGCATCAAATTTCAGAGCAGAATAAAACTCTTGTGCCTTCTGATCAAGGTAAGGGAACAGCTACTCCAAATCTTTATTTTTGTCTGCTGATATTGGCAATGGTTCCGTATAGCAGGGTGTCAGCCGTATTTCTTGGTTATATGTTTTCCGTCCCCATTTCGTATAAGCAATTGATTTATATTCACCTTCTTCCACCAGTCTTATCCTATACATAACTCTAGGGAACAAATATTTTTGAAAGTAAAATTTACTTACTTCAGCAAGCAAGAGCTTTTCTTTAATTTCATTGGCTTTTCTGGAGGTGAATTCGGATTTTAAGAGCAAATTGAAGTTATAAAAGCTCTCATTACTCATTTCAATGACTTGGATAGGCCTGATCAACGACACACTCGAGATGAGTGTGGCCTGACACTAGAAATTTATGTTTAATACTCACCAAGTTCGTGACTTTTACCATTATGTACAAAACTGATTTATGGGTTACAAAACTATTTTATGGGTGTAAAACGATCTATGTACAATAATACCTCTTACCACAAACTGAAGTGGATACTGTGATACATGAATTTAGATCAAATTGTAGTATAACCCTTTTACAGAAAGGCGATTTATAAGAACTATGTACTTGTAATAAGGGTTTAAGTCTAATTATATCATTTTGAACTAAAAAAGTGTAATTTTAAAACGCTTGATCCTTTTACACAAGACTATATCTCAACATCCAATCCACTTAGACAGTTGAAAATGAAAACATTTGATAGAGCAGACCGAAAAACATAACATGATTAAAAAATCCATATAAAGTTAAACTCAAGTTTAACCCCTTTACACTAGAGACAAAGAATTCTTGCGTTAGTAACTAACTTGACCATAGACTTGACAGTATTTGCAAGTGCGATACGTCTTCATGTCACCGTCCGCCCACTCCTCTTGGCCGGCCGCCTGCACCTCCGTCCCTCACCTGAGACACTCCACTTCGGGCCTTTAAATACGGCCGTCAAGCGAGGACAGCTCCCTTTCATCGGCTGGACAGCGGTGAAGAAAGCTAAGTGCACCTCTGCTTTCCTGAGTGGCGCCGGAAGCGGATCCCCAACAAGATTCCCTACTACATCAAATCACGCGACCCTGGTTCTATAGAATTTCCTTAATAATTTTTAATTTAGTGTTTTGCTAAAGGATGTGTTGAATCCTTTACCGAATTAAACTGATTTTTAATTGTAACAGTAATTAAGATTTTCATTTAACCACACCAAGTAGCAACAACGTTACAGTGGCGCTCATGGGAATATATAAATAGGGTTTCTTTGGGAATCCGTTTTCGGTAAGACTTTTTAATTTTTTTACTGTGTATGTGTGAATTCGTTCGAAAAGCTGTGTTATATTGTTTTAGTTGTGTTTATTTTTTCTTACTGCGCTGGGTAAGTTTTTTATATTATAACTGTTTTCTGTTGCCGCGTGTGATAATTAATTGTGTATCAACCGCATAAGTAAAGTTATATTCGTTCGACTGCGCCCCCCTGTCCTCTAAAGACGCGGTATGGTCACATTCGTCGATCGCATTCCTTGTATTACGATTTAAGGCCTCGCGTCCTTTAAAGACGTGCTAAGGTCACTTTCGTTGATCGTATGCTTCGCGATTAGCTTTTTCTTAATTGTCTACTACGGTAATTAATTGCTACTGGTAATTATTGCTAATAATAACTGCCTTTTCTGACTTAAGGAACGAATTCACACCCTTATCTTTTCCATTTCTTTTCATTTTTCTACTATAACCTTTTGCTTGTGGTTTTGTACGGCGATATAATTATATTTCTATATTATTATAGTCGGTATTATTAAGTACTTTTACCACCTACTACGGCGATTATCTTTTAAAATTAAATATTCTTTTCCTTCTTACTAAGAAAGTATTATCTTTATTATACCACGTGTACCTACCATAGTTGGACTGATTGAAAATGAACGTACCTAAAGATGCTAAGGTATTAGATACTAGGTATTTAGCTAGAATTCTGCGGTCGTTTGTTAATCAAACGTACACGTGTCACACGCAGATTGCTCACTGACAATAATGAACAAACTTAATCTTTGTCTATTTTGTATAAAAATACGAATATTATCGTAGAAGAACAACCAATAATTTCTTTTTGTTAAATGTTTATTGTTCTACAATCGTTGTTTTTGGTCTTCGATCTTATCTCCTTGTTACTGCCTGTCGGTATGTTATTTGCAAATGCATCTATTTATGCATTTAGTGTTCCTTGTGAACTCAAACGTTTAAAGTTCCTGCGTCGCTGTTGTTGATTTTTTTTTTACTTTTTGCTTAGCTGGTGATTGTTTTTTCAATGGCTGGTTTCTATTGAAATATATAAAACATGTAATGATAAATAAATGATAAAATTAGACCGCTGACGGACGTAAAATAATTATCAATATGTACCATGTTCCCTTTTTTACAAAATGATCTACATCAGGTTATACTTCACCATTTTAAATAGTTCTGGCTTATAATAAATTCTTGTATTTACGCAAATATTATAATATCAAAATCGAATTACACGAGACATTTAAGCGCAATTGAATTATAACAAAGTGGCTGTTTACACACAAATTAAATCAATAATTTCAATACTTAAATAAGTAATGTGGGTATTTATACATAAATCAATAATTTCAATACTTAAATAAGTAATGTGGGTATTTATACATAAATCAATAATTTATATACTTTAATAACTAAAGCAAATTAATTGATATACCAGTTTAATTAAATCCCCTTTCGTATTTCACCGTCGTCTATTCTAAAACCTAAAAGCTGAATAAAATAATTAAATCTTATTCTTATTACAGCATAAATATGTTTATAAACGATTGGGTACAGTTTCATTAACAACAATGTAGGACGCATATCTATACAAAGTTATAATTACCTACATATTTGTAAACGAAAACAATAGTGCTATTGTTTCTGAGTTGGAGCTCACAAGATAACGGATTGTGTTGTGTTAACGATTTATATAAACATGCTAACATAAAATATTAATAAATATTTCAGTTGAAACCTGCCGCCGAAATTTATTAAATGTAAGATTGGGGCAAAAAAATTTCCTCTTGTGTATGAACTATCAAATATGTCGGACAAACCCCTAGGTTATTTCCATATAAAAGATCTTAAATTAACTCACTACAAAGTTTAAAAATGAAATGATTAATGCTTATCACTAATGATCTAATCACAAAAATATCTTAACATTTTGTTAGAAATATGATAAAAATCTTTAACTCCAAATTACAGCTTAAATATGTACGCAAATATCTTGTTACATAAAACTTTAGTAATGACTAATCGTAATGTAAAAAATATTTTTTCTCCTCATGGCTCAGTGGTTAAAAAGTTGTTGTCTGATCAGTCTGTGGTTCGATTCTCGTCTGTGTTTTTTTTGTTTTTTTAGCTATGGTTGTGTATACTATATCATCGATTGTCTCCTGCGGTGATATATGATTCATTACAACCTATTCCAAATTGTGTATTTGCCGTTAATGACTTTGTATCATGTTCGGAAACTTGTTAATTGTCGCTGAATTGCGACAATCGAATGCGGGGCGGCGCCACGCGCGCGGTGATGACTTACTTGTTTACCTGAGCCGATCGCTCGGCACAAAACTTTCCATCACCATAATTATTGTTTATTTTAATTATAATGAACATATTTTGCCTTTGCAATTCGCATCGAGCGTGTTAATGAGCAATTTGCTTGTGATATTGCCAACTGATCGTAATTTTATTAGTTTACATACATACATACATACATACATAGACTCACGCCTGTTTCCCGGAGGGGTAGGCAGAGACTACGGAGCGCCATTTGCAACGATCTTGACATATCTCTCTTGCTTCATTCACTCTCATCAGATTCCTAATGCATGCTCTTCTGTTCAGGGTGCTTCTAACCTGTCCTGTTTTTAGGATGTCTCCAATCTGGTCAGAGAACGTCCGCCTAGGTCTTCCAATTCGTCCTGTCCCTTCCACACTTGCCTTATATATCTGCTTGGTCAGTCTTTCGTCATCCATCCTCTCCACGTGTCCAAACCATCTTAGCATACCTTTCTCGATGCTTGTCATTACATCTTCTTTTATCCCACAACACTCTCTTATCACTCAATTCTTTAATCTGTCAGTCAAAGAAACACCACACATACTTCGCAGTGCTCTCATTTCTACAGCATTTATTCTACTTTCATGACTCTTCTGCCATACCCAACTATCACTACCATACATAAGAGTAGGTTCTATGGACAGCCAAACGTGCCTTTTTGGACACGTTTTGGCTATTCATAAACGCCTTCAGAGCTCCATTCACCCTATTACCTGCATTAACTCTTCTTTCAATATCTTCTACATTCTTACCATCTCTTGTAAACAGCGTACCTAAATATACAAACACATTCACTTGCTCCACTCGCTGTCCATCGATCATAACATTACAAGCCGTAACGCATTCCTACTTTTCAAAAACCATAACTTTCGTTTTACTTACATTTACTTTCATTCCTTTCCTCTCTAACGCACCATGCATGATTGTTACCATCTCCTGCAACTCCTCCGCTGAATACGCAAGTATAACCTGATCATCAGCATAAAGGAGGCATTTGACAAGTAACTCATTCATCCTTAATCCACAGTCACTTTTTTTCAAATCTTGCAAACAACTGTCCATGAAGAGGTTGAACAGCCACGGCAACGCTACATATCCCTGTCTAATACCTGTTTCGATGGTAAACCAATCCGTGTATGACTTATTTATCCTCACACAAGCTCTAGAATCTTCATAAAAGGATTTCAGAGCTCGTATGAGGCTGCTGTTCACCCCATACATCGACAGTACCGACCACATTTCATTCCTCACCACTTTATCGTAAGCCTTTTCCATATCCACGAATGCGCAATAGACCTTTTGACCTTTGGCCAAGAATTTTTCGGCTACGCACCGCAAGGAAAAGACTTGATCCGTGCACCCCATACCCTTTCGGAATCCTGCTTGTACATCCCATATTTTCTTGTCGGTTACTTCCATAACTCTTTCAATCAGTACCTTCGCATACAATTTGCCAACAATGCTGAGAAGGCTAATGCCTCTATAGTTCTTGCAGTCTTGTTGCGAGCCTTTTCCCTTATAAAGAGGCACAACCACCGCTGTGGTCCAGTCATCAGGTACTCGGCCGGTGCTCCAGCACAAGTTCAATAAGCGCTGCAGCTGACCAACTATGATGCCCTGTCCAGCCTTCAGCATTTCATCTGTAATCCTATCATATCCTGCAGCCTTACCTAATTTCATACTTCCCAACGCCTTCACGATCTCATCCACACCAATATCGCTTTCATCATTGCTATTATTACCATTAATTTCGTCGATCGATGTCTCTATCGCCATTCTTTCAAATAGACCTTCAAATTACTCCTTCCATCTATTCAGCACGCATGATTCACCATTCACTATCTTTTCATTCTTGTCTCTGATTGACGTGTATTCTGACGATTGAGTTCTTCCTCGAACTGCACAAACAGATTTCCAGATAAACTTTATGTTTCTCCGGAAATCTTCAGATAGCCTGCTATCAAACTCATCTTTCTTTTCCTCTTTTTTCCTTTTAACAATTTCTTTCACAATTATTTTTGACCTAACAAACTCCTTTCTTGCTTCATCTATGTCATCACTCGTTGCCTTTCCCATTCTTTCATTTGCTCTGGCAGCCAACCAATCTAACCAAGCTTTCTTCTTCTCTGACACTGCTGATTGTACATCCTTGTCCCACCATGTATTCTTAACCTTTCGTATTTTCCGTCTCTTGATCACACCACATACTTCAGACGCTACACATACTATCTCTTCTTTAAAAGATTGCCATAATTCTTCCATATCATTTATGCCATCGAACCGCTCAAATCTTGCTATCAATCTTCGCTTATACTCATCTTTCACATCTTTTTCTTGCAGATTTTCTACTTTTATTCTTTCTAGGACCCTATTTTCATAAGTTTCTCGGTGTCGCCATCCTTTAAAGAGCCCACTTATCCAGCTCATCACCAAGAAGTGGTCTGTGTGGATGCCAATCCCTCGATACACCATTGTATCTAACACATTCTTTCTCAAACGTTCATCTTCAATTACAAAATCAATCATACTTCTTCTAACATTCTTAGCCTCACGCGTATACATGTGTATCCTATTGTGATCAAATATGGTGTTTGTCACACAAAGGCTCCACTCTAAACAAACCTCAAGCAAAATTTTTCCATTTTCATTCACACTCTCATCAACAAAACCACCTAAAACCCTTTCAAATCCATCTCGTTTTACTCCCACCCATCCATTGAAATCACCTAACAAGATCAATCTTTCGTTATCCTTACATTTCCTCAAAATCGCTCTTAAGTTCTCCCAAAATTCCTGCCTTTCGTCTTGTTCTTGCTGTGACATACCCGCTACTATATTGACCGGGGCGTAAACCCCTACAATAAAGAGACGAGTAAGTCCTACTTTCATTCTCATCCACAATAGTCTAGCATTTACACATTCATATTCCTTAACGCACTCATTCATTCGCACAGACAGTATTAAACCAACTCCCTTGCAGGCTCTGGTGGTACTGTCTACCCCAGACCAATAAGCCGTGTAGCTGTCATGCTTGGTGGGGCCACAACCTTTCCTTTTTGTCTCATTCACACATAGAACATCAATCTTTCTATCATCCATCATCTGGCATACTTCATTCAATTTACCATCCATTCCTCCTCCAACATTTAATGTTGCAAACCGGCTTTCCGTAGGCCGCTTTTCGCCCTCGCGGGAAACGAGACGTGATGGGTTGCGAACCACGTCGCCGCCGTCTGGAAAAATATTATTTTTAGTTCTCATAGCGTTTCCACGAGATATATACATTTTCAATTTACTTTTCACTTGTCGAACCCGGGTTGTTAGGTGGTGCCTAGCAACCTAGGCTTGGTAGCTACTTATTCTAAACCTCAAGTATAATACCTCTTCACGCGTCCTATATTATTTAGAATACGACTCGCATCGGGAATGAATGTAGGCTTTTTTTCACACGTATGAATGTGTGTGAGGCTTTTTGTGTGGGATGAATGTCAGGTAATGGGAACGTTCAATGCTTGGTGACGTATGAATTGTCGAGGGTTATACCCTTTTTTTTTCAGGGTTAGTAGTTGCCTTGTACTTAGCCTACTGACACCACCACTCATCTGTTTCAGGGTCCCGGAATGCAGTTGCCACCAACCAGCCACAGAATTTTCAGTTCGGCAAAATTCTGGCCTAATGGGGGGAGGGTGTGACGTCGCGCTGTCACCGTCCGCCCACTCCTCTTGGCCGGCCGCCTGCACCTCCGTCCCTCACCTCAGACAGTCCACTTCGGGCCTTTAAATACGGCCGTTCAGCGAGGACAGCTCCCTTTTATCGGCTGGACAGCGGCGAAGAAAGCGAAGTGCACCTCTGCTTTCCTGAGCGGCGCCGGAAGCGGATCCCCAACAAGATTCCCTACTACGTCGAATCACGCGACCCCGGTTCTATAGAATTTCCTTAATAATTTTTAATTTAGTGTTTTGCTAAACGATGTGTTAAATTCGTTACCGAATTAAACTGATTTTTAATTGTAACAGTAATTACGATTTTCATTTAACCACACCAAGTAGCAACAACGTTACATTATTTTGTTAAAACATGCAAAAATATTTATATCACACTAAAATTACTTGATTCGGAACAGCTACATATCTACATATAAGATACTGTTACTCGTATATAACTTATTGAACAAGAGGTAATCTACAAATAAATATAAATGTTGTTAAAACTGTGGGGTGTAGTAATATAAGTATATGCATTGTAATACACATGTAAGATAACTATAGACGTTTGCATTATGTGACATCGTCGTGGCAGGCAGTCGCTTGCCAACCACCATTCTGTAACAGTGGCTCAGTAAATGTATTACGTATTTTCTATAAAGTTATTTCATTTATACCCCAGTAGAGCAGTACCTATATTGGTGACCCCGACAATTGGACAGTGCATAGAGAGACATTTAGGAAATATAGCGAACATTTTTTTACGGTACTGCGGGGTTAGCGTCATTATTTTTGTGAACATTTTCTACCAAGTGAGCGACTCAGAGAACAAAATGAATGTCAATCCGCTGCCACCACAGCCGGCGCAAGTTAGTAGCCAAGTAGTCAAGAAGGCAAAGGAGGAAACAATAGAGTCTTCGGGTATGTCACTAGCAGCTATCAGCATATCTTCGAAGTTACCAGAATTCTGGGTGGACATGCCGCGTTTATGGTTCACCCAGTTTGAAGCGGTCATGGCACCTCAAAAGCAGGGCGAAGAAGCCAAGTTCAATATGGTCATATCGAAACTAGGAAGAGACTCTATACAACAAGTGAGTGACCTTGTAACTTCGCCGCCGGAGGAGAACAAATACACAGCGTTGAAGGAGAGACTATTGCAAGTATATGAGGAAAGTGCTGAGCGACAGTTTCAGAAGCTAGTATCGGAGTTAGAGTTGGGTTCCCAAAAACCCACACAACTGCTGAGACGAATGAAAGACTTGGGGCGCAAAACGCAGGTATCTGAACAAACCTTGAAGAACCTGTGGCTATCTAGGATGCCTACATCAGTGCGAGCAGTAATTACGGTATGTCAAGACCAGTCTCTAGATAACTTGGCTACCATAGCAGACAAGATAGTCGAGAATAGCAAGTCATACGAAATCGCAGAAGTGGCGAACAACGCAATGGAAGCGCCACATGGAGAACTCACGGAGCTCACCAACCAGCTTAGCAAACTCACCATGGAGGTGGCAGCGTTGCGCAATGAAGTACAGGGTCGTGCGCGCTCCAGAAGCGGCAGTCAACGTGGCTACAGAAGCAGGTCGACCTCGCGCCAGAGGAGGACACCCGGCGGCGCAAGCTGGCTATGCAGATTTCACTACCGTTTTCGGAAGAATGCGAGGCGCTGCGAGCAGCCATGTGCCTGGAGAACGTCAGCGTCGGAGGCGGAAAACTAGATGCGGTACGGTCGGATTCGATGGACGAGTGTACCCAAGGTCAGACACATAAAAATCATCGATTATTAGTTAAGGATAAATATACTAAGTTATTTTTTCTTATAGATACAGGTGCTAACATATCAGTTATTCCAAGGAAATATGTAAAGAATCGCTTATTCGAGCGATGTGATTTTAAATTGTTCGCAGCGAATGATAGTGAGATTAGAACGTACGGAATATGCAACTTAGAAATAACTTTTGGTCTGAGGCGAACATTTAAATGGCCCTTTATTGTGTGCGACGTGAAGCAACCAATAATTGGGGCAGATTTTTTAAGAAATTTTAGGTTAGCAGTAGATTTATATAACAATAGGTTAATAGATTTAGTCACTAATTTGTACGTCTGTGGATCAAAAAGTATAAATTTCGATGGAGCTATAAAATGTATAAATAGTAACCATCCTTACGCAGATTTACTGAAAACATTTCAGGACATCACGCGACCACCTACTTTTAAGGACATCCCAGAACACTCCGTATATCATCATATTGAGACTGCGGGCCCGCCGGTGCACGCTCGAGCCAGGCGATTGCCACCGCACAGGTATGATTTAGTTAAAAAAGAGTTCCAAACTATGCAGGAGTTAGGAATATGTAGACCGTCAGATAGCGAATGGGCGAGCCCATTACACGTAGTGCCCAAAAAAGGGGGCGACATTCGTCCTTGTGGCGACTACAGGATGCTTAACGCAATAACAAAGCCCGATCGCTATCCGATTCCTAGGGTTCAAGATTTCACATACGGATTGCATAACAAGAAAATATTTTCCAAAATAGATATTTACAGAGCGTATCATTTTATAAAAATTTGGCCAGACGATATTAAAAAAACAGCCATTATTACGCCATTTGGGCTTTATGAGTTTCCAAGGATGACGTTTGGACTACGGAACGCAGCCCAAACATTTCAAAGATTTATAAATAATACTGTATTATCGGGCATAGAACAGTTAGATTATGATAGTTGTAGTTTAAGTGATAAAAATAGTCATAACAATATCGCAGGTCAGTCAGTGGTATTCGGATACTTGGATGACGTCATCGTGGGGTCAGATAACGAGGCTATTCATAAACAACACTTACGGTTACTGTTAGAACGATTTAGCAAATATAAAATGTCTATAAACGTAGGCAAGTGCGTTTTTGGTCAAACAAAAATAGATTTTTTAGGTTACGCAGTTACAGCCGAAGGGATTAGCCCTTTAGCAGAGAAAGTTAAAATTATAGATACATACCCGAAACCAGAAACAGTCGAACAGCTACGAAGGTTCCTGGGTATGTTAAATTTTTATAGGAATCATATACCTAACGCAGCAGAGGTTCAAGGCTGTTTAGATAGGTATTTACACGGGGCAAAGAAGCGAGACAAGCGTAAAATAGAGTGGTCGGACGAGGCAGACAGAGCGTTCGAAAAGTGTAAGGAGAATTTGAAAAATGCTGCCACGTTAGCATACCCAAAAGCAGATGCAGAACTGGCTTTGATGACGGATGCGTCTGATTTTAGTATTGGGTCGGTGTTGCATCAGAAAGAGAATAACGCATGGAGACCCCTCGGTTATTTTTCTAAACGACTTACGGAATCCCAAAAGAAGTACTGTACATATGATAAGGAACTTTTGGCGATTTATTCAGGAATAGTTTATTTTAGAGATTTAATAGAAGGTAGGAATTTTACAGTTTACACCGACCATAAGCCTCTTACGTTTGCATTTACAAAGTTAAGTTCGAACAAAGAATTACCTAGGCGAACCCGTCAACTATTGTATATTAGCGAGTTTACAAGCGACATAAGACATGTGCATGGTAACAAAAACCCGGTGGCCGACGCGCTTTCAAGAATAGAGGCGATAACGTGTCCGGTCGTGTTGCAATACCAAGAAATTGCTCAAGCGCAGGCGGGCGACGCTGAGCTAGCAAATTTAATCAGCGCAGGTGTTAATAACAGTATACAATTAAAACGTATGAATATGAATAATTCGAATGACATGATTTATTGCGAAACATCGACTGACAATATTAGACCATACATTCCAGTAAAATTCAGAAAGGCTATTTTTGATAATTTTCACAATTTATCTCATCCGGGAGTGCGAACATCGCGAGCTCTTATTAGTAAAAAAGTTTTTTGGCCAGGAATGAATAGAGACATAGGTACATGGGTAAAAACATGCGTCAGTTGCCAGAAAAGTAAGATAGTTCGACACACGGTATCTAAACTTAGTAGTTTTGATGAAGGCGACCGTTTTAGCCACTTACATGTAGATATAATAGGGCCGTTACCTGTAACGGAGCATGGTTATCGGTATTGCGTGACAATGATAGATCGGCGTACTCGATGGCCGGAAATATGTGCTGTCCCGGATATGACAGCAGAGACAATTGCAAAATCCGTGTATGAGGGCTGGATATGTCGGTTCGGTTGCCCAGATACAATCACGACAGATCAAGGCAGACAGTTCGAAAGTGAATTATTCAGGGATTTAATGAAATTATTAGGGATACACAAAACACGAACTACTCCGTATCACCCCCAGTGTAACGGAAAAGTGGAAAGATGGCATAGAACATTGAAAACGGCGTTAATGTGTAGGTTAAAAGACAATTTATTGTGGCATATTGAGTTACCCACGGTCATGTTAGGGTTGAGGGCTGCGTGTCAAGCGGATAGCGATTACATAAGCGCAGCGGAATTTACCTTAGGTCATTGTTTACGATTGCCTGGAGAGTTTTGTACAGATAGCCCAACTGAAATAGATAATCCACAGGCGTACATTATTAGATTAAAGGATACTTTAAATAAGATTAAACCTAAGAGTAGAAAGTTAGACAATAGCCAATCTATGTTTGTACATGCCGATTTAAGTTCTTGTACACATGTGTTTATCCGGGTGGATGCAGTGAGAAAACCTTTGACACCACCATATAGTGGGCCATACAAGGTTATTGAAAGAAATTCTAAAATTTTTAAAATATTAATTAACGATAAAATCAATAGTGTGTCAATTGATAGGCTTAAACCGGCATATATCTTAGAAGATAATAATGTAATTGAAAAAAGCAGCGGGGACGAGCATCAGCACGCCAATGTAAACACACCTTTAAAAACATCGCGTAGTGGTAGGCAAATTAAAAAGCCAGTCAGGTTTATTAATTAATTATATTCGTAGTATGTAAGTTCGATATTAAGTAGGTATACGCAGAGTCAGCACTCAGTGTAATAAGTAATAACGCATCATTTTAGTTATTGCATATAAATTGTATAAAGATGCGCACAGATATTCATTGTCATATCGATTGTACTACCGATGGCATATACATAACGTATATATATTTTTCCTCATTTCTCATTGTGTTTCTTATCAGTACGAAGCTATCAATATGGGTAAAACATACTCAGTGGACAAAAAAGAGGAAGAGATTATTATTGCCCAGAATGGGGCAAATAATAATAATAATATTTTTATTGCCAAGTAAATCATTGTAGTACATAATGCGTCTACGATGCATATGGAATACAAACTGGAAGTGTTGGGCATCTTGGTAACAGTGATGGTTGTCATCATTTTCGTAGCGTGTGCGTTAGCAGTGTATAAGGTGTGCGCGAATAGAAGTAAGCGAGTATTACGTCGGGAACTGAATGCGTTACGTTCCAATAGTGTGATATGTGTGATACCACAGCAAAATCAGAGGCCCAATGGCTATGAAATGTAATACATGTAACAACCTAAGTTGTGAAATATATGTTAACTGACTTACCAACTTGATATTTACAAGGATTCTTTTGTATTGATTTGTAATAAAAATTTGTGTCGTAAAATTTTTTTTTTAGAAAGGGGTGTATGTGGGGTGTAGTAATATAAGTATATGCATTGTAATACACATGTAAGATAACTATAGACGTTTGCATTATGTGACATCGTCGTGGCAGGCAGTCGCTTGCCAACCACCATTCTGTAACAGTGGCTCAGTAAATGTATTACGTATTTTCTATAAAGTTATTTCATTTATACCCCAGTAGAGCAGTACCTATAAAACTAACTATGACTAAGTGGATATTTACACATAAATTAAAACAATAATTTCTATACTTAAATAACAAACAAATGAAAGGAAATACATAAAAAAAAGTAAAAGCAGAATTTAAAGGGCGTCATGGAAATCCTCCACATCGCCATCAATTGGAAGCGTGCCCAGAATGCTGGCAGCATTGCCACGTTGTATGGCAATGCTGATCTTTTGTGCCAAATACAGGCCAGCCTTCTGGTCACGCGAGGCGTCAGCAAGTCTCTTTGAAAGATCTCTAAAAAGAGATCTCGCACTTGGACCCCATGGTCCCAACGTTTCAACTCCAAACGGCTCAAATACATAATCCCCTACTAGATTTATGTATTTGCGCCTTTTGAGAGTCTCCGCTGAAGCAGCAGCAGCGCCCGCACAACCCGCTGTGCTAGGAAGATGAGATGGCGCAAGGGTGTCGACACATGTTGCGTCCCACACCAAAGGCCTACCCAGCTTCCATGGCAGTAAAGACATACCGTCTGGTCTCTTACCATCGTCGCGTGCCAAGCCCTGAGGTTCAAGTTGGGCTGGAACGCCAGCGGTGACAAGAGCCCGACGAAGTATGTCATTGAGGTTGGCGTGTCGTGAAATACGACCTGCGCTCCTGCTACATGACAGACCATGGTGACCAAGGCTGTCGACAGCCTCTCCACAGGGACAGCGATGTGGAGAAACACATGGCGCACCTAAACGAAGGCAAGAAGCAATGCGGAAGGTCGTATCGTCCAACATGGTACATATGTTGGACGATGGCAGTGCCTGAAGCCAGAGCCCTGACTCCCACTCTCCCACAGCCAGCAAACGAGCACGCTCTGCAGCATTGGACGACGTACTTAAGAGATTTTCTCGTACCACACTGCAAAGCGGCCCGTCCCACTGCCTCTGAGAAGATGGGATTCGGGGTAACTCGGTGCTTGGAAAAGCCATTCTCCATGCATTCATGGCTTCGGTCTTACACGGCACCTCAGAATTTACCAGTGTGGGTGCTAAAATTTTCCTGGTCAATTCTTCAGTGCTGTGGACCGAGGACAGGAATGCTGGTAAGCTTACGTCAGTAATTTTGCGAACGCCAAGGCCGCCCAGGCGTACAGGCAAGGACGCCTGTAGCCACACTCGGTCGTTCAGGGCCAGATTTAGAATTTTGCTTAAAGTAATTTGTATAAGTTTGTCAATTTGGGCGAGTGCAGATGGGTTTTTCCAAAAAGGGGAAGATCGAAGAGCGCGTGTAAATTTAGGGACAAAAAGACAATACTTGATAATAGTAAAAGCCGAATGCATATTAATTTTCAGTAACCCGTCTGAAACATCACTAAAATTTTGAATTTTTTCTTGTATAAATGAATCGAAACCTTCGTCTAATATTATCCGATTGTAATAAAACGACGGTAAAGCATAGCATATTGCACGTACTACTACTTTAAGTTGCAGTGAGTTTAGAATCTAAATCGATCATTTTGCACCTAATGACTTAGTTATATTTAAGTATTTTTACTTTAATTGACTTTAATTAACTCTAGAGATGCTTCGTGGAGCCCTGGCACTCCTTCATCATATATAACTTAATTTTGGTTTTTTACATAAATGTATACTTATTTATGTACTATATTTCTTAATTTATATTTGTTTATATAATTAAATCGTATGTGGGCATATTCTATTTAATTACATATAATTCATTGCAGGCACCGATATATTAGGATAAGGTTTTCTTTTTGTTTGTTTTTTCTGTGTATTTTACATACATACATACATAGTCTCACGACTATAACCCCGAAGAGGTAGGCAGAGGTGTATTTCTACACCCACTTTTCGCCAGATATACTTTAGTTCCACGTAATAAGGGGTGAGCCTATTGCCGTACCAGGCACATTTCCAGACTCCGTGCTGCTACTGAGAATTTCGTGACAGAAAAACGCAATAACATTGCCCGACCCAGGAATCGAACCTGGGACCTCCCGATCCCACGCGCACATTTATGCCGCGAGACCAACGAGGCAGTCGTATAGGGTTTGATGTCGAGTTTTCCGTCTCTACGCAAAGATGGTATGGTATTTGCATCGTGTTATCCCTTAGTCGCCTCTTACGACACCCACGGGAAGATAGGGGGTGGAGACACTTGTATTCTATGCCGTCAACCACACGGCTTATTGTGTATTTTATGAATTAGATAATGTGATATCTGTATCGTCACTTGGGGTCACCAAATAAAATCAGGCTTGATTTGAGGTGTAGCCTCAAATCAACAATAAGCCTGAATGGTGACCTCGTTTTCACAACATTGCTTTGTAAACACATCGACAAAGTACCAGTGTACTTTGTCGATGTGTTTACAAAGCAATATATCACCTGTGTTATATTATAATGTATAAAATATATGAATGTTCTTGTGTGTTGTGGAAATAAATGCTTTTCTTCTTCTTCTTTCTTCTTCTTCTATACTGAGCTGTAAATACTTAGAGATCAATTCTCTTTTACGCTTTACCTTCCGTGATGGTAAAATAAAAATATTCAACAGCAATTATCTTCTTATCAAACAATATAACACAACACTCCAATTACAGAATACATCAACGCAAATGAAATTCAAAACGAACTTCAAATAGCTAGCAAGATTTTTAATTGTTTTCAAAGTTTGTGTACAAATTCATTCGGTCTCGCTGCATCGCTATGTTGCTCCGTAAAAGGAATATGAAATGAGGATAGCATCTTACCTCTAAGCGAATACCATTGAAACGTGTCCCCAAAGGACCCGTCTGCAAAGAACGCTTGATCTTTGAACTTATGCACTCTGATCATTTGGTCTTTTAAACTAGTTGAAATTTTCATATGGAATTGACGTTGAAGTTAACCGTTACGTTCTTGTTAGTGAATAGGATATTGAATACTTACCTATTTCGTTACGTTTGTAGATAAATAGATGAGGTTTTAGGAGAAATAAGCGGCTTTAGGAACTATACATAAAGTAAGATTTGCATGTACCTGATGCAGTATGTGAAAGAATATTGTATTTAAAATGATTGACAGCAAATTTTGAAAATGGTATTTAAACGCTACTGAAACTAGTATTGTAAGTTATTTTCTGCATGTAAGCTAAATTCTTCTATTACAAATAGGCTTGCACTGGTGAATCAAATTAACATCCATATTTTGAAACTATTTATACTTTTAATCTACACTTTAAATATATGTATACCTACTACTTTAAATATATTCAAACATAAACATTCTCTGGCAGACTAAAGATCACTTAAGACGATGAAACTCAAGAAACCCACTCAATATAGCAGAAACCCAAAACATGTGGCTCATACGCCAAGAAACTGATGAATAAGTAATATCTTCACGTGGGCGTGTAGTATCGTATTAAGAATTAATTTTCGTTTAAACGTCCCAGTTTTCCGCAAACAAAGTTTTTAACTTATTTTTTTACGATCTACAGCTTAATAAAAATGAGTATTGAATTGTTATGGCACATGAAAGATATGATCGAACTGAGTCTTTGTGAGGGTTTATACGTGTGTCAATACATTATTAATGTATGAATGAAATGGAAATTTGTGAAGCGAACAGATGTCGTAAAATGACACTAAAAGTAAGCGTTTATAGCGTGATTTGCCGTTCGTTATAGTTTGGCAAAGTTAAACAAGGTTCACAAAGGTGGGTGGTGACTGTTTGGATTGGTGACCACATGTGTGGCACTTACATCAGCGTTATCATCATGGTACGGAGGGTACATAATTATGTAAAGCCATCGACCCAAATTCTGTTCCAGGACAATAACATTTAGGTTATAGGGTCTAGAAACTCAAACACCAGTAGTAAGCCACCAGAGAGCAGGCCTAAAACACACAAAAACTGAAATAGAACTTCTCTTTTTTAATTCGGGTAAAAATCTTACCTGTACAAATCGTGTCCAAGGGGTAGATATGTTTTAATTAACTTCCCTTAACATTATTTACATTAGTGGTTGAGCTCTCGCCTTCGGTATAACGGTCTCTCTAGAGTTTGTTCATACCCGCACAATAAATATTTGAATACCCTTCAGACACGAGTACTTGTTCTGGAGCAACTTCTTGCTTGTATGCTTTTATACTTGATATGTTAAAAAAATATTAACGTACATATTCACGGTTAAAATAATATAACACCTTAAAGTGCACCACGCTGGCCAAGTGCGGGTTGGCAGACTTTACATGTCTTTCGAGAACATTAAGGAGAATTCTCAAACACGCAGGTTTCCTCACGGTGTTTTCCTTCACCGGTCAGCAAGCGATAATTAACAATTTAATACGCACATAACTTCGAAAAGTCATTGTTGCGCGCTGTGGATTCGAACCCGAAACCCTTTGCGTGGCAGTCCGTCGGTCTCTCCACTCAGCTATCGCTGCTTACGATATACGATACGATTTCAAACATGAATATCACATGGAAATGGAAATACACGAAATCCACAGATAGATCGAATATTGAAAGAAGTCGACTCACCGTTAAAAATGCGCTTAATGTCGTGAGTTCGATCTTCACACAAGACAGCACTTCTTAAGAGTCACAAATTGTTGTTTCAAGTTTGTTGTATCGGGTGATTAAATGTTAGTAAAGTCCCATCAAACACAAGGAGTATTAAAATAACGACAGTAGTATTTTTTTAAGAAAAGGGAATACTTACACTGCTTTATCATTTAACAATAGAAGTTATCTTAAGGCATTGTAATTTACTTATATTAAGAAGTGTAAGTTAATTGCTATTATATTCAAATAATCTATTAAATTTAAATGAAATGGACAATGTTGTTGATGTTTTCCTAACCAGAGCATTCGTTACTCTAATCTTTGTATAAGCCATTAAGTAATTGCCCATTTCAGAGTTATAGCCTCGCAGCGAAGTTATAGATAATTTCGTGATTATCATGGGAATTAACACTTTGGGCATCTATAAAGAACTGGGCAGTAGTAAAATAAAATTTTCGTTTTTTTTAAGTTAATATTTGTGTTTTTGTTTCAGCTTAGCAGGAGGTACTTGGGTATCCTTAATAGAGTATGATGCGCTCCTTTTAATGAAAGTTTTATTTACCTACACTAAAATCGATTTGAATAAAATTGCTTTAAAAAGTTTGTATGTCTGTTTGTATGGGTAGAATGTGTCTGTGCGTGAGTTTTAAACGCTTCATTTAAAACATAGACAGTTTAAGTTCGATTTGTAAGTTGTGTTTGTTGCATATCTATGAAATGGTTTTGCTCAAGTACATACGTATATTATGTAGTAATGAAGTGAGGAGCACATTATACTTAAAAAAATCACCACTGACAGTAAAAATAAGCTCATGGTTTCAGTGGTGCTGTAACGGGTTCTGGTAGTAAAACGCAGAAGAGGTCCTAGATGCGTTTATTGCCGAGTATTGTCTCATTTCCTATGCCGAGTATGACCGACCAACAACACGACACTGGCCTGAACACTAAGGGCTGCAGTCTCCCACGCTGTTCCCTCTGGTAGTGTGTAGGCAGGCTGCTCGAAGGCTGCGCGTAGCGGTAGATCCTCGCAGGCCGTTGGTTCAGCTGGCAGACGCCGGCGGTACGAGTACGATAAGCAGGGCAGGTCAGACTCTTCGGCAGAGGTGACGCCAAAGGCGATGCAGGAAAGTGTAGCGGTCGAGGAGCGTAGCTGGAGTCTTAAGGTGAACCTGGAACCTGAAGGAAAGCAGAATTAGGAGAGCCACAACCAATAGAGTCAGGCAGGCGGCGTCAGCCGGCCTCAGCTAGCAGGTAGAGAGATGGGCAGTACGCTAACGCAGTAAATGTAGTAACATACCCGTAGCTGGGACCAGGATACACGTAGATACGACGTAGGGTCGGTAGGTACGCTTAGTTATAGTAGGTAGGTAGTAGAAGCGACGTTAGAGTAGCGGTGCCGGTCTCTCTGTCGGCCCCTTTATATACCGGGCCCTCCATCAGAGTTCGTGTCGGCGCGTAACCAAATATGGGCAAAACTTACGAGCGCGGACGATGGCCTTCCCTGATTGGCCGAGCGTATGGACGGTATTATGACGTACACTCGGTAGGTACCGGTCATACTCTACAATACCGCCCGCCTTAGGAGAGGATTTTACGTGGCTAACAAGGAAAATCCGACTAGCTGCGTTAGGTCTATGAGTCCGCTACTGTCCAAGCTAAGACGGCATATAGAGAGAAGGAAGGGAAAGTCTTCTACGGTTTGTAACAAATAGTTAGGCACCAAAGTGTATAGGTTTTAGGTCCTTAATGTGCCAAAACCCAATAGAATTTCCAGACGCGTCCGACAACTCGTAAACGAGAGGCGACTTTTTATTAATCACTGTGCACTTCACGAATTTAGGGGCTAGTTTCTTACAGAAGGACTTATCCTTGTCGCTCTGATAAAAAGTCCTTTTCCACACAGTGTCTCCCACATTAAACTCAGCTGGTTTACGGCGTAAATTATACGTTTGGGAATTCCTAGCATGAGCATGAATGAGGAGTGCCTGAACTTTGTCAAATATGCCTGATAAATGACCTATGTTTTCTGTGTAATCGTCCCTAGGTATGTATACTATATCATCAGCGTCCGTGTCGACATAGTGTGAGCCGCATGGAACTAATTCACGTCCATAGACTAAAAAACTAGGTGTATAGCCCGTGACTTCATTAACTGCAGTATTTCATGCAAACTGCTCCTTA
Source organism: Euclidia mi (assembly GCA_944739405.2). Classification (NCBI taxonomy): domain Eukaryota; kingdom Metazoa; phylum Arthropoda; class Insecta; order Lepidoptera; family Erebidae; genus Euclidia; species Euclidia mi. The sequence continues at coordinate 19,087,390 of OX123182.2, read as the reverse complement.
GGTAGGAGAGTGTCCCATAATCTCTGGTCATTTCCTACAAACGCCGCTAAGGTAGAACCAATGGTTTTATTATAGCGTTCGACCGTATTGACATGTGGAGAATATTTAGGAGTATAATGAAGATTAGGGATTTTCTACTTGCGCAACATAGCTTTTAAAGTAGCACTGACAAACTGTTTACCATTGTCCAATATAATTGTAGATGGTATACCATGAACTAAAAATATTTTTTCTTCCAAAATGTTGGTTATTATTTCAGCAGTTGCGCGCCTGATAGGAAAAAGTAGACAGTATTTACTAAAACAGCAAGTTACTACAAAGATGTAGGCGTTTTGTTTTCTTGTGACGGGTAGTGGCCCCACCAAATCTACACTAATGGTTTGGAAGGGTCGTGAACACACTTTGGGTCGTCCCATGGTTCCCAATGGTGCATGGTTCTGATGTTTGTGCGCGATACAAGTGTCGCAAGAATTTATGAACTTAACTACGTCATCGCGCATTTTGGGCCAATAGTAACGCAGTGCTAAGCGCTTGTAAGTTTTAAATATACTGAAATGTCCCGAAGTGGGTTCGGCATGGTTCTCTAATATGGCATTATTTCGATCAGAAGAAGGTAGTACTTCTTTCCATTCGAACTCCTTACGTAGCATACACCTAGATTTTATCAAACGATACAATTTATTATTTTTAATAGAATAGTCTGGATAGTCATTAGGCGAAGATAAACAACCATTGTAGGTGGCTGAATACCATTGATCAATGTCAACATTAGGGTCATTCACGTTATTATTATTCGCGTTAATTATATTTACAGGTAGGGATCGTGATAACGCATCGGCTATAATATTATCTGCGCCGCGCCGATGCTTTATTTCGAAGTTAAAGGCTGACAGACGAACCAACCACCGAGCTAATCTACCAGTCGGGTTGCTCAAGCTTAGGAACCATTTTCAGTGCGGAATGGTCAGTATACACAACAAACTTTAACCCGTTATCTAAATAACAGCGCCAATATTCGAGGGCTGTTAGAACTGCTAATGTCTCCCGTTCTGTAATACTGTAGTTTTGTTCCTGTGCATTTAGTGACCTACTCATGTAAGCGATAGGTAGTTCCACGCCATCTATTTCTTGTGTAAGTAACCCACCCATGCCGGTCGCACTCGTATCTGTGTGAACTTGAAAAGGTTTCTCTTAATCGGGACACGATAATATTGGTGCGGAGCTTAACAATTGTTTTAGTTTACAAAACGAGTCATCAGCTTCCACCGACCACTGGAATGGTGCAGCTTTCTTACCGGTAGAAGTAAGTTTGTTCAAGGGACCGGCAATAGTACTAAAATTAGATATAAATCGCCGATACCATGATGCAATGCCTAAGAACCTTTTGACTTCTTTTTTATTCTTAATTTTTTTTTTTTTTTAATTTATAATTTATTTATTTCAAACCCTTCTTACAATGTTTCAAGAAACAAAATATAATACAGTACACAGGTATTCTGAATCTTTTGATTTACATTTTTGAAGGCGATCAGACGACGATTCTTAGGCGTAGCATATTGAAGAATGGCTTCCACCTTACATGGGTCTACTTGTAATCCTTTACCGCCTTATTACAAAACATGGACTAAATATAAATCGAGGTTTAGCCCTAAGCTTACCTGCGTAAAATTGATTTTACGTGCACTATAAACACATTTTTCTAAAACTATTGTCATTAAAATTCTTTGGAACAAATCTCGAACAAAAATATGTAATTATTTGCCTCAAAAAGTCCTTTTAAAAATTCTCCATCAAGGTCTAAACCTGGTATTATTTTTAAACCATGATTTGTAATAAGGCCCTTAGAGTTTACTACGTAGCCCAAGTACTTCAATTCATCACGGAAGAATTTAGATTTTTCTAAGTTTATTGTAAGGTTGGCCGATTTTAATTTTTCGTATATTTTATTTAATAGTGACACATGAGCATTAAAAGATGGCGATATAAGCACGATATCATCTAAAAAAAACGAATACAGAGTTTTCGAACTCAGGACTGTTTGTAAACAAATGATCCACCAAACTCTGTTGTGTCGCAGGCGCATTCGTTAAACCAAACGGCATAGTCACAAATCTAAATGTTCCTTTAGTAGGCACATAGAACGCAGTCTTATCACGATCACATTCGCGAAGAGGCGTCTGCCAAAAGGACTTAGATAAGTCTATACTACTTAGATATCTAGCGTTCCTAAGGTTGTCTAAAATTTCGGATACGTAAGGTAGTTTGTACGCGTCTTTTTTAGTAATAGAATTAAGTTTCCGACTATCTAAACAAAACCTAAGTTTACCGTCCTTCTTAGGCGTTAGTAAAATTGATGACGACCACGGACTTTCGCATTTTTCTACCACTCCCAATGCAAGCATTTCGTCAATAATTATTTTTAATTTCGCCGGCGGTAACCTATAATATCTTTGGTGTATCGGCGCAGAATCGCCAGTGTCTATTGCATGTTCTATTAAGGGAGTTCGTCCTAAACCGGTTTTTTCAGTAGAAATCGACTCCCTCCCCGTGGGATCTCCACCTTGTCGTGGTGGGGGGGCTCAGTAACCGTGGGTTAGAAGCCACCCACGGTGAAGCTAAGCGGGATCCCGGGAGGAGTCGCTCCACGTGGGCTTGATAGAGGCCTGCGTAGGATGCGTCCCATGGTGCGGGTGCGGGGGACAGTTCTGTCTGTCCCTCGCAGTCGGGTGCGGTCGCGGGAGGAGAGGCGTGTGGGTGTTGCGTTGCCCCGCGCCCTACCTCCCGCGACCAAATGGGGGCGCACCATCGTTGCGTCGCGGTGGGGCCGCAGAGGAAGAGGAGATGCGGTGTTGCGTTGCCGTCCTCCCTATCCTCTGCGGCCGCTGGGTGTTTTGGCGGCGGAGCCCAACACCTTCATCCGCCGCCAAGGGGGTTTCGTTCGGGGCCCGCCTGACCATCTGGCGGACCAATACCCGTCGGGGGGTAGCGAGGAATGCTTTGGTGAAACCCTACCCTCCGACTCATGGGTACATGAGGAGCACGGGTTGGTTTTTAGTCAGTAAGAGTCTGACAGTCCCCTTCGTCCTTCCCCCCCCCCCTCCCCTGGGGCGGAGGGACTCCATGAGGATTTTCCAAACCGATACCAAAAAAAAAAAAAAGTAGAAATCGACTCGTATTGCTTTATAATTAACTTAGCCGTTCTTTGTTGTGACTCACTCAACTCACTAAAAGATTGCAATACGTTCGTGTTACTCGGCTTATTTTCACTTAACACACTACACGGCAATGTTTTAGACATGCATACGGATGCGATATGGTTAGGCAGTAATTTAAATAGTTTCCAGAAATCGATGCCTAAAATTAAATTACTTGTAACTTCTGGAATAATATAAGCTTTCAATAAGTGGGTTTGATTATTAAAAGTAGTGAGTAAGTTGATAAGACCGCGCGGCAACAAGATATTTCCATTCGCGGTTCGAATCAAAAATCAAAAATCAAAAATCAAAAAACATTTATTAACTAAGAATAAATACAATTTTTGTTCATATCCAGTGGCCCCACACTAGGCAAGCCTGTCCTGTGGGTGCCTACTACTATTACCTAAACGATTACAAAATGTGCTCGGACGACATCTTAAAACTAAATTTTAAATTAATAATAATATAGAGAAGGGTAAAGGTAAACTTCTTAACTAATTCTATAGACTATTTATGTAAATCAGGATGTAGTAATAATACTTAAATATATATGTATATATTTATATGTAAATTTAAATAATAATAATATATATATTTCAATCGTTGTTATGAAATTTATGTAATCATTTACTTAATAAATAAAATATTGTACTTTCGTATTCGTGATAGCTATGCCTTAGTACCTACTAGTTTATTCTTTATTGAACAAGAGGTTATCATGTCAGGTGCACTAAAAGGTTTTCGGTTAAATCGTATGACAGTGTTAGGAGCCAGTTTGTGATTTTTATTCTTGCCTCGTTAACGGAACACTGCTTAATATCACACATATTAGCCACTCTGTTGTAAACGAAGTGGTCGATGAACGGACTAAAGCGTCTGGCAAAAGATGATCTAACTTTGGGTACCTCAATTCTGTAAACGCGGCGTTTCAGAAGACGTGGATATTCTTTGCTATTTATTGTTTCCTTATGCATTTTTAAAGAGGATTTTAAAATAAAAAGCTGGCGCACATTAAGCATTTTGGAATCCATGTATAGTTGCTTAGTGGGGTACCTAAAGGGCTTTCTAAGCATTGTTTTAAGCACCGATCGCTGAGCTCGTTCGACCATTATCATGTATGTTTTGGCGGCACTTCCCCAGCAGTTTATGCAGTATGTAATTAAAGATTGGCTCAATGCATTGTATACTGTTTTTAGAATCTTTAACGGCGCTGAGGATCTGAGCAATCTTATTATATTTGCTGTTTTGCGCACTCTACCTGCTAGGGCTGCCATGTGTGCTTTAAAATTTAGATTTTGGTCTATTATGACACCGAGGTACTTTATAGATTCCGTCTTCTTAATAATTTCGCAGTGACAGTGTGTCTGATTCCTACAGCTATGTACTTTGACCTTTAATGACGAGTCCGGGGCCGACGAGTTTGTCTTGTGGAATGTAATATATTGAGTTTTTTTGGCGTTCAGTGTTAGCAGGTTACGACGCAACCACCTGTATATATTGTTCATTCCTGTTTCGGCATTCGTAACTACCTCGGACCATGTAGCACCATCAAAAAGTATAACAGTATCGTCTGCATAGCATATTATATCAGCCTTGATAACATTATGTATATCGTTCATATACATTATGAATAATGTTGGTCCAAGGATGCTACCTTGCGGAATGCCAAAATTAATTATGTTTAGTCCACTTTCATGGTTACCAACTCTAACGCTTTGCTTTCTATCCATCAGGTAACTTTTAAACCATTCGAGAGCAATACCTCTGATTCCGAACTGCTTTTCTAGCTTCCGCAGCATAATCGGAATCGAGACGGTGTCGAAGGCTTTTGCTAAGTCGAGGAAAATGCCTATGCTGCACCTGTTTCTGTCAAGCTCTGCTGACACTGTAGAGGTGAGTAGCTTCACGGCTTCCTCCGTTGATTTTCCTCTTCTAAAACCAAACTGTTTAGGGGAAATCATGTTATTGGTGTCAATATACTTGACAAGCCTTTTGTTTACAATTTTCTCGAGGAGTTTTGAAAATGCCGTTAGGAGTGTGATTGGACGGTAGCTATCCGCTGCGTCTTTTGGGCCATTTTTATAAATTGGAATGACACATCCTGTCTTCCAATTTTCGGGGAAAATGCCTGTTTCAAGACTGTGGTTGAATATTTTTGTAAGCGGTGGTATAATACTGTCCCTGATTTCTTTCAGAAGACCATTGGTTAGACCATCAGTACCTGGTGCCTTATCATTATCTAAAGACAATATAAGAGCCTCTACTTCAGACTCGTCTGTAGGCTGTAGAAAGAAGGAGTGAGTCAATAAATTATTGGAGACTTTGTCTGCCAATGCTTCTTGTGATTGTTTTAAATCGTGTAGTGTTTCGTTCGCTAATCTTTGTCCAACCGTCGAGAAATACTTGTTACACATGTCCAGTGAATGTTTAGCAGAAATACTACCAGGTATTGTCAGTAATTCGCTGGAATCCTTCTTAGCACTGGAGAGGTGGCATGTAGTTTTTATAACCTTCCACATTTTTTTCGGGTTGTTTGTGCTAGTAGAAAGTTTTCTATTATCATGTTCGATTTTTAGCTTTCTTAGTAGATTATTACAAAAGTTTCTGTAGCGATTGTATGTTACACGTAGGATGTGATCATTTGGTGATTTTCGATACCTGATATGCAGTCGATCTCTATGTTGCATGCATCGTATGAGACCTGGTGTGATCCAGGGCTTGATATTGAACTTTGAGTGGCTTACTCTGACTTCTCGGGTGTGTTTATTAATAGTTTCCGCAAGCCGTTCACTGAAACTTCGCACTACACAATTTATATCAGTTTGTGCATATATTTGTGACCAATCCACTAACAAAAGCTCGTTCCGGATAGCCTTTGCGTTCCGTCTAACAATGGTTCTATGAGGACTGCTATTCTGCTTCTGATTATTGGCTAAACCGAGGATGACTAATTCATGGTCTGTTATATCCGAGCAGCATACCAAGCCTACAGCATTTTTCACGGAATTAACAAAAATGTAATCCAGGCATGCTTCTCCTCTTGTAGGTTGTGTAATTGCGGGGAATAGGCCGTTTTCTGCCATTAGACACAGGTACTCCATATCTTGATTGTCACTGCAGCCAAGCAAATTGATATTCATGTCACCTGCTAAAATGAGTGACTTGGATTTAGTGGACAACGCGCTTAGTATGCCGTCAAGAGAAGATAAAAAGTTATTTAGATTTTTGAACGACGGTGGACGGTAAATACCGACAATTGTTATTGCGTCAGTCAGATCAATTTGAAGACAGTTCGCGTCGTTAATATTTGGTTCTGAAACACACACACTCAAGGTATCTCTCACATATATTACTACACCACTATTCTGGTTAATGTTTACAGTCGTATTATAGCTATTAAACGATTTTATTTGTGGTATTATTGAAAAGTCATTAAGCCAGCATTCTGTCAATATTATAATATCCATGGTCAGAGAAATTCTGTCCATAAGTACCATAAAACTATCAAAGTTCTTATTTAGACTCCGTATATTGTATGTTAGTATTCTAAAGTTGTAGAACGTTGTGATTGCTGTTGATATTTCCTCAGGCGCATGAACTACACTGCAATCAATGCGTACTGAGTCTAGCTCATCAGTTAAATTATCAAACACTGGTATGTGGTGAGTTATTACTAGACATCAGCATAACTATACGATTGAATACATTTACATGTAGTACACAATATATGAAATCATGCAGCAATAAACAAAAACGTGAAAAAAGTGTAGATATAAGTGTAATCATACATCTCTTCAATATTTTCAGGGATATGAAGTCTACATTATTGTCTATGTTATTATTCCTTGGTTCTTGTGATTGATCATATTCTAATATTGTAAATTGTGTCGTATCACAGGTTACAAATAAATAAGATTCATTGCTTATTATATAAAATATATCATGATCCTTTGCAGCAAAATCAATATAAATTATGTAGCTATACATGTATAATTTACGACAGTACCGTAAAAATATTTTTTCCAATCTAATATATAGATAATATATATGGAATAAATATATATAGATAATAAATATAGCATAATAGTATATAGCTAATAAAATATAGAATGTTATAAAAATGTGTGATGTATTATAAAAGGAATATTCATTAGGGGGATTTACGTGTCTATGTGGAAGATTGTCGTGTAGTAAGCGTGTTGAAGCTGATCCTGCTGATGCCTTTTCAGTTTGCAGTTGGCGGATTGAAGATGCGCGAAAGATCCTCTTGAGTGCGCACAGGTATGGCTGGTCTCCCTTCACGTTGCTTAACGTAGATACTGCCATGTGTGCACCAGCAAAAAGAGTATCCATGTTCCTTTGACTTCGCTCGTGCCGCACGAAAAAGCAGTCGGTTCTCTTTAGTTAACCGTTCGTTGTAGAATATTTTCTGCGGCTTGCCGGGAACGTCAAGATCAGAACTTGTTATAATTTTTCGTGTTTTTGCGGCTTTTATGATCTGGTCCCTTTTACTGCGACGTAATAGGCGAACTACTACCGGTCTTGAAAATTTCAGGCCGTGGTCAGCAGATAACGCAGATATAACTCGGGGTCCAGCTCTAGCTACCCAGTCAATCTCGGAGTCTTCCAGACCGACACCCACCTTTTGAGCCGCCAACATAGCAAGGTGATGAAGATTTTCGTTTTCGTGCTCTGGTATACCTGCTAGTTCTAGTTCATTTCGCAGGTGGAGCTGGGCTTGCACGTTAAGTTGATTTTCCAGCTCGGTCACCTTTGACTCTAACAACTTAGAATCTTTATCTCTGCTCTCAAGTTTCTTTATCCGTTCGTCGTTATTGGCAATCGATGACCCCAATTCTTCCAGTTTCTTCTGACAGTAAGATAATGACGTCGTGGCATCTTCCAGTTTCTCCTTAAGAGAGTGTATTTCTCGTGTGAGTAGGCGTACTTCTTCCGTTAGCTCTTTTACTTCCGTGCATGTATGTTGTGTGCTTTCTACATTTGTTTCAGCCCTTTTCCTAGTAGTGACGTTATCGTCAATGCATCGCAAAGGGGTCGAGCTGTTATCACCGCCCTTTTTTAGAAGGGCACAGCAATCCGGACATTTCCAAGCTTTTTTCTTTTCAGCTGTCAGTGACGACGGATTAATGCACAGTGCACAGAAGCTTTTTCCACAAGTCACAGCAGAACATGTCATATAATTTGTGTCCTTTGACTTCTTTAAACAACCATTACATTTCAGCATGTTGAAGTTATTTAAATAAAATATAAAAATAACAAAAAGTGACTTCGTCACTGGGACGCGAACGCAGTCTCTCTAGATCGTATGTCCGACGCTATGCGCACGACGCCACGGCAGCTTGGATAGATTGAGCGAAACAGGTAAGTAATAGTTACAGTAGAGTGTGTAGTGCAATTAGGTATGTAACTTTAGCGAGGACGTTGTATTGACCTTGGCTATTGTCTTTCAATGTCACTGTCCGTACACAAACACTCAATAACGGAATTCTTTTAACAGTTTTTCGATGATAACTTATTAGTTTGTTTACGCACGATCACAGTTTTGGCACTTTCTTGTTCTGTTTGTAATTATCTACGCACTTTTGTATATTTCAAATAGGATAACACGGTATTAACTACACTTTGGCAATATTTATTACGGAGAGTTCAATAACACGTCTGCTACCGATGGCGAGCCGAGCGAATCAATCATTGCTCAATGGCGGAATGGAATTAGTGTTGTGACACTGCTGTATTTCTAACCCGGTTTTAGTAATTACCTCCAGATGGGAGTTGTTACCTAAAATTGTAATGGCTGAACCGGAATCGAGCAATCCACAAATAGGTAAACTGTTAATCGTTACGTTAACATAGGGCCGTAGGTCATTTTTAGGTTTATTATCCAGGATCGAGGCGACGGAATAACTAGACAAATACACTTCTAGAGTGTTTAGCCAATTTCTCCAATCATCTTTGTCAAAATTGGTTGAATAGGTTGTAGAATCTAATTTAAATTTTGACACGCCCCGACCCTGACCAACTAGTTTTTTGGTTTCGTCGATTTACAGTTCGGGCAGTTAGGGAATGTCACATCCCTACGGCCGCACTTGAAGCAAATTGCGAACCGATCGCGTTTGCATTCATTCAAACTGTGATCATTGATACGGCAGCGCGGGCAGTACTTGGACGTGACTAGAGCGACAGAGCTAGGTTTAGACTTAGGTTTGCTAGGTTCGTTGTTCTCAGTGTATTCGGGTTTTCCGGACATACCCTCTGTAGTAGCAACGGGATAATTAATGTAGGAATTATTACGCGCTCGGTTATTAGGTTTGTGACTGTAAGCTAGGTCTGGTGCCAACGTGTCGTTACTGTAATACGGTTCGCGGAATTGAGAGTTCAAACATTTCATCCGTTCGTAGTTTAAACATAACGTCTGCAGTGTTGCTATACTGTCTATTGAAGATATTGACGGAGCTAGCACTAGTGAGTAGCATGGACGTATGTTATGCAATAGGATGTCTAACTTTTCGCGTTCGGACAATCGCTTTGACGGTGACAGCCTAGCGAACAGCTGATTCATTATCAAGAGATAAATAATTATAGTTTCGGTAGCACCTTGAGTACGTCGGCGGATTTCATTTAATAACCGGTAGTCATAATCGTACGGTGTGAAATCGTCTATTTATTTAGTGGTGAGTTCTTCCCATGTAGTGAAATATTCTTTTAGGCCGCGGTACCAGTGAAGTGCTTTACCGGTAAAAATTTCGGAGGCATATGATAAAATTTTAGTGGAAGGTAGATTACGCGCGGTTTGGAATTCGGTTACGCGTTGTAGGAACGCTCGGACGCATCCCGTACCGTGGTATTTTAGCTTAGACAGTTCGCTAACTCTCAAATGCTCGCAATGCAATACTGGGGCTAACCCTGCCTGCGTCGAGGTAGACGGCGCAGGTTGGACCTCTGCCACAGCATCAGCTGAGCGAACAGCTGATTGCTCAATGGCGGACAGCTCCGCCGAGAGCTTGTCGAACCGGCTGCACAATTCGGTTTTTCGTTTTGAATACGCCGTAGGACGTTCCATCCTACGGAGTCCATGGAAAATGTGGTAGTGCAGTGCGGTAGACCTCCTAGCTAGGTTCGCGTCGTAAGAAATGGTTAATAAATTCACTCGCTTGGCCTGCTCAGAGACGGCCTCGCTAGCGCCCTCGAAGTCCACCGCTATGGCTAGACCCGATTCCAAAATGTCATCATTTGGAATGGCTTCCAGTAATTTAGGGAGCTGCTTCCGCAGACCTAGGACAGAGGTAGCCGGCTCCTCACCTCTAATCGCGACCTCGTAAGCTAACTCGTTCTTGTTTAGCAGGAAGTATTTTATGGGGTGTGAGCCCATGGTGTATGAATAACCGCGTAAGTATACACTACACACTACAGTTAGTGCGCAAGCGTTCCGCCCTTACAAATGGCCTACTTTACGATTAGGCGTAAAAGTTCGACCGTTAGGACTAATTAGAAAAACGTTAAGATTCAAAGTTGCGAACTAGTACGTAGTAGGTAGTTACACTAAAAGGTAGACAATTAGTACAACAATACGTATCGGTTCGCTGTAGCCGCACCTCCTCGCTTACAATGATGGAGACCTGCTAGAAGAGAACTCGAGCACGGAAAGCGAGACAATAACCCACGTAGGCGCCACTGTAACGGGTTTTGGTAGTAAAACGCAGAAGAGGTCCTAGATGCGTTTATTGCCGAGTATTGTCTCATTTCCTATGCCGATTATGACCGACCAACAACACGACACTGGCCTGAACACTAAGGGCTGCAGTCTCCCACGCTGTTCCCTCTGGTAGTGTGTTGGCAGGCTGCTCGAAGGCTGCGCGTAGCGGTAGATCCTCGCAGGCCGTTGGTTCAGCTGGCAGACGCCGGCGGTACGAGTACGATGAGCAGGGCAGGTCAGACTCTTCGGCAGAGGTGACGCCGAAGGCGATGCAGGAAAGTGTAGCGGTCTAGGAGCGCAGCCGGAGTCTTAAGGTGAACCTGGAACCTGAAGGAAAGCAGCATTAGGAGAGCCACAACCAGGCAGGTGGCGTCAGCCGGCCTCAGCTAGCAGGTAGAGAGATAGGCAGTACGCTAACGCAGTAAATGTAGTATCATACCCGTAGCTGGGACCAGGATACACGTAGATACGACGTAGGGTCGGTAGGTACGCTTAGTTATAGTAGGTAGGTAGTAGAAGCGACGTTAGAGTAGCGGTGCCGGTCTCTCTGTCGGCCCCTTTATATACCGGGCCCTCCATCAGAGTTCGTGTCGGCGCGTAACCAAATATGGGCAAAACTTACGAGCGCGGACGATGGCCTTCCCTGATTGGCCGAGCGTATGGACGGTATTATGACGTACACTCGGTAGGTACCGGTCATACGCTACAGTGCAAAAAGAAATATGATCAAAAAATTTTACTCGTGCTTCAAAATTCAGTTGACTTTTTGTACCTACATCCAGGGCGGAAATCTAGATACCTGTCATTTAGTTTTTATACATTCCAGGCAAAAAAATAAACCGAGATCTTTAATAAATACTAAAAAACTGTCGCATTGCGGTTTATTGAGCAATAACCATTGACATTGATCCGTCTTAAGCAGCAAGGAGGTTCCATTCGTCTAATTTGTTAATCGTTCAGTACAATGTACTGCGTAAAACTATTTCGGAAGACATAGCCTAGATATGCCAAATTTAACTTTAAGATTCGTGACGTAAGGTTGATATTGTTTGAGATGAGAGTAAGATGAGAGGCTCAGATTGCTGAATGTACAAAATCCCCATCGGGGGATACGGGCGTTGCCAATTTTCCGCAAGAAAGGCCACCCCTTCCGGTAAACGTTTAAGTGTTTGATACCTTAATTACGTTACTTAACGCTTCGATGTTCGGACGTGAAACACGTGCTTGTATTTGTTTAATCTAATTCTGTATTGCTTTTGAATATTGGGAATATATTTCAGAGATAATTTAACTTTTAGGAAAAATAATAATCCTGTAAATTACAGTCATTTTTTGGCGCCAAATTCTTGATATTTAAGTAATTTGGTATGTAATGGATATTCCTTAACGATTATAAATAAAATTCAGATTTGAGCTATGCTTTGTAAATATTGACAAGCAGCAAATAACAGGCATGTGGTTTAAAAATATTTTATAATGATGACAACTTTAAGGCTAGTTCACTTTGTATGAAGCCAAAAGCCTTGGTACATATATTATTCTTATTTTGTTATTTTTAAAAAGACAACTCCCGCATTAGGACTCAATCCTGTGTCGCGGGGGACTTTACAAACATACAACTAACGGACACAATGAACACCCAGACTCGAAACAACAATTTGTGGATAATGGAAAAGTGTTGTCACGTATGGGGATTGAAACCACAACACTCGGCGCAGTGTCAAGTGGCAAGGCGGCCGCTTAAACCACTACGCCAACCGTGCAGTCCATGAAACGGACAACAAGTATGTACCTACTAAAGATACTTATCTAATACTTTATTTGAATTGAAATCAAACTTCAGTTTATGGATTTTATCGCGATGGTTTTACTGAGATTACATTTAAGCCGAATCATCTCGAAAGTACATTATTTCTTACAATACGACGTTTCGATAACTTAACAGGAACTTTCAGTGTTACGTGAAAAGCTATTCTAAAACTAGCCTCTTCTATTATCACAAAATCACACCATGCAGCATAATACTTGAGCAGAAAATAATTATGTTGTTGTAACCCCAGTAAACAATCTAGCAAATAGTTCATAGACACAACATTTTATCGCTACATTTCTCAACTTGAATCTCGACCTTGAATCCACTTAGATATAATTTTAAATACACAACGTTGACTATATTTTTTTCATTCCCAGTGTAAAATGTAGCAGTTGGAGAATTGCAATAACGGCATAATGTTGAGAACTTTCAGAACGTGTTACTGTAAGTGGCGAGGGGTCAGTGCACTCTGCTATCATTCCCCGAGGAAAAGTCTGTCGTAAGATATGGTAAACTTAAGATGGAAACACACGGAAAAAGAGCGCGTAAGATAGAGACGCAAAACACAAGAATATTAAGACGTTCTATTGGGGCTGATTTAATTTAAAAAAAATATGCTGAAAGAGAATCGCTTTGTTTGGTCAGAATTATATTGTATGATAGATCTGTGTGATTAGCAAAAAATAAAGTTTTCATTCATTTTGTGTGAATGACAATGAAAGTTGTTATTTCAAAGTGAAACAATAGAAAAGTGCGCAAACGATTTGGTACCAGGTAATTAATTTTTAAATTATTTGTTTTTAATATTTGCTACGTAAATTAATAGCACATCGTATTTTTTCTCGTGACTACTTAACATTTTATTTCTTTTAAACACTGCTAGGCTCTTAAACCTGGAACTAAAAGAGCATTCTTAATTCAGTTTCATACTACATAAAAATATTTTACATAAAACTGGAATAAAACCAGGACTCTTTGAATTTTTTTTTTTAATTTATTTGCAAAAATACCGTTACAAATGGTGTTACAAAGCAATGCATACATGATTCAAGTATTTTGACCACCAATATAGCGGCATGCAAATATTATTTTTATTACATAAATTAAATAATTATAATTATTATTATTACTATTATTACAAGCCTGAATTGGTGTCCCACTGCTGGGCAAAGGCCTCCCCTTCCGACTTCCATTTCTCACGATCCGCTGCCATTATTTGCCAATCCTTTGTATAAGTTGTATAAAGTGTAAGTATTTGTATAAATAATTATAATTAATAAGCCAAAAAAAATTAACAACACTAAATCAATATAAATAATTGGATTGGATGTCAGAAGAAAATGTGATAATAGTTTTAAGAATAGTCACAACGAATATAAAATAATAAAAAAATTATGTCATTAAAAATTATAGGTACTAGTAAAATTGTCAAGATAATATTAAATTTAATTAAACGGCTACTGTAAGTTATCATTCATGTAATCTGCCAGAGTTTATTAACATTTATTTATTAATAATTCATTGAGTCTTCTCTTAAAAATATTAAATGGTGCTTCTTTAATAGTTTTTGACAATTTATTATATATAACAGATGCCATGTGAAAAATGCTTTGCTGCATTAATGCAGTGTTAGTTTCTTCTTTGCAATTTCTTAAACTGCCCATACAATCGCGCACGCCGTAATTCCAACCCCGTATATTCCAGAAGTGCATGCAACGCTCTGCATTCGCGGAGTGGTCTCCCTTGCGCTTCGTTACTTGCGGGAACCACATCGACAAGGGTTTTTGTCTCCTCAAAGGAACGAGGAAATCTGAACATTTTCATCCATTTTTTTTTTCGCCCCTAGAATTCTCGTCTCGCCAACAGCTTGCTGTACGTAATTAGTCGGTAGTGCGGTCTATGATGCTAATTAATGAGTTGGATTGTTCTGTTGTGTTAATAGTTTATTATCGCTTAGACACCTTCTTGGAAAATAATATTAGTGACCACAGTGAAAGATTAAATTCTTACAACTGCTTGGACTATCACAGACTCCCTATAATTTGTATGTTTATGACTAATCGCAGTAAAATGTCGCAGTACCTTACTCTCTCCATAACCACGTTTAAACTCAATGAGGTTGTGTATGTGTACGTTTGCTATGTGATAATATGAAACAAAGAGTCTGCGTGACTTCAGCTTGATAATCACAGACGAAAATGAGACAACCAAATCCGTTTTGTTCAATACGCGATAAAATTGACGCAAATACGCGCACTTTTCGTAGGTACACTATTTTGAAAACAAATAGTGAGAATGTTTCGCAAATTCATAAAATTTTCGATTTCTTGTTTGACTTCCTTTCCAGTGTAGGTATCGATGTTTCTTTTTTCATTTTCTATGTTATATTTTCGTAGATTTACGCACGTACTTAAAATTAAACCAAAGTCATTGTAGGAATACAGTATTGCTCGTTCGTTTTTCCTCCTCCTCCTCCTAAAATCAGTCCTGATGGACAGCCAGATGGCTGTCCATCAGGACTGATTTTTCTGTAACACGAAAATATCAAGTTAAATGTCTGCGTTAACGTAATAAAAGTATATGTTCCCTTGTAACTTTTTATTTTACATGCCATTATGACAGGACAGTCTCACAATACGGCAATAAAGCATCATCCTAGAATTATTTTTACTTTAAATTCAATTCAATTCAATTCAAAATATTTATTTGCAAGAATATGGTACAATAGACGTTACAATGATTGGATTTCAACATATTCTGCCAAGAGCGGCGTGCAAATGTATTATTATATAATGTAATTACCAATTTATTAGTATACCAATACTCATTAATATAACATTTCTAGATCCACTTAAACAGTTTCGTTAATTTTACTTTCTAAGAATTTTTTTACAGTATAATAATTTTTATCTAATAATATATTTAATAATTGTTTTTTAAATAATGTCAATTGTAGATTAATGAGGTTCCTTGGAAGGTGATTAAATATTCTTATACACATACAATTAACATTTCTATTATATAGTTCCAATTTAATTTGTGGTAAAATTAATTTATATTTATGTCTACAACGACTGTTTTCATAGTCTCCAAATTTTTTAAACAAGTTGTAATTCTTTTTCACGAAGATACATATTTCCAATATATATAGGTAATGATAAAATCTTTAGTCGTTGAAATAATGGTTTACAACTATCTAGAGGGGACACTCCACATATTGCACGAACGCACCGCTTTTGCGCCATAAAAACTCTTTCCATTTCTACAGAGTTGCCCCATATAATAACACCATATCTATTGATGATATATATGCATGATAAGCCAACATTGCGGTATCTAAATTAACAGTTTGGCTTATTCTTTTTAACGCATAGACAAACTTATCTATTTTGGATACAATTTTAGCTATATGTGGTCTCCAGCTACAGATATTGTCAATAGTTATACCCAAGAATACACATTCGCTGACAACATTAAGGTCGTTGCTATTGTATTTAATGTTTAAAGGTGTTGTGTGTGTGTGGGTTTTGAAGGTCTGAATTTAATAATGTTGGTTTTTGACATATTTATGCGTAGGTTATTTCGTTCCAACCAACTGATAGCATTATCTAACGCGCGAGTAATGTCATGTTTAAGGCTTTCATCATTATTGCTTTTGATTAATATAGTAGTATCGTCAGCGAACAATATACATTGCTTTTCTATCGCGTCAGGCAGGTCGTTTATATAAAGGAGAAAGAGAAGTGGTGATAATATTCCACCTTGTGGAGTACCATAACTGTTGTGCCTGAAGCTAGATCTATAAGATTTTTGTTTAGAATTACTGGTTCTTATAATTTCTACACATTGTTGTATTTCCGTTAGGTAGCTTTTGATCTAGTCATTAGCGTTACCCCGTATACCGTAGGCTGAAAGCTTAGCTAGTAAGGTTTCATGGCAAACAAAATCAAAAGCCTTCGTCATATCGAGAAAGACGCAAGCAATTTTATTTTTAGAATAAAGAGCTTCTGTTATTTGTTTTATTAATGAAAAACAAGCTATGTTTGTCGAAGTATTTTTCCTAAATCCAAATTGTTCCTCCTTCAGTATGTTACACGATATTACAAAGTTTTCTATTTTGGTATACATTGTTTTTTCAAATATTTTTGATAGTACGGGTATAAATGTTATTGGTCGATAATTATTTATATCTGTTTTCGGCCCTTTTTTATACATAGGCTTTACGATTGATATTTTTAAACGTTTTGGAAATATTCCTTCTGTTAGCGATAGTTTTATTATATAAGTTAGGGGAGGTACTAAGATGTGGGCGCATTTTTTTAGAACTTTAGTATTGAAGTCGTCATCCCGTAGAATTGGTATTTTTTAAGCTTTGGAATATTTTGTAGATATCGTTATCGTTAACAGGTGTTAAAAATATACTTTTAGAGTTTTCCGAAATTTTTGTAGGATTTTTTGTACTACGTATATTTTTATCATTAGTCAAGGATATATAACATTTATTAAACAACTCACATATCATATTAGGATCATTAAACGTTTGATTATTTACTTTTACAGAATCAATTTCATGACTTATTGATGTGTTATTTGTCTTTTCTTTGATTAATTGCCAGGCAGCTTTACAGGCGTTTTTAGACTTACTTATGTAGTTTATGCTATTGATCTGTTGCTTTATGAATACACTTTTTAAATATTTTAGTGTACTTGTAATATATTTGCTTATTACGTGTTTTATTATGGTTGTTTTGATGATATTTTAGGAATAAGATTCTTTTTTTAATGCAGCATCGTTTTATATTTCTTGTTGTACTTCATAAAATATAGCTTGATCTCTGCGACAGCTGTCAATAAAATCACGCCTATGAAGTCCTGAATTTCTTAATAGTACAGACTATGGTACAGCCATACCTCAGTGTCATACTTTATGGGCATGTCGACCTAATTGGTGATGGGCAATGATTCATCGACCACTAACTATAAACTATCGATATTTTAAATAAAACTTTTAATTTTATTGTATATTTTAAATATCATATATTATTAACATTTCTACACACTTGATCTAAAATAATAGTGAGTAAATAAAATCTAATTTCTCATCTATTCATGTAACACTCCATCCGTCAACGAAACCCAAGGAACACCAAGAGGGTTTCGGGAGAAGACACGCCGCGTTTGGATCAAAGGCCGTGTTACCAAGCCATAAACTCAAAAAAAAAGACACGCCGCCATCTTGTTTTATTTGAACCTCCATTCTCATCGTCATCAGCAGTACTAGTGCCGACGCGACGCCTTGTATACGCTACGTGTTTTCAGTTCTCATTACTTTGTTTTTGTTACTATTTCTGTTAATTTGTTGAGTGTTTATGACCAAAGTACAACAAAATAAACCAGTACAATAGTAGATGTGGTTTAATTTATAGTTATCCCATCTAGCTGTCCTTCTAGGACAACACAGATCAAATGGTCTAACGCTCCCAGCGTTAACATTAAGTTTTGTTATTATCGTTAGTTTCTTGTTGGCGTAATGCCGAAGCGAACAAAAAAACTGTTTTGAACAGTCAAAGTAGTGAGTTTGTGATTCGCTTACGTGAATATTTTGAGCGAGAAAACCAAAATGGCGGGCCGCTATTACCCATGGAGAAAGTATGTGATAGAGTTGCAGATGCTCTTGGCATTGGACATGCGACAGTAATTCGCATCAGCAAAGAAAAGTATGGCAAATCTTCAACCGTATCATTGACTGAAGACGAGGACAAAAAACTTGCAACGCCAAAAAAAAAAAGGAAAAAGGCTACTCCTGTCACAAACATTGACAGCGATTCAGAAACTGATTCAGATATGGATTTGGGGTGTACTCCTTTAATAGAATAAATGTATTTTATATACTTATTCGTTTAATTTAGTATCGTTTGTAATTAAATTAAACCTAATTATATGTTACATTAGCATCGATAATAGTAAGAAACGTCGATAATTTCTATCGACATTTTTTTTATATCGTGACAACATGTCAGTTTCACATATGTCGCAGAGATC
Organism: Euclidia mi; assembly: GCA_944739405.2. NCBI lineage: Eukaryota > Metazoa > Arthropoda > Insecta > Lepidoptera > Erebidae > Euclidia > Euclidia mi. The sequence goes on along the minus strand of OX123182.2, from coordinate 19,068,624 downwards.
AAGCTATCTTTTATGAACTATATGTATCTATTTTTTACAAGTTTACTAGAGATTTTTATCTCAATAATAGGAAAACACAGTTTATAAAATAAGGTTATAGTATCGTGGAATGCGTTGAAAGCTTTATCAGTTGTTTGACACTCATATACTTCGGAAAAAGATAGATTTGAGATATAATATTTAAATTTACTTAAATTTTCTTTATTAAGGAAACATCATATTTTTTTATTTACTTCTAGATTTACAGTTAGCGACTGTGCAGTTTCGTGATCTGACAGAGCTAAATAGTGTAAGGCTGGTTTATTATTCTGTATATTGCTAATAATTAAATCCAAACATGAGTTTTTACGCGTCGGTAATTCTATGTGATTTATAAGAATATTATTATTCATCAATATTGACTTTAAATCCTGAGATATTTTGCTTGTTTTCATGATGTCTATGTTCCAGTCACCACATAAAATTATATTTTTCTTTGATTTTTTACATAGATTATTGACAAGTAGTTCAAAATGCTCCAAGAAAACGCTTGCGTTTGATGCAGGTGTTCTATATATGCATACAACAATGAGGTTAAATTTACTTATTTCAATAGCGCAGTATTCAAAGTGAAATGGGATTGGTTGTATGTAGTTAATAATCTCCTTGTATTGTAAGTTATTTTTTATTAAAATACATGAGCCTCCGCGGCGTTGGTTGATAGGTGAGAAAGCCGATACTTATCTATAATTTTTCAATCTGAGATTTATCTCGGTACCACTTTTAAGAAAGGTCTCAGTAAAGCATACAATGTCGATAGTACCTAGGTCTTGCAGATCCTCAATGGCTGCCTCAATCAACTCCTGTTTACTCAGTACTCCAGCAATATTTTGATGTATCAATGTAACAGATTGATTAGATAGACTTACGAAATAAACGCGCATCTCTAGGAATCGTAGCTTTAACAATTGTTTTGAAGTATGTTGTTATTTTAGGTTGTATCGTACGAACTCTGTTTTGATCTAATGTGGGCATTGTATTGTATATGAATGTAGAAGTGGGTAGATATTGACACATTGATTGCTTTGTTTTTAAATTTTCGTATACTTCTTTTTGGTAATGTGGGTAGTCAATTTCAGTATTCAATTTATGACAAAGAAATAGAAGATATTTTTTATGATATTTGAATGGTGCATATTGATTGTAGTAATCATGTTGGTATGAATTGTGTATTTTTAGGTATTTACATTTATTATAATTCTTCGTTAACATTTCAAGTTGGGTGTTTATCATATTTTCATTCAACCACGAGTTGTGTTGAACATTTGTAATAAATACAGTGTGAGAGCGAAGTTTATGAAGAGCGATACATATTTCAGATATATATACATAGGGTTGAGTGTTATTGGATCCTAATACTAATATTATAATATCATCAGGGCCTAAGTTTCTTAAGAAGTCATCATTACAGTCACTTAAAATCTGTGCACTAGTAGCGTTAGGTTTAATTACTGATGATATATTGTACTTATAATTCCATTTGTTTTGTCTAGTTTGTATCATAGCACTAGACAATCCGCGAGCTTGTTGGTCACCTAGAATTATTATATTTGGAATAGATTTGCTTGAATTTTCATACATTTGTTGGGGTTCCTTTACTTGTGTTGTCAGATTCGTAGCGACATCTATCGGTTCTGCTGTGATGTTGTTGGAGTTATGTTTTACGGTGGTTGTCCTGTCAAAATCTGTCGGTATCAAGCTAGTATCATTGTCTTCCTTTTCAATAAATGGGATTGATTTAGTTACGATATTTCTACGAGACCTATACTTCTTTTTTTGCGAAGAATTTTTTATCTCCGGCGTGCCAGTGTAAATTTCTTTGAACTGTGATATCTTTCTCTGTTGCCCAGCAGATTGCCGTTTTAGTTCATTATTTTCAATTATTAGAGCTTCAATTTCTTTGTGTGCGCTTTGAAGTTCATTGTTTAATCTAAGTACTTCTTCTTTGAGAAAATCCACATCGTTTATGTTGTCTGATAAGTCTGGTAGGCTTCTACAAGACGGGTTTGATGTTATTGAGGTGTAAGACAAATTAAGTGAGTCAGAAGATTCAATAATGCGATTTCTACGAAGGGTGACGTTACTAAAGTTCGTCATGTTTTCTGCACTATCCATTTTGGTATTGGTGGTTCTCAACTGCAGATGTCACTTTTTACCAAACTACTTCGATTTGAATGTTGTGTGAAGATTTTGTATTGTGAAGAGTATTTTATCACTAATGTTTCTTTTTAATGAATAGATAATTCACAAAAAGTGTCGGCTGATCCTGGGGTTAGAATTCGGTTACAAGTCATTCCATACGAGCAGTAGGTATATCCATTCATCAGTTTAACACTACGTAAGCTCTTGAAATAAAAGTTCGCCTTGTAGATGTATTAGGCTAGTAACAATGTTTACGCTGATTGGTTGAAAGACCTTAACTTTCGCGTTTGAATAAAATTAACGTCTTTTTTATTGTTTTTTCACTTATGAGTAAACACTTAGTTTTTTGAGTTTATTATCACTTTAAAGTTGTACTTGTAGTTTGTTTTGCGAGCTTGCCTGTTATTTATATTTGTTTGTTTATTGTTTTGACATTTATTCACAAATTGTACGTAAAAACACTGTCTGTAAGTCACAACACTTTTTGTCTGATAACTTTTGTTTCGTTATTCGTATCAGTTCACTAACGCACGATGTTTATTATCAGACACTTAACTATTAGTTAATTATAGTAATAGACTTTAAAACTGATGTTTACTATTTTTAATCACTTTATAATTACGGAGCCGATGTTTACACAGCGACCAGCGCCATCTATCCTTTAAATCTCTAAAGCTACCTAAGAACGTGAAATAATAGTGTTTTGCAATTAAAATTAAATAAATCCTACATATACCCAGTAATCGACAATAGAATGGGATCCAACTCTAATCAAAAAATTACAATTGCTGAAATATTCCTCCTTTGAGAATAAACAGGTGTGAACATATGCACGTAATAAATCCTTCCTTCCGCAAAGTGACCCTCCCTAAAACAATCTGAAATCAGCGCAACCTTACTCAAACATGTAAAAAAACATTACAAATTCAAATGAAACGAGTGTCCCCTAAACACCCCCGCGCGTAACATTTTTTTAAAGGCACGAAATCTGTACAAGAGAAATACATTAAACAAAAAACAGAGCACTAATAACAAAGTTCGTTAAACAGAGGTGGTTTCTAAACTAGGAGTAGCGGCAAGAATGGGTAAATGTGTCCCACGGTTGACATTACGGGTCCTAATGTCACGTTGGGGGCAAGAGGGCCTCTTTCACACGTTATCGTGCCTGGTACGCCGGCTGGCTGTGTGATGGCCGAATCTCTCTCAGTGGACATTTACGGCATTTTACGGATCGGGCGAAACAATGGGACTTACAGGTGGAGAGATAGGACAGCTTACTTTTTTCTGTAGTGGTGATAAATGTGGTGTGATGGGGCTTTTATTTATTTTATGCCAGAGTCGGTAAGGTATTCCTTTTTAAGGGAATCTTTATCTTTATTATGGTTTGTTTTGGTTTTGGAGGTGTCGTTCTTATGGTCTGTGATTACTTTATGCAACGAATCGTATTTGAATTTGAAGGTGTCCTTCACTGAAATTCAATCTTACTTATAATTTTATTCGATGTGTTCGACATTAAAACAAAACCGAAAGGTAAAAAAACACTTAAAATAATTTTGTTTTAGTTTTGTGTCTAATTTTGTACGTATTTTTGGCAAATATATTAATAGAGCTATTATTGCTACAAGTATATCTTATAACTACAAAATAATGACTAAATCACAATCAATTTCATTACACAGTCTATGATAGCAAGCCAGCAAGATGTGGTCCTGTTTGCCACTGTTTTAATATAACAATTATGTTCGGTAACCACCAAGTCATTATGTCCCAAGATTCCAACTCATACTCTTTGTAAGTACACAACAAATTTTCACCATTTGCGGTAGATGTTAATGTTACCCACAATGATAATAATATTTGTCTCAGATTTATATAACGCAACCTTTATGTAGTTTTCTATGAACCCCTTTCTGTCTCACCGTTACAAAAGTAAAAAAAACAGCTCTGTATGTAAACTCTCCCACTACTGGGCACGGGTCTATTCTCATGAAGAGAAGGATTAGGCCACAGTCCACCACGCTGGCAGTGGGTTAGCAGACTTCTCGCCTCGTCCGAGAACATTATGTAGAACCCTTAGTCATGCAGATTTCCTCACGATATTCAACTACACCTGGCAAGTGATAATTAGGTATTAACAATCCTAAAAGTTCATAACGTCTAAAATCCATTTGCTTGCGGCGGGTTTGAACCTGACACCCTCTGCGTAGCACTTTGTCAGTTATTCTACTAGGCTACTACTTCCTCACTGTTACATAATAAAAAGCCATAAATGGCTTACATTGTGACCATTAATATTTTGTTACGGCTAAAGTTTAAAGCTAAGCCTTTTAACCAACCGGTATGCTGGCAACCAAGGTTATATTTTAAACTTGAAATTTATTCACAATTTAGAATAAAATATAACAAAGGTTAAATTTGGAATTAGTTCAAATTTGGTGCATCCATTTATATTGATGTGGTATAATTTTATCTTTGTTAATCAGTCATAAGATCATGGGTTCTATTCTTGAAGCAGACAAGATTTCAAAGAACTTCAATTGTATTTTTCTTAACAGGTGCGTTGAGAATCTATTGCTATAGTTGATTTCTATGAAAATATAAAATTATATATTCACATATCCTTTTTTCGGATATGTTAGAAGGCAAGCGAGCAGCAGTGTTGCCTGATGGTAAGCGATTGCGGATTCTTGTGGACACACATAACACCCGAAGGATCACAAGTGCGTTGCAGATCTAGTTGGTAACAGGAATAGAAGGACGGGTGGGATGAGCTAAAAGGAAAAGGGAATGGAGCCTCCGGCATTCTCACTTATCGAAAGAAACGCAACAGTATAGATACTGTAACTCTCTTAACACATCAAAGCCCAAGGGCGTCATATGAAGTTATCAAAATTGTTAACGTTAACGTCCAAGGACCACATATAGCGTCCTCTCGACTCACTCGATATTTTTTCTTATTACTTTGGAAATATAGTAGCGATTCGCTTCGACCGCATACTAAAATTCGCAGAATGAACCCGGCTTTCGAACGAAACCATTGCTAACATAATACAACAAAACAGAAAAAGGTTATGATCGTAAAAACGGGTGGTTATTGATGGGCTAACAGCACACCAAATTCAATACGGTCGTATACAATATATATAATAATTATTTCAGATGTGTTATATATTAAAAAATAGCTTGTTTTATAAGCTTTTCAGCAATACCTTTAGTTTTATTTTAAGTTGAAGGGTTTCGTTATAATCGCAAATAATGTTTCGCAATAAACTGCGCGATAAACTGCGGCGCGCGATGGCGTAAATTGTCCGGCGTATCTGATGTTTATATCATTCGGACGGCCGGGCTTCAATGGGTTAATAATCAGTACGTCCTCTTTGGGGCCTTTGGCTGGCCTAGAAACGCCAAAGCCAGACTTTGCCGTACACAGATAATGACAACCAAGCATGGCCCTCCCTCCCTAATTAGCAATGTTAAAATGCTTGTAAATTGCTAAAAGTAAAAATGTTTTTATGTTGAACTTACTAGTTTTATATTTTCAAGTAATCTACTATCCGACTGCCTCGTTGGTCACATCAGCACTAAAACAACAAAAGCATGCACAATCTTCTGGCAATGTCGGAGAATCATAGATAAGAAATGGGGTCTCAAACCATCTATCACCCTGTGGATCTACACTGCCATTATACACCCTATGCTTACATATGGTGCAGTAGTGTGGTGGCCACGCACACAACTAAGCACAATCACAAAAAGGCTACAGAGCCTTCAACGCCTAGCCTGCTTGGCCACAACAGGCTGCATGAAGACCACCCCAACAGCCGCCTTGGAGATACTACTGGACCTAAGACCGCTGCACCTAATGATCCAGCAGGAAGCAGGTGCTGCAGCAATCCGTCTAGAAAAGCTCGGGCTGTGGAGAAAGGATGATCGAATAACCCACGCACGCCTAAAAGGGACCTTAACCAAAGAGATCCCGATGCTAGAGGCCGCTTGCGATCTCATCCCTAAAACCTTTGTCTTTGACAAAAAATATCGCATCCAATTACAGGAGGAACACAAAGACAGCTCTGGTATACACGAAGTCAGAGTATACACAGACGGCTCAAAAACGAAGCATTGGACAGGTGTGGGCGTATTCTCCCATGACTTAAATATCAACATCTCAACATCCCTTGGCACTCTTAACACCATATTCCAAGCCGAGTGTGTTGGGATAACAAGAGCCGCAACAGCAATCGCGTCTAGGAACGTAAGTGACCTGTCTATACGCATTATCACGGACAGTGTCTCTGTACTACAAGCTCTCGGCAGCAACTGCTTTAACAGCGGCCTCATCATGGAATGCCACCTAGAGCTGCAAAAGATTGCAGAGAAGAATCGGGTTACGCTGCAATGGATTAAAGGCCACAGCAACTCCGCAGGCAATGCGCCGCAGACCAACTGGCAAGGCAAGGATCGGACACAATGATAATGGGACCCGAGCCGATTGTACCGATACCGGCAAGCCAACTCAAAACATGGCTACGCGAGAGAACCGCACATGAACATGAAAAACAGTAGGCAGACATAAAAGAATGCAGACAAACAAAAGATGCTATCCCCCGCTTGAACAAGCGACTCTCGCACAAGCTGCTGCATTCTAACAGAAAATCTCTTAAGCATCTGACAGGCATAATAACCGGCCACTGTCCACTCAACAAGCACCTATTCAACATAGGCGTTACGGACAGCCCACTGTGCAGGGGCTGCATGGAAACCGAAGAAACACCTGCTCACGTCATTCTGCACTGCACAAGCGTGAGCGATCAACGGGCAAAGCTGCTGAACAACCCCAGAACCATGTGTGAGGCTTTGAACGACATCAGCCAACTAATGGCTTTCTGGAAGGAGTTAAGGTGGTACGAGTAGTCGACGTCAATCAAGTCGCCACTTACGCACAATGGCCCAAATAAGGGGCTAAGTGCGGCAAACCTACGTCCAACTAATGTGCCCGGTACGGCAATACGCTCGCCCCCTATTACGTGGGACCTAAAAATTCATGGTGAAATGTGGGTGTAATATTACACCTCTGCCTACCCCTTCGGGGATACAGGCGTGAGTCTATAAAAAAAAAACTATCCGTATATCCTGCTACGTTAGGTAGGTACCCACGTACAATGTAAATCTGTAAGAGTGTAGATTTTTTCACTAAATAAATACAGAGGGATGTGTATTCATTTTCACAAGAGCCAAGTTTCACAATACCTTCCTTGTTTATTTGAAAACTTTGATATTTTCAAAACAAAAATCAGACGAGGCAACAGATTTTTCACCTCAAAACCTAATAAAGCACCCGCGTTGGCGAATCCTAAACCAACATAAGACACTGACGTAGCCGCAGACTCTAAAATAATGAAAAACGCATTCGATTTTGAACCTTATGGTTCCAACAATAAAAGAGTTGAGGCTTTTGATGGTACAATTTGACGGCAAACTAAGCAAGGCTTTCTTACGTGTCGTACGGTCTATTTCAATTTTCGCTTCATTACCTCCCTAGACCGAGTTTCTGTTTTATTTTTTCGTACATGGCAACTTAAATTTTGTTTAGGATAAGAGTGATTTACTTCGTTTCCTTAACGTCTTCAGTACGATGGAGTTTGCCTCGGTGTTCTATCGTAAGCAATCCGTCGAAAATGTTCCGTACTGAAACATGGTAAGGATAATTTTGATCAAATTTTCAACACAAAGGTCACATGATGGTGAAAACATAAGTAGTGCAGGGAATACATACATACTAATTATCGCTCGATTTATAATGTGCCCGGTAATTGGGAATAGGCTCGCCCCCTTTTACATTAGGTCCGAAACATAATAACAAGAGGAACAACACAATTGCACAGATACTCTCTCTCTCTCTCTCTCTCTCTCTCTCTCTCTCTCTATAATAATATATTTCATTGGTGTTCCTTGATAATACATCGTCATTTCATTTGAATAATCCTTTACAGATGAGAAGATGTACAGAAAAATGAGAATACTCATTAACTCATTGCTAGTTAATCGTTTCTGTAGAATTTAAAATGAAATCAGTATTTCTGAGACAGTCACTATTTTTTAAATGAAGAATTATATAACGTTACATCAGAAATGAAGAAATGTAAAAATAGCCCTCATATTTTAAGTACTAATTTTAAATTTAAATACTGTGCTTGATAAAATAAGACAAAGATTTTATAAAATCGAGGCAAGAAACAATGTAATAATGGGGTAAAAAGCAAATAGGAAGAACTGGCGAATAAATATTATATATTGTATATTCAAAGCTGAGTTTTGAATACAGCATTAAAGACCAAAAAGTATCAGTAACGAAACCAGCAAAATTCATGGTTATTGGTATTTAAAAAACAAACTTTATAAACCTCAATTAAACTCGACTTTATTAACATTAAATCCACCTTTTTCATACTTATAAAGACCAAACAATTTATAGAACACTGAAAGTCATAATCTGCAACATCGGAGCTACACTTATTTAGGTATATTACAAAAATTCTGAGCTTAATTATTTCCCTGATCATCCCTTTAATGAAAAGGGTACGGGTGGCATTAAGATATTAATTCGAGTAAGATTCCCGAGGGACTTTTTGTATAGAAAATCTTATTTACTTCAAGCGAGTTCTGAGAGTGAACAAGTCACAGACTTGAATTCAGAAGATTGTAGCTGTACTTAGTATGTCGAGTACTGATTGCGAGGAAAATATCTCCATTACAAACTTGGGAAAATTGCAGGCAAACTATATTGTATTGTCTTCTTTTATAGCTTCAGCTCTCCAGCCTTCGAAGGATGTCTTTTGTCGTCAGCAGGGCAACACTACACAAGGCTGGACGTTATAGAAGAATATAAGTGAGTAACCGAAAGTTGTTATGTGATTGTTAGCGAATATTTCAAGCGTCAAAAGTTAAGCTCTTTTGGTCACATTTTTTCTTGGTTGCCATTTCACTATATGTCATATTCCCAGATCGTTTGTCTGACTCAGTGGACAGCGAGAAAAAAGGCACTGACGGAAAAAACCGCCAGGAAACGGATATCCAAATTTAGGTGTCCATTTTGACAACGGACAACATGCAACATATCCAATATTTCTAGACGAAACTGTTGATTTTTAGAAATGTAATACAAAACAACGAAAAATACGCGAACAGGATTAATACAAACCGCGCTATTGACAACATCCACGAACTCGTTACTTTCGAAAATACTTTCTGTGTAATAAAAAAATCAGTAAATCAGTTCAAATATAGCAAGTCAATCAATAATAGCCGACGTACAAAAAATTGATTTTCATTCGTAAATAAATCCTCGTTTATATTTGCACACAACTCACGTCGAAACTAATTGACGGATTTGAAGAGAAATTCGGTATTCGTTAAAATTCTAGAGAGCTTTGATTGCATTTTATCAAACGGTGCAGGCAAGTACAGAGAAGTGTTTACAAAGAGTTTTGTGTTAAACTTGTTAAACCTCAATTTTACAAAAGCGGCGTAGTATTCCACACCAATATGATTTTCTTTTCTATAAATGAAAGGATTGAATTGTCTTTTATATTTTGTATCTAAAACTAAGATAATTAAACAAAAAGGCCTCAATGCAAACTTTTTGTATTTTCTTTTGTGTTAGCATGTCAATCAGTTTGATTTACCTGCCTAGAATTGCCTGAACATTTCCAAGAATTTATAAATCGGAAAATCGAACTTGAATGCTATTACCGATTTGGAATAGTTTAGTAACTAATATAACGCCAGCAGCTACGCCTGCATTTTTTTAATTTACCGTTTTTGGCCGATCCCGTGGGAAGTTTGGGAAATCCCTTCTTAGTGCACCCCTACGGTCTTCAAGGAACATACATGCCAAATTTCAGCTTCCTGCACCCAATAGTTTCAACTGTAGCGTGTCTGTCAGTCAGTCAGTAACGCAAGGATTTTATATATTAAGATAATATTTGATAGAACCTTTACAAAAATGTAAAAATTATATTTTCCGATGTTTGAATGATGAATATACCCTGTTAATCTACGTGCGGATAATATGGTGTACAATAAGAGAAAGTAAATCAGAAAACTGCAGATTTACCTCACTTGCGCCACTTGACGAGGCTACGTTGATCGCGCTGCCGAGTCGGATATTTTGTAGTTGATTTTTATTGAAGCAAGAGTCGAGGGCGTTATTTTTCTTCTCTTTATTTTTGACGCAAAACAATCTTTGGATAAGTTTATATTGATTGCTTTTCTCTTTTTGTGTTCAGCCGCTGGTATCTCTTTCGATAAGGTAATGGAAATTTACAATTAATTTGTGATTTCGTTTAAGTGATTCAGGCTGTCAAAGGCTCAATCAAATCCCAAATCTTGGTTAACTCATATCTAGAATACAATAAATTGTTTGCAAGTCTAGTTATCTTTTCAGGCATCCTTGGATTTTTTTTAGTATTTTTATTTTATTTGCTTGTGAAAAGCCTACTATCTAGGAAAAGTAAGTTAATTGTACTCGGCTTCTGTCCGTATATAACTTTGTTCTGTTGTGGCTGTTTTTATTTTCATTGGCAATAACTATCAAAGTTTCTTGTAAGCATTGTTTTATTACACTATGTGATTGTCATTTCTATAAAATTAATTTCTATTACTTGTATCTTGTGTAGGATATATTTCACATGGGTATCATATTATTGTTTAGATTTGTGTTTCTTGTTTGTAAGAAGTAAACATACCCATCTCTGTGTTAGTAAGTTTTTAAATTGTTGCTTTTTCATTTTTGTAACATCGTGCTGGCATGTTTTGCATAATTTCATTTATGTAGCGATTATACTGTTAATTGCGTTATAAAATTATTTTGATGAGCTTCAAAAATATTACCGTATTAACCAAAAGGCCAAAACTCGATATAAATAACTTAAAAGTTATAAAGACAATAATTTTGGGAACGTATTTATTGTAATGGTGAACTATTTAAATTAAAATCCTCCAACAGATTTATATTGTGCCGAGAAATTGTTCTTTAACTTGAAAAGTTGCGGGAATTCGCTGTAGACGATGAACAAAGTTGAGAATTTTGATTATTTCAACATTCTTCTTGGATTTTTGCTCTCTTTGTTTAATTAAAAATAATGAAAGTGTGAACATAGTGGAAGTCGTCTTGTTCAGTGACTTTTATAATTAGTACTAGTACACTCATTGAATAGCACAGCACAGGACGTATACATATACATGAGCTAAACTCACATGATCTTACAAAATATTTTTAGTGTAATGGAATAGCACACATTTATGAAGTATTTATTAAATTACTTAGATTTAACTTTTAGTTTATATTATTACTTATTAGTAAGTATACAATGTAATCGCACAAAAATATTGCCTATGATATTATATGATGTCAACCGAGCAAACAATACAACTATGTAATCGCATCAGGTACCCACAGGACAGGCTTTGCCTATTGTGAGGCCACTGAATACCGTACCATTGTAAATGCTATTGGCAATAAACGATTTTTATTTTATTTCATTTTAATACTCACCAAGAAACCGTGAACCTATTAATATAACATAATGATAAATTGCAGCCCATACTTTTGCATTTATTTTTAAAATGAATATTGCGTCTTAATTTATTCTAAATCACTCTGCGATTAACGAAACTCTTTAAAAATGTACAATTATCTGCCGTATAAAATGCGGAATAAGAAAGCTTGTCTACGAGTTCGAATGGCAATCAACTGATTGTTTATTTTGCGTACGATCGAAACAACGCCCGCATGCCAATTCGGACCTCTCACATATTTAACCAAATTGACGCTATAGGATATTGTTTTTGTATTGTATTGCGAGCTATTCGGTAAATTAAATATTTTATTTTTTCGTGGAGTCGCAATCTGGTATATTGATTTTTAGCTTGGTTCACTATTTTTGCCCTATATTTCACTTTGAGCCACTTTTGACTAGCTTTTCAAGAGTATGTACATTTGGAATTGCTAAATATTGCTTGTCATATTCTGATAAAGCCTTTTTATAAGCCGCCAAACCCGGATCTCGTGTTGTCATGAATATTTTTAACCCGTAACGACTTGGTTAAAGACATGAATACATAGTTATTTCATTTTTTTTTGGTTTACTTCACTTATAATCGATTTTAAACTTTCGGGATTTGTATACATCATACAAAATAAATTAGCGGGTCTTAATCGCGTGCATTTAATTTATTTAAGGTATAAATACCTATTTGTTTCCGACGTTTCGCTCGTCTTGCACCGAGCGTGGTCGCGGAGAGACTGATGAGAGCTCAGCGCCGTCTTGTGGAAGTGCGGGTTTCGGCACCTACCCTCACTTGGTCTTTATTTAAGTTCGCACTGTCGGTACTCCGACACACTACACTAATGACGTCTACACACTGTTGAGATTTATCACTGCGGCGGTGTTTACATTTGCTGATGACTGGATTCCAAGTAGCCGATAATCTATATCCATCTTCCCGGTTGAAATTGTTATATTTCTTGATTTCTACCGCTTCACGTACTATCCTGGAGTAATAGTGACGATCGGTGGATAAGACTTGTGATTGATGCAGTTCTATCCAGTGGTTTGGTCCAGACTCCAACAAATGCTCAGCTATAGCCGACTTATTAATATGTCGGTTTTTCACAGCTGCGATATGTTCCTTTACTCTTTCAGCGATTGTACGCTTAGTCTGCCCGATATATGAACTACCGCAGCTGCAATCGACTTTGTAGACGCCAGGTGTTTGGAGAGGAATGACATCCTTTGGGGATACGCAGATTATGTGCTATCTTAGAGAACGGACTGTATACAGTCTTGATGGAGTATTTCTTGAGTACTGTTCCAACCTTGTCCGTTACTCCCTTTAGGTATGGCATGTAAGCCGGCACTCTGCTCACTTCAGGTCTACGATCTTTCCTCTTCAGACGGGGTATCTTCTTCTTATATCCGTTGCGCCTAAGTAACTCCTGAACATGTGACAGTTCACTATTTAATTGTTCAGGGTCACACAGGTCATACGCTCTGTTCACTAACGATGACACAACGGAATCCAAATGCCGCGGATGGTGGTGCGAGTTCGCGTTAAGATACCTATCCTATATAAGATACCATCGTGTCATATAACCCGACCGCCAGAGTGACAAAACGCATTCGTGCCTTAATTAGGGACCATAAAAACTTATTTGCGGAAGAGGTGTTTGAACGGTTACATAAACCTCAAATTGTGCAGCCGCCTAAGATGTACGGCTTACCCAAAGTACACAAGACCAACGTACCTTTGCGTCCTATAGTGAGTCAAATAAATTCACCCACATATGGTTTGGCGAAACACATAAGCAAGGTACTACAACCGTTAATAGGCAAGACGCACTCTTTCGTGAAGGACTCTCGTCACTTTGTAGAAATTATCAAGAGCACGAAAAAGGAACCAGACGAGGTGATGGTGAGTTTTGATGTGGAGTCACTATTCACCAATGTTCCTGTTCAAGATTGCCTTGAGGTCATACAGAGCAAATTAAGGGAAAACGGTCTGTCTGACGAATACACTGTTCTGCTTAAGAATTGCTTGGATGGAAACTACTTCTTATATCGTGGACAACACTACCTCCAGATCAATGGAGTGGCTATGGGTAGTCCTATAGCACCGGTAATGGCCAACATCTGGATGGAGCACTTCGAGGAACCCATAGACATGCAGGCATCAAATGTGAAGCTATGGAAGAGGTATGTCGATGATATCTTTTGCATCATGAAGGGGAACCAGCAAGACGTGGAACAATTCGCAGACAAATTGAATTCCATACATCCGAACATCCGATTCACATACGAAATGGAGGTAGACGGATCGTTACCCTTTCTTGACGTTAAAGTGACAGTGAGAGATAATTGTACCCTTGGACACACTGTATATAGGAAACCGACACACACAGATAGGTATCTTAACGCGAACTCGCACCACCATCCGCGGCATTTGGATTCCGTTGTGTCATCGTTAGTGAACAGAGCGTATAACCTGTGTGACCCTGAACAATTAAATAGTGAACTGTCACATGTTCAGGAGGTACTTAGGCGCAACGGATATAAGAAGAAGATACTCCGTCTGAAGAGGAAAGATCGTAGACCTGAAGTGAGCAGAGTGCCGGCTTACATGCCGTATCTAAAGGGAGTAACGGACAAGGTTGGAACAGTACTCAAGAAATACTCCATCAAGATTGTATACAGTCAGTTCTCTAAGATAGTACATAATCTGCGTACCCCAAAGGATGTCATTCCTCTCCAAACACCTGGCGTCTACAAAGTCGATTGCAGCTGTGGTAGTTCATATATAGGGCAGACTAAGCGTACAATCGCTGAAAGAGTAAAGGAACATATCGCAGCTGTGAAAAACCGACATATTAATAAGTCGGCTATAGCTGAGCATTTGTTGGATTCTGGACCAAACCACTGGATAGAACTGCATCAACCACAAGTCTTATCCACCGATCGTCACTATTACTCCAGGATAGTACGTGAAGCGGTAGAAATCAAGAAATATAACAATTTCAACCGGGAGGATGGATATAGATTATCGGCTACTTGGAATCCAGTAATCAGCAAATGTAAACACTGCCGCAGTGATAAATCTCAACAGTGTGTAGACGTCATTAGTGTAGTGTGTTGGAGTACCGACAGTGCGAACTTAAATAAAGACCAAGTGAGGGTAGGTGCCGAAACCCGCACTTCCACAAGACGGCGCTGAGCTCTCATCAGTCTCTCCGCGACCACGCTCGGTGCAAGATGAGCGAAACGTCGGAAACAAATAGGTATTTATACCTTAAATAAATTAAATGTACGCGATTAAGACCCGCTTATTTATTTTGTATGATACTTCACTTATAGAAGTTAAAACGCTATTCTGGATGATGCCAGCTTTTCATAGCTAAACGACTTCTTGAGAAAAAAGGCCGAAACAAATTCAAAGTCCATGCTTATTTTTTCTGTCATTTCAATTTCTTTTATCTTTTTTTAAAGTGCAGACAAAATGGGTTTAGTATGCGAGTACAATGCAGGATATTGTCTGACGCTTTTGAGTGACGCAGCCCGCTGATGGCCAGCATTCTACAGACATCGTACGGCTCAACCTTGATTGAGGGGTTATTACTTGATATTCGGACAACGGTCTTAGCCCCTGATGTCAGTATATTCAACGCATGTGTGGCAAAGATAATATTCTGACATATGTATTATAAAAATTACATAGTTTTAAGTCTAGAAGGACCTAGGGCTCCAAGGCAAAAGTCTAATGCTGATGCTGTTCATCCTGTATTCTGCAAAACAAGATTGCTTTTTTAAACACTTCATGCCACAGGCTTCGTTCTTCCCATCGATAGGAAAGCTTTCCTTTAGATGGAGGGACCAAACATCTTATTTTTCCTGGGTAAATGATCATGCATGTAAAATCATAGTTTACCAATAAACTTTTTAAATACCACGTCATAAAACGTGAGTTTTTGGCCATTTGTTGGTATAGGTACTGTTACTGAGAACCCAATTAATTAAAAACCTCCTTTTAACGGAAAGCTATATAACATAAAAATTTAAACTGTTTTTATTTGTTCCTAAAATATGTTACCTTCTACGAAATGCTATAAAAGCTTTGGACAAATGTGATAAATATGAAAGGTTTTTAGGCGTCTGTAGGCGTATACGTGAATGATTAATTCTAAAATAATTAAAATTAAGCTTGGAATTTATTCGCAACAAAAAACGTCGACATTTTAAGTTTCGTTTCGAGTTTAGATTTTAGATAGACTATCCCCTTTGTTTATGCTTGTCTATGTGATAGGAGACAGTGTAATAAATAATAATAGTTCTTCATATCACTTACTGTTATGTAGGTGGTAAAACACAGCAGAAGACTACTTGAGGCGTAGTCTAATATGCAGGCACTCACGGGCTCAGCATTTTAGCAACCAATCAAAGTTATTGTTTGTTGCTCTTCCAGAGACCAGGTCAGTATTCCAAAATAAGTATACATAGCTATTGAGGCGCGTAAACCTGGTCCGCAACAGATGTTCGGACGCCGATCCATAACAAGCCACCAACTAGGTACGACTGTGCATTTGCTGTGGCCACACACTGAGTTGGAGTCATCTCTTATCTATTACCTCGATAAAATGAAGAATTTCACAAATTCCACTATTACAGTGTGATTAGTGAACTAGCAGATCACCCCCATATCGTTTCGGCCTGAAGCCATATTGAAGATACCTGATCAGGGAGTGACTTAGTTTACGCATGCTTTAAATGTTGATCGTGCGCTGGGCACCTTTCAGGGGTCATTATCCTCCTAGCGTTATCCCAGCCTCAACCTGGGGTCCGCTTTCTAGTCTAACTGGATTTAGCTTTTTCACGGAGCAACTGTCTGTCTGACCGCCGCAACCCGAAGGGATAGCGATATTCCATGGTTTAGACTAGTGTCAGTTTATTTTAGAGGTACTGACGCTCTATAACGACTGTCAAAGATCTTCATCACAACCGAGACCGACGGCTTAACGTACTCTCCGAGGCACGAGACAAGCGATAATTAACAATTCAATACGCACACAACTCCGAAAAGTCAGTGGTGCGCGCCGTGAATTCGAACCCGATGCCCTCTGCATGGCAGTCCGTTGGTATCTCCACTAGGCTATCGCTGCCTTCCTAGCACCTTTCGGGGGTATTAAGGTAGATTTGATTATAACTTCTACTTTAAAAATCTTTGGTCATGCTTTTAACTTAAGGTCGCCATTTACCCCGTCTATAAAAAGACATCTTGACAAAGGTATACGTAATTAAATTAAGCCAAAATAAGTTACTCAAAAAGGTCTGTGATTTTTGCCAGGCCACTTCCACCGTTAATTAAGGGTAAATAAAGAGCACATTGCTATTCTCAATATTAAGTAACATCTAAGTATGTACACGATATTAACAGTAGGAGGTAAATGGGGCAAACTTCCTCATTTAGCTTTTTTGAACATAGGTACATATGTATGGGCTTTTAGTAGAACGAGTTGTCGAGAATGGATGTAATGTGATATATTTTGTACGTATATCTATTCTGAACTTGTCCTGATGATAGCGAAAGGACAAGATGAGGATCAAGGAAACAAGAGAGATATTGCATAAAATAAAAATCAATAGGATCTTTGCTTTCGAATTATGTTTGATATTAAGAGCAGTCAACAGCCTTTAATATACTGATACCTACTGATCTAATTCATGAAGTATTGCTATTCCTTTGGGTTGCAGGTACACTTCAGTTGCTCCGCGAAACGGCAAATATTCTGTAATACCTGGTAAGTCTTAAAAGCGGACCGGAAAGTTTTAAACCAAAAGTCTTGCATGCAACCGAGATATTAGGGGACGTTGATGATGAGAATGATTTTGTTAAATTATGAAGCGGAATTTTTAGAAAGATGCGATATATGTATTATAGAAACGGTGAAAGCTTCCACGCGGAAGAACATTTTTGCATGAATAATTATGAAGGTAACAAAGTACTAATTTAATAAATATTAAAATAATTAGCCACACGTCACTCACCAAAGGGTTACCTATAACTAATTTAAGTTAACAAAGCGTTCTCATTAAAACTTTGGTTTTTGGTGAACAATCGAACGCCGGGAGCATTCGTTTCGTCTTATTATTCTCTTGAAATGGTAATGATTACTTCATTACTAGTACTAAGATCGTTTTGTTAAAAGCAAACAGATCGAAAATGGAGATTTTACTAGTAATACTCAGGCTATCTTTGAGCTATTTCTCGCAATGATAGTATTTCCAAGTTATATGAATAATGCTTGAGGTTGATTGTGAATTGTGATAGACAATTATGCAATGATTTCTATTGGATGGTTGTTTGTTTCTCGATATAATCCTTTTTTAGGATGCTTATTTGGACAATTATGCCGGGGGTTATACACGCTGAATCGGTCAAACTGTCGGCGGCCGGTTTAGTCACTTTCAGAATGTTTTTTTTTATTTATTTATAGACTCACGCCTGTATCCTCGAATGGGTAGGCAGAGGTATAATATAACACCCTTATTTTGCCATGAATTTTCAGTTCCCGAGTTATAGGGGGTGAGCCTATTGCCGTTACCGGGCACATCACCAGACTCCGGGCTGCTACTGAGTATTCGCAAAAACCCAGTAACACTTTTGCCCGACCCGGGAATCGAACCCGGGACCTCCGATTAGCAGTCGCATACGCTATCCACTGGACCACGGAGGCAGTGAATTAAAATGAATATATTTATTGTATCTGTGTATGCGCCTAAAAAGGTATTGCGTTTAGTATTCAAAGCTGTGTGTACTAATATTTTGTGCAAAGTATTTATTAGTAATTTGGGCAGCTCAAAATCGGTCTGTACGGGGAACCTTGGGGGAAGCCTCTGTCCAGCAGTAAATGTCTCTAGGCAGACATGATTTATTAGTAAAATGCGTATAAGAATTATGTGAATTTGGGTTTTATTACAATTGTATTTTTTTATAGACGCCTGTATCCCCGAAAGGGTAGTCAGAGATGTTATACACCCACATTTCACCATGAGTTTTTAGGTCCCACGTAATAGGGGCCGAGCCTATTGCCGTGACAGGGCACATTGCCAGACTCCGTGCTGCTGCTGAGAATTCGGAAAAACCCAATAACACTTTTGCCCGACCCGGTAATCGAACCCGGGACCTCCGATCAGCAGTCGCATACGCTATCAACAGCTGGTCTACGGAGGAAGTCATTGCATAGAATGAAAATGAGGTTTTATAAAATATTTCGCTATCAATCACGCCATTTTGCAAATATTATATTTTGCTATAAGGCAATGTACATAATAATGTTTGTTTTGCCATATTATAATTAAAACGCGACTCCATCATACTTCGCGTATTGGAATTGATCATGCAATAAATTAAATCACAACAACTAACAAGCGTTTCCACTGAAAATTTGAAAACACAGCTCCTATTTTCCAGTTATTATTTTTGTCCCTTTGTCTTATTTAGGCAATTTAATGAATCTTTTCCAGAACTGTCAAATATTATGGAGTTGCGTCTTCTTTTATAACTGCGCCGAATGTTCTATGTTCGATCCGCTACAACACTACGACCACAATTGGTGATTAAAAACCCTGTGCCCATGACTTTTATAGCCCATTCTATCTAGTGGCTTTTTTCCGACCTTACATACATGTGGCAGTAAATATAAATGTGGAATCATTAATTAACTCCAATTTTGACTATATTAAGCGTGACCCCTAACATCATGACCTGAATAAATGATTTTTCTTTGATTTTAACAAATCACATCACACTAAGAACTTATCTTCCTGTTAATTGTTATTACTATATTATAATATAGACCTAGTATCCGTTTGGTATTCTAACAAACGGAGTAGCAGGTAACCCTATCGTATTTCTTCTTGAATACAGAGAGATCCTTGTCAGATTAGAAATTGACTGTATAGGGGAGACCGGGTATGGTTGTCACACTGGTTGTTTGTCACAGAGGCCATAACAGACAATTAAACGGCGTGGTTGGAGCGAGAGAGTAGCACATCCATTTGTAACTCATGTCAGCGTACTCCGACATGCCGTTTAATGGACTTATTCGACCACTCGATATTCTATAATGACCTCTGTGACAACCAACCCGTGTGACAACCATAGCCGGTCTCCCATATAGTTTACATTGAGACCTGTGTGTAAGAGGTTTGAATGCAAACATTGGTCGAACACAGAAGGCGTTCGGTATGGTGCCGTTTAATCAAGAAGATTGATCGCCTTGAGATGCATGTTGGCAGAGAATACACGTGGAAATCTTTTACTTGTTGCTGGGTTTGTATGTGTATATACAGGGTTATTTGTAAAACACCGTTAACCTCTCAGGACTATGTTACTAACATCGTAATCAACAACTTTTGTTCTATGACTTTTAATAATTCATCACATTTTAGTTCATCAGATTATTATACAAAAATAAAAATATTTAAATTGAACGCTCTAAATGTTGCGAAGTCTATGCGGTAGAACAATAGCGAGGGGTACGGGCGGCGGGCGGCGGGGGCGCGCAGGCGTAGGTAGGTAGGTACAGCAAAATACACGAATTGAAATGTGTTAGATAGGACAACGAAATCTTGAAGGTTTGTTTTTGGTAAATGTATTATGTTTTTTGTAAAAAGTCATAGAACAAAAGTTGTTGATTATGATGTTAGTAACGCAGTCCTGAGAGGTTAACGGTGTTTTACAAATAAGCCTGTAGAGTGAATGATGTGTGTTTAAAATGTAAATGAAGTTTAAGCAGACCAGTGTATGTTTGGTAATCCAACATACATTAAAACAAATGTATAGACGAAATTAATAATCAAAGGACAATGGCAGGAATGTATGGGCGTTTGGTACCGGTTACGGGTATATCTGAGACTGCATGGTAGGCACTCTTTTAGTATTTATTGGACAGGTAATATCATATGTAATTACTGTTTAAATTATGAGATTTTTAGAACTTTGCGTTCAAAAGTTATTTCAGTTTGAACTTTACTAAAGGCTGTAAGTAGATAGGTCCTGTGACTATATACCTATGACATTAATGACAGCTGACTGTCACAAATAACTTGTTGATTTTTGTCATGTTTATTTACGTTATGCAAGATAATTTATTTACGTTATAAATCAATCGTTATAAGACAATGTATCCTAATTCGACAGTCTACATAAATGTCCGTTTTATAGCTATTCCTTCGAGAATTTGTAAAGGTTTGCTCCAGACAGAACTGTTGGTAGTTTTCTCAAACATCAAAGTATCTCTCTGTTGTCCTAAGCCCTACATCATTCATCATCAGCCTTAAACAGTCCACTGCTGGACTAGGCCTCTCCTTTGAAAGGAGGAATTGGCCTACTATACCACGCTGGCCAAACAGGTTGGTATAGGGTTTGTATCAAGCTTTCCTATTACAGCTCACATGCTCCCTCTGTCGGCTCTTACTACACCCATGGGATGAAATGGGGCGGCGACATTCCTTATTCTTAATCTGTCACCACACGGACCAACCTAAGTCCTACACCAATAAATATTTTTAGGATATTATGGCAATGAAACAAATATTTTTATTTTATGTAATATGTATATTTATTTTGTCAAATACGTGGTATTATTAGATTTAAGTTCTTATGATGACATCATCGAAGAAGGCAGCAGGTCCAGTCATACCTTCATGGCAAGCATATCCTAAATACCAAATGATATTCATTACATGTGAGTAGCATCCTATGGTTCTCAAACCAACAATGCAATTGCAGCAATAGCTTAGTATTGCATCCCGGCCATTGATATTGCTTTCTGTCACAATTCATACAAAATATGTTTTCCCTGATGAATGCTGGGACTTTATTTTAGCTCGAAGCAACATAGGATTACTTCTCGTGTTACTTTTAGAGTATAAATTCCATGGAAGCAGAAGTGCTCACCGACATACAAACATGCTTGTCGAATTTGGTATATACCACATGCGAAAAGTGTAAGGTCTTCCATAGATAGCTGTGGAAATGACATAGTTGCCCCATAAATAGGTTCTAGACTGTTCTCTCCACCAGACAGAACTGTTGATGTCACATTCTGTCCACAAACACCACACATTATGTGAAGGTTGTCATCACCATAATCTGGTGGTAGTGGTTGGTCATCTGCCGGTGGGTGTTGATCATCTGCCGGTGTTGGTTGGACATCTACCGGTGCTGGTTGGATCTCTGGTGGTGGTGATGCATGTCTTAAAGCAGTCCTTTGAGCTCTGCGCCAACATGGTATACATGTATCATCCTGTGAAGACAACTAAAATAAAAGTAAATCTTCAAAAATATATACTTAAAATAAAACTGAGGAATTGTTTGTTTGAATATACTAATGTTGGGATGTACAGTGCAATTGAAAATAAGTTTTTATATCAGAAAGGTTAATTTTTGTGGCAGGTTACAGGCTAAAGGACATTGTGCTACGACCTACAAGGCAGTGCAAAAATAGCTTTATGCATGAGTGGCATGACATTTAATTACAAAATAATAATGAAAGACTAGAACTTATTTAATTACTTACACCTTTAGGATAATAAAATATGTTACATAATTTATAGAAATAATATATGATTACAGAAAGTGATTAACTAAATCAATTTTTTAACAATTTCTGATTTATATATGGCAAGTTTTCGTTACGAATACTGCGTTTTGTTATTAACATTTGCACGTTTAGTTACTGCAATTGTAACAATTATTCAAACTAGATTTTCATACTTTTGCAAAGTTCTAAAAATAATATAATTACATGAAAATAGTTAGGTTGATTCACTTATTAAGTGGTACAAATCTCAACATCATCCATCATATATCACTATGGGTACCAAATCTGCCGTTCTCCTTTATTTTTAAAATAAAATCGAAGATTAAGATTAAGTTTGTTGTACCAGTAATATTTAATAAGTAGTACGACCAGTTGGCGTAGCGGAAGTGTAAGCGACTGCTATGACGAAGGTCGCGGGTTCGATTCCCGCTCAAGTCAAACATTTGTGTGCATGAACATGAATGTTTGTCTTAGTCTGGGTGTTTCTATGTATAATATGTATGTATTTACAAAAAAAAAGTATATATCGATGCCTTACGGCCAAAAGAGGCTAACCGCCACTTTACAAACTTTACAGGAGAGTAGTTTAAAGTTCAAAATAAGTGAAAAAAAATCATAGAATTTTTTCTGTACGTTCCAAAAGTTTCAACATTTAACCATATAGTTTTTGATTTGGTCTCTACGAAATGACATTGTTAATTAAAACAAATCACACGCCTAACACTATTTACTGTCGCTTAACCTCAAATGGTCCTAATTATACCAACAGGAAAAAACGTCGTAAATGAAAACAACTCAATTAATGAGTTCCAACCCACATTTATTTCTGTTGAGGAAAAAGAGAATACCTGTGCTTTTTCTGTTCATCAAGTGGAGCCAATATGGCATAACCGGCTATTGGTTACTGACAGAAGAACAAGGAACTTGTGATAAGTTAATTATCTATAAAAAATACAAAAAGCTCTTTTATACAACGCAAAAGTACATTGTGATTAATTCTTATAAAATTATACATACATATTTACATACATACATTAGACTTTTATAAGTTTTTAAACTGGCTAACCGACTAAGGTATGAATAAAAAAAAAGAAATTGTGCTCAATCAGTATTTATTTTAGAAAATTTAACAAAACTATTGTTAAGGCCCTTCCACACGGCACAATTTTACCACTGATCAAATTTTCAATCGAATTGGCTTTCAACACGACACAATCAAATCACTGATTTTCATTCCGTCCACCCGATTGGTTAAAATCTGGTGGTACCACCCACCCAATGAACTTGAGTTGGACGACTGACGCCAGTCAAGTTGGACGTACATGTCACGATTTCATCAAGTGATTTAGTCAAGTTGGACGTAAAATCGTGTCGTGTGGCTATCCACCTTTACAGCCTTTACTAATTGTAAGTTAGTCTTGCATTATACATTCATGCTGACATTCTAGGTATGACAAAAAAATATAAACTTAAAATTTCGTACCTAAGGACCACTTTTAGGTATGACGGCGTTTGGTCCTCGTCGTCCGCATGTCCGCGTCTACAGTTGCCGTAAATCACCTCGCGACGTCCGTTGCCGGGGGAGTGCTCCACAGCAAAGAAACTACCCAAAACAACCGTGTCCGGTGAAGACATGCGTCAGACGGAAGGTGAGGACACCGTGGCTGCCTCCAGCCACTCCACAAAGAGGGTTGTTACTATCGCTTTTGCCGTGTATCCATTCATTCGCACTCACCATCCATTCACTCAATCGATAAAACAATGATGATGACACATGTTAAATCAGTCACAGTGGCAAATCTTAAGGCAGAATAACACTTTGCATAAGACGGACCTACTAACGTGCGCTAATATATGTGCAAAACAAACGTGCAGTTTTTATTCTCTCACTCTCATAGTCCCATAGGCAATTCGACACAACAGAGTCACATCAGTCGCAGGAGTAACTCTTGACTGTTACTGCGCATTCATCACAAATTCCAATAATTCCTTGCTGGCCCAACCTAGGATTCGAACCCTTGATTATGATCCTAAGGCAGGCCAGCCAACAAAAACTCTGTAGGTACTTATTTAACCATTCAGTATTGTCTGAACAAGATGGCAAAATAATGACTTCTTACGTTTAAAACTTAAAATAACTAATTGGAATACACAATTATAGATTAATATAAAACTCTATTAAAATAATCTTACCGTTTTCTTTCCTTCGAAAAACTTCGCGCCAAACTGACTCGCAAGCACAGAGGTGCTTACGCCGCGCCGTGGTGAATGCTCGCTCTACAACGCTAACGACATTTTGATCGAACGAAAGAGTGAGATAACCGATGCTGTTTGTCATTCTTCTCTAAGCTAACCGCCAAACCTTTGATTTACCTTGTTATCTAACCACCATACCAGATATTTTTTTGGGAGGGAAGAAAAGGGTAAGTGACAATGTAAGGCAACATTAGTTTGGATGATTTATCCTAAGCGCCTTCGATGATTGATTTGGTTACTAGGGAAAATAAAAATAAGCGCCAAATAAAGTCACGGAAATGAGACCTAAATGTAATAAATGACATATATTTTATCCAAAGAAACTGCCCTAACATCCTAACCGAAAGTTTGGTACACAAAGATTCAAGTAAAATTTGACTAATGTATTTTTTACAAAAAAATATTTACAGCCCACTACTTAACGTACAAGTAAAGAAAAAAATATTTAAAGCCAAAATTGCTTATCTCACAGTTTTGAAATATTATTTTTAGCCAACCACCATAATAAAAAATACACAAAAAATAAGTGTCGTTTATTACGAAAAACTTAGTGTTAGAACCTCAATTCCTTTACCGCCTAAGCGACAAAAAGTTTGTCCTAGAGCAACGAAACTTGGACCATTAGACGCAGGAAAAAAAGCCAATTCTAACCATAATTACATATAAGTTGATTTCTCAAAAAAATTCGCTTAAACCCTTTTGGCCGGAAGGCATGGCCGATATGTATGTATATCCATTGTCTAGTACCCATAGTCTAAGCTGCTTAGTTTGGGACTAGATGGTGTTGTGTGTATGTGGTAGAATATTATTATTATAAGTAGAATAAAATACTTAGAATAAAAAAGTTATCTATAAAAAAGGTACAATAAATATTTATATAACAAACTATAACAACAGAGTTCTACAATATAATACAGAGTTCTATAATAGTAAAACGGGTCTTACTCGCGATATTTAATAAATTATGAGTATGATGCTGGTATGACGATTTTGATATTCTCTTATCATCGCAAAACAGCCACACGCACGGGTTAAGGCGAGGATTTGCGAGCGCTCAAAGCTTTTGAGGCCCCCCGCTTCCCTAGTTCGCGAGTATGCCGACGTCCATAACTACGATGAATCGCGACGTGAGACGCGACGCCACTGCCGCCATGTAGGTATAACATTTTCGCGAGCAGTAAATCAATTGAAATATAAACTTACTTATCGAGGATAAATAATTTGCAATGTTCCTGTTTTGAATAAACCTTTATGAAATTCGAAAGTAGTTTTACAAAATTGCTGTTGTTTATAGTGGCAGTATATATTATGTAATCAGTAATATTATGAACAATATCTTTGTTGTTAATTATAAAAACTTATGATGGCTCGCAATGCGAAAGTATCGCTTGTTCGATATCAATCTTAGGGAAAAGGATTAGATTAATATAAATTAATTAATTCGTTGCTACTGTTAGCAAAACCACGGCATAGAACCAATAATAAGAACGGGTAAGATACTCACGGCTACTTTTAATCACCAATGATTACATTTTGTTATATTTATTTTAATAGTGAAATCTCTAATATACTACTCTGTCAAAAAAGTACCGGAATAAGATCAATAATACAAAAAATATTTATTACAGGGCAATAGTTATAGCAATATACTCATGCAGACACACGTGCATGCATAATAAACAATGATCGGAGTAGGTAGATTGATTTTTGGTACTTGTATCATAAATACACTCAGAAAGAATAACATGGATAAGACATTTTTCCGAAAAGTAATTCCGGTATTTCCGGATTCAATTAAATATTGTTAATGTTGGTAGTGATATTATTACTACTCAATTCAAAATTTAAAGGAAGGTATCAAAACAAAATAATTCGTTATTTACTTATCTGTTGAATAATAAAATACCAATCGAATTCCGATCGAAGCTTTAATGTTTTTTTTATTTTTAGCCTTTATACGGCCACAACTTTTTATAAATTATTGCACTTTTATGTTTATCGCGCTTGATAGGCCGCGTCATTCGTCGTTGTACCTGGTATCCGTTCTTCCTAAGTACCTCCTGAACATGGTCTAGCTCTAGCTTCAAATGCTCAGGGTCACAGAGGTCATGCGATAAACATCCGGCGGTAAATAGACAACCGACCTACATGCCCTACATTAGAGGTGTTACGGATAAAATAGGAGACAAGTTAAAAAACTACTCCATTCCGACAGTATTTACACCAGGGGCCAAAGTATACAACATGGTGGGCACACCAAAGGATGTTCTACCGCTACAAACCCCAGGTGTCTATAAAATCAACTGCAGCTGCGGAAGCTCTTACATAGGGCAAACGAAGCGGACTATCGCTGAACGTATAAAGGAGCACATCGCAGCTGTAAAGAACCGTCAAACGAACAAATCGGCGATTGCTGGACATTTACTTTAATCGGGCACCAATCACTGGATTGAATTTCATCGTCCCCAAGTCCTCTCCACGGAACGCCACTTTTACCCAAGAGTTGTGCGTGAAGCGATTGAAATCAGAAAACATAAAAATTTCAATCGGGAAGAGGGCTTCAAATTGTCATCGGCGTGGAATCCTGTGATTCGGCTAACAACACCCCACTTTAACGCACAGTCGGCGAATGTTCAATATACAGATACGGTTAGTGTGTTTTGCGCCGGTACTTCGAATATCAACGACCCGGGGGTAGAAAGTATATATATATATATATATATATATGTTAATGGTGCTGGCTGGCGAACTAAAATAACCTTAAAATTATTAAAGAATATTACGAAATAAACACTTTTTATTACTACACTAAGGTCCAGGTAAGCCAAGAGCGAAATATCTGATTGATAATCATTATTGCCTCACAGAAAGAGACGGTGACGTTCCAAGCCATCACGCACCAGACCATGGGCCGGGCAGGTAGCGAGGGTACGACTGAAACAATTGCCACGATCAGTTTACGGCCAATTCGAAACATGACCAGTGAAAACAATTGCAGTAGGATGTACCCGATTAGAATTCTTCAATAAATAATATAAGGATGTACCCGATTCTAATTCTTCAATAAATAATATAAGGATGTATCCGATTAGAATTCTTCAATAAATAATATATTATACCTAGGGCAAGAAATAAAGATGGGAAAGCAAACCAGGTGAACAGGATTGATATACGTATCCATTTGGGTTGGGCTGCATTCGATAATTTGGCATTTGCTTTTACGAAGCAATAAAGAGCAAGAATATTCACTATGGAGCCGAAACTTGGGTTACTACAGAGGCAACGCTACAGAAACTTGAAGTTGTTCAAAGGGCAATGGAGAGGAAACTGGCAGGAGTGACACTCAGAGACAGAAAGACGAATAAATAGCTCCGACAAGAAAGTCTAGTATCAGACAGCCGCTCGGATCCTTGTTATAAGCAGACGTGTGATTAACGCTCTCATTTAAAAATCCAAATAAAGTTGTCGAAACAGACTTTTTAGTGAATAAACTTGTACTAGTGTGTGCATATTAAAAATCCTATAAGTATAGTGCAAACACTGTGACAGTGCATAGTGAAACACTTAAGTAATTAACAAAAAACTGTTCTAAAAATTCCGTTAAAAGTGTTGTTGTGCCGGCAAATGACATTGAGAGACAACAGACAAGGTCAATTACTTGAAAAGCACAAATCGGAGCTCAATGAGACATAGAAGCTTATGCCATATTTCACTTCAATTTGGCGTGCAAAGCTAGCTACACTCATACTACACTCGGTGCCATTGAAGCGGCTTGAGTTCAAATCCGAGCAGTAGCAACACTTTTTGTTAGTCTTACCTTTTATTATTATTGGTCACGGGTTCGAATCTATAGTTGTACTACGCTTTTCGCAAACTTTTGGTATTTAATATTATTAATTATATCATATTACTCAGTAAATTATTGCTCAAGATGAAATGCTACGGCTGTTTGAAAAATACGAAAGATTCTAACTATTTAACATGTTCGACAGAAAGTTGTCAAAAAAGTTTTTGCTCGTTATGCATTAATCGGTCCACGCTTTCAACTGAGAAAATAAAAACGTGGAAATGTCCGGACTGCAGCGCATCTCTAAGGAAAGGAGGAGATAACAGCACGACGCCCGTTCGCTCAGCATTGTCGGATAATGTTACCAAACGAAAAAAGGTGGACGCACACGACAGCAGTACAAATAGCGAGATGAAAGAATTGACAGAGGAAGTTCGTACATTAACTCAGGAAATATCATCACTTAAAAAACACCTCGAAGAAGCTACAACATCCCTTATAAACTGTCAGTCAAAACTGGAAGAACTGAACTCATCTATATCAGTCCATGACAAGCGAATCACGGTTCTTGAAGACCGAGAGCGAGAAGTGAAACTATTGAATTCAAAGGTGTCGGAACTTCGACAGGAACTGAGCGTACAAGCGCAACACCAACTGCGCAATGAATTGGAACTAGCTGGCATACCTGAAAATGCAAACGAGAACCTTCATCACATTGCCCTTTTAGCAGTGCGGAAGGTGGGTGTAGATTTGAATGACAGTGATATAGATTGGGTAACTAGAGTGGGCCCTCGCGTAAAATCTGCATTGGCTGCCGAACAAAAACCCAATTTCCCGAGACCTATAGTAGTGCGTCTTCTACGTCGAAGTAAGCGTGACCAAATAATAAAGGCCGCCAAATCACGCAGGAACATATCGAGTGGTGATATTGAAATCCCTGGAAAATCACAAAAAAAATTACTACAACGAGCGGTTGACAAAAGAAAACAGGTTGCTTTTTCGGGCTGCGAGAGCTAAGTGTAAAGAACAAAGCTTTTCTTACTGCTGGTGTACCCAAGGCACTATTTACGTTAAACAACGTGAAGGTAAACCCTCTTTGTCAATTCGCACCCAAGATGATTTACTGCGTATATTCGGCTCTACTAACGACAACTGAAACAGTGCAAGTTAAAAATACGCCACCTTTAATTACGGATAAGATCTCTTATAAACAAATGTATATTACTAACAATATTATATTGTATACCTCTTATATTTGTGTACAAATTTTAATACAATCTTATATATTTATCATATTGTTTTATCAATACACAATAACTCATATAACAACTATAAAAGTTAATTATAATGCAAACATAATATATACTTTATACGGGTCTCATAATTATTATTATGCTATTACTATTTTATTTGTTCTTCAGTATGCATGGTTTATAGACGTGTTTACAACTAATTATTATTATCATTACAGCCAAAAATCTACGTATGTGCAACTTTTTGAAACTATGGTAATATACCATACCGCTAAATGTACACTTATATTGTATGACAATGACTTAAAATATATTGTAATACGTCTGACAAGTTTATTATACCTACATTCTCATGATGAATAACACAACAATTAACGAAATAGATTCGGTTTGTATAAATTGTCATACAATAGAAGCGCCTGAACAATGCCAAATAGCAATTACCACAGCATACAACTTTAACATATTAACATTTAACATTAGGAGCATTAACAAAAACTTTAACAATTTTGTCACAACACTGGAAAGAATATCTATTACATTCGACATTATAATTCTGACGGAATGTTGGCTCGACGAGTGGTCTGTGATACCACAGATACAGTCTTACACGAGCTATAAAACTAACAAATACATTAATCAAAACTGTGGAGTTGTGGCTTACGTTCTAAATACTTTAAGCGCTTGTGTTTCGGAACCAGATGTAAAAGATGCGAATTGTTTGCAACTGGATCTAGCAAACATAAACATTTTCGGAATATATCGCCCACCGTCATTCAAAAATTTAAATAATTTCTTGAATTCTCTTGACCAGATACTGCATAATCTTTCAAATAAGTCGCACACCGTGATCCTTGCAGGTGATGTAAACATTAATTTACTTTCTCCTACAAATAATCAGGAATTAGAATACTTATGTCTAACAGCAGAATACGACCTATTTCCTGCTATAAGAAAGCCGACAAGAGGGGATGCGTGTCTGGACCATATTTTTGTCAATACAATTAGAAATGTCGTAGGTGTGGTCTGTTGTGCGGATATTACGGACCATGATATAGTTATGTTGGGTCTGGCTACCGATAAGCCCCAAAAGAGAGGCTTTAACCGAACCGCTGTGAAAAGAGACATAGAAGCCATTAGAAACGAGTTATCACAAGTAGACTGGTTCCCCCAAATGAGTAACATAGACACAAACCAACTTGTGGAACAATTCAGTAGCCGGCTGGCAGATATTGTTGACAAGCATACGCGGATTGTCAGAATAAGCCACTCAAAATTTACTATAAAACCCTGGATCACGCCAGGACTGATCCGTTGCATGCAAGACAGAGATCGACTACATATGAGATCAAGAAAATTTCCACAAGACCTGCTACTACGCACTATCTATACCCGGTATAGGAACTTTTGTAATAATTTACTACATAAGTTAAAAATGATTACTACAATAGAGAATTAAGCAGTAACACAAAAACCCTAAGAAAATGTGGAAAACTATCAAGTCAGTGTGCCATCTATCTGAAACAAAAAAAGAACCGATCGATCTTCTGAAACTTCAGAACAGTACAGACGCTAAACAATCACTAAACATATGTAACTCATACTTTTCAACAGTTGGTATGAAGCTGGCAAATGATATTTTAAATGGCTTACAACTCACACAAGAAGCATTAGCAGCTAAAGTCCGTAATAGTCTTATCACTGACTCATTCTTTCTAAAACCTACGGACTCTGCTGAGGTTGAATCACTAATATTATCATTGCAAAACGAAAAACGATAAAGCCCCAGGTACAGATAAAATAACAAAATCACTTCTGAAGGAGCTTAGAAATGCCCTTGTACCACCGCTTACAGAAATATTTAATGTTAGTCTAAAAACTGGTATCTTCCCCGATATATGGAAAATAGCTTGTATTAAACCAATATATAAAAATGGTTCCAAAGATTCTCCAGCAAACTATCGACCTATATCGTTACTAACGGCATTTTCTAAACTACTTGAAAAATTGGTAAACAACAGATTGATTCAGTATATCGAGAACAAGAACCTTATATCAGATAGACAATTCGGATTTAGAAGAGGTAAGTCAACCGAGGAAGTTATCACTTTACTGACCTCTAAAGTGGCGTATCAGCTTGATAACAATAGGTGCAGCATAGGAGTATTCCTAGATCTAGCTAAAGCCTTTGACACCGTTTCACTCCCTATTCTTCTACAGAAACTGGAAAGGCAATATGGCATACGAGGTATTGCACTTGAATGGTTTAGGAGCTACCTGTCGGATCGCAAACAATATGTGGGCATTGGCATTCATGAGAGCGATATGCATTCAATTAACTTCGGCGTCCCACAGGGTAGTATTTTAGGCCCCACTCTATTCATAATCTATATGAATGATATACACGATGCTACCTGCTCAGAAATAATCTGTTATGCTGACGATACAGTTTTAATTTTTGACGGTTCCAATTGGGAAGAGACTTTTTTAAACGCGGAAGAGGGTGTGAAGCGTGTGTCAACATGGTTAAATCATAACCTGTTAACAATTAACATCAATAAGTCTCAATACGTGTGTTTTCACAAAACGACTGCAACAGCTCCAAGTAATGTACTTAACATCAGGTTACATAGTTGTACAATTCAACAACACTGCAACTGTAAAAAACTACTTAAAACAGATTGCATTAAATACCTTGGTGTTTTTATTGATAAAAATTTAAACTTTAAATCCCACATTAATGCTCTCTCAAACCGTGTTCGTAAAACAATAAATATTATAAGACTTCTTCGATCATCGGCATCAAGTAATACACTGCGAGCTGTATACTTTGCGCTAACTCAATCACTGATTACATATTGTATAGGCTGCTGGGGAAGCGCTTTAAAATCTTTTTTAATAGCTTTAGAAAGAGCCCAACGTTCAGTACTCAAAATTATGCTTAAAAAACCTTTTAGATATCCCACTACTCAACTTTACAGGGAAAGCAAAGTACTGAACGTGCGTCAGCTATTTATACTATTGACATTTCTCAAAATACATCGTGCAATCATCAAATCTGAAGAGTATCAAGACCTGCTCAAACGCCGTGTATACAGAATTAGTGTCCCTAAAGTCAACACTTCCTTTGCAAGACGTTTTAGCCCATTTAAGGACTACTACATATACAATAAGGTGGTCTCATCTTGCGATGTAAAACAATGCCCTTTAAACGAAGTGAAAATAAAGGTGAAAGACTGGCTTTCCTCGTTGACATACGACTCCACTGAAAACCTTTTGGTTCACTTAGTTTAAACAACTATCCTGAATTTTACGCACAAAATGAACACCGATTACTTACAGATTATTAACACTTACACTACACAGATAATAACTAATATTTTATTTATGTACTCGTATCACAAAATGTATGTACTAACACTATAATTATATATCTACACATACTCAATACCATTATACTATATATTATTAATTTATTATACATTCAATATTATTAAATATATTACTAACATAGTTAAGTTAATTTAAGCAATATTTAGTATAAATCTGTCCGAGCAACAAAATAAGCAAATCTGTAATCGTTGTAGGTTCCCACAGGACAGGCTTGCCTAGTGTGGGGCCAACGGACACTGCGTATTCATTGTATAAGCTTTTGGTAATAAATCATTTTTTATTTTATTTTATTTAAAGATGTTGCCAAAAGAGTAGCGGCCGGACATGTAGCCAGAAATCTCGAAACATGTTGCAAGCAAATATTGAAATGGCGACATGGGATTGTAAACGACCAGCTGGAAGACTGCAAATGATATGGAAAGAAGACATCATAAAGATAGCGGGCAGTAATTGGTTGAAGATTACCCAAAACAGAACGGAAAGGAAATTGTTGTAGACGTCTACACCAAAATGGTTGAAAAGGCTTTGAGATGGTGATGAGTTCACGACACTGCACAGTGGTTCCGCGCTCTAAGAAGGGCGGTCATAGAGGTTTCGCGCAACGAGTGGCTATTGAAATGCATAGTAATGCATGGTATTATGGTATTTTTTTATTAACTGAGGTAAATATTAGTAGAAATAAAATAGATTATATCAGAATAATAATAATTCATTCAATATAAAACTCAGCTATTTCTTGTACATAGTAAAATAATTGAGAAAGGTGAATTACAGCTACTCTGAAACTTTATTGGCATAAATTACTATTACAATAATACCACTTAACTAGACTCTTACTAATGACAAACACAAATATTCATCAAATAATTACAATTAAATAGTTTTATAGGCACATTGAACAAATCTAAGCAAATCAAATAATTACAATCTTAAATTTTCTAAACTTCTTATAAAATGGCACAGATTTAAAAGGACAATAAATTTAACAGGTCAGCTGATAGAGCAGACTTCTTCTTTCGTGGTAATTTTCTTAAACTAGAAAGGTATGGATCCAAATTAAAAACAAGTCTGTGCATCAGATCGGTGTTCGAGACAAGTCGAGACATTTTTCTTGTATAATCACGCCTAAATCGTTTAATTAATTTATTACACGATTCAGCGGCCTTTTCCGAGAGCTCACCGATAGATAACAAAGCAGAGTTATTCTAATTTCTAAGTTTTTTGTGTCAATATTTTCGATATCTGGCAGCAACTACGCCAGACTATTCAAAACTTGACGACATCTGTCTGCTTCAGAAGTAGTCTTCTTAATAGACAGCCAAGTGTCAAGTACAAGCATTCTTGTAAAATAACACTTAAATGTCGTACCTAAAACAAAATACAAATGGTATAGTGTGGATTTTAGAATAATGATATCTCGTAGACACCTTTAACACCTGGCGTAGATCCTAGGTGACACCTACTATCGCAGCACATCGCAGTCAATTTTCTTTTAAATTTAAAATATAGTGTTTTTTAATGTCTTTATATAAAACTGCTTCTGTAGGTTATGGTCAGAAAGTAGTTAAAAGCTTCGACATAGATAAAGTAAAACAAAAAAATAATCTTTTAATTTAATTGGCGTAGCACCGATTAAAAAAAATAACACATGAATTAAAATGAAAGAAAATGCTTGAAATACACGTTACATACCTTCAACTTGAATATCCATTGTAAAACATCCGGTCACAAACAATTTATTCTTTAAAAACAAGTGTCACTAAAAAGACTAAATATCACGCGCTAATTACGCTAACAAACGGACTTGTAATGCGTTCACTTTAGATGCACAAAACTATAAGTAGGAAAAAACAAAATGAAATTATTTGTGTACCCTGATATAGTGTGATAAATAGTGAGTAATTAAGTGAGGTATCGTCTTGTAATTCAAACATCGTGATTGGTACCGTATGACCTACTACGGAACCACTGTGCACTGGGACGCATAAGCGGGGCATTCCGCCAACATTTGCAGCACCATTTCTAAAGAAGAGAATAAGAATAAGAATAATTTATTTTGTAAGAATAAAAGTACTAAATACAGATGGTAATGTTACAAAATAATATTTCCGTCATATTCGACCAGAGTCTGGTGTACAAAATTTAAAAACATGTTATTATCAAAGAATACGTACAGGATTCAAAATAATTAAATAAATTCATGCATGTCAACGTATTGCTAGTAACATAATTAAATTTGGTCAGTCAAAATAAAATTAAATAATAACTGTCTTACTAATAAAAAAATATTACTCACACGTTTAACGTATGTATACTTACACAGCGTATCCGTGTGGTGACGGATTAAGAATACGAAATATCACCACCCCATATCATCCCATGGGTGTCGTAAGAGCCGACAGAGGGAGCATATTATGCAGAGAACAACACTGTAAGAGAAGGAAAACTTGATACCAATCCTCTACCAACTCGTTTGGCCAGCGTGGTATAGTAGGCCCATTCCTCCTTTCAAAGGAGAGGCCTAGTCCAGCAGTGGACTATCAAAAGCTGATGTGATGTATAACGTCTGTATATGAGTTATACAGGGTTTACACAACATCGCTACTAATAAAAACAAAGACAAGCTTGTGTAACTACTCACGCTGTGTAGTCTGTTGTACCCACAGCTACACATTAACCTAAATAAGCCCAATATTAGGCGAACTCCCTTAGTGTGACCAACCTGTTGTTGAGTAGTTCAGCTAATATTGGTTTTGTATAGGTTGATGTGTAGCTGTGTGTACGTCAAATATGCTGACAACCTTTTTCGAAGTACGTTCAAAAACTTCTAATCGTAATTTCGTTTTAATAATTTAATTGTATTTTATAGTTTATATAGAATTTTACTAGCTTAATTATATATTAAATGGAGTTTCTTCTTAAAAATATCCCTTATCTATTAATCTAATGTACAAAAACTAAAGACTAATGCTTGTTATTTTCTGAAGGATAAATATGTTTTGATTTGTACTCATAGCTTCCGAACGCCTCCACTGACAATAAGATTCATTTCATAGATCAAAGAAATATAACCTTCCTAGTCCAACCTCTCTGTCATAGATTGCGCGCATAAACTATGTAAAGTGACAACCTCAGCGTCCTCAGCTGGCCAAATAGCCGCCATTTTGCTCTTACGCACTCCTTATACAAGGGTGCAAGCTTGTGTAGAGCTTGTGTAAGTCTAAATAGATATTTTGATCTCTTATAACGCATGTATACACGCAATCTGTCAAAATATTTTTTATTAGTTGCGTTTTTGTTACGCAATGCTTATAGTACTTGTATACAATGTGTCGTAATTTTTATTAGTAAGACAGTTAGTGTACATTAATAATAATAAAACTAAAATGTCAAATTGTTACAAAATTAAGGATAGATGTCAAAACATAAATTTCAAGTTTAAATAGTGTCATTTAAAAAATCCTTTATACTATAGTATGCTTTATTATATAATATTTCCTTAAGTTTCAGTTTAAATTGGCTTGTATTTAACCTTTTACATTCTCTTGGAATTTTGTTATAAAGTTTTGGTGCCATACAAAATATGCTATAACCCATATGAGCAGTCTTGGCGCTATGCATACAGAGTCTATCATTATCTCGCCTGTTACGCTTAACAGTATCAGAAAGGCGAGGAAAAATTTGAGGATTCATTCTAATGAAATTACATACTTCCATGATATATAAACATGGTAACGTTAAAATTTTATATTTGATGAAACATGGCCGGCAACTATCTGTAACTTTCAGTCCAAACATAGCACGTATACAGCGTTTTTGCAATTTGAACACAATCTATTTATCACTTGCATTGCCCCAGAAGATTATGCCGTATCTCAAGGTAGATGCTACTAATCCATGATACGCAGTAAGTAAAGTATGAGTATCGATCGTTGGTGCAAGCTTATAAAGAGCGTAGGAGTGTCTGCTAAGTTTTTTACAAATATAATCTATATGGCTTTTCCAATTAAGTTTTTTGTTAATATAGATACCGAGAAATTTCGTATTATCTACTTGTTCGATTAATTTGTTACTATATACAATGTCAATTTGTGAGGGGGTTTCAATTCGTTGACTAAAATGCATGATATTTGTTTTAGTCAGATTTATTTTCAAATTATTTTTTTCTAGCCAGGATATTAAAGCAGTCAAAGAATTATTTATGACATTTTTATAAGAATTAAGATTAGAATTTTTACACGCGATTGTCTGGGTGCTGTCGTCAGCAAAAAGAGTCATAGGTTGAGATGTCGAATTTAGCATGTCATTTATATATAAAATAAATAAAAGAGGTCCTAACACACTCCCCTGTGGGACACCAAATTTAATTATGCGCTCATTGGACGTGTAGGTTAATTCTGTTTTTGTATTCATGTCCAATTTTTTAATAGCTGTTATTTGTTTGCGGTTTGAAAGATAGGATTTAGAAGTTTTTGTATGTTGCCTCTTATGCCATAACATCCTAATTTGTCTTTCAAGATAGCATGGTCAACGTAATCGAATGCCTGGGTCATGTCGCAATAGATTGCACACACTGGTATTCTTTTGTCGACGTTTAACATTATATTATGTAGAAATTCATATACAGCTATATTTATAGTCATATTTTGACGGAAACCTTTTTGTGTCAAATTATGCATTTTTTTTCTAAATATGCGTATACTTGATTGAATATAAACTTTTCAAATATTTTAGAGATTACTGATAGAAGGGCAATAGGTCTATAATTTTGTATAATATCTTTACTATCCTTTTTATGTAATGGTTTAATTAAAGAAGTTTTTAAGCCGTCTGGAAATACACCGTGCGTTATACATAAGTTTAGTATGTAACTAAGATGGTAGCATATCGAATGACCCACAGATTTTAGTATAACTGTTGAAATTTCATCCGTTCCTACACTGTTCGTATTTTTTAGTGTTTTTATTATGTTTAATATATCACTAGGCAAACATGGGTTCATAAACATTGAATCTCGATTAATATTTATGTGCGAAGTAACTTTGTTTCGATAGCCGCGTATTGGCACAACTTTGTCAATAAAATAGTTATTAAATGTGTTTGCTATCATCAATGGGTTAGTTATGTAATTATTGTTAATTTTTAATTTCATTATGTAGTCATTAGAAATATTAAATTTATTATTATTTATAATTTGCCATGTCATTTTTATTTTATTTGTTGATGTTTTTATATTAAAACAGTTCTGTGCCTTTGTTCTTCGCGCTAAGTACAATTTGAAAGTGCTCTGTGTTTACTTTTAAATTTAAAATAGTAAAACATGAATCATCAATAGCAATTTCCATCTAATTGCTTATGAACCCAAACGCCTATTTTACAATTAGAATACCAGATGACCGTGGCCCGCTGGGTAAACGACCGACTGTGAATACGCAGTGAGGCAGCAACGGCGTGTGCTCGCGTTCAAATCCAGTATATCGTTACACTTTTTGTGAAACATTTGGGATTTAGAATACAATCAAAACACTTGTCATCACACTATCTATCGGATTATAACAGAACTACTATCTGCAACGATGGACCAGACAGAAAATATTACGATCAGACGTGCGCGAGCGCACTCCGATACTAACTTGGATGATAGTTTCAACAATCACACACTAGATGGCACCATGCATAGCGTTCCTGATATATCGGAGGATGAAGATGTCGACATCGTCACCGAACTGAGAAAACAGATTGATGACCTTACTACTAAACTACTGAGTGCAAATAGCGAAATAGACTCTTTGATATTAGAAAATGAGGCGCTTAAAAAGGAGAATCAAAATCTGACCCGCAAGAATTCTATCTATAAACAAATTGTGTCTAGTCCAATCCAATCCCCGCTCAAAACCCCTAAAAAATGCTCAAATCAGACGAAAGAATCTCGCAGTAATAAGCAAACCCAAACAGATTTCGCCATATTAAATGAAAGTATTAATATAGAAAAAGGAGATGAACAAAATACTGTAGTTCAACATTCCAGTACACAGATGGAGCTACCTGACGGGATTAGTGAGGAAAAAATATTTGATACAAAGTCTTATTCACAGACCGTAGTTAGAAATAAACTCTGCATCATTAGTGCAAATAAAATCAACAACAAATTAGCCTTAGCAGAAGAATATTTCCTTGACAACTATCACATATGTCACTACCTCACACCAAATGTTGGAATAAAGGCTCTCTTACAGGATATTCAAAGTAAAGTATCAAATTTTACAATGAATGACTTTTGTATAATTATGGTTGGTGAGGAAGACTCACAACTATTATGATATAATAACTGACATTAGATATATACTACAGGACATTAAAAATACTAATATTATAATTACTTTACCCCCATTCAAATTTAATTACTATTATAATTACAATAATTTATATAACACAAGACTGGAGGTATTTAATAATATGTTGTATATGGACATTATCACACATGAGCATGCCTATCTTCTGGACTCTAACTTGAATTTAAGTTACCACCATACTTTGTATACACGCTCTGGGTCCTTAAATAATCGTGGTATGAGGGTTTTATTTGGTGACCTCTTGGATCTGTTGTTGGCAATCAAACAAGAAAATACAAACAGTG
Organism: Euclidia mi; assembly: GCA_944739405.2. Taxonomy (NCBI): domain Eukaryota; kingdom Metazoa; phylum Arthropoda; class Insecta; order Lepidoptera; family Erebidae; genus Euclidia; species Euclidia mi. The sequence goes on along the minus strand of OX123182.2, from coordinate 19,028,962 downwards.
TAAAGAAAAAACTATCACGTGATGAATTCACAGAATCTCAATCTCTTTTTCGCCCCTAAATATTTAAATATACTTCACCAAAATACTGCTGGACTGCGGACAAAGTCACATTTATTAACAGTCTGTATACAGGAATTATTAGAAAAAAAATCTGATGTTGATGTCATTTGTCTCACCGAACACTTCATGATGTCTGGACATGAGAACTCTTGTATGATTCCTAACTATAATTTAGTATCATGTTACTCTAGAACTGACTCAAAAAGAGGTGAGTCTTGTATTTTTGTTAAAAAAGGGCATAACTGCAAAGAAATATCAGTCCTAACAGGATATTCAATCCGTTCAGCTTTTGAGTGCTGTGCTATTGAGCTGACGGATTATAACATTGTTGTTGTCTGTGTGTATAGAGTACCCTTAGCTAGTAACATAGATATATTTTTTGATAAATTGAACAGGGTCATAATGTTTCTTTATAAACACTATCATAAGCATTATATTGTTATTGCTGGTGACTATAATATTAATGTCCTAATTAGGAATAAGTTAACAATTGAATTGGAATGTTTGCTACTAAATTACAATTTAAAATAACAATTAAAAGAACCTACAAGACATGTAAGCAAAACATGCATAGACAACTTTGCCCATAACTTTGGGAAAAAATGTAAGTCTGAGGTAATTGAGTTAGCACTGTCTGACCACACTGCACAATTGCTGAAATGTCAAGTAAGAAATATATGTTTAATTAAGTACTGGAAAATCAGGCGACGGGATTTTTGTATGGAAAACCAGGCAAAATTCAAATACTCTATAGGCCAAATGAAATATCCAGATATGTACAGCACCTGTGATCCAAACATAGCATATAATACTTTCTTTGATACGTTTAAGTTATTTTATAATCTTTGCTTTCCCCACAGAACTATAACCATACACAACCACAAAAAACCAAAGTGGATATCACGGGGTATTAGAACTTGTCGTGTTAAGAAGCGCGAATTGCTGTGGAAATATAGAAAAAACCCAAGTGTAGATAACAAATCAAAATTGATGCAATACAACAAAAGACTGAAAAAAATTGTGACTTTAACCCAACGAGCGCAAAATAATTATAATATAATAAATTCAAGAAATAAGGCAAAAGCTGTATGGCAAACTATAAACGCTGCAAAGCAAAATAGGTCATTAGAATCTATACCATATATTAAATTTAATAATAATATTGTGACAAATCCGTATGACATATCAAATGAATTTAATAATTATTTTGTAGATAAGATAACACCCATTAATACTATACTTAAGAACCAACATAAACAATACCTAACATCTAGACCTAACTCAATATTTGTGAAGCCATGTTTGCCAGATGATATAAAGCAAATAATAAAAGGTCTAAAAAAAACAAATAGTGTAGGTTATGACGATATCTGCACTAAAATAATTAAGTTAGTAGCAGAAAGTATCTCACAACCTCTTAGCTACATTGTAAACCTATCTATAGAAAATGGTGTATACCCCGAAAAACTAAAAGTTGCAATCATTAAACCAATTCATAAAAAAGAGAGTAAAGAAAACATGAATAATTATAGACCTATTGCCCTTATATCAGTCTTCTCAAAAATTATTGAAAAGTACATATAATTATAATGAATTTCTTAAATATTTTGAAACCCATAATATTTTAGTTAAAGAACAAAAAGGATTTAGACAGAATAAAAGTATCAACCTTGCCATATATGAATTTTTAGAAATTATAATGTCCAATGTCGACAAGCGAATACCAATCTGCGCCATCTTTATGGATAGGACGCAAGCTTTTGATCACGTGGTACATGACATTTTATTATATAAGCTAGAGACATATGGTATAAGAGGCAATATTTTGAAATTAATAGAATCTTACCTCAAAAACCGTACTCAATACACACAAATTAATAAAATTAATGTTAGAACTAAGATGGAGGATACATACCTTTCAAATGAACGCAAAATAAAATACGGAGTCCCACAAGGAAGTGTATTGGGTCCATTACTCTTTATAACCTACATAAATGACCTTCCAAATGCGAACTCTAACCCAATGACGCTCTTTGCTGATGACAGCACCGTTGCAATTAAGTGTAAGGACAGAATATCTTATGAGCATGATATAAACAGTACTCTTAATGCAATTATTAAATGGCTGGACATTAATAATCTCAAGGCAAACATAGCTAAAACCAAAATAATGCATTTTAATCAGCGTATAAAAGCAATCACACCTAATAGTCTAAGAGCCAGTGTTCCGCAGACTTACGGTATAGTAGCAAACTCCATATTAATGCCAGTTATAGTCAGTCATCTGCCGTAGATCAAATGGAGGTTCATTATTCCCATAGTGGGTTCCTTTAGGCGTGCCTAGAAGTCGAAAAGCATGAAAATCGACTTTCAAAACGTGATCGCAGTATGTCTGCCGTTTTGATATCTTAAAATATATAATTTTTTTTATAGAAATGCTTAATGGCAGACACTTGTTCCGGTTCCTACTATATTTTATATAATATTCACAAAATTTCATAAAATTTACGTTATTTTAGCAAAGCTAAAAATTATATATGTTATTTATATTATTATTATAAACGTATATTTACAAAGGCAGACACATAAGTCGGTTCTGACACTCGGGCAGACCACACGATACTTTCTCAGTCGTGCTATTGAAGTTGCATAATTTTGATTTTCTCACTCTTCATTCCGCAGGGAACTAGTGTTTCAGCAAAGCTGCAATTGATGTATGTTTTTTACATCATTACTATACATGTATATCTAAAAAACCAGACAGATAGGTCGGTTCTAAAATGCAGGCAGACTACATAATAGTTTCGCAGTCATGCTAATGGAGATACATGATATTGACTTTCTCACTCTTACTGGCAATGACAGCGCATCAGTATGAATATATGTGAACAGTGTTTTTAAATTTTATAATTTATAACTCTAATTTTCAACCATAAACATATAAGTATTTATAAAGAAATCAACATTTTTTTTCCACTTACAATAATAATGATTTTGCTATTTATTTTGTTCTAACAAAACGTACAACTCGAAATTCAAATACAGAATAAATAAATTTAATATTGTCTACAAAAAATCAAAATTATTCACTGTTTTTCGTCAGAACTGCAGACTTCCGTTGATTCAATCATCATGTCAGCCTAGAGACGTTCACTGCTGACATAGGCCTCCCCTAAGGTTCTTCACACAGACCGGTTGAAAATAAGAGTTATCTTATCTTATAGTAATATATAAAGCTGAAAAGTTTGTTTGTTTGTTTAGTTGAACGCGCTAATCTCAGGAACTACTGGTCCGATTTGAAAAATTCTTTCAGTGTTAGATAGCTCATTTATCGAGGAAGGCTATAGGCTATATAACATCACGCTATGAACGACGGGAGCAGAGCAATAGCCTGAAATAACGCGAGTGTAACCGCGGGCATCCTCTAGTAAATTATAAAATTTAAAAACACTGTTCACATGTATTCGTACTGATTCGCTGTCATTGCCAGTAAGAGTGAGAAAGTCAAAATCGTGTATCTCCATTAGCATGACTGCGAAACTATTATGTAGTCTGCCTGCATTTTAGAACCGACCTATCTGTCTGGTTTTTTAGATATACATGTATAGTAATGATGTAAAAAACAAACATCAATTGCAGCTTTGCTGAAACACTAGTTCCCTGCGGAATGAAGAGTGAGAAAATCAAAATTATGCAACTTCAATAGCACGACTGAGAAAGTATCGTGTGGTCTGCCCGAGTGTCAGAACCGACTTATGTGTCTGCCTTTGTAAATATACGTTTATAATAATAATATAAATAACATATAATTTTTAGCTTTGCTAAAATAACGTAAATTTTATGAAATTTCGTGAATATTATATAAAATATAGTAGGAACCGGAACAAGTGTCTGCCATTAAGTATTTCTATAAAAAAAATTATATATTTTAAGATATCAAAACGGCAGACATACTGCGATCACGTTTTGAAAGTCGATTTTCATGCTTTTCGACTTCTAGGCACGCCTAAAGGAACCCACTATGGGAACAATGAACCTCCATTTGATCTACGGCAGATGTCTGACTATAACTAGCATGAATATGGAGTTTGCTACTATACCGTAAGTCTGCGGAACACTGGCTCTCAGTCTATAACATTATCTATAAGGGTGAGCCTGTGTCGGCAGTGCAAACAACAACCTTTCTCGGTCTTACTGTGGATAGCAAGTTAAATTGGAAATCTCAGATCGAAACACTGTGCAAAAGAATTAACAGATCAGTATATGCGCTACATGAATTAAAACAGATTTCAAGTGTTGATACTTTAATAACTGCATATCATGGTTTAGTTGCTTCAGTCCTGAGGTATGGTGTCGTTTTTTGGGGAAATTAGACTGACATAGACTTAATTTTTAAAGCACAAAAGCGATGCATAAGGGCTATGTTTGGGCTCCAAATGATCGAAACCTGTAAGCCGTTCTTCCAGAGGTACAAAATTTTAACATTCCCAAGCCTATATATATATGAGGTCGCAACATTTGTTAAGGTAAATAAAAATGTATTCACATTAGCCTCAGAAGCCAATAATAGACGACAACGTGACGCATTTCGCCTTTGTCTGCGCCGCCCCTATACCACTTTAATGCACAAAAGTGTCTTTCACATGGCACCTGTAATTTTCAATAAGTTACCTAAAGAAATAAGGGCAATGAACACTGCTGCATTTAAGAAAAATCTTAAGAACCTTTTAAGTAATAAATGTTATTATAACTTAAAAGAATATTTAAACGATACATTTTCAAACTAAGACCTCATATTAATGACCTCAACTAATAGAATAATAATTTATAATTGATGTATGTATTATAATTAAATAATTAATGAATTGATAATGAATTGTAATATAGGAATGACATTGAAATAATTTATTTTTTGTAATTGTAAGAATAATTTATATTAATTTATTTTATTTTCTATTATTTGATATCTTAAAATATTACTATCAAATTTTATATATTTATTTCAGTGTTAATCTTGATTTTGATAAAATATGACAATACGTTTACATTTTGCATGCCTTATGGTAGAATCACTTGAAACATGTATTCTTAATAACACCATTGTAACAGTGTTTTCTGCAAAATAAATTATTTGATTTGATTTGATTTGATTTGTTAATGAAATAATTTTTTTGAATAGTTTCGTGTATTTTTTCAACTTATGGAAATTAAATTGTGTGCTTTTATGTCGATATACTTGTAATAAGTGCCTCTTTTTCTTACTGCAAATCTTTATACCACGTGATATCCATTTTTGTTTTTTATTAACATTTATTGTAATCACACGATATGGAAAACACAGATTATAGAACAGTAAGAATTGTTCAATAAAAATATTATAAGACGTATTCGGGTCGTCTGTCGCGTAAACCTCATTAAAAGATAAGCTTTTAAGGCAATTTTGAAATTTAACAATGTTCTCTTTTGCGTAGTCTCGTTTTTTCTTACGCCAGTACTTGAGAATACATTTGGTTTTTACAGGACATTTTAATATTTGGGCTGTGTGGTCTGACAAGGCAAATTCTATTATTTCGGCTTTGCAAGTTTTGGTAGAGAAGTTGTGTGCAAAATTGTCTATACAAGTTTGACTTCGTATGCGTGTAGGTTGCTGTAGTGCTAGTCGTAGGTTGAAGTTAGATAATAGGGATTTAAATTCTAATGTTATTTCATTAGTTTTTATAACATCGATATTAAAATCACCAGCAATTAGAATGTTAGAAAATGTCTTTTTCGATACTATAGCCAATAATTGTTCAAGCTTACTAAAAAATATATTTAAATGCTCAGTTTTAGGTGTTCGATAAATACATATCACTAATAATTTGTAGTTCAATAGTTCCACTGCACAACATTCAAAAATGCCCACTAAGGATAATTTGGCAACCTCTGGTAGTTGTTTATATTCATGTCCCTTTCTGACCAATATTATACACGCTCCACCTCTTTTTTGACAAGGTCTACAATAACAGCCAGCTAAATTAAAATTTGGCACAGACAGTTGAGCCTCATAACCTGACATAATAAAATGTGCCGTTATACATATAACATCTACGGATTTATTTTTGACTAACAGTTCATCTAAACAAACTGATAGAGCGTCAGTCTTTGAGATAACGCCTGCAATATTTTGATGTAGCACAAAAATATAGTTATGAACGAAAAAGATTATTGTTAATGGGACAATTGTCATTGTTTATTTTTCCCATCAATGTATTATCAAAAGAATCGTTAATATAATATTTCAAATTGTCAAACATATTGCTCATGCCATGGTTATTTAAAACGCCATTGTATTTATTAAACATAGAATAATCGCATTTTAGGTCTAAATTAGAGTCAAAAAGAATAGCATAATTATAAGTTTGAATGTCAAGATATAACAAATTATTAAAATATTCAACCCTGGAGTTATACACAATACCATAATCATTAAGTTTATATGTTGGTAAGCAAAGTATAATATTTGTGTGTTTAATATTTATCAGTGTTTCTCGTATATTTTTAATAACTTCAAAGTAATTTTTTGTTTGTAGGAAATCTTCATGGCCTATCATTATCACACAGTAGTCCTCAATGGTATAGTTTTCAAGCTTTATATCGAGATTCATAATCAGCTTTTGCACGCTGCAGTTCGGTGTAAGGTAGTGACATATCTGGAAGGTCGAATATGATTTTTCTGCTATGGATAAAATCTTGTTTAATTTATTGCTGCTTACAATGCACAGTTTACGTTTCTGCTTTAGATTTGAGCGGTTAATAGACTGATCAGTATCCTTGTCTTTGCAAGATGGCAATAATGGGATTTTACTCTGATTTTCATTTATGTTCGTAGTTTGTGTCCCTTTATTATGTTTAGTCTTTGAGGTGCTTGTGTCTATTTTTGTATTATATAAACTTTCGTTAACAGTGCTGGTAGTTATTTTATTATGCACCTTTCTTTGCTTTTTACGTGAACACAAGGGCGACCCGTTAGTGATTCGCCTTTGCGGCGTCAGGCATATTTTTTTATAGGTGTCAGCCGTTTTTAATGTGTTTTGCAGGTCAGTTTTTAGGCGAATGTTTTCCATGTTTAGGTTATCAATTTCTTGATGCGCGCTCAGCAATTGCGAGGTTAATGTTTTAATTTTTTCGTTTAATTCATTAATAATCTCGCTACTATTGTGAAGACTATCTGGTATACTCATCATAGTTGTGTCGAAGGCAGATTGATCACTTTTACTAATGGGACTTAGGTCGTTTAATGAGCTTGTTCTATATGGCTTACGGTAAGTTATATTATCATTGTCGGTTGACTCCATAGTAGATTCTTTACGTATATATCAGCAGCTATATTATCTGTTATTGCTGTCTCCTGTTCTTATCTTTGTCAGAATGTTTTATTTTGTGTCTTTGAGGTTACTAATATATTTCTACAACTTTATTATGAGATTTATGTAGTAATAATCTCACAAAAAGTGATCTCATGTACTGGGGATCGAAACGTCGCCTTATGTTATTCAACGCTTCGATGCAGACACTGTAGCTACCACGCCACGGCCTATGTATCCGTTGAAGTCGATTTTTTTTATTGCATGATAGAATTTGTCCTTTAAGAATTCAGTAAACGGTTGGTATGACTCATTGGTCAATAATTTTTCCACATTCTACACACTTGTTACCGCCCAGTTTAACACTTTGTAATTGTTTTATTCACTAGTTTTTCACTTTTTTCTTTATTTATTGTATAAGTTAGGTTTATTTAAAAGCTTGTATTTATATTTTTACACTATTTATATGTTTATAATGTTTATTTTGAACTTTTAAAGATACCTTTTTATTTCAGATTTATTAATATTACTGTTTATTTATAACACTTTATAACGATATCACAGCTGTTACTGATTATAGCGCACTGATTTTAGTTATTTTCAATAAATTCTGTGGCTTGAAACTATTTTTTAAATTAAAAGCAATACGGAGCTATTTTTTGACGTCTTGGCAGATCGCCTACCCACCTATTCTTGGACAGGGTTGTGGCCAGGGGCGGCTGTACCTTAAGTTTGCTCGTGCGCTGAACAACCAGTTTTTAGAAGGTCTATGAATAAACAAAATACATAGGTATTATACTTATATAAGTACTAATATCTGATAAGGGATATATTATACAACATACATACATCATAGACTCACGCCTGTTTCCCCGAAGGGGTAGGCAGAGGTATATTAAACGCCCACTTTTCGCCAGTGTTTTGATCCCACGTAATAGGTGGCGAGCCTATTGCCGCTTATCGGGATATTTTGTTTGCCAGAGCCTCGTCCGTTGATCGGCAGGTGCACCACTTGCAGGTGAGGTTGGCTTGGGACCCTAAGTTCTTGGTGGGAACCCTATGCACTATATTATACAACATAATCTTAATAACGACAAAACAATTTAAACTCTTTGCCAATGTATTTAAGACATGTTTTACAGCGACACAAATAGTCCCCGTGCACTCGACGCAGTGCACGCGCCGCATGCTCATACAACTTATATGAGATACGTGCGAAACGCCTGGCGCGTGAGACAGAGATAGTTCAATACAAATGTACCGTGACATAACACCTTCCCGTGCAGTGCACGGGCGACCCCAAAGCTCCCGAAAGCGGGTGAGGTTTGACGAAGTTCGCTTATTCACCGGCGCCGGCTCAAGCCTCACTGGCTCAGCTGTTTGTTTTGTTTACATTTTGGCATTCTGAAAGGATTTTTTATATGCACCTATGTGTTTACTGAGTTTGGTGTTTATTATGTTGTGGTTTAGAATGTGTGAGTATATAACTTTGAAAATTAGTAATAAATTATAACGTTGACTCGATTCGATCAAATAAATAGCATAAATAGGTATTAAATAGGCAGTGTCAAGCGCGCCATTTTTATAACTTGAAACTAGAGTGTAAATACTTAAATAGGTACAAAACTATTACGCGACGTTTTATGACTGAAATTAAAAATAAATGCTTGTGATTGTTTAACAAAATTAAAATAGAATATTTTATTTTCTTTGTGCACTATTTTTGGACAATTTTGCGTATTAATTGAATGTATATAAAAAAGTTAAGTAAGTAAGTACTTAAGTAGGTTCCTAGTTTGTAACTAGTATATACAACGTGTAAAGGAAATAACGCACATCCTCAGACACCCCAATTAGAATATCTTGTTACAATCATAATGCATGCATTGAAATATTTTTTTTATTTGCGTAAATATTGTTTTTTGAAGAAAGTATAAACTCAATTAAAAGTAAAAAACGTGGTCACTATAAATTTGCGTACGCACACAAACACACGAAACGGTTGCTATGGAAAACAGACGACAGCGATCTGATAGGAACGAAATACGATACGATATAAACAAAATGTTTCAAATTTAGTCTTTATACCACACTCTGATAGAGTGGGTTTACGAAAATGATGTTTGAATAATTTGTTAGCTACTGTTGATATTTCCAAAGATATGACTACCTATTTTCTTTCCATCACACTTTTCGGCTTTCGAGTGGACAGTCGACTTTGAATAAAATTATTTATTGTTTGTTAATATTATGCACGATCCCTTGTTTCATAATATCGTAAATGACTATTGTGACTATCTTAACTTAATCATACTTTAGTTACCTAGCATTATTGATAGATAAAGTAAAAGAATATTAATGAGAGAATAAAGCAAGAACGACGTGTTTAATTGTGTTAGTTGTAAATTAAAAGTTATAATAATCAAATAACTTACAGGATAAAATCACATTCTTTTAGTCCACTTAACACCTCAATGTTTCATCACACATCACATCTTTTCACTGTTTCAAAAGCATCTAATATCTTAGTTAACTCCTAGGCACTTGTTGTCTCCTCACAATAAACTAGTGATTTAACATTTCCTCACAGTGAAAAAGGCCGGAAAGGGCGACAAGTTAACATCAAGATGATGCAGAACGTTCCACACCAGCACCGTCATGTTGATAATTACACATTTTTTCACAATTAAAATATTTTTTCGCTACTCTCGCTGACAGATTCTCGATGGATGACTAGAATAGATACTTGTCATAACTTGTCTAAGCGCATCGCCAGCGTTTGTCATTGGCCAGCGCGGGCGACACATTACGTCTCGCTCTTGCCTGTTGATTATTACGTAAGCGAAAGATAGATGATAGATATTTTGGTGGTAAATTGTGTGTTAAGGCCTTGCCACACGACACGATTTTACGTCCAACTTGACTAAATCACTTGATGAAATCGTGACGTGTAGACGCCAGTCGTCCAACTCAAGTTCATCGCGTGGGCGGTACTACCAGATTTTAACCAATCGAGTGGACGGAATGAAAATCAGTGATTTGATTGTGTCGTGTAGACGGGCAAAGCCAATTCGATTGAAAATTTGATCAGTGGTAAAATTGTGCCGTGTGGCAAGGCCTTTATTGTCTTTTGCCGCTATTGTGTTTTATTAATGTGTGCGTTCGTGTGACCTAACGTCGAACCATGAAACAAATGCATTTTAAAAGAAGGCGTTCTGCTTTGACTTAAGGTTTATTTTCGTATATTTCAACTTTTCAAACAAATGAGTTACTATAATTAACGTTATTTTTATTATTTTAGAGCAAAAAAAAACAATATTAAAAATGACAGTAATAATTCAGTAGCCGATTCTAAACAAACTACTTTCGGGAAGTGCATATAAATATGTTACATTTTGTATACAAAATGTTGTTTTACTTTAACTTAGGCCCAGTTTCAACAAACTTCCAACGTTAATTTATTTGTAAGATAGTCCTATCCATGGGCGGCTAAACGGGGCCTTAGTGTGCTGGTAAAGTGCACCACCACTTCTCTGACCCACAAGCCGTCACTGGTTGCGGCTGCTGTCACTATTGTGATATCCAGGCGTTTCCTCCTGGCCTTTTCTGTACAAGAACCGGCCGAAACAACGGAAAGTGAGATCGTTGCGACGCAACATCTCTTCAACCACAAGTTGGGAACAGGAATTAGCGCAACTATGGTGGCATGCCTGTATACAAGACATCTGTACCTGGCCGGTTATAGACATTCCTACTAAAGGTTAAGACAATATTTTTATATTTGGTCAGGAGTATTTAAAAAAATGATTTTTACTTTTTTAATGAGTCCACTGCATTTTAAGGCTCACGTATTTCACGTTAGGGTGAAAACGTATAGTTGACCACCTTTACATCTCTTTGATTTATCACTTTTGTCAAAACAAAAGTGCTCTACGGTACTTTGAGATTATACATTCAAACCTAAATATTGTCTCAGAGAATTGACTTCGAAGTTTGTGTAATAGTTAAATATGTTTACAACAGTGTGTTCTGTTAAAATAACATTATTGTTTGGCCGGAGATATGTTCGTGGCGAACCGAGGGAGCTTTTAAAAAAGACACGATGTTGTCTCCTTGAGTCTATAATCTCAACTGATTTAATATAATACAAATTGCTTAGAGCTAACTTATGGTACTACGGTTCTTATCTCTAAAGGGGAGTATATGGTTACAGTTTATTGCTTATACTAAGAATTTACTGTACGTAACTCCTCCCTTCCCAAAGGGCTGAGTACGGAGGAGGATTGCACGCAGGGCCGACTATGCAAGGGCGAAGCGCTGTGCTGAGGCTCTGCTGCTGACTCCGACGGAGGCGGCGCGTAGTCCATCTCCATGGTGACGCACGGCGGCAGTTGAAGTCCCGGGCGTCTGCATAGGCTTGATCTGAGTCGGTTGAGGCGCAGTATAGTATGAGGGCTAGTACTGCGGCTAATGCGGCGATTGAAGTCCAGCTGGGTTGATTGGCGATACCGAGGGTGATCGGCGTGATGTTCATCTCGCGGGCTGGAGTAGCAAGCGAGTGTAGTTTATCCAACTGTATGTTTTGCAACTCCATGTTGTGCACAGTGACGTTTTCTTGGGCTATTTCATTTCTAGGCAACGGAATGGTCTCTGGAATAGTGATAGTACTATGGTGGGTTTGTAGTACTATACTTTTTATAGTTATGGTACATCTTTCAGTAGTGGTGAGTAGATAGACTCCTTTTATCCGTTGATAATTGTTCTCGTCGTTGCAGGACGTTTTTATGATGTCTTCCTTCGGGATGACTGCTAGCCAGGTGTTTTCATGAAGTTGTTCTATCTTGTTATTGCTAGTGACGACATGGGCGAACTTGCAATTGGTTGCGGGCGTATGTCGAATGGTTTGCACGATGCAATCGGCTCTCTTGTCGACGTCTTCTAATTTCAGATAATCGCAGATTTGGAGGTCATCGGTGAGGCGGCGACAGGGCTCGTGAAGGTAAGTAAACTTCTTATTACTCAGTATAAGGTAGGGTGCTTCGGGTATACGGGTAAGGTTGTTATGATTAGGAATGGAATATAAGTGTAAAAGGTCAAAGGTAATAGGGCTTATAATAGGTATGTATAATATAAATGTAAGTGACGTTAAGGTACAGTATGCCTTGACCGTAATACTATTTTCTAACAAGTGTATATTTTCTCTTCTAGGTTCAAAAGGTAAGTTAAAGTTTTTACTTATTTTAATTAATTCTGCTAATAGATGTAAAGGGTCTATGATACTAGGATGTAATATACCTAAAGAAGCAAAAGAGATTGCTGTTTCTAATGTGTTTACTCTATCCTAAATTTGTTGAAAACTATTTTCAATTTGAAAGTGGATATGAAGTATATCTATTCGCGAGTTAAGCGAAGTTAAGTTACTGTTAATATTATTTAAGTTAATTGCTAATAAATCTAAGTTATTCTGAACTTTATGTAAACTTTCGGTATATTCATCTATATACTGTTTCATAAGACTAATAGTATTCTTCTGATTACTTGCTAACGTGAATGTATTTTTCCTAAAACTGTCTATTTCATTTTCAAAACGTAGGGCATCTTCGTTATCTAAGTTTCCACTAATTGATTTTATAATTGAACCTAAACTGTTAATTAAACCACGTCTATTTCTAACACTAGATCTGGGTAAAATTTAAAAGAACTTATTTTCTATTAAACTAATCATATACTTAATCTGTTCACGATAAACGTATCGTTTTGAATACGTGGGTCTCGAGTTTTCGACTAACACTAACTTATAATACATACTAGTAGTAAGTCTAAATAATTCATATATGTAACTAACATTATAAGTGCATATAAGGTTATATGTATCTATCTTATGTAAAACTTTAGCTTCTTTTAAAATTAATAAACCATCTTCGCTAGCTATCGGCTGTACTATGACGTCTGATGCTGCGTGGGTGGTGCTGACGGCGGCGAGCCACCAGAAGACTTTGTAATGGAAGAGGGACGTCTGAGCATCCTACTATGGACTCTAATCGATTTGGAGTTTATATGCTTGCCTATGATTTCTACAATATTATTAGGGTGTAAACGTATAACTGTATATAGTCCTAAATGCTTTGGCTCGGTCTTCTTACTTCGAGATGACTTAGCTATCTGTTTATATACTATGTCGCCTATCTTAAAAGGTGGAATTTCGTTATTTTTATTGGCTCTTAATATGGTTTTCTCCTTTTCAGATGACAACTTAATGCGACTAATTTCTGAGCGGTTTCCATTAAGTTTGTGTGTTTTTGCACATAATCTTGATAGAATTCCTGTGTATAAAATAATTCTAATGGGTTTCGACTATTCGTATGACCATATAGTAGTTCAAAGGGCGTATAACCTGTAGCTGAATGAATCGAGTTATTATAAGCTATAATTGCATTGCGCATTAATATCTTACTATCGCTTTTATCGGTGAGTTTCTGTAATCTAATTAATTCGCCAATGGTAGAATGAAATCGTTCTATTGGGGAGTTTAAATTAGGGTTGTACGGGGTTGTAAAGTGAATATTTATCTTATGCATAGAACATATTTCCTTTATAATTTCGTTATCAAACTTATGGTCAGAATCGGTTGTAATCTTGTTAGGGACTCCTATTACTGAGAGTATCTGTTATAAAGCTTCCGCTACGTGAATACTCGTAGTTGCTTGTAAAGGGACGGCTTGCGCGTATTTAGGGAAGTTATCTAAAATCGTGAGGAATGTTTGGCTATCTGAAGTATAAAGGTCCATGTACATATGTTCCATGGGCTTTGTAGGTGTTTCAGTTAATGCCAGAGGAGGTCGTAAGGGGTTTCTTTCGTATTTTGCTTTAAGACAAGTTTCGCACTCGTTTATATATTTTTGAATACTAAGTAAAAGGTTTGTCCAATGGTAGTTTTTCCGTATTCTGTTATATGTTTCTTGGACACCACGATGGATAGTTTTTCCTTAATGATATCGCTTTATTATTTCTAATTGATCGGATTTATCATGTACCAATGTTATTCTAGTTAGGCAACGGATCAGTTTGGGACCGCGTTGATCGAAAACGTTATCATATACTTCGCAAAATAAGGGAAACAATTCTTCGTCATGGAAATATATATGAAACTTTCTATCGGCTATTGTATGTTCTCGTAAAAATCTAATTATTTCCTCTTTCGTATTAGTAATGGGTATGTAAACGTATTTAATTGTATAATTATTTTTAGATTTATCCTCTATTCTGTACTCTGTTCCGGGTGACTTTCTAACATGAAACTGCTTTAGCTGTTTATCTATTGCGTCGGGACTATTCGTTATCTTACTGGTATTATTCTCTATAGGCTCGGTATCGGGTGTAGTGGGCATATCTAAAAGCGTTCTTATGTCTATCGCGTTAGGGTCTAAATTTTCGCTTTCTGGCGGTTGTTCCGAAGACCGTGGGAATTCTGAGCTAACCGTGGGAATATTACTGGGTGAAGGTTGCAATGAGTCAATTTCGTTTATTAAATCTACTTGGGGATCAGCAGAGGTGCTTGGTTCTACTAAATCTATCGAGTTTATGAGATAATGCGTAAACTTTTCGTTTAATCCTTATATTTTGATAGATAAAATCTATTGAAGTTGTTTTAGTACAAAGCCTATAGCCAGCCTAAACTGTCTAAAATATCACTTCCTATAAGACCGTGAAACTGTTCGCTGAAATCTACAATCAAAAACTTATGAATGCTACCTGATCCGAATATCTCTGGTAACGGGATGTACGCGTTGTTCTCATGATATGATTCTCCGTGCGGTGTCGAGATAGTAAAAGGTTCCGACTTAATGCAGGCCTTATCAAGATTCTTTATTACTGCGGTATTAATTAATGAGTGAGTAGCTCCGGTGTCGATGAGAAACGGACCACCAAATTCTCGGATGTAAATATGTGGTAATTTATCTACTACGTAATCTATGTTTCCTCCTGTATTATCCAATCCTGGGGAAAATCCTGTAAATAATCTTTATCTGGGGAATCGTCTACGTCTTGTTCCTGTTCTGCGGCATAAGTGTCGTAGCTGACTGACTCGCTACGGTCCTCGCTATTTACTAAATTATGATTTAATCTATTTACGGGAACTAACGCCTTTTCTTCCTGTTTTGTAGCAGGTTTTGGGGTATTAAATTGAGTATTTCTGGGGTAATTTTTTTTTTATTTTTTTTTACAGAATGCTTACGGACTAATTAAAACTATGAATATAACAATTAACATTATCAGTTTGCCAATTAAAAGCCCTCACATATGGGTATAAAAAGTAGGACGATTTTTGTACTCGTTTTAAATAGGTATACAAAAAAATAAAATAAAGGAAAAATAATAATTAAACAAAAACAAATAGGTATGCACAAAAATAACAAATATACACTTAGAAAAACAACAAACCAAAAGAACAAAAAATTGTAACTTCACTCAGTCAATCCTGCGCTGATGTGCTCAATGTTTAAAACATTATCGAAGTATAAATTAGCCAATTGCCGCCTTATAGTGGTAACACTAGTGCAAAAAAGATCAATATTAAGATCCCGTGCGAGTGCATTGAAACTTGCAGCACTTCTTATGGAAAAGGCATTACCCCTATAGTTTGTTGAACTAAATGGTACATTCAATATTGGGCGCTGACGGAAGCTCAACAAATTTGTGCGAATTGAGATATTAGCCAGTAAATCAGGGCAGTCAATTGAACCATTAGCAATTTTTAACAGGAAACTAATATCCCGAATACGTCGCCTTACTTCCAAAGGTAAGAAGTTAAACCTTTTACATCTGTGCTCATAATCAACTGAACATTGCTGTGCCTTGTAGTCAAGGTATCGTAGGAACTTTTTTTTGGACGCCCTCAATGCGAGATTTATAAATTTCGTACTGAGGGTTCCAAATCTGGGACGCATATTCTAAGTGGCTGCGTACGAAAGAGCAGTACAGTACTTTGACTGGTTTCAATGTGCGGAAGCAGGATGTGTTACGCAATATAAATCCCAGAGCTTTTGATGCTTTTTTCACGATACTATCTATATGTTGATCATATAATAGCTTACTGTCCTGTATAACTCCCAGATCTCTAATGCTGTTAACTTTATTGATTAGTACTTTGTTAAGTGTGTAGCTGCTATTTATATAAGATGTTCGTCGTGAAAATGTTACGTGAAAGCATTTATTGACATTTAGTTGGAGCTTGTTTCGGTTGCAGTATACCTCAAATCTGTATAAATCATCTTGTAATTTACTTGCGTCAGACGCATCCCGTACGACTTTGTGTATTTTCATATCGTCAGCGTAGAGTAGGATGTACGAATGACGGAAACACTCCTTGATATCGCGTATAAACAACGTAAGCAACAAGGGCCCAAGAATTGAGCCTTGAGGAACTCCAGAAGGGACAGAACTCCAACCTGAGACATAACCCTGAAGAGCCACAGCCTGTGTTCGGTTCTCTATATAAGAAGATAACCATCGGTACAGGTCTCCGTGTATCCCTGCAAGCGATAGCTTCTCCAGCAGCACCTGATGGTCTATCCGGTCAAAACATTTGCAGTAATCCGTATAAATTACGTCGACCTGCCCTCGTACCATTCCGTTACTTATATATTCATGTGACAGAAGTAGGTTAGACGTCGTTGAGCGATTCCTAACAAACCCATGTTGCTCCTCACCGAGACAGGCCTTGAAAGCTGTGTAAACATCGGTGTAGACTACGCGTTCCAAAATTTTTGAAAATAAGCATATTTTTGATATGGGGCGGTAATTTTCAATATCAGCTTTATCACCTTTTTTGAAAACTGGGGTTATGAATGCAGATTTCCAAATACCTGGCACTAAGCCTTCCATCAATGAACGTTTAAACAAAATGCAAAGAGGTTCATCAAGACTATCAGCACAGTTGACGATAAATATTGGCGGTATTAGGTCAGGTCCTCCCGATTTCGTGAGGTCTAATGATTTAAGCAACTTCAAAATGCGTGATCTATTAATGTCAACTGTGCTGACGGACACTGCTGTCCCGCTGTGCTGCTCACTCGAGGTGCTTTCACTACTTGCCGATGGTTCAGGTACCAGAAATGTGGACCTGAAATACCTAGCAAATAGCTACTATACTGATTATTAGGGTACTTATTGTATTGATTACTAGAGCTTGGTAAAGCTGGACGTGAGCTAGGTGTATTTGACGACGGGACGTTTGGTAACAGAGGACTGTTAAATGACTGCTGTGGACGCACTGGGTACTTACTGTTTGGCTTTATGCCAGGTTTCGGAGTGGGTTGCGTAATGCTTTTCCTATCTGAACGTTTGATTCGAGCTTCTTCCTGTCTGGCTAACGCTATAGCTTTGACAAGGGTTGTCGGCTGGTTAATACCTAAGCCTACGTTGTAATCTAGGTTGTCTATAAATATGCTGATTGCTAGGGTTTGATAGTAACCACTGTCCTTGTTGGTTGACAGGCCTACTCCGCAAAGTGAGTCTAAAAGATCTCCTATTCGTTTACCAAATTGTTCGCACGTCTCGTTTTGGTATTTCGTGCAACGTAATAACTCTTGAAGTAACTGAACTTCGGTTCGGTGTTCGCCGAATCGATTAATTAGAGCGGCTTTAATGGATGTCCAATCTTCGATATCAACTTCCAATGAAATAGCTTCTTGAGCTTTGTTAGTTAACTTAATTCTTATGAGACAGATCGCTATTGAATCATCTGTTGTTATACCATACGCGGTTAATATACTTTCTACACTTCTTATATAAAAGTTCAACGATTTGTTACTGCCATTGTATGACGGAATAAGTTTATTTAATAGTTCGTAATTTGGTTTTGAACTATTTACTACTGAGGCTGCTGCGGCTAGGTCAGCGAGCGCGTTGGCATTCTGAGCCATTGTATAAATTTATAATAAATGTATATAACTAAAACTAAGGTAAGTATGTGTAAATATCTGGTGTCGATTTTAGATCACACAGATATACACTATATTTATTTATCATCAGCCCTTAACAGTCCACTGCTGGACTAGGCCTCTCCTTTGAAAGGAGGAATTGGCCTACTACACCACGCTGGCCAAACGGGTTGGTACAGGGTTTGTATCAAGTTTTCCTTCTCTCACAGTGCTGTTCTCTGCTTAATATGCTCCCTCTATCGGCTCTTACGACACCCATGGGATGATATGGGGTGGTGACATTCCGTATTCTTAATCCGTCACCACACGGACATATATATATATACACACATAATTATATACTTAAATGTATTACCAATAAAGGCAATTATACACGCACGCACAATATAAAATACACAAAGTAATTATAGTGGTGGGAAATGGCAAAAGATGGGATACTGAGTAGTATGAGAGTTTGATCTTGCCTCCAGTAGAGCTCCATCTGCCTGGTGAGTTGAGCGGTGACTGTGCTTCTTGCTGCCCAGGGTTCGCGACGGGTTCTTGTTGGGATAGCGGCGCGGACGCAAAGAGTTTGATTCGCGCCGTGTCTTTGCAAAGAGTTTGATTCGCTAGGACGACGACTGCCACTATCCTACCGACTGCGCCAGATATGTTCGTGGCGAACCGAGGGAGCTTTTAAAAAAGACACGATGTTGTCTCCTTGAGTCTTTAATCTCAACTGATTTAATA
Organism: Euclidia mi; assembly: GCA_944739405.2. Classification (NCBI taxonomy): domain Eukaryota; kingdom Metazoa; phylum Arthropoda; class Insecta; order Lepidoptera; family Erebidae; genus Euclidia; species Euclidia mi. The sequence goes on along the minus strand of OX123182.2, from coordinate 19,009,884 downwards.
TAATACAAATTTCTTAGAGTTAACTTATGGTACTACGGTTCTTATCTCTAAAGGGGAGTATATGGTTACAGTTTATTGCTTATACTACGAATTTACTGTACGTAACTCCGGCAAAATAAAAATTTGCCCAATTTGGGTGATCTCCTTTAGGCGCTGCCATTGGCAAGTAGTAGTGAAAAAAAGTTATATACGTAGATGTATACGTACGAAATCATACTCCTACACCCACAACTCTAGTTTTCGTTATTATTGGTCCGTCAAATTGATATACTTACCTACCGAACATTTCTAAGCTGTGACACCAGTGCATTCTTCCTCAGCGTGGTAAATAGTACGATAATATTATAAGGTGTCCATTGTTCCGTGTTTAATAATAATAATAATAATATAATAATATTCTACCACATTCACACAACACCATCTAGTCCCAAACTAAGCAGAAGCTTGTACTATGGGTACTAGATAATGGATAAACATACATATATACTTTTTTTTTGTAAATACATACATATTATACATAGAAACACCCAGACCAAGACAAACATCCATGTTCATGCACACAAATATTTGACTTGAGCGGGAATCTGTTTGGTAATGGAAATCAATTATATTATTGGTGGAAATAGTCAATAGAATTATTGAATATACTTATACGGCAATTCATAAATCTACCTATCTAAATCAAAACTGTTATTTTTTTGTTTTTGATCGCGCTAGTCTTAGGAACCAGCAGGCCAATTTCTAAAATTTGTGTTGCCTCTTTAGCCTATTTGTTGAGGAAGGTTATACCAAATAACATCATGACTACCCATGACGGTGGTGCAGTAACCATAAATACCACTATGCAGGTAACTGCGGAGATTTGTATTTATTTTGGTAGGTATATACCTACCTATAAAATTCGCTTGTATAGCTTTTAGGCACATCTCACATTTTTATTCCCGTATATAGGTACACAGGTATAACAGTGTGTATTATTAAATTAGGTAGGTACCCAATACAACAATAATGCTATAAATGATTCACAATACCTACACAATAAATCAATAATTTTCTAAAGTACTGGTACTATGCTGTTGTTATCAAGTCCGTTATCCTATAATCAAAACGATATTTTCAAAACTATACTAATTACCTGTATACACTCTTATTACTTACTAGAAATGTACAATACCTATTTACAAACTAAACCTAGTTAAAATAATTTGATGATGACATTTGTCGTAACTGACGATAAAATAATTCGTAATCCTGCGGTGCGCTCTGAAAACTAGCGATACGTCCTGTCTCCATTACATCCCGCTCGGGACTGAACGGAACGACGCGGGAAAGAGCGCGTCGGCAGTAGGAAATTACATATTTTCGGTAATATATTTTTGTATTTATTAAAATTCATGCCCGAGAAACATCCGCTTTTACATGACTTATCTTTTGGTATACTTTTGAAAATTCTTATCCCAATACAACTCTAATGAAACGTGAAAAATTGTTTAAACAGACCTGTATTCGCGATTTTTCTATCGTATAAAATGTCAGTAATCGTGTTTCGAATGGCCGACAAATATAGATCGAATGCTGTAGAATAATCCTTTTTTTCGAATTTAAATCTCTGTTATCTTAATATATAAAATCCTTGCGTTACTGACTGACGGACAGACACGTTACAGCCGAAACTATTGGGCGCAGGAAGCTGAAATTTGGCATATATGTTTCTTGGGGACCGTAGGGGTGCACTAAGAAGGGATTTCCCGAAATTGCCACGGGATCGGCCAAAACGGGTAAATTTAAAAATATGCAGGCGTAGCTGCTGGCATCCTCTAGTTTACAAATAAAACGCGTTTGAACACGCTAGATAACACTGTATTTTGGGAATACCTCGCCTTAATAGCCAACTATACAAACGTACTTGCTCAAGATAGCAATAGACAAAGACAAATGCGTAAACTGATGTTACGGAAAGGATTCAGATTTCTTTTTATTTTTTCTTTTTCTTTTTTAGAAAGACTGTGTCGCGGAGGATTTAGCAAACATACAACTAACGGTACAAATAAACACCCAGACTTGAAACAACAATTTGTGGATCACACAAAGTGTTGTCTCGTGTGGGGATCGAACGCACAACACTCGGCGCAGTGTCAAGCGACGAGACGGCCGCTTAAACCTCTACGCCAACCGTGTTCTCCTCTATTTATTGAATTGTTGTTTTCCTCTATTTACCCCAAATCACAGTAAATTCGATGTATAAGTAGTTAGGTAGAGTCTTTAAAAGACATCATTAATGATATTGATCCCAATCTTAAATATTAACTGTAAAGAAACGAGTGCGACTTAGAAAAACAACATTTAATTGCGAATATATACTCTGGTCATTCTTAAATCAAATAAGTATATCACAAAAATAAATTCTATCTATTACAATCTGTAGATCGCATTCAAGTGTCGTTGCTAATAAACCCTACGATACAAATTATTCTAAGAATAAAGATTATGTCTACGCCTTCCACCGAACTACCAATTCTTTCTTTCTCTTAGCGTTATCCCAGTTTCAATCTGGGGTCCGCTTACTAGTCTCACTGGATTTGGCTGAATATTAGTTTTTCCACAGAGCGACTGCCTGTCTGGTCTCCGCAACGCGAAGGGATAGTGATATTCCACGGTTTAGACTAGTGTCAGTTTGTTTAGAAGGTAAGTACTGACGCCCTGTAACGACTGTCAAAGATCTTCATGACAACCGGGACCGACGGCTTAACGTGCTCTCCGAGGCACGGGACAAGCGATAATTAACAATTCAATACGCACATAACCCTGAAAAGTCATTGGTGCGCGCCGTGGATTCGAACCCGATACGTGGTATATCCACTCGGCTATCGCTGCCTACCAATAAAGAACACTATTATCGTTAAAAGATAATATTTTCCATCCAATTTTATAATTGGATTCTATCGCATATTCAGTAAGTTATTCTCGAGTGCCTTTAGGGTTTGAGATTATCTTCTTTACTTTTCTTTATCGTCGCAACGATCGAAACTACCAAGGGATTTAATCTCACAATTTAAAATCAAAATTGTCAAGCAGCAAAAGGTTTTGGAGTAATTTTTCCCACTGACGGACGTATAAGGGTTGCCTATAACCACCCTAGAGACAAAGGTATGGAGTTTTTAAGAGATTTTGATAAAGGGCCCAAAAAGGTTTTTGGCAGTTTATAGGTATAACAATACCCCTTATAGACCACACAAACAAATCAGATGCTAGCATGACATCCTTCTTGTTATTAAGAAAGAAAAAAAAACATTTAGTCTCGAAAAAGAATACATCTATGGACACAATATCTCAATTAATAACACAGAACAATTAAAGGAGGTTAGAACGGAAATAGTTACTGATTTGTATTAGAACGCGTGTCGCCGATTGTCTCCCACTCTCTATCTCCACTACAAGCAATACACTAATATGTACGCGCACTAGCTCAAACACTTCGCTTGACATGGAACTATCGCGCTTGACGATCACTCACACACTCTCATTAATGTTACGGTGTCCAAAAGGTAGATTATTTATATCGATAAAATACTGTTGTTTTGTTACTTTAAGTTTTGCAATTGTTTGTTTTTATTTCGGGATGGTGGGATAGGGTACAAATAGTGTGGCTTTTCTTAATATATATAAATAATAATATAAAATTAAAGGGGAAGATACAATATGGTCTTTATCATATCCGAATACCAAGAGTTAAAAATCATGTCCACCTAGGATGTCAGTGTCCGTGATAAACTATTCATGTGTACAACCACATAAGCTAAAGTTTGTAAAGAAATAAATGACAAAAGTATATAATACAATAATATTTTTATTAAATTCGAATCTGCTGATGCTGCTATCATTTAAATTCGAATTCTTCAAAATAAAATGCAATCTTACATTGATATATTTTTCTATGATAATAATAATAATAATAATTTATTTATTTATCTTTCTACAATAATAGTATATATAATTCTAAGGTAAGTAAGTACTAAATTATAATGGGTGCCTGTACTAGGTTGGACCTGTGCCACAGGTGGTAAGAGCACTATCATATGTTTATTATGTTTACTACTAATCAAAATGTTTATACTAATACTTATTACTGCCTACACTATTTATAGTTACATAATTGCATGAGTACCTACAAGAGCAATGCATAGTTCGGAGTTATTTTTGTAATATAATATGCAATGACAAAGTCATGACATAGGTACAATTTATTTTAGCACTGCTAGCAAATCTTCGGTCTGTTTATAATCCAAAGATTGTAAATACTTATACACTAATTGCTTACAGTTGAAATAATTTACGTCATATATAAACAGTATTTTGTTTAGTTTGTTATATATAAAAGGCCCTAAGAAAGCATAAAACCTGTTTGTGAAGACGAATTTAGATTCGGAAAGTGCAGTACGTACAATATCTTTACGCCTCTTATTGTTAGTGAGATTAGTATCATAAGTTAGCGTGGTGTGCTGTTTTAGAACAATATACATTACGAAAAGCTGTCGTACAGTTAATACATTACATAGTTCATATAGGCGGTGCGTGGGAAAGCGAAAAGGCTTACAGATTGCCACTTTTAGAAGTGTTCTTTGGGCCCGTTCAATTGGCAACATTATGGATTTTGGAGCCCCGCCCCATGATGTGATACAATACTGTATAATAGACTGACATAGGGCCTGATATACACGTATGATGAGCTTATTATCTGCTATGTAACGGAGCTTTTTAAAAACGAAAAATAGTTTACGTATCCTGGAAGTTAGGGCCGCTATATGTTGCTTAAAAGAGAGGCAATCGTCAAGTATTACTCCTAAGTATTTAATGTTAGTGGTATTATGGATAACAGGGCAAGTGCAAAGGTTAAGTGACGGGTCATTACAGTTATGAGCATATAAGGTGTTATTACTTAACTGAGTTGGTGGCTTCCGCATAGAGAATTTAAGGAATTTAGTTTTATCTGCGTTTAGCGTTAGAAGATTATATTTCAGCCAGTTGTTTACGATGTTAAATCCGCGTTGAGCAAGATCATGTACCTTCTCGGCTGTGTCAGCGGCAAAAAGGAGCGCTGTATCATCTGCATATGTAATAATTTTGCCATGACCTAAGGTTTGATTACAAAGGTCGTTAATGTAGACTAGGAAAAGGGTAGATGCGAGGATACTTCCTTGTGGAATGCCATATTGAGGTATTTTTAATTCTGCGCTAGAAAACTCGCCGATTCGAATACTTTGGTACCTGTCCTTTAAATAGTCAGCAAAGAATTTTAATTGTGTGCCTCTTATGCCAATGGCTTCCAGCTTTTTCAGAAGTTTAGGTATGGACACCGTGTCATAGGCCTTAGCTAAGTCAAGGAAAATTCCAATGACATGCTTTCTCTTCCCCAGTTCTTCTGTCACATAGTTCGTTAATTGATGTACCGCATCTGCTGTAGACAACTTAGGTCTAAAACCGAACTGAGAAGTGGATAGCAGAGCGTTATTTTCTAAGTATGTCATTAATCTACGGTTGACTATTTTCTCTAAGACTTTAGCTATTGATGGTAATAGCGAAATTGGCCTGTAGTTTGTTATAAGACCTTTTGTACCGCTTTTGTAAATTGGGACTACCACTGCCTTTTTAAGGTATGTGGGAAAAACGCCCTCAGCAAGACATAGACGGTAAATGTGGGTCAGTGGAGGCACAAGAATATGTTTAAAATGCTTTAAGATGTTGTTACTAATGTTGTCCCATCCTGCTGCGCTGTTATTTTTTAAAGTTAGTATGACACGTTCCACTTCGTTTTCATCTGGATCTAGCATAACAAACGATCTGCCGCTCTTTAAATGGGTTGAGAAATTTGAGTGATTATCACAAAGGTTGTTGCCACATTGACTTTGTATTTGTTGTGCAAGTTTTGTTCCTACGTTGACAAAAAAATTATTTACTTCGTCAGCCGACAATTGAGGCGATTCTTTTAAATTTAATAAACTTGTATCGACTATATTTTCTTTACAGGTATAGGTAACGGTTTTTAGGTACTTCCACAGCTTTTTACTGTTATTACCTGCGTCATTTAGTTGTTGTTTGTCGTACTCTATTTTTATTTTCCTGAGCAGATTATTACAAAAATTTCGGTACCTTTTATACGAAATTTGCAGTATAGGGTTGTCGGGACACTGTTTAGCTCTTAAATGTAGCTTGTCTCTATGCCGAATACATCTAATCAAACCTGGAGTTATCCATGGTTTCAAGTTATAGTTTCTCTTACTAACGGAATAAATTGTAGAATTTCTAAAAACGCTGCTTTGCACTGTATTAATAACATAGGCTAATGAATTATTTGCATCAGCACTATTAAAAACTGGGCTGAAGTCAATGTTGCTCAACGTATGTTCTAAACCACTCATGTTTATTTTAGTTTTTACTTGCGGTCGTCTAATGTTCTGTGACTGCGCTAAATCCAGTATGATAAGGACAGCGCAATGGTCAGTTATGGAGGAGTTAGTGACAAGTGTTATTGACGGAAACCTAGCTTTAAGCATGACGTGATCTAAGCAGGAGCCGCTCTGGTGTGTAGGGAAAGCATGAGAAGGGAAAAGGCCATGGTATGCACATAGGTTTAGGTAGTCTTGGGTGCCGGCGTCACAGGTATCAGCATTTAAATTTATGTTTATGTCACCTGTTAATATAACATTTTTATAGTGAGTTAGGCTTTGTAATATGCAATTTAAAGCGTCATTGAAATGGTCTAGGTTTCTAAAACATGGAGGTCTATAAATGGCAAGAATTGCAATATCGGTACCGATATAAATCACTAGACAGTTGTGTTCTTCAACCTTCGGTTCTTTAACAGTGACAAGTAGGGACTTTTTTGTATATATTACCACGCCGTCGTTTTGATTTAAAGATACCGTGCTTTGAAACCTGTTGTACCCTGACAAAGCTGGTAGTCTATCGTTTCTGTTAGCTAGCCAACATTCTGTAAGAATGATGACGTCGCTTTCAGCTTTTAACCTATGTAAAAATATGCTTAAACTATCAATATTCTTATAAATACTGCGGATGTTCTGGGTTAGTATTGTTAATGGTTTGTTAAAGTTCGATATGTATTGACTGCAACTTTCCGTATCGCACATTTTTGAAGAATGTACAGAGATATTGTCTAACTCACTAATGACTTCGTCAATCATAGTATTTACGAAAACTAGGGTGTTACTAGATCTAATAGAACTGCAAAACTTATAAACAGGGACGGCGCTCTTAGGCGCCCTCACTATAATCTACAGAGTTAATGTACCTTGTCTCTGCCATTTTTCTCGCTGGACACTCGGGGTCGCCTGTTTTGTGGTCACTCGGTTTTTTGAAGCGGAAGCACGTCGCACATTTAGGAGTACTCTCTTTCTTAGTGCATTCATTTGCTTGATGACCTACCTCACCACAATGTCCACACGTGTCTACGGTCTCACGGCAGGTCTTTGCAGCATGACCATACTGCTGACATTTAAAACATCTGGTCACGAGCGTAAAATCTCTAACTGGGCAAGATGTCCAGTTGATGAAGACTCGTCCTTGTGTCAAAAGTGCTCGTCGAATATTGGCAGAAACTTCTAGTATGAAGTTGCAGGTAGGGGCTTCTCTTTTGCCGGATTTGTGGCTAAGTTTGATGGACGTCTGGAACGATTCTCGGAACAGGTTGGGCAGCTTGTCGGCTAGATTTTGTTCGAATATACAGTCATAAACCTCTTCTTCTCGCATACCCGCTGGTACTCCGATAACTACGATACGTGGTCTTCGTTTTGGGGGCTCCTCCACCTTCAGGCCTGAGCTACTAAGCTGTGTCACTTGTCTAAGCTTTTCAATATCGTCCTTGGATTCTGTGCTTATAATCACACCTCCGTTTTTTGTCTTGCGTAGTCCTCGCACCTGTAATTTCATTTGTTCCGGGCAAATGATTTTCTGGACGAGAGATTTTGTTTCATCACTAGTTTTTTGCTTATCACTTGGATAAATAGCGATAGAGCTCATATTTTTGGGGCACAAAAAGGTATTTTTGTTGATTTTAACCATATCAGCAAAGGACTTCACCGCCTCTGGTTTAGCGCAACTTTCCTCTATGGTTTCCGTAAGTGATTGTTTGAAATCTTTTAGATATTCGAAAAGGTCTTGTTTTTCTCTCAGAGCTTCCATTTTTGCAGTTACTAAAATGTTGTGATGCTTCAGTGCTTGATAATGGGCAGTAATTTGCGCCGCGCCACCGCTTATTTTTCTAGCGATGTAATTGATTTTTAACTTTTGATCCGAATTTAACTTTCCTTCGGCCGCAATCTGGCATATTTCATTAAGGCAAGAATCCATTGAAGACATCCAGGATTTGATTTCACTGGAGGTCAGGACTTCAAATGACTCCTCAGCAGCATGTTGCTGTGGCTGCGGGGTGCTGGGAGGGCTGCGCTGCATCATCGTACTCCGATTAAACGGGCTATTTTGTATATTAGCCATATCTAAACTCATATGACTAACATAATTCACGAACACACTGACTCAGCGTATAAGCATATAACGCGGTAAGTAGGTTACAGATTTTATGAATTGCGAAAAACATGTAATTATTTAAGTATTGGTACAAAGGCACGTCTACTTGCTTTGAATGCAATACGTATATGATAGCTTTAGATAGGTCTGTAACATGGCTCGCACTAGGATAAAATCCAACCTGGTGATAACTAATCAATCAATCAATCAGCCTATCGCAGTCCACTGCTGGACATAGGCCTCTCCCAACACGCGCCACAGTACACGGTCCTCAGCCTTCCGCATCAAGTCTGTCCCAGCCACCTTTTTCAGGTCGTCGGTCCACCTAGACGGGGGCCGCCCTACCTTACGCTTGCCCAGACGTGGTCTCCACTCTAGAATACGCTTGCTCCATCGGCCATCAGTCCTTCTACAGATATGGCCAGCCCACTGCCACTTGAGCCTACTGATTCTGTGAGCTATGTCGGTAACTTTGGTTCTTTGTCGGATAGCTTCGTTTCGGATTTTATCCTTCAAAGAGACGCCAAGCATAGCCCGTTCCATAGCTCGCTGCGTGACTTTTAGTTTGTGGACTAGTCCCACTGTGAGTGTCCACGTCTCGGCACCGTACGTCATAACAGGTAGGACGCACTGGTTGAAGACTTTGGTCTTCAGGCATTGCGGTAGGGGCGAAGAGAAAACACGACGTAGCTTGCCAAACGCTGCCCAACCCAACTGGATCCTGCGGTTGATTTCTTTCTCGAAGTTGTTTCTACCAAGATCTTGAAAACTAATGTTGCTAAATAATTCAGTTCCGACAAAGGTGCGCAAGATCTTTGTTGTCAACATATATTATGTTCATTAATTTGCCGAATATTGTCGGTGTAAATCTTTATATAATGATACAGGAGACCCCTTTTATCTTTTGCTACGGTAAATTTATGGTCCGAATTTATTTCATTTGACAGCAGTGCTCCAACGGATATGTCACAATCAATTTTCTTAATTAAAATATGTGATATGTAACCCGCGATACTAAGTTAATAACCCACAATAAACATTAATCGGTAGTAATAAACAAAGTTATGTTAATCTTAATATTACTGATAACAATCATTTGAATACATTCACACGAAGGAATTCATAATCGACATTGTTCACAACTTGGTAGGTACAGCACTATCGGACCCACCACCATAGATTTAACAGAATTCAAGCTTTGACGTTCGCAGTGAACGAAATACATTGCGCAATCGCCTGCGTAGTATTAGATGGTACCCATGTATTGCCAGCAATGTATATTTTTTTATTTGCTTGCGATAGTATCGTGTTTGTCTACAAGTTACATAATACTATTGTAATAATTACAAATATCATTTTTATTTTAAGGTTTTCGGACTTACCGGTGAAAAGAAATCCCTTCTCGAGCCACAGTACATAACTGGCTTCTTTTTCGACACGTTATTATAGCGCAAGACGGCATAATTCTTTTATTTTCGCGAAGCTTCGTACGCTGTCGCAATATGAGCACGATTGTTGACAGCGTCAATGAAATTTTTTGGCATATGAGCGTTTGCTCACATAGACGGCGAGGCCCACAAGGCCGTTCTAACCTCTCTTAACTGTTCTGTGATGAATAAAAATCGATCAATATTAATAAACATAAATGTGTCTTCGGAAGCTTAACAAACATTCGAACTCCGAAAAAAAACATCCGTTCTCGAATAAATGTATGTAAAATATATAAATGTATAATGTGTGAATTCACACATTTTGAACGAAATGGTATCGGATTCGCCTGCTACTGGTATTACTTTTCGTGCAATAATTTTCATAGCCCGTCAACCTCAAAGATAGAACAATATAATAGAACCTCGACCAGCCCCCAAACTTATTGAACACTGTATTTTTGGCGCTAATAACATCCTACTGGACACTTTCTACCAATTTGACAGGTCAATTAACTTTGCCCACGCCGTACCATCCTCCGTCCAAAATAGGTCACTAAGGGATCCCAAAAAAACAAATTATTTATATATAGCAATAATTTCTTACACGTTTCTTTCATATTTCTACTAAAAGGACACTCTTATTCTGAAAGATTTTAATGACTCAATAAACATAGAAAAGAAGGACGAAAAATTCTTTAATGTCGGAATTGAAAACAAACATAATGCTATATAGGTTAAAACGTATCTGGGTATTTTTATTTAATGACACTTAATTTGGATTTGTTTAAAATTTTTTTTCTTTCGCTGATTCGGTTTTGTTCTTTGTCTTTATATTATAGAAGTTGCATCGCTTGAGACGTTTGAGGAAAATTATGCCTTTGTTATTTTTTTATATTTTATTTTTTTGAGATGGATGAATTTAACACGGAATTTGTAGGATTGCTGTAAAAAGAAAGATATTAAAATGCTTTGTTTATACGTCAAAATTATCAGTTCAAGAAATTGAGATCACTTACGAAGCAGCTCTATCCTGTTCTCCAATGGTAACTAAAATACTAAAAATACTGAACTTAATATTATTTATAATAAAATACCTAGGTACATTACGCAATAAACGAGGCAGCGATAGCCTAGTGGAGATACCAACGGACTGCTATGCAGAGGGTATCAGGTTCGAATCCACGGCGCGCACCAATGAGTTTTTAAACTTATGTGCGTATTAAATTATTAACTATCGCTTGTCTCGTACCTCGGAGAGCACGTTAAAACGTCAGTCCCGGTTGTCATGAAGGTCTTTGACAGTCGAAACGGGGAGTCAGTACAATCAAATGAACTGATACTGGTCAAAACCATGGAATATCGCTATCTCTTTGGGTTGCGGAGGTTAGACGGCAGTCGCTCTGTGGAAAAGTTGATATTCTGACATATCTGGTTACACCAGTAAGCGGACCTTGGGCTCAAAGGCGTGTAAGCCTAAATGTGAGCTAATGTACATATTATTATATATTATGTCTATAATAAATTCGTGTTACATAAAAACAACTTGTATTACATAATAATATGTATATTAAATTATTAATTATCGCTTGCTAAACAGTGAAGGAAAAATTGTGAATAAACCTTTGTGTCTGAGAATACTCATATACTGTTTTCGAAAAATATGTAGACTACTAACCCCACTGGGCAAGCGTGGTGTATTATTTCCTAACTCTTCTCATAGTGAGAAGAGGCCGGTGCCCAGCAGTGGGACAGTTTATATACAAAGGTGATGATTTTAGTAATATCTGTATCTCTATAATGAATAAATTTGACTTTCTATAGTATCACTTCCAACTTTTCAATATCAATCAAGCCAACCGCAAAACAGTATCACAAAAATCCAATTTTCCGTAACAATTTCCCACGCAGCAATCCAAATATCCAAGAAAAGGCAACTTTAGTTGTAACACCAAATCTCCGAAAGATTAGTTCTATGTGTTTAATCGTACCTAGTTAGTATTCCTCACGACAATAGCAATATTTTGTGACCGGTCTGCACCAATCACACGTAATACGAACTTATCCAATAACTAGTAATGGTTGTATTACGTTCACGATAAACGATATCGAAAGCAGTAAAGTAGTTAATTATGTTCGTATTTTTTTTTATATAGAGCTACTAGAGGACGCCTGCAGCTACGCACATTGTTTCTTAATTTAACCAATTTTGTCCGATCTCGAGGGCATTTTGGGAATTCCCTCCTTAGTGCATGCCCACGGTCCCCAAGAAATATATATACATGCCTAATTTCCCTTCTTACGCCCCGTAGTTTCGGCTGTCTTTGTTTATCAGTCAGTCAGTGAGTAACGCAAGAATTTTATATATCTTAATATATAAAATCCTTGCGTTACTGACTGACTGACAGACACACTACAGCCGAAACTATTAGGCGCAGGAAGCGGAAATTTGGCATGTATGTTCCTTGGGGACCGTAGGGGTGCACTAAGAAGGGATTTCCCGAAACTCCCACGGGATCGGCCAAAACGGGTAAATTTAAAAAAATTGCAGGCGTAGCTGCTGGCGTCCTCTAGTACAGATATATTTATATTATACATACACAATTTTATATATTTTATATATTTCTGGTGGTACATGCTAAGCCTTAATTATCGGGCTTAGCATGTAATTGGATAGTTGTTGATATTGTATGAATGTGTATGGGCTGCCAACAACATTTTGTTTGCATACGTTTTAGTTTCAAATCAGTGCGAGTGCTTCAAAAGCTATTATTGTGTTCCTTGTATTGATTTCAGAGTCGGCTATCAGCTTGGTGTCTGAATTTGTATCTGTGTTTTATATTCCGTTACTTAATAACTATAGGTTATCTAACGTCTGCCTAAGTTTTGTGATTCAGTTTTACAGGTATGGAATGGATTAATTCATTTTTATATTCATAAGTCAAAAAGTTACAAAATAAAGATTATAACAATTATTAAAGCGTTCAAAACTAACCTGTCAATCAAAAGAAATTAGGTATCTAAATAATAAAAGTTCAACTAATTTCCTAGTTTAGAAGTTATTACACACGCCGAAGGGGAAAACCAAACTAGCGTGTAGTTAAAGGTTGAAAGGAAAATAAAAACTTGTTTGAGAACAAATAAAAGCTGAAAGATTAAAGCTATTTAGGGTATATTAACTTTTCTTAAGATATTCTGTTTTATCAAAGGTCAACTTACAACGTGATTTTGATTCACGCGATTTACGCGAGTTCAATTTGAATAAGTATTGATTCAAAGAATCTAATATTGATTCTAAAATCTCAATGAATGAATCTAATTTTAACTTTGTATGGGGATTTTAAGTCACTAGAGATAAATTAACAATTCGAATATATTCACATAACATAACATCACTTCACGCCTTCATTCCCGAAGGGGTAGGCAGAGGTGTATTACACACCCACATTTCGCCGTTTATGTTTCGGTACCAATGTAATAGAGTACAAGCCTATTACCGTTTACCAGGCATATTAATAAGAAAGTGATAATTAACATTTTTAATACACACATAACTTTAAAAAGTCTGAGTCGGATAAATAATAAATATTAGTAGATTCGACATTGATTATCGATTTGTCCCGTAATATGCGCGCCCAAGATATACAATTTTTATTCAAAGCACGTTCACATCTCGATGGAAACCATATCTTGCGTTATTAATATCGCTTGGTTTTATTTTTTCATTTAATCCGTACTCCCTTTTATTTATTTTCATATAAGTTACATTATTGTTTGGCAAGGTATGATAAGTAATTGGTATTAGTTTCGGGTGTAGGAAAAATGGGCTGTCTTCTGAATATTTCAGGCTATAACCTTATAGAAATTGGAATTAGGTAATAGGCACCGAGAATTGATATTTATCACATCTATTATGTAGCTGTATTATTGCTTATTCTCATGCCTGCACCTATGGTATAATACTGAGAATTTTCATGTTAAGTAAGTAATTAAAGGCTTTATACAGAAATCATATATTTCGCGGCCCGCCATACCTCTGTTAGTCTTTATGATACTGATCATAAATCATGCCTACTGAGGCATGCTGAAATAAAATAAACATTTTAAATCACCAAATAAAACATTATTTTATTGAGCTGCCAACCATTTCTTGACTGCTGTCTCATACAAAGGAGAATGACCGAACCTGTACCAATTGCTTTAAAAAAATGATATACCATAAATACTTTGGCACATTTTGACTGCCATTACTAAATTATGAATCATTATTCAATCCGCGTTTACGAAATATTATAAAAAGTAGAACTTAGATCAACAACTTCCGAATTCATACATCGCCAGCACAAAAAAAGTCGATTCAGAGCGACAAAAAATCGAGTGTAATGTTCTCAACATTAACGATTGCTTACACGATTAAATGATTTTGGATTCAATAGAAGGCACTATGATAGTGAATTGAAAAAACTGTGTTCTGTGTGATTTTATTAAATAGAAATATATATTTGGCTACTTAACTTGATTTCAGTCTTTGGTTGAGCAATTTATTCATTTATCGATTGTTTTTTAGGTGATATCGATTTGAGATATAATTGAATCGAGATAGCAACACTTGCAGGGTGACATTTGATAACTTGAGCAACTGTCAAAAGTATCAAATGTCAACCCCACACAACGTCGCCTACGCATCGTTCTTGTTTGTTTGTGTTATTATTTTGTTTTTATCCGTTGTGTTGAGGTTTGTTCCTCTGGGTTGAAACTACGTTTCTTTTAACTTGTAACATCATTCACTTATTGAAATTGTGATAAACAAGTAGAAATCAAGGACGAATTCCTTCCTTTGCAAAAATATGGTTTTGAGAAAATCTCAGAACTGCGGATTCGAAAACAAAAATGCTTCACGCCTACGGTAATATTAAACAATAAGCTGGCTAAAAATGTTCATTTCATGAAAAAGCAAACGGTACAGGCTTCCATACAAAAACCGGCATTCTCCTTTAAGAAACGAGGAGAGTTGAAACAGCCTGTTTCAAACCCCTTCAGGGAGAAAACACCTTTCAATTTCGATTAAATCCACAGTGAATAAGTAAATACATAGAAATCAATTGTACCAAATATATCGACCTATCCGTAGAATAGAGTTCTATGTGACCATAGACCAAAATCGCGTTAAATAGCTAAATGGGATTAGGAATACAAACTCTACAAAACTGTGTTTTTAGATTTTTCGTATCTTATTTACTTTCGGAGATATAGAATCGAATAACGTTTCATCTGATATTTGTTCCGCGCAACAACGCACGATGTATACATGGGACGGCGCACGGGGAGTACGGGTGGCGCGAGCTCAGCGATCGATCATCAGTCCAGCCATTATTCATTGGAAGAAGAAGAAAATTGGGGCGTTTTCGTGTTCTCTGCTTAATTTACATGATATTTAAGAAAATTCAATATATTCATAAAAAATAATACTTATAAAGATATCAGGATAACGCAAAATACTAAATATGATTCAAGTATATGCTGAAGAGCCTGATCTTAGTTCGGCGTTTTCAAACTTACATGACCGCGTTTGCAAATTAATATTTCAATTCTGGTAAGTGACGATGTTTTACAAGTATAACTTCATTATATACAACTTTAAGTTCCTAAATTAACACAGATTATTGTATTTATTACTTTTTAAATCAGTTCATAGTTAATAGCGATCGATGATTACTTAGAATGTTTTTCGATGGAGTTGTTGAGAAACGCAACTCTGGCGCAAAAAGACGATTACCGTAATTAGTATTCACAGAGTAATCGATTTTTATGCAATATTGAGCAACAAAAAGTAGAGGTCTTATGGAATATTAAGCCGTTTTTTACGAACATTGTTGAAGTTTTAAGCGTCAGAAGTTAAAAAAGGACGGTTTTCACCGGAGTCTGTGAAACAATTTGTGGGTTCAATGTTAAGATGGGACGTTGTTACTCAAAATGTTGAATCAGTTAGGACGTTGTTCAAGTGAAAAAATCTTTATTTATTAAGATTTTTTATTAGAAATAAGTTAAATTTATTGCAAAATGTATTGTTTCAAAGAACGTCTTAAAATAGTTTATTAAAATTATTTGTATAAAAGAATTTTTATATTTTAGTAATGAGTGAAGGATAAACGGGCTTAAATTGTCTTTGCCTCCTGGTACAAAGGAACCAGTCGTTAATTTGATATAATTATGGGAAGAAATTCTATACAAACGTGATGGGACAAAGAAAAGAAAGGTATCTGTAATAGCTCAATACCGGATAGTATGTCTACTTAGTCTACCGAAGGAGTCTACACTAATCAACCTAGTTCATTTTCTTTGGAAATCCATTAAGTTTTTCAAATTCATCGTTAATATAGCTCAAACAGTAAGAAGTGTAACAACGGGTCTACCCTAGTTAGTTTAAGTACTAACTCCCATGCTGTTTCCTACTAATAAATAAAGATAAAAATACTCTACCACATGCACACAACATCATCTAATTCCAAAATAAGCAGAATTTGTATTATGTTAACTGGAAAACGGATAAATGTAGTATTTTTGTAAATACATACATGCTGATTCGACATATGATATAATATTATGCCCTAATAATACAAAAAATTAAGACATACTTTTAAGTAGTCTGCCATTTACTACAGCTCACAGCGACAGTCACTGCGAGAAAATTGAAGTATGCCAAACTATGTTCCTGCTGATGCTGTTTTAACTCATTTTGGGTTATATTATGTTGTTGCTAGATTGATGAATTGAATTGAATGTATGCATGGGTGAGACAGGATAAAAGTATAATTCTAAAGGAAGGGCAGGCGGAGCCGGCCTGACAGGCACAATATCGTTATAGATGATACAATGAAAAGTGTGTTTCAAATATATTAAGACCTAATGATCATGTGCTGCTTAAGTTATTTATGTAGAGTAAGCACTGAAATGTTTCATTATAATGGTCTCAACGTTACCCGGGTGGCAGCCACGACTTTATGCCTTAGAACCCAGGCTCTGCTTAGTAGACTAGTTTAGCTAAGTACTAAAAAGAGTATGAGTACTCGATTTTCAATTTTGTTAATGTTTAGTTGTATTTTACTATTATTTAGTTAATATTGTGCACCACGTCTAGGTAAAAGCGATGTAAGATTGTTGTTATTCTTATACGAGGTGTAAAAAGGCCCTTAACGAAAATTCTTTACTTCGGCACCATACCTTGGAAATTACTGCTTCAGGAGATATTGAGGCTCAAAGTTACCATACAATTTTTAATTATATATAGATACCTTTCCTTGTATAGGTAAGTATCTCGAGAATTGCACGCGCGTACTTTACATAGCAGCTTATAAAATGTGTCTACAAAAAAATCGTTTCCGAGGTATTGTTTCGCTAAATAGGACTTAGCAAGATGTGTAAAACGAGTAGACTTCGGCTTGGTGATGGGTCTTTTTCCACCGTGTATAATATTATAAAGAAGAAGATATTGGGTTAAGTTCGCAGGAAGCGGTGGAATTCAGGCGGCACATGATTGGAGTTGTGTGGACAGACTTTGGGGAGGCCATGTCCAGCAGTGGATGTCTTTAGGTTTAGGTGATGATAAATATGTTTGTAGTCATAATTTTACTTTATATTAAGTAGTTCCTTATAAAATAACTTTGTGAGTGCTCGTGAAGCCCGAACTCCAGTGTAGATAGGTACGTACTTGCAATTTTGTGATAGAATTTGTCATTTATTGGCTATTAATTGTTCTGTAATATACATACAAATTGATGACTTTTAAATAAGTATATACGATTATACGTAAATATAAATAAACATAAGCACATACGTACACAGTTTGTTTATTTTTAAATTAGTAAATATAATTACTCCGACTATTACACGACGTGTCTAGTTAGTAAAATTATAATTACTCATGCATGCAAGAAGTCTAATCTTTGCCACCTAAAGTTCTGTCAACTATTTTAAGACCTTCCTATAAAAAAAATTACATTGGATTTAATTTTATGTTTTATATTATTCACAAAGGACGGGTCACTAGGGAAGGAGGGATGAAAAATTCCAACAAAAATCAACCTTTGTTGACATAGAACGTCTTTTAAACCAAACGTTTCCGCAAAACAACGCACGATGTTCACCACGGACTCTCGCTCTTCCGCCATAAAACGTCCTAGGTTGATATGTAACCCACTATCTCGTACAATAAAAGGACTAGAAACATACACTATAGAGCATTTAATTAGGCTGGGATGTTATAGTAATATACCAAAAAACCTTAATTTTAAGTCTATCGTTATAAGATTTATAAAGAGTTACACAAGTCAAAAACTTCTACAGCCCCTACTGAAAATTGCGATCCATGCAGATCGGACTTTGTTCTACGGATGAGTCGATATATACTATATCTGTAGTTAATAAATACTTACTTTTTACGATTTTTGTCACATGGCAGCTAGAACTCCATAACCGCGTGACTTAGGCCACTGATGCGAGTTGACACGTCAGCGGGCGCTGGAAAGTGGTTGAACAGCCACATTACCAACTAGCTAACGGTTAAAAGGTCCCCCGAGACCGAGGGGATTTGAAACAAATGTTACTTGAAACAGTGCCGATTTCTCGAAACTTTTAACCGGACCTTTATAATTTATTACATGAGCCCGCGATTACACCTGCGTTATTTAAGACTCCTGTGGCTCATAGTGTGATGTTATAAAGCATATAGCCTGCCTCGATAAACGGGCTACGTAACACCGAAAGAATTTTTCAAATGGGACCGCAGTAATTCCTAAGGTTAGTGCGTTCAAGCATACTCCATCATTGTTAATGAAATATTTTTTAGAATAAGGGAGACATGAAACAACATAATTTATCTAGATCTGATTTAATATGGTCTATAAACCTACGTGAATAGAACCGCAAATAAGATAATTATCACCATTTTCTTTCGGAATTCATTATAAATATCTTAATTATGATAATCATGTTCCCAACTGAGACGTAATTATCTTGTTATTTTCTCTACCCATATAAATTACTTCATACTTATTTGTGTGGCAATTAGTGAAAAGAAAATAAAGTAAAAAGCGAAAAATTCTTTCATTTTGCTGAATACGATTCACTAGCTATTTAGAAAAAATATTATGACTGAGTTATATAAATATTACAGTAAGGAATATACTAATTATTATAATGTTGTTTTATATCACGGCTTATCCTCTATATTTTGTTGTGAAATTAATATGTTCCTTTGGGAGACTTCCAAGAACATGGGTCTAACTTGCAAAGACCTTTTGAGTGTTTTGATCTAGATTTTGATGGGACATCTCTGAGTATTTTTGTCTTTTCATTTGACTGTGTGGCCAACTCTGGTGTTGGAGTATTCAAACCGCCGAATGCCCTCTGACATGGCCTGATAATATAAGGTATTTTACCAATATTTTTAAATTTAATGTGATATCGACCCGTTATATAATAGGGGGAAAGTGCTATGAAAGGGTCAGGTTTTGAAAGGGACAAATCGAATTAATCTCGATTAGAACGTCATAGTCGATTTTTGATTTTTACAATGTGACAACACTAATTCATAGTGAATATTCACGCTACTGTCACTTAGTTGTCAAACGTTCAAAAATGGCGAAGCTTTGTTGAATATTTTTGTGCTCAAAAGTAATTTATTTAAGGTTTTTAAGATTCGCGTATTAGATTATTATTACAGTGTTTGAAAGTGCCCGTATTCAAAATTGTTACGTAGTTATATTGCCTAAAAGGTGAGTGCATAAAAATGTAAACTTGCTTGACAATATTTTTTACTGTGAGGTTATGTTTGAAAATGCATGTTTGTCTTGTTTGGGACAATTCAAATGGTCTTGAAAGGGACGTCCCTTTCAAAACTGTCCCTTTCAAGACTCGATTGCTGATCTTCTAGATTGCTTCGCATGATGGTGGAATTAACTTTACATTGCTAATTTTAATTTTTATAGGTTAAACTTAAAGATACCTCCGAAGAAAAGACAGAGGGTAGATGCAAAAAAAAATCGAAGAAGCCGTCAAGGAAGTGGTCGAAAAGAAAATGACTTTGAGATCTGTAGTAAATACTTATAATATTAACAAATCGCATCTAGGCAGACTTGTCATTAAAGCGAAACAAAATGAAGATCAAGATTTTCAATATGTTCCAAATATAGGTAATCGTCGAATTTTTAGTGTGGAGCAGGAGCATATGTTATCAGAGTATTTAAAGATCTCCTCTAAGATGTGTCACCGCCTCACAACTACTGAGGTTAGAAAATTAGCATACCAGTACGCTGTTAAATTAGGAATTGCTCCAGTTAAGTGGCAAGAAAATCAAATAGCTACACAAGATTGGTTAAAAAAATTCTTGAAAAGGCAAAAAATACTCAGTGTAAGGAAGCCTGAAAATACCTCTTTGGCACGGACAACGTCTTTCAATAAAGTTAACGTCACAAACTTTTTTAACAATTTAGAAAACTGCTACCTAAAGTACCAACTCCAGCCCAACATGATTTGGAACACTGACGAAACAGGATGTACCACGGTTGTCAGTGCTCCGAAAGTCGTTGCTGAAGCAGGACTCAAACGTGTTAGCCAGGTTACTTCCGCAGAGCGTGGAGCTCTCGTGACAATGTTGGCTTTTGCAAATGCTGCAGGTGGCAGTATTCCTCCAGTTTTCATATTTCCACGAGCACACTTTAAATCCCACATGTTACAAAATGGACCTAATGGAGCTTTAGGTTTAGCCAATCAGTCGGGTTAGATAACTGAAGATTGTTTCTTGGAAGCGTTAAAATATTTCGTTTATTACGTCAAACCTTCAAAGGATGAACCTGCATTGATAGTTTTAGACAGCCATAAAACGCACATTAATATTAATATTATATTATTTGCTCGAGAAAATAATTTAATAATGCTGACATTTCCACCTCACTGTAGTCATCGGCTACAACCATTAGATGTTACGGTTTTCGGCCCATTCAAATCACGATATAGATGTTCAATGAACGACTGGATGACTTCTAATCCACGAAAATGTGTCACGATCTACAATGTTGCCGAATTTGCAAAAAATGCTTATTATTCAGCATTCAACATGCAAAACATAACTTCGGGATTCAAAAACACTGGTATTTATCCATTAAACACCAATGTTTTTACTGATGATGACTTCCTCCCATCCGCAATCACTGATCGTCCTTTGGACCCAGATACTCAAAGCATTCATTCATCGGCTGAAGTCAACCAGCAAAAAGGCGACAATGTTGAGCTCGAATCTTCTACGCTACCAATTTCTTTGGATAATGGCAATGAGCTACCAAATCTGCTTCAGTCCAACACAAGTGAATCTTTATTGTCAACCACCGCCTTAGATTCCATATACAATCATCCTGTGCCATCGACATCGGCTGTTCTTAGTCCAGAAAAGGTAAATGGTTCACCCGTTTCCTAAGGCACCACCTCGCAAAAATTTACAAAAGCAGTCCAATAGAAAAATTACAACTAAAATAATTACCTCAATGCGAGAAAAAGACAGACTCCTTGCAGAATCTTTAACAAATCTGTAAAATACAAAACAAGGCATCACAGATAAGACACATGTGAAAGACATTTTCAAAAATTTATTGTCTGATAAAGAGAAAAAAGGCAGTAAGAAAAAAGAAAGCAAGCAGAAGAAGAAAATTATTAAAAAAGCCAAGATACCCGTTGAATCATCAAGTGAGAGTGATCAAACAATATCTGACTTAGATTCAAGTGATGATTTATCTGATCGGGATAATGAACCCTTGCAAAAATTAAGAAAGCTGCCAACCACCAAAAAGGATTTATGTTGTGTCTGTAAGCAGAAATTTTCATCCAGTAAAGAAGATTGGTTTTAGTATAAACTTTGTCAGAAATGGGCCAATGAAAAATGTGGTGTTAAAGGAATCTTTATTTTTTTTTGTAATTTATGTCTGGTAGCGCCATCTACCTTCCTATCTACAACTAATCGCATCAACATGAATCGTTCCACGCTTGTCTAGTGCGAGCGATATCATATTTCCGTCCCTCTCTTTCCCTCTCCCTGGAAGAGGCACTGCCATCGCCTGATTCGTCGACGCGATCGTGAACGCGAGTGACAGTCTCGAACATTCCGCTCGCTAAGAACGCCGTCTCGATACCGCTCCGCGCCGCACCGCTGTATGTGATTTACCGCTTCCACCAAGGAAAACCCGCTCGTGAGTGAAGTGAAAACACCAGGAGGAGAAGAAACGAAGAAGGCTGTATAAGGTAAGTGCCTTCCATCCTGGAAATATCCTATACCCACTCAATCACCTCCTCTTCCCTTATTCCTTTCTAGGCGACCCAGAACTCGCCTTAATACAGTCCATCCATTAATCCTTCCCAAGTCGCTTAGAACCCTAATCGGTTTCGGTGTATCGCCGAACCAATGTCATTAGTAATGGATGTACCATTATATTATTAACGAAATATTAAACTGATCTCATAATATAAGCGTAATTATATAAAATATAGTATGAAGAGGTATGTAGATTGTATTAGGTAACTATCATGTTATAATATATCTGTACCTAACGATGTAAATTTGATACAACTTTATACGTCCCTTTCATGACTAACCATTAGGGTGGAGTGAAATTTTTTTTTTCGTTACACGGCTATCTAATAGCAAAAATATAGTGCGTTTTCAGTCCAAATTGAACCATAAAAAATATTATTTGATTTGGTTTACGGTAAGAGCCTCCGCAATGTCATTGAAATTTATAAAATACACTATTTTAGTACCTGTTTTGACGCAGTATAAATATAATAAATGCTGATGAATTGATAATTTTTTTGTGAAAAAACTTATAATATTTTAGCCTATTTTTGATTTATTACGAATTCAAGAGGGAATTCGGGTCTATAATTTAGTATAAGGGGAGTGAGGTAGCGCGGGGGGGGGGGTAGTGGTTAGCGCCACTTGTCGCGTCTCGTTACGACGCTCAGTGCGCTGTTGTTTCTCGCTCGCATCAGTTACGTGCCGGCCATATTTAACTATCGTAATTCTTTTAAAGCATGCAGAGAACTCGGAGTGTGTTTAAATGCCCTGTTTTAGGGGATATTTGTGACTTAAAAGACAATGTTCTACCTACTTATGGCGATGTTATAAAGTTATATGAATGGACAAGACATCAACGAAAATTGGAGTTAGAAACGGCGAAAGAGCCAAGTTTTACGGAAATAGCAGATATAGTGTCGTCCAGGATAGAAAATATATGGCGTACTGCATCTATTCCTACGGTAACACGAACAAGAGTCAAACAAATGTTAAAAGCCTATCATTTAAAATACAAAAATTTACTTAAATCTGTGCAGCGACTCTCTGAAGATAAATTAGAGATATTTCGGCAAAGCAGTAAGTTACTTTTTGATATTTCAGCATGCAAATGCAAAGAGATCGTTCAGTGCACCTGTCCAAAGGATAAAAAGGTTCCTAAACAAGAGAAAACCTTTTTAGTTGATCAAAGAACGTGTCGAAGTATGATAATCGGCGGTATCGACCCAGTCGTCATTAAGAAGTTGCAAAACACTTTAAAACGGAAACTTGAACGAGAGAATCGCCAAAATGTGACATCGAACACGAGTACATCGCCGGTGGCTGTTTTAAATGTTAGTACTTCTTCAGCAACGTCATCAACATCAGATAACACCGAAATCGAAGAAGTTTCCCAAGTGAAAAGGAAACAATCCTCACACATAGATTTGCCGACGCTTTCGAAGACATGTGACAGGTACGGAGTATCTGACAGAGCTGCAGCTGCTATTGCATCATCTGTCTTGTTCGACATTGGTTCTGATATTGATGTTATTGACAGACATAAATTACGCAGACAGAGAACTAAAACAAGGAATAAGTTATTGAATGAGGTGACTATTCCAGAACTTAATGCTTTGTACTTTGATGGGAGGAAAGATAAAACTGCTAAGATTATTAAAAAAGTGGCAAATGCTACAGGACTTTGACGGTCGAGGAACACATCTCACTAATTCAAGAGCCTGGATCAATTTATCTTGGATACGTGGTACCTAATGTTGGGACAGCCAAAGGAATAGAAAGCTCCATAGCAGAGTTTCTGTCACGTGAACAAATACTTCTGCAAGAACTTATGGCAATTGGTTGCGATGGCACAAACGTGAATACTGGAAATAATGGTGGTGTTATAAGATTGTTCGAGAAAAGACTACAAAAACCACTTCAGTGGATAGTTTGTTTGCTGCACATGAATGAACTGCCTTTGCGACACTTGTTTCTTCATCTAGACTGGTGTACTTCGGGACCTAAGTCTTTCTCTGGACCCTTGGGAGAAGCTCTAGAGACCTGTGAACAATTGCCTGTAAAATATTTCCAACCTATCGAAGGACAGATGCTTACAGAAATGGCCACAGATTTGAGTACAGATCAACAATACTTACATAAAATTGTCACAGCGGTACTTACAGGTATTTTCCCAGAAGATCTATCAAATAAATCCCCCGGAAAACTTTCACATGCCCGTTGGGTCACACGTGCCAACAGAATATTGCGTTTATATGTAGCGACCGAAACACCATCAGAGAAACTGACAATACAGGCAACATTTGTTGTCAAAGTTTACGCACCATCTTGGTTCCTAATTAAAAATAAACCCTCCTGCAAGGATGGAACGCGGCATCTTTTCTACATAATTTCGGCCTCCAGATACCTGTCAGAAGATCTTAAAAAGATAATCGATCCTGTTATACAACGAAATTGCTACTTTGCGCATCCGGAGAATATGCTTCTTGCAATGTTAACTGATGACAAGAAACATATTCGGGAACTAGCTGCCAGGCGCGTATTAAAAGCACATAGTACGCAGCAAACCTCACCAACTAGACTGTTTGAGTTGCCTTGTATAAATTTTAATGCTTCAACATACATCGATTTAATAAATTGGCAGGAAAAAATAACGGAACCCCCTATATTGAAAAACTTTTCTGACCAACAAATTCAGAACGTCGTCGAAACTGGGGATGCGGATAAACTGACCTTTTTAAGGCTTCCGTGCCATACTCAAGCAGTAGAACGAGCTGTAAAAGTGCCGAGAGAGGCAGCCACGTCTCAATGCACGGAAAAGGCACGATTAGGTGCAATAAAAGCCAAACTGGAATCCCGGAGCATAATGCCCAAATTTGAGACAAAAAGAGATTTTAAAGCAAATTAATATACATTGTTTGATTTTTTTTCTTCATTTGCCACAGTATTGTTGATTGCAGTTCTATAATAAATGTCTTAATTAAAGTTTGTATGTTATTTATCACCCATATACTATCAAACTAAGCTCAATATGTTGTAAAATGTGTACTACTCTTTTTGGGTTAAATTTAGATTTTTGAGGTCAGTGCGGAGGCAGAAGATGTTGGCCAAATTAATTGAAAAATCACATTTATTTTTACTATAATATAATGCACAATTTCCCCCCTATTACAAAGTAATATCTAAAAAAAAAATATTTTTCATACATGAACGCTCCAGCCTACTAACCATGTCCCACTCAAAACTATCCAGTCATGAAGGGGACATAACGAACTATTTTTTAATTTGACTTTTTCACTCGATTGATAGGAGAACAAGGGGGTTTTCAATAATTTTCCTAAATTAAATAAATATATTTGATAAATAAATGAAAGTTTTTTAATTATTTCCAATACATTTCCCAATATCTATCATTATAAAATTTTGTCTCATTCATGGCACCTCTCACCTAAGTAGTAGGATGTTAACGCTGGAAGCGTTAGACCATTTGATCTGCATTGTTCTAGAAGGACAGCTAGATGGGATAACTATAAATTAAACCATATCTACTGTTGTACTGGTTTATAGTCTCTGTTGGAGACTGTGAACTCTGAGCTCCGTTCGAAGACTCTGTTGAACTAGCCTCTGTTGGAGACTTTGTACTATGAGCTTCAGTTGAAGGCTTGCTGAAGACTAACAATATTTGAATTTTCTTGGCCTTATATACCTTTATCGGTAACGAAACAATAGCACGATCTAGAAAACATGACCTACCTATGCCTTAGTATGATATAATTTTAAAATTAAAACAGATAATAATAACGCAGATGTCGACAATTTATTTAAACAGGTAAAACTGCATATAAATATCCTTCTTTCAAAGTGTTACATTATTATTTCTATAATAATATATAAGCCCGGTAATGTTCATGTGTGCCCATGAGGCTCACCCATATCACAAACTTTTTATTGAAAATGACAACGAACATTTGCTTCAGATAGTATATTATTAGTCAGCTAATAGCACCTGTTGTTCGTACGTGGACTACGTGGGAAAGGTTTTGTATAACTAATGTTATAAATGTAAACGTCTGTCACGCTGTTTGCTTTTATGGAACTTTACTGCTGCAGCGACTTTGATGTTCAGCATGGAAATAGCTGAGTACCCGAGATAAACACAATGATAGGTAAATAATTAGATTCTTTAAAGAAATTTGTTTCAAACCCATTTGTTATCTTGTTTATCAACACACGAGCGGTGCTGCAAACAAAAGCTAGTATTGTATAAAATTAGCAGTTAAAAAATACGTATAATGTTGATAAGTTTGAACTGTTAATAGCCAAATTAAAGGCCAAAATAAAAACGTACTAGAGATCCCTAATTATAAAAAAAAACTCTTGGCAAAACCAGTTAACCTTAACTCAAATACCCCTCAACACAAAAACAAATAGTACAGAAGCGAACTGAAAAAATGACTGGAAGCTATGACGTCACAAGATCTCATTACTTAATACAAACGCTTTCGCATCCCACAACACAGGTTACACAACTTTGAACATTAATTAATATCGGAAAAAAACTTCGAAGAAGAGCTACAAAACAAAATGTATGGTAATGAGAAAAACAATGTCATATTACAGGACTTTTATGGATCTTTGGTCGGCACTATGCAGCTACTTAACATAATTGTATTATGATAAGTACCTTGGCAAGTGAGTATTAGTAACTTCTGGACAGAAACAAATAATAGAGGCTAGACCTCGATGAGGTTTTCATATATTCATTACAATGTTGGCTCGTTTATTTGTTATTTCAACAAACAGAACACCCTATTGAAATGTTTTATTGCGTAAGTTATGTCATTAGTTCAATTTTATTTCTTATATTAAGATGCTCTGAAATGTGTCCATATTAATTTTAAATAGTGTTTGATCTTTTCATGGATTTGGCTACTAGACATATGTACATATTTGACTTAAGCTCTATACGAAATATTAGCTAAATCCATGGGTCGATCGAATATTGGCACCGGCTGATAAACGCCTCTATCCCGTGCAGAAAAGACGAAAAAAAGAAGATGGGCAGCAAAAAGAGACAAACAGATAAGGTGCGGCGGAAACTAAGACGTCCTTCCAATAATTGTCCCGTTCACTGATCTGCCGCCGCTTGACGCACCATTAATTGTCTCTCGTTGTTTGTACAGAGATTGCCACGAACTGCAATCTTTTCTGTTTTTTCGACTTCCATATCTCAACTGTGATAAATTGCGAGTTTCCGTGGTTTAAGAAAACAATACAAGAGGAAACGGGCGAGTTAAAACAGTAGTGATTTATTTACGCGACTGCATTTAGAAGTGGGTTGTTGGATTTCAAAGTAAATAGAATATTTGGAAGCAACGGCTTTAGAATTAAGGATGCGTTTCCTCTAGACAAAGTTTACTGGGAATCCTGCATATTTCGTCTTCAATTCAGAGTTTAGTTGCTGCATGAATAATACTTCGAATAGCGTTTTGGAATTTAACACACTGGAAATTCGAAGTTTTGCATTCGCTTAAAAACAAGAAGGATTTCGGAAGCTCGCAAGCTTAAAGTTACCTTAATAACCGATCAGGTTTTTTTTTCTGTTAATAAGTACATTTTCTTCAAAACCTGTTTTTTTATTATTTTAAAAAGACAACGACCGCACTAGCGCTAAATCCTGTGTAGCGGGGGACTTTACAAACATACAACTAACGAACACAATGAACACCCAGACTCGAGACAACAATTTATGAATCACACAAAATGTTGCCTCGTGTGGGGATCAAACCCACAACACTCGGCGCAGTGTCAAGCGGCGTGGCGGCCGCTTAAATCACTACGCCAACCGTGCAGTCAACTACTGTCTGAAATATCTCTTGTTCAATATTTAGCAGTTCCTATTTGATGTAGTTTTGCGATCAAAAATCGCTTCATTAATAGTATGATGATGACATGTATATCCAGTAAACGAGCATTAATGCTGCTGCACCTATCAAGTGGCGGGAAACAAATCCTCCCTTCGAAGATTTTTTAAAAAGCGTATATAACACTGCACTACAATTTGCCATAAATTTTACGTTAGCTGAGAATAAATGTAACGTTTTAGGAACGGAACATATAAGAGGCTTTATTTTTTGCCGAGTGTTTTGTGATTGTTGCCCAGCGTTGTCCACGGATTTAGTTCATTTTCTAACAAAAACTGTTACGTATGTAATCCTTACTTGGTTCAATTTGTGGGTAGCATTAATGTTTGGATCTACGCTATTGAAATGTTCTGCATAGATGCAGCTACATGTAGCCATGCCTGAGTTACTGTGTTTTGGCATGGGTTTTGAGACATTTTATATCATATTTATTTCATGCATTTCAGAGTATTTTTATTTTATGGGCAATTAGAGGATGGCCGTAGATATTTATATTTTACAAGGAACTCCAGGATACCCACAGCTATGCATTATTGTATATACATAGTTTTTTATTTAACTGTTTTCTGCCTGATCTCGAGCAAGTTTCGGGAAATCCCTTCCAGTTAGTGCACTTCTAGGGTCCTCAATTAACATACATACTCAATTGCAGCTTCTTGCGCCAAATTGTTTCGGCTGCAGCTTGTCTGTCAGTAACGCAAGGATTTGATAAATACACATTTAAGGATAGATTATTACTGATAATAATATGTGTTTGTCCGAGATTGGAAAACGGAACGTCAAATCGTTATAGACCTATCTTATCGCCCGCATTGTCAGAATACAAACGCAATGTTCTAGTAAGAATCTATGGTAATATTTATTCTAGCTATTCAAATATTTAAGTATGTACAATGATAAATTTAATTATTTTCTAGAGGATGCCCGCAGCTTCGCCCACACAATTTAATTTAACCGTTTCTGCCCGATCCCATCCTATCTTATCTCGGGCAATCTCTTCTTAAAGCACCCCAATTGTCCCCAAGGAACATACATGCCAATTTTGAGCTTTTTGCGCCCATTCAAGTTGTCTGTCAGTCAGTCAGTTAAGCAAGAATGTCATATTATACAGATTACATACCTGCAACAAACTATATAAACACACACATACATACACTGTATTCATTAAAAAAACAAATTTGAATATTGTCACAACATTCACTTACTTTTTGAGGTAAAATATTCGAGCGTTACGTCCAAACAAATAATTTGCGAGTAGCACCACATTTAATACATGCGGTAACAACTTGTTTACACAAAAAATATGATTTATTCGTACAATCTGAACAAAATGTTTATGTGACTGAAACTATGGACATTCGTGCTGTGATTCATCTTGTTATGTATTTTGAATGTTTTTATCTGTGCGTGCTCGACGTTTTGACTCGCTGAATATGAATTCTATTATACTTTTAAATTTTATTGTCTTTCGGGATATATATATACCACGTACCTTTGTTTGGAGTAACCGATATTTCGGCACTACTCACTACTCGGCACACTTGCAAGCGCCATGTTGTTCACAGCTGTACTCAGTACATCCGTGAACATGGAGCTTACAATAGGTTCTTTCTTCTTCTTTAGTTCGCTGGACAGAAACGAGGACTTTTACTCTCGCATTTGTACTTGTGTGTGGTGAGGTATCTTAAGACGAGATCTCTCCTCAGTCGTTCATTCTTGGCAGAGTTGTCGTGGTTTCATGATGCATTTTCTTCACATGATGCAATCCTCGCGATCTGTCTCCTCTTGTTGCGGTCCTCAGCGTTTCGGGAACATTGGACTATGGACGTTTGTGTCGCAGTTTTTATAAGGTCTGTCCAACGCGTAGGTGAGCGGCCACGTGACCGCTTACCCTCTACTTGCCCTTGAACAACGAGTCGTTCCATGGAGTGCTGGTTTCGAACAGTGTGTCCAAAGTATTTAAGAATTCGTATCTGCACAGTCGACGATAATCTTTCCTTAATTTTTAGTTCTCCCAAGATAGAGGTATTTGTTCGAAACGCTGTCCAGGGGATACGCAGTAGTCGCCGCCAACACCACATTTCCGGTGCCTCAATTTTGCATTGATCTTTTAGGCGAATTGTCCAAGTTTCTGCGCCATATAGAAATATAGGAAAGACTAAGCTTCTCATTAGGCGGCCTTTCGTGGCTTTGGTGATATTGCGGTTGCACCAGACCCTTTTCAGCTTATCAACGGCCGATCTTGTCCCATTATTTTTCGTGATTGTGGAGCCGAGGTACACGTAGCTTTGGACAACCTCACAGTTGCCAATCATGAGGGTATCAGGATGATTTAGTTCAGCTCGATTCACAATCATCATCTAGGTTTTGTCTCTGTTAATTGCGAATCCGTATGAGAGACTCGTTGTCTCTAGGCGTGTCAATAGCTGTTCCATACCTCCTCGTGTTGGAGCGAGAAGAGTTGTGTCATCGGCGTATTTTAAATTTGATATCCTACGACCTCCCACCGAGACCCCCATGTCCCATTGCTCTAGAACAATTATCATAATACACTCAGTGTAGACGTTAAATAGGAGTGGAGAGAGTATGCAACCCTGCTGGACACTAGCATGTGTTTGAAAACCTTTCGAGTCAATGTCGTCTATTCGAACAGTCGCAGTTCCATCTTCATACAGTCGGCGTATCAAACAAACTAGGTGGTCAGGTACTCCCATATGACTGAGTACGTCCCATAGTTTATGCCATTGTACAGTATCGAATGCCTTGTGAAAGTCTACAAAGCATATATATAATGGGATGTTAAATTCCCTAGACTTTTCAATTATCTGTCGAAGAATTAAGATTGTTCCGCGACCCTTGACAAATCCTGCCTGCTCTACAGCTATCTCAGGACCCAGAAAAGCTTGCAGTCTGGTGTTGATGATGTGAAGGAGTACTTTGCTAGCTTGGGAAATCAAAGCTATGAGTCTGTAGTTGCTACATTTTTTTGTTGATCCCTTCTTGTGTAATGGTATGAACACCAAGTGTGCCCAGTCCCGTGGCCACTTTTCTGTCTCCCATACGCGATTGCAGATGACATGCATCATTTCAACTCCATATTCTCCCATCACTTTAAATATCTCGATTGGGATGTCGTCAGCACCAAAAAGCGTAGATATAAAAGATTTATTAGATACTAGAGGACCCCAGCAGCTACGCATGTACATTTTTTAAATTTATCTGTTTTTACCGATGCCGTGGGTATTTCGGGAAATTCCTTCTTAGTGCACCCCTACGGTCCCCAAGGAACATACACGCCAAATTTCAGCTTCCTGCGCCCAATAGTTTTGGCTGTAGCTTGTCTGTCAGTCAGTCAGTAACGCAAGGATTTTATATATTAAGACAAAAACAACTGTTAAGTTACAGTGGAATATTTCAGAAGGTATGCGTCACATGGAATGATTAACAAGCTGGTTGGACCCGTAATACAACTACATCTCCAGATTACAGAAGTAAGACGGCAGATAAAACAATATTTAAGTATGGTAAGACCACTAAACTAAGTGAACACTAGGCTACGAGGTATCTACGCACTGGATACCACAAGAATCTCTTCAGCTTCAGATATGAGCCGACATTACCGACTTTCTCCAGTCGTGCGCGACGGGACTCATAAATACCGAGATATGTATGCCTTAAATATCTTAGTTATAGTAAGTAACACCCGCTAAATAACCTTATATAATGTATACAAATCGCGAAAGTTTAAAATCGTTTGATGATAAAAATTATTTAAATACCCAAAACTTTGACCAAATCTGCGCATAAAACATCTGTTTAAACTTTAAGCCTAACATAAGCCAGTACACAACGAATTTATGAAATCAGATTAACCAACTCAGTGGCTCGTTTAAAAAAAACTGCACATAGACGATTCGACTGAAAACGTATTCAACTGAGCGTCACTCAGCAAACATGTCAATGAAGTTGGATGCGTAAATCTATCGTCAGTGAGTCGAAAATGACTGGTTCATTTTTGCAATGAAACTGTTTTCTCATCATACTTCTAGTATTTCAGATTTCGGCAAAACTTAATTTTATATACAAAACACTTTAGCTTGTATAATATAATGGCTAGCTTTGTTTCTGTTTTCTTCGTCTTATTTAATTCTGGGCCCAGCAATGATAATGATAATAAAATAACGGTAAACTTGCATTAGAAGTAAATATAAATTGAAATCGGTCAAGTGCATGTCGGGTCAAATATTATGACTGCGACTAAATTCTGGCCGGGTTAGGTAACTGAAAAAGGAGTAGTAGAATCCTACTTCACCAGAGAAGCTTTTCAGGTGTTTATAGTTTCCGCGTAAAACGGCGGACGGACAGACGGAAAGACGCATATGCCGAAACTATAAGAGCTCTTTGTAGTTTACTGTGGAAAGCTCTTTGCAGTTTACGGCGGCCCTAAAATAAATTATCCACACAAAAGCAATCAGCATTCCAAGTCCAAATCAAACTAATACTGATCACACAAGTGAAATTAAACAATATCACCGTCCACTACTGCCATCTAAATTCATTTCTACAGGTAGTAGGAGCCTTGCTTATTTCAGCATTAATGGGCCGGCTCGACCGGGGAAGCACTACCCTCTCACAGAAAATCGACGTTAAAGTAACAGTACCTAAACTTGCGTTTCATTCAGTAAGAGAGAGTGCCGGAGGCCCTATCCCCTATTCCTTCTCCCTCATCCCACTCCTCATACTATCCCTTTTCCCATCCCCAAGGGGCGGCAACGCACTTGTGACTCCTGTGGTGTTGCTTGTGTCCATGAGCGGCGGTAATTGTTTACCATCAGGCGATCCGTCTGCTCATTTGCCGCCTACTACTTTAAAAAAAATTAGGCAAGTGCGAGTCGGTCTCGCGCACGAAGGGTTCCGTACCATCATCTATAAAAGAAAATCACGTTTGTTGTATGTATACTTAAATAATTTTTAAGTTTCTACCTGTTTATTAAGATCGAGTAACAAATTGCTTCAAAAATAACGTTGGCTGTATGGGAGCCCCCTTTATTATTTACTTTTTTTATTTAATTATTTATTTTTAAAGGTAATATACAACTACATATTCTATGAAATTTTTTAAGCGTCTACCTGTTACCGTTAGTAATTTTGAACAAAAATAACAACGCGCCCATACAACTTAGAGGACTATCTTAAATGGAGTCTATTATGTATGTATGGGGACACCGTTAAATTTTCCACTTTTCCTTTATTTGTGCTGTAAGACCCTGCTTTTGGCCAAATTTCGTGATTCTAGTTCAACGGGAACTACCATATAGGTTTTCGACCCAAAACCTATAGGGTACTTACGGTTGACCTAGAATTGTCAATTTTGGAAAACCAAGATCTTACAGCACAAGTAAAGGAAAAATTCCGAAAATTAAAAAAAGTTGAAAATTAAGGTTAATTTTGGTACTTACAAGTTTTCGCAAAAATCTAATTTTGACCGTATCTTTTTATCGGGTTGACCCAGGACCCTGATTTTTATACA